>OX402058.1:12758594-13506094 GCA_947859365.1 Archips crataeganus
GCTTATCCGTTTACTAATATTCAGCGATTAGTGATGGTAGAACTTTAATTCACATCGCAGAGTACCATGAGGGCACAAGAACTATTTCACGAGCGATACCCGGAAAGTCCAATCCCCACTCGTCAATTGATCAACACAAGTGTACAGAATTTGAGAGACTATGGACAGATTACGGTCCCAGCTCATGCCCAAGGTAAAGGCCGACGTCCAAGGTACTCAGGGGTTTTTAGAACACGAGTACATAGGTATTTTATCCGACACCCGGAAGCCAGCACCAGAGAAGCCGCGGCTCGATTTGGTACAATCCACATTTTTATTTGGAGACTTTTGAATGCCGAAGGATTACACCCGTTTCACTTTCAACGGGTGCAAGATATTGTCTTAGCAGATTATCCCAGTATTGTATTGTAGTAATTGCTGAAGTACGTTTGAACTTAACAGTTAATGTTCCTTTCTAATAATAAATTATTTTAAACAGATATCACTTGTTGCTCCTTATAATTTGTTTTGATGTTAGATTAGAATGTTTACAGATACACTGATAACTGATAACAAAGCTTGAGGAATAGATACGTCAAGTAAACGTGACGTCATGATGGGTGACCACACTAGGAGATTTTAATTTCTTTATTCTGTTAGCAAATAAGCAAAAGTTAATTACGACGTATTTTAATAACTCAATTCGTGCATTTTGTTCTCTGTCGTTAACTGAGCCGAAATTACTTAATTTGTATTACGTTCCATGTAACACCCTGTATATCACCGAAAGTTCTTAAGCAATATTAATGGAAAGCAAAACAGAGATTAATCTCAAATTCAGCAAACACGTGGGCAATTCAATTTCAATCAAGGCACCAAGAAAATTACTTAGAAGATGAGAAAATTAAATTAAAGGAACGCGCGAGCTAACAAGTCTCGGTTACAAATTAAACAAGCCGAGTGTCAGCGGCCGCGGCGCGGTGATTTAAGAAGATGAGGAAGAATCTAATTACAGTGAGTCTTTCCGCAGCCTCTCTTTAATTGAGAACCTTAGCCGCGAGTGCCACCAGCCGGACCCCGGAACCCGGCGTGTTTGCATTCCCCCTAATCGCACTCCGGCGTCGATTACACTTTTTCACATTTTTTAATTTCGTTCAAGCTTTTAATTTTCTTCGCGCTCGCCTTTTCTTTTATACCGCTCGTTCCTTCTTTTCGTTCGCCGGCGATATTTCTCGCCGCCATTATGCGCTCGGTAATGAGATTTTCTTTCATTATGCTTAATCTCCCGATTAATTCAAATGTTAATCTCCTCTTTTCACGTAGCTTTTTTTACGAGCGCGATGCTACCGTAGCGAAACAGCGAGGCGTCGCAATCGACTACGGATTTCGGGCGCGACATTTAAAATAATTAAGCGACGTGACTTCAGCGGGCGGGCGCCTAGGTTCCCAGCGGCGAGCACGTCCGAGGAATAGGAGATCGGCCCGGCCGATTAGGTCATCAATAATTTAATTCGCAACAAATTCAAAACGCCGGTCGGCCCCCAGATAGGTGCGTCGAGACGTGTCCGGAACGCCAATGGCGAGTCTAGGAGTGAGCAAATTGAAAACACCTCCGGCGCGGCTGTAAACACGTCACGTGATTTAGGTTTTAATCAAGTAGGGACGCGCCGCCCAGTCGTAATTGTGACAAATCCTCTGTTTGTCCAAAGGAACTTTTAACTTGCCGGCGGAACGGGCCGTAACGGCTGTTCGCACGTGCCACTGCCGGCCCGGCGAGGGAGACGGTTTTTTGTCGACACATGTGCTCCGGCGCCCACCCCGCCGGAGCCTTGATTAATTTTTAATATTTTTTCTTCCAGTTCACGTACGCAATTTTCACTTTACCACTTACACCGTGCACTTTGTTCTGTCGAATCGAGCACGATCACGTCACGTGCCTGCAGTAAAACTATTGACATCTTTGAAATCTGCTCGATAAATAAGCAACGGATAGCGATCGGTACTTTGTAAGATCTTACGATCCATAAAAATGTGACAATGTTTAAATAGTGTGTCAGTATGTGTCATTGAGTGAGTTAAGGCGGCGTTTAAGTCGCCCGCGCGACTCCTACGAGCTCATTACCAATTAGCGGCGCGAATTAACAGCGCAGCGTGCGTCCTCGCAAAGGTAATAAAGTTAACTCGTGCACAATCTGGCAGACACGCTTGGCCACGCAGACTTGACAAAGCATTGACCAAGAATGGGATATCAGCATTTCTTTTGTAACTAATTTATTTTATCAACAATCAAGTAAAAATCATCCAAAGAATATTTTTTTCATCTCTCATACTCGGAAAGTGAGGCAAATCATATCTGACATACGGGAGGATAACTATTATTTTCTTCCCAAGGGTAGAAATGAATTTAAAAAAATAAAGGCATTGGCTGTCAATGGAACACATACGCATTCAGCCAAGCATTACGGCATATTACATGGAATAATTAAGTATTGAGTTTTTTTTTTCATAATTAGTCATATTACAAATTTTATAGTGCCAATGAATATTATTAAATTAAATTATAAAATTACATTAGTTTCTTATTTAGTGACTTAAACCAGAAAAGTTAGAAAATGTTAAGAAAAAACACGGTAAACGACAATGTTATTGATTATTGTCCACACAGCCTATCTTTATACAGCTAAACTCCTTGGTTCAAATTGGTTACTTACATATTTTATAAATAAATTTACTAAAATACCTAGTACTTTATCTACTGTTTTCGTTGATTATTATATTGAACATTCTAAATTTTGTTAAATTAATTATTCCTTAATAAACTCCATTGAAATATTTTACAACGATCATATTGACCAGTTTAGACATTTTTATTTATTTATACTTATATTTTCTTACTTTCCTTGTAGTCGAAATGAAAAGCAGAGTGTTTAACTCGGGAAAAACACCAGTATCACCCTCGGAATATTGGTACCCTCGCTGTGCTCGGGTGCCAAGTAACCTCATGTAATATTGGTTATTTTCCTCCCTTGTTGAACAATCTACTATTGCATTCCCAAGGGCCTAAAACAGCATAGTTATTTTTCCGGCAGCACGACTCTAAATACGCTATTAAGTAAGAACAAGTTTAAGTTGATTAGTATACAAACGAAATGTCGTCCGTAGATGCTACATTTTTGTAGACGTTGGTTTAACGATCTATGCTCACAAAACACAATGTACCTATACTTAAATAAAGGGGTGTCTTGCCGTCTTGCGACGTACAGTAAGAAGCTTCAAAAGATTCTTTTGTGAAACCTCGTTTCAACCTCATCTTTCAGCAAGACAAAGGTAAAAGCGCAATGAAAAGAATAGCGATCTGTGTAATTTCAGATTTATGAACACACTTACGTAGCAGACGTTAATCTGGAAAAGGATAATATTTCTTTGTTCGTTTGCAGAGAGACGTCAGTTCTGCGCGTGCACAAGCGTGCTCGTCTCTCGAAGTAATCTGTCGCAATTATCGCATGGCGCATATCCCGATTAGACGGCGCGACGGCAATTAGGTCGGCGGACACTCGCGTTAGTGGCCAATGAGGAAACGCCTAAACACCGCTCGTTGTGCCAAAACGACCGTCCATTGACAACCCGCACACCTCGCTCACCCGAATCTACCGCGCAGTCCCGTCACGTGCTTTACTCAACCACTGATTATTTTTTAAGCCTAATGGAAAAAACCACTAACGAAAACGAACGGTCAGCACACGCATCTACTCCCCTTTTTATAAATCACATCCGCACTCTTTGTAAATTCACCTCCGTAACCGGAACCCACCCTCCCGAGAGTTCAAAGAGTGCGCCGTCCGGGGCAATGTCCAAATTATAAATTCGCATTAGATCGGACGCGCACGGTTCGTTTACCATTTCATTTTGGTTCAATATCGCCACTCTACTTTGTTCCACACACTCCCTACGGCCCCCACACCCCCTCGGGCGCCTTAAGACGCCGGGAAATATCTGCGTTTTAAGCTATATTTCTTTCATCCCTCATTTTTGCAGTTCGTAGCAATCTGAAATCCAACACGTCCCCCGCAGAGTACCCCTCCTCCGGGGGGTTCCCCCTACGTATTCTTGTTCCCGGATAAAAAAAAGCGATATCTATTTATAAAATGTACGGTTGTACGTTACGTGTGTGGACGAGGATTAGTGCATGTGTGTGTGGCGCGCGCGTGTGCGTCGCCCGCTCATTTGCAAACCGTCTCCTGAGATGACGTCCTCCAGTTGGTTATCCCGTTCTTATTGCCCCCTTCTTTCCTTGATTGCTGTGTATGTGGAAAAGTTTGGAGCTCTTTCAGTGATGGAAATTGATTTTGTCGCGGAAACGGAAAAGTTATAATACGGCTCACTTTCCAAGTGTTGTCATTAATACTTTTCTCCTCATAACGTTCGTAAGATCTTTTAAACGATTTCCCTGAAAGTAAAGTTCAAAAGATCTTATTTTCTGTGGAGTAAAGTTTTGCAATGCTTTTAGTGTTGTAGAAATTTAATGTCTTTTCTGAGGCTATTTAAAAATTTAAAGTAGTAGTGAGAGAGCGGCGGGAAGGGAAACTATTCTAAATAAGTAATCCGAGAGTGGAGGCGGGCGGTCGCGGCGGTGCGGTGGCCGCGCTCACGTATGAACGTAATTATAAAAATTGAAGGCAACTCGAGTCGCTCCTTGGAGCTCTCCCTCGCTCCCGCGGAGTCGTGCATTTTTTCGTACATATTAAACTCCCCCGCCCGCGCCCGCGCCACTTCACCCCGCGACTCCTCTTTTTAATCGATTTTCCCGACACAAGGGGTGAGTCCTCTGGGGTGAATGTAATTTTTTATGCGTTTTTTTCCGTTAGAGGAGACGGCCGCCGGAGGTGCCATTACGCCATGCCTTGCTGAGAATATTTTAATTATAAGGCATTAGCGCGTTTTATGATAGCACTCCCGCTTGAATTTATAAACGATCGAGTCTTAAAGTAATTAAATATTTGAATGTGGTGAGATTTTTCCGAGGAGCTGCAGGGAGCGGGATAATGCGCCAGCCACTCAGGCGTTAATATGATGGATAGAAAATTCGATGAAATCATTGCTTAATGGCCGTTGGAATTGCTACGGGAGATAAATCGAGTTTCTGCATTTTCACGTTACAGCGCAATCTGCACTAACTTATTTTTATTGCTTTAGGGGAAATCATAATCTGTTTAGATTTGGTTCAAATTATAGGTGAGCTTCTTACATCAACTTGTTCCTTATCTCAATCCAATCATAAAAACCAAAACAACCTTTCCATACCTGTATAGGTACAGAATCCTAGTCCTTTCTTTACCGACCTCGTCGTTACCGCATAGGTACTCACCCTATTGCCTCAATCTAAACACACAATTTTCAACCACGGCATATACAGGCTGACTTATTTCTACAAACATTTTTTAACAAGTCCCGGGTGTCCCGGACTGGCCACTGCTCCCTGATTGATGACGTCCCTCTCCTAACTGCTTACAGTGGCGATTATCGCTTTAGATTGTGTGACACATCGTTTGCTCAGCTACAGTAGCGCTCGCCGATTGTTTTTGTTGGAACTTAATTCTATCCGGTACGAAGGGCCGAGATAAGATCGTAAAGGCTGGTCTGAAGTAAGTTGAGGAAATAGAAGACATTTTGTTTAAGTCTCGGAAAGTGCTTGAGAAAAATTCTTCAGTTAATTTGTTAATAGCCAAATTATTTAGTGAAAACACATTATTTTAATTTAGGTCTAAAACTATTTTTCATACATAAATATTTAGTTCACAGTCATTGTAGAAGGTCCTTTAGAGTTAAAAACTGTTAGTGTCAAATATTGTCATATAAATTAACATTGACTGTTTGTGTTTTGACTGCAACAACACAGTTTAACTTAGTTGTAATAATGTATTGCACATAATCAATTAAATTTAATGCTTGATTTTCTTTTAAATAATACAATTTGACCTGTTGAATATCCCCTTAAAATGAACAACATTTACTTTGCTCACCTGTGACCTAATCTAACCTAACCAAAGCGCTTGATTTTAGTTCATTATTTTATTATGGATGGACCTCCGCAAAGTAACGCCTGATTCAATAAATTATCCCCTTAAAGTTATGGGAAATCCTAAAAAAACACGGTGTGTACAATCACGTGACATGGAAATAATTATTAACGTCCTTAAAAGACCGATGACTAAGTGCGAATGAGCAAATCTTCAACAAAATTCTGTATTTGGATTAGGACCACATTTGATTAACTATTTTAACAACTACCCTACCGCACACCACCACTAATTTTAACAAATGAACGCACGTCTACACATAGTAAGTGTAAACTAAAAAACTGCATGTTCTAATTCGATTACTGCGGTAAGTAAACGTGAACAAAGCGGATTCGCGTACTTTGTGCCTACTTACACTGGTGGCGGCGGCAAGCGGCGACACCTAAGGTTTCTTGTACTCGTAAGACGTGTCGGGCGCACGGGTTACGTGACACCGAGTATCAGCCTGTATATATCGAACACTAAATAGTTTTTTAGTGTCACACATTCATTGGCAACATCGCTAAACCTAGGTTTTTAAAAGTATAGGGATGGGAATAGATTTATGGTACACTTTAACTCTCAAGTTTATATTTCCGAACACAAGCATTAACCACAGATTTATAAATAAAACAAACCTAACCTTTTTTTTAGTTTAGGTACATGATTTTGGCCAAGAATATTTTGGCAATTTTGCTATAGCAGAGCATAAGTTTCGAAATTATAAAATTCGCTCCAAAATAATAATGCCACGAAAATTGAAGTCACTTTTAACACTTTCTTTCACTCGTTGAATCTTAAGATCCAGTTATTGCTTGGTTATCTCGTGGGTATGTACAGGCTTCTACAAATGAATTAAATGTCAGAGCATACAGACCAATACAAAACATAACATTGTAGTCGTGCTATATTCTGATATTATCCGCATTCAATTATTTAATTAGAAGCTGATCACGAGAAAAAAAAGCCGTGGTGGCCTAGTGGTTTGACTAATGGCCTCTCAAGCAGAGGGTCGTGGGTTCAAATCCCGGCTCGCACCTCTGAGTTTTTCGGAATTTATTTGTGAAATTACATTTGAAATTTACTATATGAGCTTTACGGTGAAGGGAAACATCGTGAGGAAACCTGTATAGGTACACCTGCGAAGAAATTAAATGGTGTGTGTGAAGTTCCCAATCCGCACTGGGCCCGCGCGGAAACTACGTCCCAAGCCCTCTCATTCTGAGAAGAGGCCTGTGCCCTGCAGTGGGACGTTAAATAGGCTGGGATGATGATGATGATCACGAGAGAGTGAAATTTTCATCGAAATTTTATTTTCATAAAGTGAATAAATTACGTAGATGAATGTTATACGTTCAGTTCATCGACCTAAGTTTTGTTACTTTCAATTTGATTCAAACTTTAAATAAGCTCGTATTGAAATTTCATCAAAGCAAACACGCATATCTTGTCGGGCCATTGAACTCTGCAAATCTTAACCTTTCTGTCGTGTGTCTTTAAACAGTAAAAATTCTGTAAAAACATTTTATTTTATTTCCAATTCTATTTATTTTTATTACACCTACACACAGATACCTACTGTATGGCATAGACATAGAGTCTGTTAAGTTGGCTATATAACTAATTTCATTTTACATTTGCCCTGGTTAAGATCGAGGCATTAGCTTTTTTTAGGAACCTACCAAACCTGTAGAATCTCGTAATAGTCGTAGTAAACCAATTAATTTCCCAGCTTACAAAATATCAAGCGTTACGTACTGAGAATTGAGTTCCTTGTTGATTGATGAGCAAAAGCCCTTATTTTAAGCTCGAAAGTGTACTAAAATAAATGACCATCAGATAAGGAAGGTTATTCCGTCTCTAACCTAACTCTCATCCCATTACCAAGTCGAAGTCACCTGAAGGTCCGTTAGTCTAATTGCTCGGTCGATGGGCGGGCGACAGTGATGGGACGCACGTCAGTCTCTGTCGACTCCAATACGCTTACGGAATACGCCCGTCCGATGTACAGATTGATTTGGTGATAGAAATTGCAAGGTAACTAGTTCAAATCCATAGACGACCAGATGGCCTAGTGGTTAGGGTTACGAAGCTTTAGGTTCCGGGTTCGATTCCCGTGTCGGGGCAGATATTTGTATGAAAAATACGAATTTTTTTGTCCTCGGGTCTTGGGTGTTTAATATGTATTTAAGTTTGTATCTATGTATATAAGTATGTTTATCCGTTGCCTAGTACCTATAACACAAGCTTTACTTAGCTTACTTTGGGACTAGATCAATTGGTGTGAATTCTCCCGTGATATTTATTTATTTATTTATACCTACCCTGCCAAAGGATTCACTCTATAACTGACTTTGATTGCGACTTTAAAATACGAAAATAAAAAGATGAACGCGATTTCTAAACTAAGTAAAATTACATTGGACAATCACAGATTGCTTTTAGCAACCACTGCCGTCACCAAAGTCACACTAACACTGTGAACAGGATGAATCTTGTATTTTTTCTTAATGATACGTCCAAACTTTCCTATAACTGTCCCCTTCTGCGCACCCCACTTGGATGAAAATATATATTTTTTGTAAAAACATGCTATGTATGCCATCAGGGTCAAATTCCCTCTTGGTCCAGTTAAATAATGACATGGCATGTGACCGACTGGTCTAAGAAGCTGACCGAACAAGGATGACTGGTACGACTAATCAACGTACGTCACCTAAGATAGAATCACTGCAGTAAGGAAATGTTAATTGTCCAAAAAGATTTGTGACTTTGAACCAGAACAGCTCTTAAAACTTTTATAATTGATTACAATAATAAAGCCATTGAATTGTGCATTAAAGTCTTGAACAATGCATTCCCTAGTCCAATGAGAGCAGCCCTAATGAGATGTAAATGAGCAAAGAAGTACAGTCGCCGGCGCGTTATAATAACGCGGAACGACCTACAAGTCCGGATTAAGAAGCCCTTTGACTTAATCCTGGCCAGCAAAGGAACTGACCAATCTACGCCCTTTTGCAACTATACAAATCCAACCGTGCATCGCTGAGCGTACGGTTTGAAGTCCCTTGGCAGTTTGCGTTTCTTGGATGCGATGTATGGTCGGTTAAGTATCACAATAGTGTGGCTATTTTATAACTAATTGGCAAAAAGGGTTGCGAATTAACGTCAGAGCCGCGGCGTGTTGTGGCAGGCTTTGTGCCTCCACTCAATAAATGCTTGGAAGTTGAAGACATCAAAATTAACACAAACAGACAAATAAGTCGCATAATACGTATTTCTTAGAGCAGTTACTAGATTCATCATCTCAGCCTATATATGTCCCACTGCAGGGCACAGGCCTCCTCGCGGAATGAGACGGCTTGGGCCGTAGTTCCCACGCGGGCCCAGTGCGGATTGGGAACTTCACACACACCATCAAAGTTCTTCGTGTTTTCCTTCACCGTAAAGCTTGTGGTAAATTTCAAATGTAATTTCGCACATAAATTCCGAACACATAAACTCAGAGGTGCGAGCCGGGATTTCAACCCACGACCTTCTGCTGCTTAAGAGGCCATAGGTCAAACCCCTAGACTATCACGGATTTTGCTATCAATTCCTGATTAAAGGAAATCTCGTTCTTGTATCTTTAAATAACAATAACGAAGGTGAAGTTCCCAGTCCAATTGATCTTTCAATAGGTGCACAACATAGTCATACCGGTTCTACCCAGCGGAGCACACGTCAACCCTATTAACGTGCGGGTAGCCAACATTTGGCCATTTACGGTGATCATTAGCATGTCGGTAGCCTGACATGCGTATGAGCAACGCCCAGGGAGAGCTAGGGCCTCATTACCCAGCCCACGATCTACCAATCAGAGCGGGCGATTGTTAACAGTCTGATTGAAAGCTATGCTCCGTTTCGCACGACATTATTCAAGCAGATTCCCGCATGCGATTAAACTTGGAATCGCGCCGGTACGGGGATAAGTATAACTTAGGAGTCTGTGAGGGCAGTTCGGCCTGTAGATAATGTTAAGGTTGGATTCATAAAGTGGCATATAGTTAAATTAAAAATTGATTACACATATACGAGTATATACGATATTTGCTAGCGGGTTCGACGTTCATGGCCATCTAAAACGCATTTGATTGAGGAAGCTGGAGTAATACATTTTAAAAAGGCGTCCGTTTCCAGAACTATGCACCTCTTTAATACCCGCTCATGAATCTTTTAAAGTCTATCGTTGCTTCGTTATTCAGTTCACACTAGCTGCAACATAAAGCCTGGTCTATACCACGAAGAATAGGACAGAAATTGGAGCGAAAAGTTTCTGTATCGCAGCACAATCAGTCTGTTGAGGCCGTGCCCTTACCGCGTGGCTGCTATGTATTATGCATTCGTGAATATAGCCCGCATAAAGCAGAGTCCGAATCAATTACAGCGGTCTGGCTCGTTAGAAACGCATCACGCATGTAAAGTGAACGGGGTAAGCGACTGTCTTGATGCTGGAACAATGGAGCGCCCAAATTGGTTGGTGATAGTGTCTTGTTTTTGTTCGAGTTTAAATCTATGACAGGAGCTGGTGCGAGTATTGTTCGGAACTATAGTTTAAAATGTGCAATGTTTTGCCCTTTAGTACCTATTTTACACGTCTGTAGCTTTCAGTCCTCGTTAATGTTACAAGTTTTAGCAAAACACGTCCTATATATAAAAAAATCGTTCATAACATAATACAGAAATTTAAAAAATGTGTGTGGAACTCGAGAGCGATTCACGGCCGCGATGGCCCTCACTGTAAGTGGATTAACCCCTTTACAGACGCCTCCGCGAGTCAGTACTTACACATGTCGGTGTTTAACCCTTCGACAGCTGATTTTTGTACCGATTCTACGTATAAATTACATACGACAATCGATATTTTTACATTATTTAGTAGTTTTCCGATGCAAAATACCAAACCACATTTAGATCCTTTTTTATGACGTCGCTCATAGTGACCAATTGATAATTGTTCAGCTGGACTAATGTATTGTTTTCTATTGTTACAGGCACATCTAACGTCCCTCAGCCGCAACCCCAGGGTCTAATAGTGGAGACAGGCAACGGTGCTAGCGTTCTTCAGCTGCCGGCGACTACGCTCGAGCAGATCCGTCACATCGCGGCCGACCCCGGCGCCTCCACGCTGCGGCTGCCGCCGCCCGCCACCGAGCCGCCCGCCGGCGCCCGCGAGCTTGACTTCGATCTGTGTTACGTGTGCAAGCATTGCAAAGTGGCCTTCCCTACCCCGGGCCCGCTGCAGCTGCATCAGACGCGCTCGTGCTACGCGGGGCGCGAGGCGGCGCGCGGCGTCATCAGAGTGGTCCAGCCGGCGCTGGAGTGCCGCGCCTGCCCCGGCGAGCGGTTCCGCACCGGCGCCGACTTCCGCCGGCACGCGGACGGGGAGCTGCACCAGCGCAACATTGCGCCGCCGCCGCCCGCCGAGCCGCTCACGCACGAGATGGAGGACGTGGTGAACCAGATCACGCTGCTGGCCGCGCGCGCCGCGCAGGCGCAGGACGCGCCCAAGGACCCCAACGCCAACTTCTGCGTGCCCGGCCCGCGCTTCCCGCCGCCCGGCGAGTTGCCGCTCGCCAGCGCCGGACACTAATTCTAATCTGATGAAATGTATAGTTACTATCCTAGAGCCCCTCGCTCTCTCCGTTGTCCGACAACGCAGCAGTTCACTATTAGCTCTTAACGCTTCTTTTCGTTGACGAACGTCGCCGCGAGAGTGGCACTTTCCTAATGAAACATTTAAAGCTTGTAGTTTAAGTATAGGTTAATGGGCTGGGACCGTCGCCCGGTCGGCCCGCCGGCCGCCGCGCGCCGCGCACTGGGAGGCGGCGGCGGCGGGCGCCGCGCGGCCGCGGCTGCGCGCGCACTCATATCATACGTTAGACAGGTTTTATAATATACGTTTATCGTGGCAGCACGCGACCGCGGCCGCGCCGGCGCCTTCACCACTGTAACATCAACTCCCAGGAAAGCAAGTTCCTATCTTTATGGCATATAATATTATCGATATTGATAATTACGATTTAATTATTGTTTAAAGCTATGTAATACATACATATAATCGTTCTAATTTTAGGTATAGATACGTTCTCGTAAGAAGTTCCTGACGCATCGTAAATGTATGAAGATATATATAGTGATATACGTATATGATTTTTTTAAACATGAAGCGAAGTTAGGTACGTATGTTAAGCAGTAGAGCGGGGTCCGCCCGCGGGTGCCAGCCGCTTGCGCGGGCGCCGCGTCGCGCGTCGCCCGCGCGGCCGCCGCGCGTCGTCTTTCGATGAAAGCGGCCGCGCCACGCCGAGCCGCCCGCGGGGCCGCGACGCCGCGTAGGCTTATTGGTAACAGTTAATTGTAATAATTATTAACGTAGCAAACTTTTCCAAAACGAACGAACTCGAAACTCGGGCTGCGCGCCAGCGCTCAGCCTACCTCGCAAACAAGTGAGTTTATTTTGGAACTAAGTGTGATTCTTGAATTTTTATTGATATAGTAATGATTATTAGTAGTGGCGTAAGTGAGTCCAAAGGCATGGAGGTACATGCGGCGCGTGGCCCGCGCCTGCGCTCGCCCCTCGCATGTATATTCATCACTTTACTGTGTGCGTGGAGTCCCTTATATTTTCGATGGCACAGATCAAGTTATTTGAAATATTTTACATATTTACATTTTATCTAGTGGAGTTTACTACAATATTTTATCTACGAGTGAGTCCTAATACAACATTGATTTGTTTTTTAGTAAAGTGCAATGTTTTATTCCACCGGTTGCCGGTCTTGTTATCCTGTAGGTGTGTGTGCAATGGCCGCGCCGCCGCCTGTGCCCGCGCCGCTCCGCACGCTCGCCGCTGGGGTTATACCAACGTTTTTATTGAAAATTTTAGTCCACACTCGATATTGAGGGAATTATTGCGAAGCGCGCCCCCAGCGGCGCGGTGACTGATACGGTGTCCTTGGAGACACCAGGGAGGTAGCATTGAGCACATGGGTCGTGCGTAGAGCGCGACCTCGAGCCGCTGCGAGGCGGGCGCGGCCGACAGCCGGCGAGCGCGGCTCGACGCGAGGCGCGCGTCGCTACGACATGATTACTGTTTGGTTGCGCGAGGAGCCGCGCGTGGGACCGGTACCGGCGCCCGCGCCGCGTTGGCTCCCTACTTTTATTTGGGTCGATTTTGTAATCGGAAGTATGTAAGTTTGAGTTAGCGTAGGTGACGTCGGTAGTGCGAGTGTCTCCGCGGACGACTGCCCGCGGAATGAATCATGGTTCCTATGTATATTTCAATATTATCGCATCTAGAGTTTCACTATACTTTCCGAATACAAATTTTAATATTTAAGATTAATTCGGATTAGTCTGTTGTATCTGCTGCAGAGGTGCCGCCACGGCCATGTTGTTTGTTTATTTGTCTAGGCTATTTCTCTTCGTTTTATCATTTGTGTGAGCGTACCGCGGTGTACCTTGATATTATTATAATTTTGTTAAACTATAAACATGAAGGTGTGTAGACTGTCCTAATCCTATAGGTAATGTTGGTTACGAATAAGTTTATGATCGTGAAAAGGTAGCACTTGTGTCTATCATAGTTCCTAATACTGTGTAAACGAGAACTTATTTTAAAAATTCTTTACTAGTGAAATATACCGTTCCTACTATTTTAATCTTACAAAAATGTTATACTGATCCGAGTAAATAAATCATTTTCAAATTGTAATATTTTATTGATGCTTCAAAATGTCAATTTGTTCTCAACAATTTGTTGGTTGGTGTGATTTGATAGCAAATGTTTGTCCGATCTCCGAGGTATATTGTTTTAGGTGATTTCGTAGCGTTTAGTTTCCATTGTACTAGCATGGCGTGCGCGTAGGCCTCTACGCGCTACGCGCTACGACCCGCCGTAGCAACAACAGATAACGAATACATTGTCAAGTGTAAATGGTAAAAATAAACTCAAAGTTAGTTTATCAGATTCTGGAGTTTTATTTTCTTGTCCTGTGAATATTTTGTAATAACAAAAGACGATAACAAGAAAAAGTTAGGTAGCAATAACGACTGAAGTATTTGTATGATGCATTTTCCTCTTGATCAATGAACTCTCAAACGCACGAGAAGGGGATATAATGAGGAACGACAAGTATGCGGTAATAGAGGTAAGTATTGTTAGTAAAACAAATAAATTGAAAACTCGCGTAACTAAGCGAGGGGAAGGGTTCGAGTCTTTCACTTTGCATGTGTGTGATGTTGGGATAAGTCAAACTAATGAGTGTTGCGTAAATACTGTTTATTAAAGTAAAGGCGTCCTTTATATATGTTACATAGTGGGAGAGTGTGAGTGTGGCGCAGCTCACACTACACCTCCCCCCTTGAAAAATTAAAAAAAAATACATTTACTTTTTTTTGTCATTTTTAAAATAGTAATACAATTAAATGAAACACAACACAATAGCGACTGTAACAAATAAATTTGAAATAATAATAATAATCCGAACTGATTACTAGACTGAAATATTTGTAAAAAAAATACATGTTAAAATTAAATACTGGCGCAACAATTTTAAATCTAATAAAAATTATGAAAAGCTTAACGTAAATATTATATGTAAAATTAAAAGTACCGTTACAACGTTATACCTAATTTGCGCACTTTGTTGACGAGATTCGAACGTAGATACCAAACTGCAATAATTTTAAAAAAAAATAGGTTCTGTATAAGAAAATACTAATATTATTTTACCTGAAAGAACATACTGTTAGACTTATTATGTACTGTGCTCTCTATAATGTACTGCGATCTATTATTATTTCATCTTAAAATCTCAACAATTATTTATTTGAATCCACAATATCGATTTTCTAAACTTTAAACTTCTTATTTATTATTCATTCGTACATTGCCATTACCTATTCCTCCTATAATTTTACATAACACTTCCTTTCTAACTATTATATTTTCTATTTTCTTATCATCTTATAATAATATCAGTGTGCTACTGCGGCATCACTGTACGCAATGCAATTTTATGTCATTGCTTGCAAGGTACACAGCACTTTTTTATTTTGTGGTCGGCCGACCTTTACTTATTCACTTATTTTGTTCAGGATACAAGGATTATTTTTCATTTCGTGCGCGCACATACATAATTATAATCTTTTATAATATCATCATACATTCAGGTAGTTCTTTTAACACTTCCTTACTTCAATAATCATACCGTGTGCCCAAGTCTCTTCACGATTGATGCTCGATCGAATCATGATCAGAGGACAAGGGTTTCCTACCTGCCTTGTATCCTGGTGTACCTTGCTAATAAATCAACTCTAAAATAACTCATTCAAAATCTAACGAAATAACCATTCAATTTAAAAACTTCAGCTAGTAAGAATTCCAATAACTTTTAGGTGGCCATCCTAATCGCTCCTTGAGAATCTTATTTGCTTCCGCTTTCCCAAACACACTTGCTTAAAGCACACTTTCAAACTATCTGTACCAATGTCTACTAAAAAAAAACTACCTTCCCCAACACAATACAAATTCTACATAAAACTACCTTCCCCAACACAATACAAATTCTACATAAAACTACCTTCCCCAACACAATACAAATTCTACATAAAACTACCTTTCCCAACACAATACAAATTCTACATAAAACTACCTTCCCCAACACAATACAAATTCTACATAAAACTACCTTCCCCAACACAATACAAATTCTACATAAAACTACCTTCCCCAACACAATACAAATTCTACATAAAACTACCTTCCCCAACACAATACAAATTCTACATAAAACTACCTTCCCCAACACAATACAAATTCTACATAAAACTACCTTCCCCAACACAATACAAATTCTACATAAAACTACCTTCCCCAACACAATACAAATTCTACATAAAACTACCTTCCCCAACACAATACAAATTCTACATAAAACTACCTTCCCCAACACAATACAAATTCTACATAAAACTACCTTCCCCAACACAATACAAATTCTACATAAAACTCAATCCTTTGCTAGTTCTGTACTTCGAAAAACTACTCCATTAAATTGTAACCCAATTAAAACACTTATCTAACTGCAATGAAAATCTAAATAAAAACGACATTAAAATAAAGTTTGTTTCAATAATTTGGGATGGCAGCTGGATGATCAGTCCAGTTGCAATAACAAATTATTTTAAATCAACCTTGTTAACCAACTATAGTAAAACTTCCTGTAAAGCTGTAAAAAAAACAAATGTCAGAATTTCTAATTTCGATCATTTACCTAAATTTTAAAACCATTTAATAACTCGATTATTTAAATTATGTCATTATAAGAGCGCACAGTACCTATCTTACCTGGTGAAATTTGAGCTGTAATAACAGACGCGGAATGCTATACCTTATTGGGTGATCTAAATGAGATCATCCAACTTAGTTCGTTACTACGGGTCTATTTATAGAGCACAAATTTAATGTTAGATACTTAGTTAATTGATTTACTTGTATATTTAAGCTTAAAAATTGTCTCAAAGTAAATTATTCAAACCAATCAAAAGTATTTTTACCATTTAAATTTTATCCATGGTCTGAAATTAAAACTTTTTATGTTGCTAAGTACTTATTTAAAATAGAATAGTAGTACCTATCTCGTCAACAAACGGCATTACACTATAAAAACAAGAACTAAATTAAATTTTTAATCATTTCTTATTACTAACACATTAACAACACGTAAAATCGCACTTTCGTTGATGAAAAAAACTGTTAATTGATAAAGATTAGGTAACAAAAATTAAAAAAAAAAAATACCTTCCATTTTACGTCCGAATCCAACTACTAATTTTTCCGAAACTTCTGCCTGTTTCTAAAAGTCCAGTCCATCTTCCTCCAACACCGGCTCCATCCTTAACGGACACCATCTACTACCCTGCTGCATACCACTCCAATCCAAACAGACACCATCAACTCCCTGCAGCTAACCTCCTTAATTCTTCTGTCCTGGTTCTCTTCTTTAATATCTTCATCTTTTTACTCTACTATTTCTCTGATTTACTTATATTCTTCTTTCTTCTTAAATTTATTTACTTACTTCTTCATTTTACATTTCTTCTTTATTTTCTTCATTCTTCATTTTAATTGTGTTATTCTTCTCTTCTTGCTTAATTTTATTTTATTCGTATATATTTTTTTCATATTTTAGCTTCTTTCTTCCTTTATTTCGTCAATTTCATTTATTATTCACCCTTTGTCTTCATTTCCCTGTTCTTTCTTCCTTAGTTTTCATGTATTAGTTCTTTTTTTTTATCTTCTTTCGTTTGCTTCATAGCGTATGTTTCTTTAAAATAGCTTATAATTATTTAAAACTCTAACTTAATTATTCTTACTTAATAATTTATTTTTATTGTCTTTTTTTTAGTCCATTTTTTTTAAATGTCCACACTTTTTCACACTTTCACAAGTCCTTTATTCTGGTGGCGCGGCGCGCCGCCAGTGCAGCGCGAAGGCCGCACTGGCAGGATCGCCATGTGATGTTGGGATAAGTCAAACTAATGAGTGTTGCGTAAATACTGTTTATTAAAGTAAAGGCGTTCTTTATATATGTTACATAGTGGGAGAGTGTGAGTGTGGCGCAGCTCACACTACATGTGAATCACAAAAATAAAAAATAAGTATACCAGATATTGTTAGGGTAATTACTGTAAACTTGATGTCTAAAGAGATTGATATCCAAGATCACTGAAGATGTTTGTTTTTCTTTTGCCACTTATAATTGACCTCTATCCTTTAAACATGAAACTACCGTGAGACTCACTCATAGTGAAAATAAACGGATCACTCACGCCTTAAAACGAGTTTAACTCGACATGTTTCGGGCTAATTCGTATCAAATGTAGGGTAACACACAACACTATCAACATCACTTAGTAAAGGTTCGCTCACACTCACCGTTGACGCAGTACGAACATTCAACACTGTTTTCCAACTCGGGGGTACTGACCAATCACCTATCCCGGTTGAAATTTGGATGACGACCAATCTCAATGGCTTCACGCACCTTCCGGATGAAAAATCTCACCTGATAGTAAGTGCAAATGAGGCCGAAGATGTAGCTCACTGGTTTAATATCATCCTATTCAGTCTAGCCTTGAATAGCCCCAAATTGTACTTAGTTATCCGGAAAAATAAACGATGATAACGACATATCAGTCCGCATTACAAGAAAAACCAGAATATTATTATTATATTATTAGGGTTATGTGAAAGGGTGCCAACGGAACTCTATTACTGAGACTCCGCTGTCTGTCGGTCTGTCTGTCCGTCCGTCTGTCACAGGGTTCTACCTCTTGAACTGTAATAGCGAGAAACTTGAATTTTTCACCAATTATGTAGGTATTACTGTGGCCGCTATAAAAACAAATTATACTAAAAGAATAAAGTTAAACATTAAAGGGGCTCGTTATACTTACAAGAAAGTTATTTTTTTTTCAGCGGTTTTAGGTTGCTAGGTGTTGCTAGCGGCCTAGGCGACAGACGTCAGTTGCTAGGCAACGCGAGCCACCCTATGCTGTTCGGATGTTTACCTACTTATAAGTATGCGATTTTAGTGATAACATTTCTGCGATTTTTTACTGAACTGTTTATAAAACTTTTTGCGGCGGTAAGGAACCCTTCATGTACGAGTCCGACTCGCACTTAACCGGTTTTTTATGAAACAGAGTGGATAACATGCAAGTGGGTCATCTGATGATGAGTAGGTAAGTACCACTACCCATGGACATTCCCTGCACCAGATGATTGCACATGCAATACCATGGTATTAGACTAAGGGCCTAAGCACACGGCGTTTTTTAAACGCGCCGTCGACGCGCGTTTTTATCGATGCAAACGCGATACGCACGCGGGTTATTATGGCTGTTCTATGGAATGAAAAACGCGCTGTATACGCGCGTTCCTAAAATGCGCGTCGACGGCGCGTTTAAAAAACGCCGTGTGCTAGGGGCCTTAGATAGAATATTTCATGTGCAAGCTGCAGCCGCAGGTTGAGGGTGGATGCAAGTCACTTCCAACCGTAATGATTGGGCATCAATGAGGGAGGCCTATGTCCAGAAGTGGACGTCCTACGGCTGAAATGATGATGATGATGATGAAGTTATTTCATCGCTTGGGGTTGTATAGAATTCATTTTGTTAACTTCGACCCCTTAAACGTTAGGACGACCGGATAGCCTAGTTGTTAGAGAACCTGACTACGAAGCTTGAAATTTACCATGAGCTTTACGGTGAAGTAAAACATCGTAAGGAAACCTGCACACATCTGAGCAGAAATATATATATGGTGTATGTTAAGTTTTCAATCCGCGCTAGGCCCGCGTGGGAACTACGTCCCAAGCCCTCTCATTATAACAGCTAGGATGACGATGATGATGATGTAAAATTATTTTTGTTCACAAGTATCGTAATCGTTTTTTCGGACTATACACAGTGTTGCAACTCGTCGATTTTTAACTTTTGTTTGACCGCTATGTATGTGTGTGTGTGTGTGTGTGTGTGTGTGTGTGTGTGTGTGTGTGTGTGTCTCTCCGTGGCATCCTAGCTCTTAAACGGGCGAACAGATTTGGATGCGGTTTTTTCATTAATCCCGTGCGAATTATGGAAAACCTAAAAATATTTATTAGCTATCAGAACCACCTAGTTAAATGTCAAATGTCTGTAATAAATTATAACTATCATCATCATCATCATCACTTAGGCCTAGGTATGCGTCTGTTGCAGACGAATTATGGCGTATTGCCTGTGCACAACGCCTTACGTGGCTGACAAGCCCGATGCGAGACCAAAAAATCAAAAATCAAAAATCAAAACGTTTATTCTGCAAATAGGCCGCAAAGGGCTCTTTTACATGTCACTTTTTTTAAACTACCAGCGCTTTCGTAAGGACCATCATTGCCAAGAAGAATGCGCCGCAAGAAACTTGGCAGGAAGTCATCTTTTCAAATTAAAATATAATAAATTACAAACTAAAAAACCATACAAATATAGAATTAAATAAAAAATAATAATAATCAGGTATATAAAAAAACAATACAGGGATGTATTGGGTCCAATAGTTAAAAAAAAAAAAAACTAAAACTATACCTACATCTTAACTAACTATATCTATGTTCAGTGGAAGTGTAGAATGCTTCCACCGTCAAAAAAGAAAAAAAGAAGAAAAGAAAAAGAAAAAAATAAAAAATAATAATATCGGAGATAGTCTTCCAATGTCACAATAATTAAAAATGAATCTGTTAAAACACATTTCAGGTCAAGTAACCATTAAACTTTTGGATTCCAAAGGCAAGCTTACGCCTGCCGCCCCCAAAGTTGGCTCACACGCACTCATGTCATGCTCTAAAAGCAGAGCGGTACCGAGGGCATGTATCGCTTCCGTTCCCATAAGCCTTATGGGACCGTCTTGGGAACTTCGGCGTCGCGGGCCTGTGACTATTTAATAAAGCATTAATTAAAATATAAAACTTTAAATCCATAAACTTAACAATATACAGCCTTAGCCTCAGCAAAGGGATGTATAAAGTCCCTGAGTTAATAATGACCGACATGTTCGTCCAGAGACCTGACAAGAGAAGTTCGCGATAATGATGATGATGTTGATGTTGTTTCTGTCCCTTGTCAGCAAGTGCCTTGAACCAGGCCTCATCGCAATACTTGCGACCCTCCAATACACGTTTGCACCAATCAGCGCGCCAAGGTGGCCATATCTCGTTTACCACCAGTCCTTAAATATGAGTAATGGTCTCCCAATGTTTCTCTTAGGAATTACGACTGCACCTAGCAAGACATGTCGTAGTAATAAAAAACCGGCCAAGAGTGTGTCGGACGCGCCCAAGATAGGATTCCGTAGCAGGTACGAAAAAATCTAAGCATACTTTATTAATATGGTTGTTTTGGTCCCAACTTCCACCGCTCGCTAGGGTTAACACCGCGATGTAGAATTTGAACGTCGGCGGTACAAAAACGAATTGGGCGAATTGGGTAACTAATCTGCAGTCTACTAAAACTAGTATGTATGTTGATAGTTTTTCAGATGTAATTCTTTATTATATGAACCGATTTAATTTTTTTTATTCAAAAGAAGATACTGTTAGCGTGATCTTATAGGTACTTACTTAAAAAAAATGCTTGCAGTGGCGGTTAGATTACAATCTTAGTTTAGAAATATTTTTCTACAAAAACTTAAAAACTGCTCAACTGATTAAGTTGAAAATAATTTTCCTAGAAAGTTTTTATTAAGTGTAACTTACGTGATTTTTTTCATATTTTTTAGACGTGCGGTTCAAAAGTTAGAGGGGTAGGGACACATTATTTTGAACTTTCGGTGTGAATATCTCCGAAAATGGTTTTAGAAAACCCCTATTTATTTTTAAATACCTATCCAATGATACCCCACACTATAGGGTTAGTCGAGAAAAAAAATCACCCCCACTTTACGTCTATGGGAGGTACCCTAAAAAAAATGTTTTTAGTTTTTTTTATTTAACAACTTTGTCGGCGTGACTGATGTATATATTCATTGCAAATTACAGCTTTCTAGTACTAACAGTCTCTGAGCTTAGCCGCGGACAGACAGACGGACAGACATGGCGAAACTATAAGGGTTCCTTGTTGACTACGGAACCCTAAAAAGGGCTCCATTCTATACACATGCCCTAGTCAACGCAAGCGGTACCGGTACCGGTAACCAGTACCGGTATCATAACCATAGCACAAGATACGTATTTCCGTGTGATACGGAACCCTGCGTGGACGAATCAGACTCGCAATAGCTAATTTCTCATAATTTCATAAGCTTTTATTTCACTGAGCTGTCAAACCGCTATTCCCCGTTATTTTCAACCGACTTCAAAAAAGGAGGAGGTTCTCAATTCGACTATTTTTATTTAATGTTTGTTACGCGATTACTCCCTGTGAACCGATTTTCAATTATTTTTTTATTTTAACGAGTATACTTCTGAGGTGGTCCCATTAGCACCAAGTCAAGATCTGATGGCGGGATCCTAGGGAAATCAAGGCCACCCTCAAATTTTATAGGCACACTTATGGAGCGTGTGCCATTTTTAGCATCAAATCAAGAGGAAAGCATAATTTGGTAAACTGGATCTAATGAAGAAGACCGCAGATGACCAACGCAACTCCTTAAAGCTAATAATGGCTGCACAGCTAAAAGTGATCTCGATTAATATAGATAAACGACTAACAACAAGCTTCAAGTTAATGATTCTTTCGCACTGACCTGATACTGAAGCCGGAAGGTAGGCACCAGAACCTTGATATAAAACAATGTAACTATCGTCTTGAAATCATTGATTAATGGTATCAACTACCATATCATTAAGGTCTTGGTCTTCGCTCAGTCCACCGTTCTATATCACAACCGTAACAGCAACAGCAGCAGCTTCAGTGCATCAAACATAACCTGAATTATGCTAACCTCGGAGAGACTTTGAAAAATAGGCAGGCACGAGCGTTGCACGGTTCGCTATCGTTTGCCTGAATTTCATATGGACAGTCGAGTTCACCAATATATGTACCGCCAACCTTTCATAAATACATAGACCTTATTACCGTAACATAAGGTTCATGTTTAGATATTTATGAACGGTTGGCTGTACAGATATTGCAGTACTCAACTGTACTAATGTCATATGCCCGAATTTCATGTGCCATAATTTTATACTCCAAAACAAATTATATGCCATAATGATTATTTGCCATACTTATTTTAATTTGACATAAATTTTAGTTGCCATAGCGATATTTACCAGGTGAGTTAATTATTGTGTCACTCTTTACTTAAATTGCAATATGTTAACATTCAGTTAACATTTTTTGAAATAATAAACTAAGTATAAAATCTAAAGGAGTACCTAAAGGACGTATCGGAATTGTTCTGAGGTTCACCTCATCGTTACATTGTTTTATTTATTTTTATTTATTTATTTCTTCTTCGCTATGTAACAAATAAATGCAAGCAATTCCCTCATTTGACAGTCTATGGCAAATTGGTAAAGGAGATCGTAATCTGAGACAAGTAATAAACTTAGATCGAAGCATAATCAATCAAATATGGTAGACAACACCATAAGATAATAATTCCAAAACGTGACAGTAAAAAAACACCTTATTTTAGCCTCGAAAACCAGATTAATTATCAAACTGCAAAATTGCATATTTCTTTGCATAGTAAAAACAAATCGTTTGTCGATCAAAATGGCATATAAGTACCTACCTAACGTCCTATGATAAAATCAGCGCAAGAACATCAACATAGCTTGAAAAATCGCCCGACTCGAGTGGCAATGGGCAAAAGATTCTCAAATGGTGTCCGCTAACCGGAAGACGCAGTGTATGTGGGCCACGAACAAGATGGAGCCACGACCTAGTTAATGTTGTGGGTACGCGTTGGATGCGGATGGCGCAGGATCGGCCTGTTCGGCGAACCTTAGGTAGACCTATGTTCAGCAGTGAACATCTTGCGGCTGAAACGATGATGATGATAATTACCCATACAAAATCTATGGGTGAGTCGTCTTTTGACAGTTCATAAAAGTACGTCAGTTGATCGGTGGTGTCATCAACCCAATTAAGTATTGAGAGAGTTAATGAGTACTGCGATATAACCGATATAACTCTTTCATGGTAAGTATGAGAATAATTTTCCTTGACAGGCATCATGATATCGCTGTAAATTTTACTGCGTATTGGTTGATCTGACTGTATGTTATTCTTCTTCTTTCAAACACTTTTCAACGAAAAGTCGCCTCGAATAGAATTTGTGGTCCATTTACCCGATATAATTACTTATAACCCTGAATTATCGCATTAGCTCTTTCAACACCGCGGAATACATATACTTATAACATACAAGGCTAATTTTCATAGATGATCAAGAGTTGAAAAATATTAATCCCTGGCCAAAATGAAATTTAATACACGAGGTCTCAAGCAATTTCTCTGTTTAACTAAAATAAACCGGCCAAGAGCGTGTGGGACACGTCTGGGATAGGGTTCCGCAGCTGTTACGAAAAAATCCTTGCAAATCTTATTAATTTTACTGTTAATTATCCGTATCAAACAAGCAATATTTTGTAGGTAAGGCTGCTATTTACTCTTAAACTACTAATAATTATCAAGCAAACTTAGGCGTTATAGTTTTTCTTGTTAATTTGAGATGTTTCCTCCCATCCTGATTTTTTTTATTTTTTATTCCATCAGTTTAGCTTTCAGGGGGGCGATTTTAACAAAAAAATTTACTTTAAAGTCGAATATTTCGCAAACGAATCACTGTATCGGAAAATCGTCTTTACTACCCCGTAATTATTTTAAAAGACCTATGTAATGATATCCCACACTATAAAGTTAGTCGAGAAAAAATCACCCCCACTTTACGTCTATGGGTGGTGCCATATTTTTTTTACATTTTATACTTATATGAAAAATTATAGCTTTCTAGCACTAATAGCCAATGCGCTAAGCTGCGAACAGACAGACAGACGGACGGACATACAGACATGACGAAACTATAAGGGTTCCGTTTTGCCATTTTGGCTCCGGAACCCTAAAAAGACACGTTATTGCTAAAACTTCCTCCATCTACCGAATGCATGGTCATATTGGTCATCCTACATTTTAACCGACTTCAAAAAAAAGAGGAGGATCTCAATGCGTATGTATGTTTTTTTTTTGTTTTAGTCAATTATTTTCGTCAAGTGTCATCGCTTAGGCGGGGAATTTGACAGGTCTCAAGTCAAAGTTTGTTCAAGAAACTGACTTGTCAAAGAGGTTTTAGGCTCATAGACTATAATTTTTACTTTAATCGAAAACTGACAAGCATTCGTAAAATGGATTTTTTACTTGTAAGTAAATTGATCATACATAAATTTCATCAGCTACTTAGGTAGGTACAAATATAAGAAAAATACTACTACAATCTTCACACCGCCCGCGTTAAATCGCAAATAACATTATTTCAGGCACTATTACTTATGTACAATTGACGAGATTTAATTTTTTTGACACCTGAAAATTACTACATGAATCGAAAGAGTTTTGCCTCCTGAACACGGAAAAGTATAGTCTATACATATATATAGTGTATATATTATAGTCTTAAAAATATGAAATCTTGTCAATTGTACATAGATAGATAAGCCATATATTTTAAGTATATTTTTTTAATCCCATGGTATAGCATGTCATCATTTGTGTTAGTACCTATTTATTCGGACAAGTAAAGACGAAACATTGTAATATGTATAGTACCTATAGTAGCTTGTCTCTTGTGAATTAAAGCACCATAATATTTCAACTCCCAGCGCTATAGCTCTTAACTTGCCGGGCTAATATTTACACACGTTTATGCAAAAAAGAGGCAAAACAGAGTAAACATTTATTACGGCAAGCCTGGAAAATGAGTCTTCGGGGGCAAGCCAGTCGTGAAACAAAATCTTCAAACAGCCCCAAACACGGTCTCTAATCAGACCGTGTTTGAAGAAAAAAGTAAAAACAACCCTTAGCTTAGTTCGATTGGCGGCACTGTCACACGGATGCAAAGGGGATCTTACTAAGTTATTGATTATATCGGAATAAGTCGCGAGGGGGGCCGCCCCACGCCGCCCGAGGAGGTTAAGGATACATCAGCCGCATTATTTTACATATATGAAACATAGTTGCAGTGAGGAATTTAGGAGTGTGGGCGAAGGAGGACTTGCCGCCTAGCTAGCGGAAGGGGTCGCCGGGCCAAGGAGATGCAGGGTAATCTTTTCTTTTGTTGATTTATGTTAATGCGCACATTAATATAAATTGGTACATGACAAATCTGTTTTAATATCCAACACAGTTGGTTTATTGGTGATCCTAGTATCTTGCAGGCAAAATAAAATTCAACTGGGTAAATGAAGTTTTGCCAACGAATGCTTTTAACATTTTTATACGTATTTTTATAAATACGGCTACAAAAGTCAGAATCAACAATTCACTAGAAAAAAAAAGGAAATTTAGCGTAGCACATTGCTCGGGTCAGCTACTTTATATCCATTTGTGTTGCAAATCGAAGGATCCGAACATAAACAAGGCGGCGGCGAATTAGTAGAGGCGTAGTGCTAACTCCGCTATTTATAAGGGCACAATTGCTTCAGAATAGCTCTGCTTCGCGAGAGATGAGAACATATGAGGGGGCGGGGCGGCGGGGTCTCCACCCTTTACGCATTCACGCCAAATCCTTAACGCGCGATTTAAAAAAGAAAACTAACGGCGGGTGGCGAGCGGGGAGACCGATTGAGATGGAAATGCCGATTGTCCCGATCGGGGCTCGGTCCCGTTGCACAACGCGCCGATTCGACAGATCATTTTTGCTGAAATATATCGCTGTGCAAGATATTGCGAGATACCTAACCAGTTATACAGAAAGTTGGGAATTAGGATCACAGTAAAATGATATGCTTGAAAATTATAAAAATGCTGCTTTTTACGTATAAAGCTTATCAATTAGATATTTTGTTTTTAAATTACATAGCCCAGCGCCTCTACAGCTTGTTACGAGACATGCTTGCAGTTAGAGCGCGAAAACATGCATAATATGTAGTCTTCAAACTTGGCGAAAAACATTTGGCGACAAGATATTTGTTGTCATAGCGGTCACAGTGATACATAATCGATGAAAATTATTACGGTTCAAGAGATAGAGCCCTGTGACAGATGGACAGACAGACAGATAGCGGAGTCTCAATAAGAGAGTTCCGTTGGTACCTTTGGGTAAGAACCCTAAAAATAGTAACTGTTTCGAATTTTTGCCGTAGAATTTATGCTCGGGTTGGTGTAATGGTTTAGCACTCGTCCGGATTGATGAAAACCCGGTTTCGATTCCCGGCTATTAAAAATAATAAACTTCAGGTGACTAAAATAAAAATAATAAACTTCATCTAAAATTTCCAAACGCCTTCTCTCGTCCGGTCAGTGTAAGGTAAAGAAGTTTAACCCCGCGGTAGCCGCGCTGGTGTGGCGCGGCGAATCGGAACGGTGGTCGGGAGCGCACCGCTCGGATCGGCTCCGATAACTCCAGTTATAACGACTGAGAGGGAATTTTAATGTGCCACCATTTTGGCGCAATGCTCAAATTTTACGACCGCCGAGTCATTATGAGGGAAATTATTGGCGCTCTGATTGCTTTAGCAGTGATAAAAATTCTCAAGTCGGCAATAAGGTGGAACTAATTCAGAGTTAGACAGAAATGGCGCTTGCTTAATGGAATTATTTTACATAACTGCCTACTTAGAGGGATTAATGGTGATGACAATGTATTGTTTTGATTGCACTGCACGATTATAAATGAAATGTTGCGAATCGGTTGTGTTTAAATTGAGTTTTTTTAACGACTTGCCACTTAATTTCAAAGGTGACATGACAATGTTGCCACACTTTAAAACACTTGATGTTAAGATTAAAAATCGCTGTCCATTTCTATTGTAAACAATAAATCAAGTTGCCACCAAAAACTACAGAAGCTAGACGTAATCTCACAATAAAGAAGCCACGACACAAGATGTATTACTATTCAACTTACTTAAAACTCAAAGTCCATCAAAACTTTGAACAGAGCTTAAAAGTTAAAGGAAAATATCCCGTCAGGTAAAGTTGGGAGCGGGTGATTAATGAGCTGCTGCTGTTGGCTCTCTCAATGAGGATTACCAGCTCAGGGTATTAGCGGGATGACTACGTGGAGGGAATGCGAGCGCTCAAGTCGCTCGAGTGCTCCAAGTTTTCGCATAGTAATGAGCAAGTTGCCATTTTGAAATTTTAAAACTCTTAAATTTTCAAAAAAAGTTCCAACGTTTAGTATTGAATTCAAGTATGTACCTACTTAGTACTTATAAACCTGGTAATACAACGTGATGTAGAGATAAGGGACGAAGGAAATGCATGCTATAGTTTTTACTTATTTATTCTAGACATCGGTAACTCGTGGCAGTTAGGTGGCACTAGTGATGAGACACGTTTTTCAAGTGTCTTTTCAGATAAGATAAAATAATTCTTTAAAATTGAAAGGTCCCATTTATTACCGAGACTACATCCAAAAGGTAAACTTGTTTATCAAAAGCTAAAAATAGCATTATCAAAAAATCCAGGATATCTTACAATAGTAATTTTTAATAGCTTATTACAAAATAAAGAAGTTGAAATCAAAGAAAACACCGACAAACTTACGCAAGAATGCTTTTTACGAGCTATTAATTAACTTGCAATGTATGTATATATGTATGTGTGGGTCAAATTTTGGAAGTCGATTTTGACCCACTTCCAGTGGTCGGATTGGCTTGAAATTTGGTATTAACTTCTAAAAATTTTGAACAAATATTTATTGTCTAATCACGAAAGTCAAATATTAAATGGTTGAAAAGATTTCTTGTAATTGGTTTCTTTGCTCGAGTCGTACAGAGAAACATAGTCACTTCACTAGTCTGTCAGTAACGTCAAATGCTACCTAAATGCCACGAGTTACCTATGTCTATTATTACATACACAAGAGTCAAGACAAATCGGAAGCCGAGATATATCCATATTTGCAGCGACGGGGTGGCCGAGTGTGAACATGAGTAAGACTTCGATTCGATTCGATTGTATTTCTTATTAGTAGAAGAGCGAAGAGTGAAAGCCGTGGTGGCCTAGTGGCTTGAAATATGGCCTCTCAAGCTGAGGGTCGTGAGTTCAAATCCCGGCTCGCACCTCTGAGTTTTTCGGAATTTATGTGCGAAATTACATTTGTAATTTACTGTGAGCTTTACGGTGAAGGAAAACTGCATACGCCTGCGAAGAAATTCAATGGTGTGTGTGAAGTTCCCAATCCGCACTGGGCGCTCGTGGGATCTACGGCCCAAGCCCTCTCATTCGGAGAGGAGGCCTGTGCCCTGCAGTGGGACGTATATGTATAGGCTGGGATGATGATGATGTTGAGAAGAGCGAAACCTTCTGATACAGGTACCTACTAGGAGGAGTCAAACACCATTGTAAATGCTGATTTGTTATTACCCGAATAAACGATTCATTATTTATTATATCCAGGCAAATCTGAGCGAGGTAACTCTAGTTTGGATTTTTTATAGGGCAAAAAACTTGGACATGTAAGTTTAAAGCTTACTTATATAATTTCTTCCGTTTAAAACAAGTATACTAGGGCTCTATTCGGTAGAGCCATTGTAATCTGCATGGTATTACTTTGACTAAGATCAAATACTCAAAAAAGTAAGACGAGTTCTACGAACGGTAAAGTGGAGCCGGTAGTCGTGCCTACATAGAGTTGAACGCACACACGACACACGTTCAACAAAACTATAAGCAAACGGGTTAACTCGATGCTGGGCGTAGTTTTACCCAGCCTCACTATGTGGTTCCAAAAATTATTTGGTCTGAGTTTTATAAATCCGCTACAATACAGGTCAATTCGCGTAAAGAAGCGTTGATCTTCTTCTGCCCCTTAAGAGCATTAATCACTATCATCTCAGCCCATACACGTCCCACTGCAAGGCGTAGGCCTCCTCTCAAAATAGGTAGCAAGTGTAGTTCTCAAGCGGGCCTAGTGCGGATTGGGAACTTCACACACACTATTGAACTTCTTCGCAGGTATGTACAGGTTTACAATGTTTGCCTTCACCGTAAAGTTCATAGTAAATTTCGAACGTGATTTCGCGTATAAATTTCGATAAACTCTAAGGTACGTGCCCGGGGTCGAACCCATGACCATCTGCTTGAGAGTCCATAGGTCAAACCACTAGGCTACTACAACTTAAGTACGTACTTAAGTATAATTTTAGACGACCAGATGGCCTAGTGGTTAGAGAACCTGACTACGAAGCTTGAGGTCCCGGGTTCGATTCCCGTGTCAGGGCAGATATTTGTATAAAAAATACGAATGTTTGTTCTCCGGTCATGGGTGTTTAATATGTACTAGGGGCGTTCAATAAAAAGTGAGAATGAGTATGTTATAAACAACTTTTACTAAATGTCATTTTATTTTTCGACATAGTCACCTTTTAGAATACAACTTAAAATAAAAAAATTCAATTTTATTTCATTTATTTAAAATTCTATTTTTAAAAAAGGTCGCATCTTGAGTACTTAAAAAATCTTGTACTGCAGCGACTACCGCGTCGTCGTCTTCAAATTTCTGGCCTCTCAGGTATTGTTTCAATCTCGGAAATAGGTAGAAATCACTGGGAGCGAGATCTGGTGAATACGGAGGATGCTTAAGGATATCGAACCCAGCATCATGAATTGCAGCCATTGCAACGGCGGACTTGTGTGCCGGGGCATTGTCCTGGTGGAACAGCACAACTTTCGAGAGTTTACCTCGCCGTTTTTCGCGGATCTCATTGCGCAATGTTGCTATTTGTTTGGCGTATAATGTGCCCGTAATAGTGGCTTCATGCTCGAGATACTCAATCATTAATACCCCTTTACCATCCTAAAAAACAGAGCCCATGACCTTACCGGCAGATGGGCTCACCTTGAATTTCTTCGGAGTTGGAGATGATGGCCTTTTCCATGTCATAGACTGCAGTTTCGTTTCTGGGTCGTAATGATGGAGCCATGTTTCGTCCATTGTTATAAATCGCGCCAAAAAAAGTTCCCGGTCTTGCTGCATCAGGTTCAAAGCTTCTTGACAAATCTCTAGTCTAGTTTGTTTTTGCGTGTCAGTAAGCATTCTTGGTACCCAACGCGCAGATACCTTTTTCATACCTAAGCGTTCATGTAAAATATTATGCACGCTCCCCGTTGAAATCTTTACATTTTCAGCAATAAAACGAACCGTGACACGACGATCCGCCAAAACTGAGTTTTCGACTTTTTTCACAATTTCTTCAGTTACTGTTGTAGTAGGGCGACCGGAGCGGGGGTTGTCCATTGTCGATGTTCTTCCACGTCTAAATTCGGCGCACCAACGTGCGACTGTCGAATACGGAGGAGCATTAGACCCTAAAGTGTCCCGCAAATCCAAATTGACTTGGTCCGTAGAAAAATTTTTCAAATACAAGTATTTGATAACGGCGCGCAGTTCAATTTTCTCCATTTTCGCTAACGTACTCAATAGCATTGCAAAGAAATTACCGTATATTTTTTTAAACAAAAGACAGTTAGTTTTTTTTTCATAGCAATCAGCTAGATAGATTAGCTTTACCGTCCAGTATTTAATTTCGTAATATTAAAAGAGTTTGCATCTCATTCTCACTTTATATTGAACGCCCCTCGTATTTAAGTATGTATCTATCTATATAAGTATGTTTATCCGTTGCTTAGTACCCATAACACAAGCTTTGCTTAGCTTACTTTGGGACTAGGTCAATTGGTGTGAATAGTCCTGTGATATTTATTTATTTATTTTAATTAAAACGTCTTTAAGTGCTGCAGTCAAGTAGCTTTAAAACAATACTTGTTTTAACTATTTTTCGCAATCCACAGCAAAAAACAGTAAACTCAAAGTCGGGCCAACCCCAATTGTTGTCGATTGCGTATTCGCTACGCAATAGCTTACCAAAGGATTGGATAGACTTGGAGGAATATCTCAACTGCAGCATCGTCGAAAAGTGCGAGTATATCTTGAAATTGTATATTCATTTTTGTTTGAGATGCTCAAAAAAAATGTAAGGATGAAGTATAATGGATCCGAATTTTGATTTAGAATTTTGTACTCCTTAACCAGATACCAGAGAACATGCAGTTGCATGTTTAGCCCATTTTCATCGGTTATTGCATTTATAATCTGATGGTGCATATTTTCGCCACATCATGTGCTATCACAGCACTCCATTTCAAATCCTGTCCAGTGGATATGACGGACCCACTTTCAAAAATATTTTGGGCGATCGAAGGCACAATTTTAGTACCGAAAAGGAATACTACCTACCTCATTCTTAACGTTTACATTACAAGTTTTTATGTTGCACGCAATACTGACAATATGAACATATTTAATAATATTTTTAAAAAAACACAAAGGTTTTAGTAGTGGTAGAGCCATGTTGTAGCTAGCCGCTGAAACACGAATGGGTCGGCTCGTCCGGGGCAGTACCACCCTCTCACAGAACACCGGCGTGAAGCAGCAGTACTCCTGCTGCGTTTCGTACGGTCAGTGAGAGCGCCGGGGTCCCAATACCTCTCCCCTCCCCTATTCCCTCTCCTTTTCCCAGGGCCGACAACGCACTGGCATCGTGTAAAGCGCTGCGGGTGTCTATGGACAGTGGTGATCATTTAACATCAGGTGACCCACTAGTTCGTTTGTCTGGCCTTTCTAATATAAAAAAAAGGTACATATAGTTTAATTCGCACCCATCTTGACTCTGCAATACATCACTAATATGACAGACAGACACACACTCACACACATATGCGCTCATAATACAGATAACGGCTTATAACACCCCTCTTTTCCCATCGGGGGTTAAAAATAGAAAGTGTCGCACACTATGTAAAGCTTCGCACACACTGGAAGGGAACTTTTATGTACCTACTGGGTGACTCCTAGTAAGTAATTATATAGGTAAGTAATTGCCTTAAAACTGGGTTAGAAACAGATACATCTATAGTGAAAATATACGGATCACTCACGTCTTAAAACGTGTTTAACTCGACATATTTCGGGCTAATCCGTATAGCCTTTCTTCCCGGAGTCACACGTCACGGCGTGAAACTCGTTTTGAGACGTGAGTGATCCGTATATTTTCACTATGAGTGAGTCTCACGGTAGTTTCGTGTTTAAAGATATATATCTGTTCAATAGCCGTGGTGACCTAGTGGTTACCTATGGCCTCTCAAGCAGAGGATCGTGGGTTCAAATCCCGGCTCGCACCTCTGAGTTTTTCGGAATTTATGTGCGAAATTACATTTGTAATTTACCCTGAGCTTTACGGTGAAGGAAAACATCGTGAGGAAACTTCATACACCTGCGAAGAAATTCAATGGTGTGTGTGAAGTTCCCAATCCGCACTGGGCCCGCGTGGGCACTACGGCCCAACCCCTCTCACTCTGAAAGGAGGCCTGTGCCCTGCAGTGGGACGTATATAAGCTGGAATGAAGATGATGATGATCTGTTCAAAGTAAAAGCTTATGATTTTTTTACAGTAGGTATAGCTTATCGTCTCTGGTCTGGTCCGGGCTATCATTTTCAGTGAAGGAAAACATTTGGATGAAACCTGCGAAAAAAGCAATGCTGTGTGTGAGTCCGCACTGGGGCCGCGTGATAACTACAGCTTCAAGCCCTCTCATTCTGAGAAGAGGCCTGTGCCCGGCAGTGGGACGAATAAAGGCCGGCGATGATGACCACGATATCTGTTCGTAAGTCACACGATTCACAAGACAGGTTTTCATAACAATGTTGCAGTACAAGAGCCTTTGTCTGGGCATTCATGAAGTAATTTTACACAATGTGCCATTGCTTCACGGTGAACGTTAACATAGGAGTTTCATTTGACATCACAATAATACAAAATGGTAATTAGTACCGTATCATTGAATGCACTAGCGTTGATTTTTTTATCTCAGTCCGATGTTCTGTGTTCCATCGTGGGCAGTAAGTAAGATGAGTAAATTGTATTTTAGCTTTTACGATTTCTGACTTTTAAACTTATTTTTTATTCCCCTAAAAAGCTGGTATCTACTGGTAACTGGTAGGGATCCCAAATGGATAAGTTTGCTGTGTGTCTCAACCAATAGTGTTTTTTTTTGTTTTTTTTATTTTGTCATGATCATTCTTCATCATTTCAGCCGAAAGACGTCCACTGGTGAACATAGGCCTCCCCCAAGGCTCGCCAAACAGATCGGTCCCGTGCCATCCGCATCCAACGCGATTTTATTTTATGCAATAAAGAATTTACATACAGCAGGTAAAATTGATGATGGAATTACTTCAGAGTTGCTGAAGGCGGGAGGAGCTCCCCTCATTCAGGAGCTGCAGAGCCTTTTCAACTCCGCTCTTCACTGCGGGAGAACTCCAAAGGCGTGGAACAAGAGCTTGGTTGTTCTGTTTTTTAAGAAGGGAGACAATACCCTTCTTAAAAATTACAGACCTATCTCGCTCCTAAGCAATGTCTATAAGCTGTTCTCTAGAGTTATTACGAATCGTCTCGCCAGGAAACTTGACGAGTTTCAGCCACCGGAGCAGGCCGGGTTTCGAGGAGGATTTGGCACCATGGACCACATACACACAGTACGGCAGATTATACAGAAGTCCGAAGAGTATAATCAGCCTCTATGTCTGGCGTTTGTGGACTATGAGAAGGCTTTTGACTCTGTTGAAGCCTGGGCTGTCCTGGAGTCCTTACAGCGATGTCAAGTAGACTATCGTTATATCGAGGTGTTGAGATGTCTGTACGAAGCCGCCACAATGAGTGTCCAAGTACAGGATCAGAAGTCTAAACCCATCCAACTGCGCAGAGGAGTGAGACAAGGCGATGTCATATCACCGAAATTGTTCTCAAGCGCGTTGGAGGATATGTTTAAGACGCTGAACTGGGAAGGTATGGGCATAAACATAAACGGCGAGTACATCTCACACTTACGATTCGCAGATGACATAGTCTTAATGGCGGAGTCGTTGGAGGAGCTGAAACAAATGTTGGACGACCTAGCATCAGCCTCACGTCGGATAGGCCTCGGTATGAATGTGGATAAGACCAAAATTATGGTTAACGACCGCATTGATCCGCGGCCCGTCATCGTCAATGGAAACCTTCTTGAAGTTGTTTCGGAGTACACATACCTCGGGCAAATTTTGCAGCTAGGTAGAAACAATTTTGAGAAGGAAGCCAAGCGGAGGATTCAGCTGGGCTGGGCAGCATTCGGAAAATTGCGTCAAGTTTTCTCGTCATCCATACCGCAATGTCTGAAAACGAAAGTTTTCAACCAGTGCGTCGTACCCGTCATGACATACGGAGCTGAAACGTGGACACTCACAGTACGGCTAATCCACCAGTTCAAGGTCGCTCAGCGAGCTATGGAACGAGCTATGCTCGGAGTTTCTCTGAAAGATAGAATCCGCAACGAGGATATCCGACACAGAACTAAGGTCATCGACATAGCTCAGAGAATTAGCAAGTTGAAGTGGCAGTGGGCTGGTCATATTTGTCGAAGAACCGACAACCGTTGGAGTAAACGAGTTCTTGAGTGGAGACCGCGTCTTGGCAAACGTAGTGTAGGACGCCCTCCGGCCAGGTGGAGTGACGATCTGCGAAAGGCTGCTGGTAGAAGCTGGATGCGTCTAGCCGAGGACAGGGCGCAATGGCGCTCATTGGGGGAGGCCTATGTCCAGCAGTAGACTGTTATAGGCTGATGATGATGATGATGATGATGAGGTAAAATGACTTGCAAATAAGTTATTCTATCTTAGCCCTCAAGGATGGCGACAGCATAAATAATACATATTATCAAAAATAAAAACAAAAAAAAAATATTTTCAGATTTTAAAATCCATAGATTGTTAGTTTATGCCTAAGAACTATGTTATACAGTCATCACTCCAGTCAGTCAGTCCAGTGAGTCAGTCCAGTCAGTGTGTATTATGTATACAGTCATCGCGTCGAAATATGTAAACATCAACCTTATGGTTAATGACATAGAGTTCTTGCTTGCTAGTTTTCCGCCCTATTTACGCTTTTCGACATTTTAGGTAAGTACACGTCGCGTGGTGGTTTAAGATCGCTCGGCGAAACTGGTGGGGGTAATTTGCGCATACATTAGATAGATGTAATTATACTGCGCGCATGCCCCTTCCACTTTTACCGAGCGATCTTAAACCACCACGCAACCTGTACTGTTGCTATGTAATGTAAGATAATTTAAAGGTTGTTGAATTTATTTTATTGTTTATCATTTACTAGTTTTTGTCCGCGATTTCGTCCGCGCAATGGACACGACCGAATATGCCATATGCATTGTTTTAGTAGTTAAAAACTTTCTTCGCATTATTGCCTTTCAAATGACACCGGTTTGGGGTACATCAGTTTGATGGTTTTACAATACAATACAATACAAATATTCTTTATTGAACACGAAAACAGTACAGAAAAATTAATAAAAATAAAAATCAGGAAGACAATAGAATATTGAAGTGAATAGGTATTTTTTTATTTTCTTTCTTTCTTCTTTGTTTCCATTTCAGCAAAGTATTATTTTTGCCGTTATGTCGTTTTTATACGATACGATTTGAAGAAAAGCAATCACTGCCGCCCATGGACACCCACAACACAAGTTGAGTTACGGATGCGTTTCCGGCTCTTTGAGAAAAGAATATGCTCATTTTTTTTAAATTCTTTCGTAATAATTAAGTATCAAATATTCCAGATTGCTAGTTGCTAACTATCCTGATATTCTAAGTACTTTAACGAATTATATTGATTCAAACCAACTAAAATAAAACGAATGACATACTTGTGTAAAACTAAATTAAATCTAAATAAGGCCCGCTTGCCATTGTGCCTACAAGTCCGACAGAGTTCCTACTCCTAATAGCGATGCTTATTTGTTTGCAGAGCTAGATAGCGCTTGCCATTTAGTCATTTAGTCACCAATTGTCTCAAACAGGCGTTTTCGTTTTTTTTACATGAAACTGACCCGTGATTGACCACTATCTCACCTGATGAAAAGTGCAGGTGAGGCCAAAGGTGTATTTCACTGGTCCAGTAACAGTCTATTCACTTTAGCCTTGAATAGCCCTAGGTTGTATTTATCTGTAAATACAGACGACGGGAGCGAATTACATTCCTTAGCAGTTCACTTTAGGAAAGATGAAGCGAACCGCTTCGTGCAGGCCATTGGAATACTAGCCACAAAAGGATGAGCGCCCCCACCTGGATGTACGTTGGTAAAACGAAGATGGAGGAATTAGATCGTGTAATTACTGGGCACACTCGCCAAAATGTATCCGATAAAAAACAGACAAACATGCAACTCTACGACACGGTGTTTGAGGCTCTGTAGCCTGCCATCAATCGACGGATTATCATTACCAATGAGTTTTCGGGCTCGACCACCGAATACAACACTGCTAACTTATACTTTGCGGAACCGTCCCAAAGGTGGCAGCAGTACCTACTCCATACACGATCTAACCTGTGACTCTTAGAATCTGATTGAGTATTATCTGATAAGCTCTTGCAACAATCTAAACCTTAAAATATTCTTATGAAAATATGAAGAACTAAAGGAGAGTCGTCAAATAGGCTTTAAATGAAAATTTTATATAATCCTCGTGTGTACGACGCTTGATACTCTAAGACCGTTCGCGTCGCACTACAGCGTGTAGAGAAATGTTCATTCTCCGCTAGAATGAGCCTGCTGTATATAAGACTCCCTCACGGAATGTGCTCCTGCACCCCGTTCGGACATCCACTGGGGCTCGTTTGATGCGTAAATGTCCAATGTGCTGTCAATTGTTGGACAAATTCTTTTTGTTTTATTTTATTCTTCATCGCGTAGGATTTTAGTAGCATGATAAATACATAAAAACAGAACGAGACATGATAATAATGTTGTCTATCTGTTGTATAATAATCTAAATCTTGCTTGTAATCTAAGATCCCTTACAGGTGTCGACCTGCACCGTTCAAATTACGCTTATAAAATCACGCTAATAAAAGTAACGTTGATGAGTTGCCTAAAGAAATCTGCTTCTTCCATTTTCATATCGTTAACGACTTTGAAACCAGAAAAATCAACACTACTTAAAAATCCTACAAAAAATGCAAACATGAGGTTGCTTTGCTTACATTCATTATTCTGGTTAATATATCGGTGAAAGTAAAACTTAACTATTTAATCCTGGCAACCTACCTACCTTACCTTAAACAGAAAAAGGGTAAGCAACCCATTATTTACAATCTGTGAGCTAGTGTGAAGTATAGGTATTAATCTTTCGTTATTTTTTTTTGATTACAAGATCGGTTAGCTTATCTATTTAATTTCACAGAAAAATACTTTAGTGCGGTGCTTGATCGGCGCAGGTCGACACCTACCTACAACAGATCTTGTACCCCTCCTGTCCAAGTTAAAAAAGAAGATCAACCTTAGAACAAAAACAAGCAATTAATTTGAAAAAATTATATCCTACCTACTTTTAAGGCCAACGGTGTTTTATTTACTTTACTAACTCGAACACTCTAATTTTTAAGATAGGTTTACCCTATAATTTTTAAGATAGGTTTATGTACATGATAATGGTAATGGCCATTTCACAATGGCATAAAGACAAAACACGTTTCAATTCATTAAGTAGGTACTAATAAGAAAGACTCACTTGAATGGGTAGCAATTCCCACACAGAGTTTTTTACAAATAATAGAAATAGGTACACATTCTCCAACAAAATCTTGAGAATTAAAACATCTCAGGATACGAAAAAAATCTTAACATTTTATTAGGGGCTTTCGCACACCCTTGCATTCGGACATTACGTTCGGGTTGTATCTTTGTATAGTGGTACAAATTGCGCACCCACTGTTTATCCGAGCCTCGAGCGACCCCCTGCACAAGGGGTTACGTTTATCTACAACCCCTTCGGACAAGAATCGACTGCCTGTTTGTAGCGCCAAATGCCAATGTCAAGTTGGATTTTGAGATTAGCAGAGTTTGACTTTATGGGAGTATTTGATTATTTTCAGTTTAAAACGTGCCATATTCATTTTCCTTACTCAAAATACGAGTACTATTAATTTTCACAAAGGAAAGTAGTGTCCTTATACCTACATGGGATTTGAGTCGGCTTTGTGATTTTTTCATAGTGTCACAAAAGTGACATGAAAAAATTGAATGAAAAATTGAGGACTCTTGATTCTGAGTAACAAAAAAAACCGGCCAAGTGCGAGTCGGATTCGCGCACGAAGGGTTCCGTACAATTATCTATAAAAATCACGTTTGTTGTATGGGAGCCCCCCTTAAATATTTTTTTATTTTAATTTAATGATTTATTTTTAAAGTCAATACATAATTAAATATTCTGTGAATATTTCAAGCTTCTACCTCTTGCCGTTAAAAACGAGCAAAAAAAATCACGTTTGTTGTATGGGAGCCCCCTTAAATTATTTATTTTATTCCATTTTTTAGTATTTGTTGTTATAGCGGCAACCGAAATACATCATGTGTGAAAATTTCAACTCTCTAGCTATCACGGTTCCCGAGATACAGCCTGGTGACAGACGGACAGACACATTCTACTGTATACCACAGTAACATTATTTTCATAAACTCAAACTCAAACTCAAACTCAAACTCTTTATTGCATTTAAATGTTGTGGGTAAAGATCTTAAAAATAATGTACAGCTTCAACATTTACCCTGTAAGGGCACAGCAATATGTATACATAATGGCGGTAGTAATCACTTAACAATATGTTCCTTAGTAAAAGGTTACAGTTATAGTTTACCTATTATCTATATGGCACTAGAAAATTATATAAACTTAAAAATAAACTACATACTACTTAGAATATAAGCAAGGATGAAATGACTTTATACCTAATCTATTTTTACTGACTTTATATTTTTGTTTTTTGTTTATTGTATTTTAGTAGTTTACTGAATTTTACTAATAAATTTTCGTTTCATTTATTTTTTTATATAAATCTATTTTTCGTTTAAAAAATCCTGTAAGGAGTAGTAAGACTTGTTGATTAGATGTTGTTTCAGTCGCCTTTTAAATTTGTCTATATTGGTTTCATCTTGAAATGGTTTTGGAATTTTATTGTATATTGTAACTGACATGGCGAAGGGACCGGAGTGAATCATTTTTAAACGACTATCTGGTATCGCTAATCTTGTTTGGGGTCGTAAATTTTGTGGACGGGTGTATTGCGGAAAAAGGGATATGTTATTTTTAACAAAAACACCCACTTCTAAAATATATATACATGTCAAAGTTAAAATGTTTTGTTCTATAAAACATGGTTTACAGCTTGTCATATTATCAATGTTCATTTTTATATATATATATATATATATATTTTTTTTATTTATTTACTCAAAAACAAACAAAAGAAGTACAGAAATACTTATGTTAAAATACATCTGCCAAACTGCATAGCAGTTTGTTGGCAGAAGGTTTATAACTCTCACTAGGTACTTAAATTAATTATTATTACTTAATTACTTAATAATAATTAAAAATTCAAACCCGGTGCCGGCTGCGTAGGCGCAGCGCGCCGCGGCCCTTTGTTATTGAATACTATTCTTAATTATGATCGAATGCCTTTGCTTTGGTACTTAAAACACTAATAAAAAAAAATCAATCCACAATAACTTTAATAAAATCAGTCTTAACATAACTGCGATACCGAAATAACTATTTCAATAAAATAAATAAAAAATATATAAATAAATATCACGGAACAATTCACACCAATTGACCTAGTCCCAAAGTAAGCTAAGCAAAGCTTGTGTTATGGCCCCGACGCGGGAATCGAACCTTCATAGTCAGGTTCTCTTACCACTAGACCATCTGGTCGTCTATTTATTGTTTTATTATATTCGTAGATTCAAACTCTAAATCACAAATTCATACTATATAATAAATAAATAAATACTGAGTCCAAACAAGACAAATCTAATATGCAGTGCAAGTCTAAGAAAAACTGTATAACTTAATTCAGCTCACTGCTACCAAACTTTATCGATATGAGTCGTAACATTACTTTGAATTACCTTAAAAAACTAGAAACTAACATAGTATCTTTAACAATGTACCTATAACCCCTATTAGTATTCCGCAGTCTCCCCAACGTAGATGTATTCAAAAGGTCGACTATGAAAGGGTGTCGAGCAACGAACAGCCCTAGTCAAGGAGTTAACCGCATAATTTAGACAGTCATTTGTGGCAACAGCGCCAAATGCCAAACGCTTTCCTACCTTACAGGCGCCTTTATACGATGCAGCTGCGACACTAACACGAGGAAAAGTTTCATCATCTAAGTAAAATTCATTAAATATACAAATAAAACCAAAGTATGATAAAATGGCCGCAGTAACAGGAAAACTAATAAGCATCAATACCAATTTGGCCGCGCTGCAATTTCGAAGCCGATTTATCCAAAGACGTTTTACAAAAAACTTCAAAGCACCAATTTGAACCAGGGGGTGGATCCCCAAGCGCAAAATCAATACGCTCCTTGTTTATTACTCAATCATGCAAATACATAGCATCAATTCGTTTAAATTGAATTCGGAAGGCCTAATTGGAATAAGTATTACTGCACCCTACAGATGGACGGCGGCGAACGGAGATCGGAACGCGGCGTGTAAAGGTCTCCGCTGCGGATTTATGGCCATAATTCCGTGTGCAAAAGAAAACGGCGAGGTGTTATCGAGGCCGTATTGACACTTTAATGCTATTGTTTGATTTAGAGGGCTCATTACACGAGGGAAGAATAGCGAACAGCGCTCGTGAGCGCGACTCCGCTGCCCAAAGCCGCGGTCTGTTCGTCATTTTCTGTTACAATTTAAGTGTCGCAATAAAACCGCTTATTGCTCAAATTTTGTTTAACAATTCATAATAACTTTGCGGTTATTGGCTATACAAATTTAAACGTCTTTATTAATTACAGTTGGAAGGGTTGTTAAACTTCAAAGCCATATACTTAGCCAAAGATTCTATCGAATTACTGATAATATTAACTGCTGAAATTGAAAATTTACCGTTAAGAAGGAGTATACCTCAGTAAAAAATTTAATTACATTTGCTATGATAAGGTGATGGTCGTGATCGGCCGCTGCGATCGCCGATACCGGGCTCAGCAGTGGCCGCCCCGCGCCGTGCACCGTAATAACAACAGAAAATTTTACGCTCCAGGACAATGCGATATAAAATTATCTGTTTGATCCAATAATCGCCCGGAACAGTCGGGACTTAATGCCGGCCAATCATTAGCTACAAGGGATAACGGAGCCTACGGCCAGACAACGCACTAACTATGAAACCGAGGGCCGCCGCGATGCGCCGTGACCAAACATCAATGCAACATCTCGTATTTTACGCGTACGTTTGCCACAGAGATGAATTCCTCGATCCCCGAGGTGATGCCGCGGACACAAAGGAATGGCTTCATTGTGCCTTACACAGTTCAGACGTTTTACTGTTATTGCGACTCGCGGAATTCAAAATCGCACGCAGTCCGCGATAATTACAGGGTAAGTGGTGTTCCCGCTGAGCGATTGGGGCTCAATAATTAGCAAACGCGTTCCCAGAGATTTCGCAAGCAAACTTTAAGTGGCCACGCACGCGGTGCGCTTAATAACGTGTATCAAGTCGCGATTAAGTGCGAGCACTTATAAATACTCGTAATTATTTTATCTGGATCGATTAAAGAGCGGAGGACTCGGGCCGGCGGCGCGCCACTATCATTAGCGCGGGGAGCGATCGGTTATTTACGCGGCGCGGCCGTGTTGGTTTACGGCGCAACCCCCGAAGGAGATGCATTCCACCATTCCGCGGCGCACGAACTCACGACTGCACAACAATAATTACCCGTGGGTGTACGCCATTATACTTCGCGAGCGATTATTATCAATCGTTGTGCTAGCGAACGGTCGCCGCTTAGAACCCGATGTAATGGGACGAAATAATCGTAATGCTGTAACGAGAGATGCAAAGTAGATTATTATTCGATAATTATACGATATAAATCAAAATATCACGAGTGCAAAAAGTTCTGTCTCTGTCGGTGGACAGGGCGGTGAGTATGCGCGTCTCTGTCGCGTGCCCGCGGCGCGGCTTTGTCCCGCGCGCGCGCCGGTACTGCGCCGCCGCCGGCGACCCATTCCTCACCCTCACCTGTAAACCAGGATATTCCTAATTTTATAGTAATCTCCTCGAACTTTATAGACCTTTGCGTTTTGGAATTGAGGCGTCAGTAAATCGTATTTATCGACGCGCGGCGACCACAGACGGCCGCAATTTGCAACAAAGTACCAACGAGTTTCATGTAATCGCTAATCACTGGCGGCGGTTCAGCACACAATTATCACAACAATCTCACAGCCAGTGTTATTAACTTCGTAAGTTGGGCAATGTAATTACTTAAAATTAGGTTTATTTAAAACAAAATCTACTACCTACATTATTGTTGAGGGAACAACCCTAGCTGACAGACGTCACCTGTCATGATGTTTTTCCCTCGCTTTTAAGACAAGATGTCTGTTTGTAATGTGTGGTCTCAGAAGAATAATATACGATTGTGAAATATTAACTACAATGCAATTTCATTAACAACCAAAAGAACATGATGTCAGGTGCAATGGGCTCCCTAAGGGCCATGGAATTTGAAGGTAACTTAGCGGAAAATTTCAAGTTATTCAAGCAACGCCTAGAAATTTTCATCACGGCCAACGACTTGGATAGGGCTTCTGAAAAGAGGAAAATATGCATATTATTAAATTACATCGGCGAACCAGGTATTAACATATACAATACGTTCAATTGCAAGGGGGAAGAGACGGTTTCGGAGGTGCTCGAAAAGTTTGATAATTATTTCACACCAAGAAAAAGCCTTATTATTCAAAGAAATGAATTCTTTACAATTGAACAGGGCAGTAACAGATTAGAAGAATATTTTCAAAAAGTGATCAACCTGGGAATGCATTGCGAGTTCGGTGGTCTCCGCGAGGGCTTGACAGCCAGCAAGATTATCGCAGGATTGAACAATAAATTTAAAAATCTCAAAGCAAAATTAATGGCGGAGGATGATACAAAATTGACGTTGGATTATACTATGAAAGTGTTATTGAGCGCTGAGGCATCGCGCCAATATGTTGAGGATATCTCAAAAGAAGATCAGTCTAAGGCATTTCAAGAAGAAATTATGTTTGTAAAAAATAAAAATACACAAAAACAAATAAAGAACTGTCGAAACTGTGGTTTATCCCACAACATTAACCAATGTCCAGCATTTGGTAAAGTGTGCCATAAGTGCGAGAAACAAAATCATTTCAGTAAAGTATGCCGTAGCTCCAGGAAACTGAAACAGGTGAATGTTGCACAAGAGGTTACCACAGAAGCTGATGAAGAAGGAGATTTCTTTGTAGGGTTTGTGGGCAATGAAATAACACAAAATTTTACAGTAAGGGGCCATAATATTCCAATAAAAATGGATACAGGTGCTGGTTGTAATGTTATTGGAAGCCAGGTATGTGAACAAATTGAACTAAAAAAGTCTGAAATATTGTACTGTGATAAAAAAGTTATACAACTTGATGGAAAGTGTGTTCCAGTAAAAGGCACTTGTTGGTTAGAGCTATTGCACCCAAATAAAAATATATATAAGGTCAAATTTATTGTAATTGATGGTAAAATACCTACTCTACTTGGCTGTAAAACATGTTTAACCTATAATTTTTTGTCAGCAAATAAAAACCTGGTTAAAGTACATAACATAACATGTGAAAATGACAAATCAACTGGTTTTATAAATGATTTAAAAACTAATTTCAGTAAGCTGTTTGATGGTGGTCTTGGTTGCATCCCAGGCCTGGTGAACATACAACTGAGTAGTGACGCCACCCCCAATGTACAAGCTGCGAGGAGGGTTCCATTTTCATTGCTGCCTGAATTACGCAAGGAGTTAGAAAAAATGGAAAGGTTAGGTGTCATTGAAAAGGTAACCAAACCTACAGAATGGGTAAACAATTTAGTTCCAGTGCGAAAACCGAATGGAAAATTACGAATATGCATAGATCCAAGAGCTTTAAATAAGTACATCATACAACCTAAATACCAATTGCCTACATTAGATGAAATTAAAAGCAAAATGGAAAATGCCAAAGTCTTTGCATTACTCGATGCTTCTAATGGATTTTGGATGCTTAATTTAAATGAAAAAAGTTCAGATCTGTGCACATTCATAACACCATTCGGGAGGTATAAATTTAAAAGATTACCCTTTGGGATAAGTTCAGCTCCCGAAGAATTTAGTAGAATAATTACTCAAATGTTTGAAAATATTGAAGGAGTCATTCCTTACATTGATGACTTATGTGTTTATGCTCAATCAATTGAGGAATTAAATGAAAGACTAAAAAAAGTTATGAGTGTAGCACTAGAGAATGGCATTAAATTTAATGAGTCTAAGTGTAAGTTTTTTGTATCAGAGCTAATATTTCTTGGTCACAAATTTACCTCAAAGGGAGTGTCACCAGACCCTAGTAAAATTCAGGCAGTGATGGATATGGAAATCCCAAAGAATAAAAAAGACCTAGAACGCTTTTTAGGGATGTGTAATTACCTGTCGCGATTTATACCTAACTACTCAAAAATTACAGAACCATTACGAATTTTAATGAAAAAAGATGCTGTGTTCACCTGGGATAGCAATCAAGAAAAAGCTGTCAATACTTTAAAAGACTCTTTATGTAGTAGGCCTTGTTTGGCTTTCTTTAATACTAATCAGGATATAGTGTTATCTGTAGATAGTTCTTCAACAGCAATGGGAGCAGTTGTACTTCAGAATGGAAAACCTATTGCTTATGGGTCGCGATCTCTTAATTCCACAGAGCAAAATTACTGTCAATTAGAGAAGGAAATGTTGGCAATTGTATTTGGATGTTATAAAATGCACCAGTATGCTTATGGTCGCAAAGTACATGTAGAAACAGATCACAAACCTTTGGAAACCTTATTTAATAAACCTTTGTATAAAGTACCAGCAAGATTGCAAAGAATGATGTTAGCAATACAAGGCTACAATTTAGAAGTTAAATACAAACCTGGTAGGTTACTCTTTATTGCTGATACATTGTCCCGTAGTCATCCAGATTGTGTAGAACCAAAGATGATGCAACTTCGTCAAAATATAATTTGTCATGTAAAATTACAGAGAGATTATTTACCAGTGTCAAGTGTTCAATTAAAAAGAATTCAATCTGCTACTGAATCAGACTATATATTAAAAAAGGTCATGGTTCAAATAAAAAATGGATGGCCAAAATATATCAATGATCTGGATCAAGATTTAAGAAAATACTGGACTTTTAAAGACGAGCTGTGCATATTGGATGGTATAGTATTAAAGAGTAACCTAATTGTAATACCACAATCGCTACAAATAGAAATGTTGAAAGTTATTCACCAAGGTCATGTTGGCTTAAATACATGTAAAATTAGAGCCAGGACATGTATCTTTTGGCCAGATTTAAATAAAGATCTGGAACTATATGTGAAGAAATGTGAAACTTGTAGTAAATATAGTCCTAATTTACAAAAAGAACCACTCATTAATCACAGTGTAGAGAAAATTCCTTGGCAGAAAATAGGTATTGATATTTGTACACTGGATAGCGAAGACTTTCTTGTATTCATTGATTTTTATTCAAAATATATAGAAGTTTGTAAGTTGAATAACTTGTCCAGTGACTGTGTAGTGACACATTGTAAATCCATCTTTGCAAGGCATGGCATCCCAACAGCTGTTGTTACGGACTGTGGAACACAGTTCACATCAGAAAAATTTCAAACTTTTGCTGATTCATACAGATTTGAACATATTAAATCAAGCCCTAAACATTCACAGTCAAATGGACAAAGTGAAAGTGGAGTAAAAATTTTTAAAAACATTTTTAAAAAATGTAAAGAAGATGGATCTGATCCATACTTGGGCTTATTAAATTACAGAAATACCTCTAAACCATATATGCCATCTCCTGCACAGTTGCTGTTTTCTAGAAACCTAAATTCACTGTTACCATTGCCAAGAAATAAATTGAAGCCCAGCATTTCATCATATGACAACAAGTACTATAAACATCTAGAGTCAGTAAAGAAATATTATGATAAAAATGCAAAGGCATTACCAGATTTGAATGTTGATCAACAAGTATATTTTAAAAAATCTTTAGATTCTGCATGGAAAAAAGGAAAGATTATAAAAAAATGTAAGGAACCCCGTTCTTATCTAGTGGGGGATGAGAAAGGTGTTGTGTATAGAAGGAATAGGAAGTACATCAATGATAAAATGAAACCAAATTATGATTGTAATAAATTTAATACTGAAAATAGATGTAACAGAAATGAAACTAGTTTTAGTACCTTTCATAGTTTATTACCAGATATGTCAAATGTAGACCCTACTGATGAACCTATTGTTTCAAATGATTATCAATCAAGTGTGGACCCTGTTGGTGATGAACCTGATGTTGATGAATCAAATGTTAATCCTGCTGAAGGAGCATCAAATGTTTTGCCAGGTGACAGAACTTGTAATGAACCGAAATTCACACGCTATGGACGTCAAATTAATCGACCTAGTAGATTTCAAAATTATGTAGACTTGTAAAGCTTATAAGGGGGATGTTGAGGGAACAACCCTAGCTGACAGACGTCACCTGTCATGATGTTTTTCCCTCGCTTTTAAGACAAGATGTCTGTTTGTAATGTGTGGTCTCAGAAGAATAATATACGATTGTGAAATATTAACTACAATGCAATTTCATTAACAACCAAAAGAACAATTATTATTAAGAAATGTGATTGCAATTAACTTTGAATTGCATTGTGACATTATTTTTGCTGGTACTTTTGATTTGAATATGCATTGTACCTATAAACAAAGATACTTAGTAGTAATTCGTTTAACAATTCGCATAGCTTGAGGACAAAAATCAATGTGATATAAGGAACACTAGTCGCATGTTATGGAATGGGATATTATGAGACCTGCATATACCTATTTCCAATTTTTGTACTACTGGCAGAACTTGGCGTGATAAAAACCATTAAAAATAATGTCAACGAGCTAGTCGTGAAAACTGGAACTTACCTCAATTCACATTCAAAACCTTTCTATTGTCTTAAGGTCTAGTGGAAAACGCCTTTAGCCGGTAAATCGTTCTCGCAGGTTCACGCTCCTCTCATTACGGGGCGGTAATGCGTTCCGTCATCGAGATTAACTCTCGTCTAATGGCCGGGCCCAGGGCGCGGGTCCATACAGCCTGCTGAGCTAATGTGGCCAACAACTAGAATCTTTTTTTTTTAGTAGCCGATATAGTAACCTACTGCTGGGCAAAGACTTAAGGGCTTATTACACTTGGCTAAATTTAGGATTCTAAATGATTTACAAACCTAATTTAGTAAAGTGTAATCGCGCTTAACTAGCTAGTAAGGATCCTAAAACGTATCTTAATTAGAAGCAATGGCTTCTGACTGGCTGAATGATTTAGCAATTTCTTTTTAGGATGACTAAATTTAGCCAAGTGTCATAAACCCTTTACCGTAATCCAGAATGTTTCAAATACGGTTTCGTGGAACGAGCAATTTCTATTTTTGTTTTTTTAAACACTTAATCAAAATGCTAAAACTTATCCCATTTATGACATGGCAAGACGATGGACGTAACTGCGAATGAAAACATTACTGTGATGTCTGTGATGCAATTAATAAAAGTCTCCTAATCAGCTATGACTACACTGCAGATTCTTCTTCTTCTTCTTCCTTAATGGCGGCCAATAGGCTTGTGCCAATGTCAGTTAATTGCTCTCTTTGGAGCGACGTTGTACGGTGATTGTAGTTTTTGCAACTTGATAGTAAAATTCCAGAAACCACGTGGAGACAACTTGCGCATTAAAAAATGTTAGACACGAGAGCAATATAGAATTTTGAGATCACTGTAACAGTTAAGGTTAATCGCCGCATAAAACACTATCAAAATTATACCACAACTAGCCAAAGAAACAGAAATACCAAAATCAGATACTGTCTACATCCGCCATGTTCGAATGCCACAAATCGAATCCCCCACTGCAGATTTGTAAAGTACCAATCCGTATATTGACTGAAGAACTAGACGGTGCATTTACACTTTAGGAACATTATGTCTTTCAAGAAAGCAAAGGCAACTTTTTCGCCGTAAGATTACGAACATTTAGAAATCTTGAAGATAAATAAAATTTAAACAGTTAATAACGACTTTAAAAATAAAAATAAACTCCAGCCTCATGAGTGCTATCCAAAGTCGCCACGGCGTCACCATTACCTCCTATTCCATAATTGAGGTTTGTCCGCTTTTAGTAAAATGGCCAATTTACTTCTAATGCTGTTTGCCCCGTTGATGTCGTTAAATGACACAACATTGTCTCGTGCTTGTTTTGCTTTTCATGAAATAACACCAATTTAGAGTAAAGTAAAATAAGTACCATTAGCGCTTTTTTAAAAGTTTCGATTCATGTTTGACAGACGCAATATGGTTTGGAGTGTAGTTGGAGAAAAATTTTAAGGACCTAAAGAAAGGTGTCTATGAATTTCATAGCTGGCCAACAATCACAGTTTTATTTTTAGTTACCTGCATTATGATTCTGAAGAGGTGATAAGGATTAATCTAACCAACTCAGTTAATTTATAAGCTAGCGATTCGTAGCTGCAATTAAAGAGATTAATGTTCTTTCTTTTATAATTTTTGGTCGTGTAGTTGGTAGTAAAACTTCAGTACCTACTGTTCATTAAAAAAATCTCGGATACATACGTTACATTGTTTCATGTCGATAGTTAATTTCGTAATCTGCATGTTTTATGATTTGCATGAACATTGCCATGATATTTATTTATTTATTTATTTATTGTCATTATCATCATTTCGGCTTATATACATCCCACTGCTGGGCACAGGCTTTCTTTCAGAATGAGAGGGCTCTTGCTGTAGTTCCCACGCAGGACTAGTGCAGATTGGGAACTTCACACATACCATTAAATTGCTTCGCAAGTGTGTGCAGGACGCCTCCCGATGTTTGTATTTCAACATAAAGCTCGTGGTAAATTTCAAAGTATGAAAGCCATTTCGCAAATAGGTACGTTATTAACTCCGCAGTATCCCTTTGCTCTCTATTTACGCAACAAGCGCCGTACAATACGGAAACGCATTGAATGTAAACCAAAGTTCACAACGAGACTCTCGACCGGTTGGGAACGATGATTAGTGCATAGATTGCGTGGTATAACTTAATTGACGGTTACGCCAGTGATCGATCTGCGGAGGGCCCGTGCGCACGCTTTTAGTGTAGCTGAGCGGTTAGCGGTTTGCAATACCGTTGATTTATCTCACGAGTGCGAGTTGCTCATGATTGTGTATGTCGATGTACATAGATATTTTCTCTGAGTGTATGTAAGCTCAGGAGCACTCAATACAGTCGCTATTATAAACATCGGAGCATTCAAGGTGGTCAAAAATATCTGAACACGACCGTATTGTTAATCGCGTACGTGCGTGTTCAGATGCTTTTGACCACCTTAGATGCTAGAGAAGGCGCTAGACGCGGCTAGAGAAGGCTGAACCGCACCGCCTCACGTTCCTGCTCAAGCTGACGTTGCTTGAGGTCAGCGAGGCGGCGCGCGTGTTGCGCCTCCGCGCCCTCACGTTCCTGCTCGAGCTCACGTTGTGTCAGGTCAGCGATGCGGCGGGCGTGATGCGCCTCTGCGGCCAACCGTCTGGCTACCACTGTGGCAGAAGAGCGGGACGTGGTCGTACTCGCGGGCCGGGACCGGGAGGTCGCCGGGGCTGCTGTCGCCGACATGGCGACGAGTCCGCTAGATGCGGAAGGTTGCTGAGCTACCTTCGAAGAAGAACGGGACGTGGTCGGGCTCGCGGGCCGGGAGGTCGTCGGGGGTGCGGTCGCCAAGACGGCGAGAGGGCCACTAGGTGCGGACGGTTGTTCCTCCCTCTCCGCACTTGACGAGCCTTCCGGGGCTGTCGCGAGTTTTTTCGCACTAGCGCGTGTTTCTACGACCATTTTCACTACAATAAAACTACTTAATTAATTATGTATTGTGTGTACTCCCTGTTTCTTCATCCGAAATGTAGGCTTGATGTTTACTAGTTCACTTTACTGGAGAAGGACCAAAATGTAGCTGACTGGGGCCTTAAGGGCTTAGAATCGACCTTAAGGGTCTGCTGAGTCTATATGCTTAATAAATCAAACACGTTGTAACTGTTTAGAAGCTATAATGAGACTGACAGACTTGACAATAAATAGAAAACAAAAAACATTCAAAATTTGTAAAAAAGTATAAAAACATAAATTCATATCAAAAAGGTTGTGCCTGCGGCACAGAAACATTTGCCAGGTGAATCAGTTTGGGAAACGTAATTTGCGAAACATTAGTAAACCCAATATACCAGTTTTCTGCTTATTTCTTTAATCTTACGTTACATATAAAGATCGCTTTCCGCCCCTCTTCTGCCGCGACGTAGCCTGGTCTGCGGCGCGAGAGGGGATTCTGCGCCGGCGCAGCGCCGCGGTGGTGCGCCCCGGGCGACGCACTGTCTCACCTGCGTGCAACAGGGTTGCGAACTTTTAAAACGACGTGTTTTAAGGGAGTGGTGCATTGAAGTTGCCGTTTTTGACTATGAAACTTTTGCGGACTTCACTTTACCTATTTATCTAATACCTTTAAACGAGTAATTCTTGTATATTTATTTATTTCAGGGATCACGGTGTCTATCGGATCTAGTGATTTTGATGAAATTTGCTACGTAGGAGTTTTCGGGAGTGTTACCAGTTTTAGCTTGAGCAAAGCTCAGTCGCCCATGTACTAGGGCTAAAAATACAAGGTTTTTGAAAATTAATCTGGAATGTTTCAGTAGGTAAGCTTATTCAACCTCTGGCTGAAATATCCCGGAAGAGCATTTATTAGGCAAGCGTGCTCCATCGTAGGCCTCACCTTTGCTTTTCATCAGGCTTGATTGTGGTCAAACGCAAGCCTAAATTGTATTAAAAAAATATATTTTGTGTTACGGGTGATACACATTTTTTGTTCGCATTTCTCCCGTGGACATGGCAAAAGTAAAGGGTCTATAGCCAAAAATTTTTAGTTAAGTCTACATCAGCGTGGGGGACGCCAGGCCAACTTTCGGCCCATTTAAATAAATCTTAAGTTAAGTACTGGCCTCAGAATCGCTAATTATATGTCCACAGGAGATACAACTTTTGTTTCTTACGATGTGTATGACCTTGCCTACTTAGACAAACGTAAAAGTGTAAGCGTAAAACGTAAAAAATATATTAGTAATTAAAATTTCCGTGGTGGCCTAGTGGTTTGATCTCTGGCCTCTCAAGCAGAGAGTCGTGGGTTCAAATCCCGGCTCGCACCTCTGACTTTTTCGGAATTTATGTGCGAAATAATGTGTCATGTGTGTATGTGTATGTGTGATTTGATTTGTAATGTACCATGAGCTTTACGGTGAAGGAAAACATCGTGAGAAAACCGGCATACCCTGCGAATAAATGGTGTGTGTGAAGTTCCCAATCTGCACTTGGCCCGCGTGGGAACTACGGCCCACACCCTCTCATTCTGAGAGGGCGATAGGCTGGGATGATGAGTAATCAGAACTAACGGCGTTTCCATAATTGTGGGCCTGGTAAGTACCTATAAAATACATGAAAACATACTTACCCACCTGAAGAAAATCACTTTTGTAAACATGACGCTTACGTCTTCACAGTTTCTAAATATGGCTTCAACCCGTGACCAGAACTTATGTAGATCTGAAGGGAAGATTTATGGAAAAACTAATTAAGAGGTCACAAATTCACTAAGAAAAATACGCAACGAGAAAAAGTTTGTAATTAAATCTACACGCTTCTACAATACGTCAGTCCTGTGGTGATGTAAGTGTCCATGGGTGGTAATACACTCTTGCCATAAAGTGACTTACTTATTTGCTCATTTGGCACCCTACGTCTGGAAAAGTATGAGATTCTGTGGTTAAACTTGAATGCCTATAACTTTTATTTTCTGGTCTTAGTAATGGTTTATTTATCTAAACTTTTAAACTACAGCTCGAGGAAATCCATGCGCCAATATTTCATTCAGGCACAGCCCTGCGCGTAGCATAACAAAGCAAAAATTACTCAGATAATGAAGCATAATGCAAAGCGTGATATAAACTTTATACACCCAGCCCGCGGGTGGATTAACTTGTTAGAGCCCCCACTACTCAGCCTTTATGACCATGCCCTCCCCCACTTTACTATTTACACCCTCCAAATAGTGTTAGTACGGCCGAATTACTGTGTTAAAGCTAATAAAACTGGCCAATAAGATTTCCCTACGCGATGAGTGGAACGGGAAAGACAGGAGCTGAAGATCCACCTACCTACAGAACTTTTATGGAATATAATTGAAATTTAAACTGAACTTTCGTAAAACAAACAGCAAGACGTAGTAGGCACATTTATATCCATTATTTTTTGGATCTATCAGCTATAATATGCTAAGCAATTCATCTCCTTCCTTCCATGCGTTTAGACAAAACCAAGCGAAACGAGCCCATCAACGAAGGATCAAATTACAGAGCTAAACGTCGTTTCGCATCTCGGAGGAATGCATAAATATCTCTTAACGTGTTTAACCCCAAATCACTGTAAATTATTATTGGAAGTTTACATTATTAAAATAATGAAAATGATTGCTCGGGGCCGCCATGCGTGCTGGGTTGCTAACATAAAAACCACTTGAGGCGATTAAAAATAAACAATAATTGGGCCGGCCATTCACGCATGCTGCCTCATTAAAACAATTAAATCTTGATTGAACAGAAATTATAGCTGTCGATTCTTAAACATAATGCGATGGAGAGCCCTCGTCGGAATCTGCTCCGAAAAAAGATTAACATCGATTTTAATAAGAAACAATTATATTGTATGTGTGTCTACGTACTACGTCCCACGCTCAAGTAGTCCGATCGGTTAATTTTCGTCCGCATAAAGTGTAATTATCAAAATTACACATGAGATTTTTTAAGATAATTCCCCATTTTTTGTTCGCATTCGGATCATCAGATTTAGATACATGATACAGTTCACTGACAGCATCGGATTCCACTGCTGCTAAGTGGATTTTATAACGTGCTACTTCATTTATTTTAAACATATCATGAGACTGGTGTAAATGTAGGTACATAATCAATAATAAATGTAGAAGCACGCAGCGATGGAGTGTCTCTGAGTTGCTTACCATGTCGGTCATGTTGTCTGTCCTGCTAATGGTAGGTAGAGCCAAGTGTAAAAATATGGGTGCACACAACTTGCTCATAAATATGTCCCATAGCTCTTATGTCGTCGAATTAAGGAATAGGTATATAACGCTGGGAGGATTAAATCGATACTTATTTTTAATCAAGACCGTACCTATATTTAATTAAATTAATTAAGTACCTATTTATTGCAGAATATAATTGCAAAGCAAACTTACACAGCAATAGAGTCTCATCATAGCAAATAACATTTACCTGAGTCCTTGGACTGACTGGAACCATAGCATTAGCTATGGAAATGAGATCATTATTATAATTATTATTAATCTCTTAAAGTGGGCCATCAACGACCATCGACAGGATTAAGGGGGATCTAATTTGGGCACACAATAATCAGGTTAATTTGTATCATGTTTTGGTGGTATCATATACCTACGGAAGTTTGTAGGTTCTTTATTACCTCCCACTGGATGCATTGAAATTTACGTCATAGCCAATTTCTCACATATTTGTTAAAGAAGAGCATCTCATCTGATTTAGTTAATCCGTATCATGGCTATAGTACTCTCAGTTAGGTAGGTACTATGTTGATACCGGAAAATTATCATGAGTCTTATAAAATTTCTATAAAGATTGAAGTGGTTCATCCAAGTGAGCCACTGCAGAAGCAACATCATTACCCACGACATGTTTACGTCTTATGATATTTTTAATTCCATTTTCCCCGCGAAAGTTCAGAACCTACTCCGTTGAGTGTTGAAAGCTATCCAATTTGCGTAATACTGCCAAAATATCTCATTTCTACGCTCACTGCGGGCGAACGAGGACGAAACATCCCAACAAACAAACGTGAAGAGCAAATTTCTGTTGCCCTGGAATGGGATAAAGTAAAGTATCGCGCGAGAACCGCCGCATTCATAAAATGTTTCGCCGGCGTATTCAAATGGAGTTTTGGCAATTCCATAATGCGAAAGTGGTCTGTTCAAGCTTTTGACTCTATGAAAAAAGCACAAAATTCGAAAAACGATAGAAAAAAGGAAACATTTATATTTTCATAGAGTCGTTATTTATGGTTCGATAAATATACGCAAAAGCGATATTTAGAGTGTCGGCACTCTGCCGATTAGTAGCGTAATGGGAGGCTGTGGCCAGTGGCACGGGAATTACGGCGCTTTGCAGAGCCGAACCCTTTCAGCTTTGAGGATATCAAAATTATTTCAGAGAGGGCTTAATACAAGTGAGTTTCGTATTACCGAGTTTGTGTTGGGAGTTACGCTCAGATGATTCATGAGGTCGGCACTTGGCTATTTCACTTCAGAGATGGTAAATTTGTGTTTTGAAATAGAATAAAAAGAGATATGTGTGATTTGTATTTTGTAAAACCATTTAACTTTATAATAACGAGGGCAGAGGAATTAAATGAGGGTGAGTAAAAGTATAAGAACAGACGTTACCAATAAATACCCAAGTTTTTGGTAGTAGGCGGTACACACATCGCTTGCGGAACTGTAGGGCGGCAAAGTTTTCGAGTCGAGAAGATCGTGTTGAAAAAGAAACGGTCGGTAGGAATTAATGTACCTACACATTTGGTTTCATCCCATCAGTCTATGATCCCATATGCATCTTAAGTAAATTGTTGCCTGAAATTTATAAATAGGTAGTTAATTTTGTAACAATATTTTTTAGATGTACTCATTTATTTTGTGTGGAAAGTAAATAAAGTGCCATAGAAAAGTGACCGATCGAAATAGGTAGTAAGTGAAAAAATAAGTTTCCGGCTCTCAAACTACCGCAACCTACTTAGTAACCCAAGGGTTGCATTAAAAGGAGAGAACCTATTCTTCCACACTTCGGTCACACAATTATCTAGGGTACCTATCTGGGAGTAGATACAAATTTGTATGGTAATTTGTATGGTACCAAAATAAAAGATGATGGTTTTCAAAAAGTGTAAAAAAACGACCATAGATATTGACACTTTTTTTATAGACCCAGGAATTATTAAGGCAGTGTTTTTATACAACTTATATTCAGTAACTTTAGCCAGAAAAGAGCAATGAGAGAATTATAGCTCATGCAATCAAGGGTTAAGCGAATCAAACCCTGTTTACGGGGGCAGTCAAGGTTGCCATACCGTGTGTTTTCGATATGACCTTTCTTAGGTAAAAATCAATAGAGCTACACAAATATTTATTTATTTATTTATTTATTTATTTATAGAGAACCAACAGCTTGTACATTTATCTTAGAAATTACAGTAAATACAGCAAACCAATTACAGTTTCTCGCCGACAATTACAGTGTAACAATGAGGCAGTATGCCCACACAGAGTCCCTTCGGACACACAAAAAATAAAAAAGAGAAAATAACTACTTAGTGACAGTAGGTATATTTAATAACAAAATATTGACAAAGACAAATTAAATTTCTACGCTAAATCAATTAAAAATAATGTCTTCGTCGTTAGTCAATATACGAACTTGACAAGTTTCAGTTTGTTTAACTTTTCAAATTTAATTTAAGTTTCGTATAGCGTTTTTTGTAATCAATTAATGTCTTCAGGAAGGTGTCAAATACTATTTTACACTTTCATCATAAGTTTTGACACCTACCGTTGTTGCATCGTAAATTTATACATTTTACTCTGCTAATGCCGAATTTAAGACTATTAGAGGCTAGACTTAAAATACTGTTGTTAAGCCAGTGAGCTTACCTAATGTAAGCTAATATATGTAATTGACATCTATGAAAAACTCACGACCATTCAATAAATACATATTATTTCAAATGATTAAGGTCAAACTTTTAGGAACTTACAGACAGTTAAGATAAGGGTCAATCGCCTCGCCTGTAGGTACTGAAACTGAACTAAAAAAAAAGACTATCTTGGTCAATGGAGTAGACAACCCTGTGTAACCGATTGCCCAGGGGTATGCCCGACACGCACTCTAATAAGCGATGAATGGAGTACACTAATAAATACCTAACGCAAGTTTATTATTACTAATGAAATTATACCAACACCTGACGTGTTTATTGCAAATGCGATATAGTTTTCTCGTAATAAAGGTAAGGGTTTAGTTCCACTTGTTGAGTTGTTACCATAACTATAACCAATGCCAAACCAGTCGTCGAATCAAAGGGCTTTGACTGCCTTTGACAGTGGTTCATTAAAAATCTTTTGAACTAGTTAGAATGCAAAACTATTAGTAGTATTTCGACAAGTTTCACTAAGTTTTTGGAGAGGATCAGCTCAAAGAATGCAACAAGAGTTGGGCTTCTTGCTTTTAAGGAAAACTAACAAAATCACACTTTCTATGAGTACAATACAAATGTGTAGGATATTTCCTGTATTCTATGCAGACAAAAGTTTTCGATTCCGAAACCATCAGTCGTCCAAACTACGAGCTCATTGCCGAAGCGTCGCGCGTCGACGCTCGACTGCTACTTTATCCTGCGGGCGTTAAGTTATTAACGGCCTAGTTCATTTATTACCCCATACCCTCATACACTCGTGGACGGAATACCCGCCCTACGATTGCTTTATGATTTTAAATCGAACTTAATTTCGCACGGGCAATGAAGCGACGCGAATTTATTTGCGGTGCATTTGCAGTGTTACGAATACAGGTAAAGTCGTAGAATTCAAAGGGTCGGTCGGTGGGTAGGTCAAAGACTGTACCGTAAATCGGTGATACGGGAAAACATGAGCTCTTTGGGCGGTTTTAGAAATGACAGTAGTAGTAGTAGTAGGTGTAGGGATTTATTAGAAAAATTATGATTTGTGCTATAAAAATATCCTGACTATATTAGTAATAATAACTACATGTATTAGGTATTCTAAATATCTAGGGATCCGCACTGTTGTATAAAAATTTTAGTAGCTTCACCAGGCCTTTAGCGACAATTTTGTATGTTTTGTTCGTTATATAAAAGTACGATAAATAATTGTTGGATTTATTAAACTTATTATTGGTTATTAGATTATACTTATCTGACGTTATAGTAAAAATTCTAATAGTAATTTTTAAAAGCTATACCATAAAGTAAATTTGTAAAAATTGCCTGAAAGCGATAAGTTCACCTGTTACTAACCTTGTAATTTTTCTCTATATGTATAACTTGGTGGTGGTTTGGCAAATTACGTTTCCCAAACGGATTCATTTGGCAAATGTTTCATTTCCCAAATGTTTATTTTTTCTGAGACTGTAAACTATTCAGGATATATTTCGGGACTATTTTGTAGGTTAGGTTAGGTTTGTTTTATAACAATCCTGAAATGTCTACAGTTTCAGAAAAAATAAACATTTGGGAAATTAAACATTTGCCAAGTGAATCAGTTTGGGAAACGTAATTTGCGAAACATTAGTAAACCATATGGTCGATAATTAGGAAATATCATACCCGGCATTTAATCATGGCTCAAATTGAGCATCATTATCATGCACCACCACACTTAAGGCAGATAAACATTTAATTTCATTTAATTTCATTGCATGACATAAATCCAACATCAACACAAAGAGGGGCTGAAGAAATTCGACCTCGTCCACTAAATTATAAAGTTAAGGATATGCAACGGGCAAATCCAACGTGCCCTGAGCTGAACACCGTGTTTCTGGGAAAATAGTTAAGACCTGTTACCGTGGCACCTAACAAGCTATCGGCTATCGGCCCAGAGGTCAACAGCAATTTAAGCATTATGCAGTATTAGATTTACTTTTGTTACATAACGGATTTGAAATGGTACGTAACACCTGTATAGAATAGTTTCAATTGAAACTACTTAGCGCGGTCTTTTTACTGTCTTAAAAACAGTTTAGTTGATTTTGGAGATTGTGTGACAATGGATTTATGAAGTTTACAGCAAGAAGACAAAGGTTTGATTTAATAGTATATTTTATATCAAGGAACTAAAGAGAGCCGTAATAAACCCAAGGTTGTTGGTTAGCCGCTCAAGCTTTAACGTGGGCGGCTAAGTACCTATTTAAGTCCGTTGGTGTCTATGGATTTTAGTTTTGAGGTGAAAACCTTACTTTTCACTTCGAATACGAGTAATTATTACTGAAATACTTAATAAAAAATATTAAGAAAGAAGGCTCTTTAACGGAATCGGAAATGTTTAATAACTTCTTCTTCAAGATTGTTTTTCGTCCTGGTTTTTCCTGTTAACTGATGGGATGGCATTTACAGAAAGTGGAATTCTCAAACGTGTCATTTGCGAATTCTTCGCTATAATGCGTGAAGCAGAAACTGTCCCCGACACAGATAGCGCGCCATGTGTGCAGGTTAATTCCGCACGCTTCCTTATGAACGATGACCCCTTTATTACTTATTAAGGAGCCTCGGCGGCCCGCCCTCGCACAACGTTATTTATGTCGTCTAATAATAATTTGTATTAAATCACGGCATCCCGCAGGACAAACAGGATTTGTTAGCTTTTGTTGTCGGAGCGCCGTTTCCTCGGAATGAGACGCAATCCGTGTCTGCGTTTGTTATTTTCTTCTTATGAAAATGTTGTTTATGTTTATCATTGAGTTGGTGAGTGACGGATGGCTGTAGGTCACTAATGTTTTGAGTATTTATAACTCGATGTAAAGGCTCCGCGTCCGTGTTAGCGTTTCTTTTGGTTTCATTAACGGAATTAGTTGGAACGTTTTGTCCTAGTAAGTAGTTACATTAGATTAGAACAAAGTTTTTAATCAACTTTATATTGAAATTTGACCGATTTTCCATTAAACTAAATCCACAATTTTAATGTAACTAAGTAACTAGGACAAAAATCCAAATACTTAATTCCATCAATAGAACTATGTAAGTCACTAGACCTTTCTTTTACGTGCCTTTGAGCCAGGACTTATTGAATTTATAAAGATAGTGTTAAAAATTAAAATTAAGTCCTAATCAACACTAAATATTCAAAACTAAATTAACTCATATTAAATAAGGTAATTTAAAACGCTAAAAGTGTATTTATAGGTAAACTATGATGTAATTTTTGGGTATACCAATGGGAATTCTTGTGAAACTCTGGAATTTCAATTCAACTGGTACTTAGACTTAACTAAATATTTACGCGAGCGAAGCCTCGGGTATTGCTAGTTAACTTTTTTTGCGTTTTGAATCATCTTTTCCCACCCTCTGCTATCAAAGAAAAAAACCAGAGAAATAGCGAGTACTGAAAATTCGTGTTCTAATTTAACCGCACTATTTCACTATTCGTGCTTCTTCAATTACAGCTAGGACTTTGACGGAAAACGTCATAAACTCTTTGTCTTTTTTAAGTGATTTTCATGCGAATTACCTTCTGAACTGAATAACTTATCGTATTGATACTTGTGTTATTTTACTGACATAAAATAATACTCATAAATGTGGTGACCACTATTTAATCTAAGCCAGTCTTACCTTCATCATCATAATCCCAGCCTATATACGTCCTACTGCAGGGCACAGGCCTCCTCTCAGAATGAGAGGAGTTGGGCCGTAGTTTCCACTTGGGCCCAGTGCAGGTTGGGAACTTCACACACAGCATTAAATTTTTTCGCAGGTGTATGCAGGTTTCCTTACGATGTTTATCTTTCACCGTACCTAAAGCTCGTGGTAAATTTCAAATTTATTTCGCTTATAAATTCCAAAAAACTCAGAGGTGCGAGCCGGGATTTGAACCCACGACCCTCTGCTTGAGAGGCTATAGGTCAAACCACTCGGCCACCATGGCTTACCTTAGCTACATTTCGTAGTCCTTGTTATCTAAGATGTGTGTCACAAGTTTTTAAAACAAGTGGCTATTTTAATGGTAAAGCTCTATTCTGACCATATTATGAATCGGCGATGTTCACAATTAATTTTTTATACTCCCTTTAAAAATTTACTGTCAATAACAAAGGTTAGTTTATCTTACTGAGGGACTGAGCTCTAGTTTAGGTAGATAAGTACGGGGATACGCGCGTGATACTAGACTAGCAAATAATACAATATAAATCTTCAGTAATTCGACGGTTTATTCCTTGATTAAAACTATACTTTACAATCTTAGGTCCAGCACCTTTGCCTGTCCGGAGCAATCTGCCTTGGCTCGTATACTGTTGACAATTCTATTTATTTAAAATCAAGTTCTAGAAATTATGTCTAAATTTATACATAACAAAATCAGACTAACCTGCCAGAGTAGCGGTATAGAGATAGAGGTAATTTGCCATCCCGAATAAAGTATCAAAACGGTTTGGGCGGGGTACCTACCATCAACATTTGTGATGTTCACACCTTCGAAATTTAACTGTCGCAGAGGGAACATTTTGAGTGACACTGGCAGGCCACAAAAGAAGGAAGCCTAGTTCAGAACATTCAAAAGTCAGCCAAATTAGGTGCTAAAAACTTCACTCGAACAATTTCGCTATGCATTTCGATGCTTATTAATATTCGAAGAATCGTTTACCTAAGATTTAAAAGCGAAAGAGATTCCGGGTGCGCCGGTGGGACTTGAACCCACGTCTCCCGGGTATGCGCCCCAACGGGTGTTCTACCAACTGAACCACGTCGCATCCAACCGACCTCCCCGAAATTCTTAATCGCTTACATACGCCAACAGTGGCGTGTGGTAACATCCATCACAACTATTAGAAGCTATGACTCCTACGTTCCTAATTAGTTGGAAATGCTACATAACTTAATTTTTAAGGTCGCGGGTGAGCAAAGTAATTGTTTTAGTTCATGCTACATAACTTCTAATAGTTGTGATGGATGTTACCACACGCCACTGTTGGCGTATGTAAGCGATTAAGAATTTCGGGGAGGTCGGTTGGATGCGACGTGGTTCAGTTGGTAGAACACCCGTTGGGGCGCATACCCGGGAGACGTGGGTTCAAGTCCCACCGGCGCACCCGGAAACTTTTTCGCTTTTTAAATCTTAGGTTCGGTGAGCAGACGTAACTGCTAATAAAATAAATAATATTTGAATTAAATAGAAGTGGTACATCATTTCTTACGCATTTCCAACTAATTTGGAACGTAGGAGTCATAGCTTCTAATAGTTCTGATGGATGTTACCACACGCCACTGTTGGCGTATGTAAGCGATTAAGAATTTCGGGGAGGTCGGTTGGATGCGACGTGGTTCAGTTGGTAGAACACCCGTTGGGGCGCATACCCGGGAGACGTGGGTTCAAGTCCCACCGGCGCACCCGGAAACTTTTTCGCTTTTAAATCTTAGGTTCGGTGAGTAGACGTAACTGCTAATAAAATAAATAATATTTGAATTAAATAGAAGTGGTACATCATTTCTTACGCATTTCCAACTAATTTGGAACGTAGGAGTCATAGCTTCTAATAGTTGTGATGGATGTTACCACACGCCACTGTTGGCGTATGTAAGCGATTAAGAATTTCGGGGAGGTCGGTTGGATGCGACGTGGTTCAGTTGGTAGAACACCCGTTGGGGCGCATACCCGGGAGACGTGGGTTCAAATCCCACCGGCGCACCCGGAAACTTTTTCGCTTTTAAATCTTAGGTTCGGTGAGCAGACGTAACTGCTAATAAAATAAATAATATTTGAATTAAATAGAAGTGGTGCATCATTTCTTACGCATTTCCAACTAATTTGGAACGTAGGAGTCATAGCTTCTAATAGTTGTGATGGATGTTACCACACGCCACTGTTGGCGTATGTAAGCGATTAAGAATTTCGGGGAGGTCGGTTGGATGCGACGTGGTTCAGTTGGTAGAACACCCGTTGGGGCGCATACCCGGGAGACGTGGGTTCAAATCCCACCGGCGCACCCGGAAACTTTTTCGCTTTTAAATCTTAGGTTCGGTGAGCAGACGTAACTGCTAATAAAATAAATAATATTTGAATCGTTTACCTATTGAAATGAAACGTGTGAGGTCCAAATTCTGCTATGTGTCATCTGAATTCGATTGTAAATTATGCCAAATGGTCAACTATACGTGTTTTACCACCTACGCAATTTTTATTTACCAGCTACAGGCCGGTGCTCGATTCGTGTAAGCGTGAGCCATCAAATAAAAAAGCAAAATATTTTCCAAACAAACACTTAGCGCCAAATCACTCGTAACCATTGTCGGTCAATGAACGGTAAAGCCTCATGACATGTCGAGGTGTAAATCTCGCACACTTATCTGTACCCAATTCGCATACATTACCGCAGGCGAAACATTTGCATTTTAACACGAGTAATTACTAGTGGGCGCTTTAATTATTTGAAAGACACGATGAAGTATGCGTTGCAATTTGTTTTCGTAATCTTAATGGCGTTTAGAGGAAATATGCGCTAAGATTGTTGTTGGCCAGTTTGAGAGTTACTTGTGAGGACCAGATAAGGCCCGAGAAACTGTGTTTAAGTACGAGTAAGTTGTAAGGACCGAAGTGACTTCGGAATATTTAATGCCGAAAATATTCAAGCAAAAGATATTGAAATTGTTTGTGTATTTAAGACATAACATTACTTCACATTGATTATAATTATTACTATATCTTACCGCTTAGAATGTTGTGTTTATTTACTAAAACTGTTTCGAAGAAATTAATATTTTAAACCGTGAAAATTAAATCACAATGCTTATAAGAGGTCAATGAACTTGCACATAAATCACAACGATGTGCAATATCTCTCGTAAAACACCTTTCGTTAAAAAATAAACCTTAATAAAATAACAAAGACAGCGTCGGCGCATCACTCAGGCTCTCAACGTAAGTTTTCAGCACATCGCTGCGCAAGCGTCAATTTTATTTTTTAATTATGGAACTGCCTAACGAACGCCTCCGACTTTACCTTTATTAAACAAAGCATCTTATGTCCACGAAAGAAAAAATATTAAACGTACCTTAAAGTATTCAAGCTAAAGTAGAAACTACATTGCAACAGAATCAATCGAAACTTATTAAAGCGATGAATAATATTGGAACCAGAGCTCTCGGCCTGTCCGCAGTCGCTGAGCTTCAACTTAAGTAATGAGATATGACTTTAGCTCATTATTATTTTCCTTGTAATTTGTGCTAAGATATAAATAAATGTGTTGTAAATTTAAAACGTGAGCGATTTACTGTGCCGTAGGTGTAGGTAAGTTGTAGAGCGCGATCTTTTTGCTCGGCTACTTGCACTTCGGTACAAGTTATTAGCTACCAACAAATTTCTACCTTAGGTACATTTTGTAGGATAGGTACTCTCCTACTACATTATTTATATTAGGTTTTTATCTAAGCACTCATGACACCTTTCGCAGGTACGAATAACGTTTTGATACGTTCACAATGGACGAGGAATCAGTCTAGATAAACTAAGACATGCTGTACTATCATTACCGTGGTCATCGAAGCAGCGTACGTAAATGAAAACCCGGCTCATCACGTTCCGAATTGAAATCCTTCATTCTGCCGCAGCCGGACTTTTTCCCTTTGTTTTGTTATTGCTCGAGCCTCGATTATTCGAATTACATTTAATTCATTTCCATCTCGATGGTAATGTTCTAGTACCACGGCGAGTACCTACTAGGGACAGTCGACAGAGCGCTTTCGAGTCATTACCGTAATAGCTTACCAACCAATTGGTATTTGATCAGACTGTAAAATGAGAAATTATGTCGTATTTTGAAATATGTAACGAATTTGGTTTCAGATAGTTATTATAATTTTCAGTAAACGTCACGACGAATAACGCAGGTACTTTTTAAACGACACCTCCAAAATTTTTGGACCCGCGATTACATTGCCTTCTTAGGTCTTAATTATTTTATCAACCCTAAAAATTTTCAAAGGTTCTTTTAGTGCACTAAGAAAGTAAGTATGTAGGTAGCTAAGTAAGTAAGGTTTTTATCTCCATCAAAAAATTACGTTGTTAGACCTTTCATTAAGATATATTTTAAGAAAGTTCTAGATGAAGTAATTAGGTATTTTACAAATGAATTATTTGAACTGGTCTGACAATCGAGTTACAGATCAATAGTAATGGGCACGCGGACTTAATATGAAGTGAAGAAAGGCGTACATTAATGGCAATAAATGCGGTTGCGCAAGACAACAGGCTGATGGACGATTTTTATTAGAAACGTGATGAGTAATTCGTATCGAAATCAGTGGCAACTGGCAACGGCCGACCGCGGGGCGCACGTGACGCGGCGACACCTTCCGGCCGGTGTGAAACATTATTATTTTTTGATAACTTAATGCCCGTCTCAGTAACGGTGTAATTGCCCGTTCAGCGGTTTGTATTCCGACGAAAAGATAATTTCTCGGTTTCTTCCCACCCTTTGTGCCAGCTAAACCGATTTCCTGCCGGGCTACGTGAAAATTTAACCGAGTTAATCCCCTATCGAGCTTTTAATGACATTTTCTTGGAACGTGAAGCCGCAAGAAAACAACCAACATGCCCTGCGATGGTTAGCCGCAAATCATAGAAAGATTTGCGCGCATTGATAAAAATAAACGACGGATGAGATTACGAAATCAATATGAAATTGCATTTCCTAATGTCAATTGTTAGTTACGAAGTGCAATAAAGTTCCAATAATCATGATATGAAATAATTCCTGGGCGATGCGCATGAGTATTGGTTATCTCCTTTTTCCCGTGGATACTGGTATGTCTGTCTCGCTCGTGGCCTGAGGATCGCACGGGGTATGATGAACACGGTAATGATCCAATCAGAAGTGAAGTGCATCAGCTCGCCGCTGTGAGAATGCGGTTGGGGGTGCAAAAACTACAAGCTCGGATTTAAATTAAACTGACCGCTTGCTTTTATTTTGAAACACCTTGTTGCTATAATATGGTAGGTACGTAATTACTCACGGATGTGATTGTTTTGCTTATTGTAGAGAACACATTTTTTAATCACTAATCGATTTCATTGTAGCACCTAAGTACCTGAATCTTACCTTTTTCAAATAATGGATGGAATAAAAATATTACTCGTAATTAATAAACTGTACCTACTTGATTCTTAGCTAAGTTTATAGTTAGAGCAAGGAAGACTCATCATCATCGGCCTATAGCAGTCCATGCAAAGCTGGGCATAGGTAGGCCTCCAATACACGCGATTTTACCCTGTCTCTTCGACCTATCGCATTCAGCGTCTTCCAGCAACCTTTTCGCAAACATCCCTCCATCTAGCTGAAGTTCATCCCAGTCTACTACGCTTGTCAAATCGCGGTCTCCTTTCAAGTAAATGAATGGAGTAATTAAATGAAAATCAATGTGTAATAGTTAACGCCCATGCCATTCAAATCCAGTAACTGGTTGAAATCCTCCACTTAATTCGTGAACATTTTAGGGGATAGGAAATTCCCTGGCCCACGCTTCTGTGTAGCTGTATGAGCCCAGAATGCTGGTTTTATACTGAGACACTCGTAGTGGCAGCTTCGTATGGACATCTCAGCATTTCGATATCAATAGTCCACTAGGGAACGCTTTAAGGAATCCAGAACAACCCAGGGTTCGACAAAGTCTAACGCCTTCTCATCTCATATTCCATCAGTAGATTGTACCGTAATTACATTATCAACATGTTCCATATATTTAATTCTATAACTTTAGAAAATTTTTCACCAAAAATCGAACCCTCTAATTACGCGCTGCATAAATTCTCGCCAAAAAACTTGCGCGAAAAACTTGTAACAGTCTCATTTATTGCCAGCATTGCACCAATAGGCTCTAAGTGTGTGCTTTTAAACCATTATTTGGAATTAAAAAATAAGTAATGGTCTCAAAACACTGGCTGTTACGTTTCTCCGATGGCTTGTAATTATTTTAAATGTCCCGCGAGTGCGCCGGCGCAGCGCCGCGGGCGCGCGCGTGATCCAAACCATATCGAACCTAAACAAATTAATTTTGTACAATATCCGATTATTTCATTAAAAAGCGCTTATGTATATTGTTACTTTACCCCATAAAATAACAGACAGGTTGTACCTACTCCGACGTCATGAGTATAGTAGGTACCTATGGTACCCTGTGAATCTAATACCTACACTGTATCTTCAGTACATTGTCTATGGGTGTTACAGTGTATTGGATTCACAGGGTACCTACTATGGCACAGAATAGCTAGTAAAGTAAGTACTACCGTTTATGAGATAAGTAATATTGTTGTTCAGCAATTCGTCCCGGCCTATATACGTCCGAATCCAGGCCACAGGCCTCCTCTCAGAATGAAAGGGCTTAAGCCGTAGTTTGGATTGGGAACTTCACACGCACCAATGAACTGCTTTGTATGTACCTATGCGTGTTTTCTCACGATGTTTTCCTTCATCGAATAGTACTTATTGCAATTTAAATTAGTCACTTTAAGAAAGGCCAGGCCAATGCCTACTAATCTTCCAAATGCGAGTTTGTGTGTGTGTAAGTACTTAAGTAGGTAAATAATATCAGTATATATAATGTTCATCGCATCATTTTTTGTCACAAAAACTACGTACCAGATTTTGATGAACTTTGGCACACAAATACCTAGGTACATCGTTTATAAGTTTTATAAATAGCAGGGTTTAATTAAAACATAATACCTAACCTACTTATAGGTAGGTACTTAATCTCTTACTAGATTCTTCGCAAGCATAGTCACGGGTAACGTGTAGTTTACAATAACGAAGTAAATTTAAGAACCAATTAAAGTCCAAAATATTCAAAACCAGACAACACAGCGTATCAAAAACTAGTTCAATTCACTTATCTTTTGCAGAATATTGTTATCTAATTACACGGGTATGTAGATAAACGATTTGTTTCGTTATACTTATCGCTCACTTCAAGGCAATCGGCCGACATTTTATTACTAAATTCACGGTGCTCAGTGTTCACAAAATGACAGATTGGCAGCAGTTGAAGATACCACCGATTGAAGAGGATGTAAGTACCTACTATTTTCACATGACAATGACGTGAGCTGTACACGTATCTACTATACTACACTTCCATTCTCCGTCTCCGCTTCCCCTACGAATATTGGCAGAAATAGGTAAATGTAGTTCAAAGTAAAGACAAAGCTGATACCTGATTTACACTCTCGCCTCGTCACCTCGCCTCGCGCCTCGCCTCGTCGTCTCGCTCCGGACGCGAGCCTCAAAATCAAGGCAAATCACGAGACGAGGCGCGAGGCGCGCCTGTTCACACTCTCGTCTCGTGGCTCGTCCCGCAGTTCGTCTCGCCACTCGTACGCGAGTGTAAACCAGGTATAAAGGTAACTGCCGTCAGAACTGCTTATAGTATCAGTTTTCTGCTTATTGTCTTTCTTCAAAAGGTACAGCGTACTAGCTGTTGCTCGCGACCTCGTCTGCGAAGTCTTCGTTTATCGCTGTCCTACCGGAACTAAGCAATGTATCGGGATCCCATGTCCTTCCCAAGATCTTAAACTATTTCCATACCAAATTTGATTTAAATTGGATAAGCTTAAGAGTAGCAATGTAACAGACAAACAAAGTTACTTTTTTAGAATAATTTTAGATTAGATAGGTGCGTGCCTACTTAATATCTACGGGTGCATTTCGAAGGCATCATCGTCGGAAATCGCAAATCGTGAAACGTTTTTCGACGTCTGGACGTATGCTGTAGGTATAATAAGTATTAAATCAATTAGTTAGGTACTTATGTATCAAATTGTAACTACTGAGTGGGTACCATAGCTGGGCATTAACTCGTTAATCCGTTAATCGTTAATTAACTAAGTTAATATTTCGAGTAACGGATTAACTTTTAAGTTAACTTTGAAACTTCCGTTAAACTTCATCAAGTCCGTTTAATCGTTACTCCATTGTCTACTACTTACCAAAAGGACTGCACTAGTTATGTCTTGCCGGTGCGGGTGTGTGAGAAAACTGCGAAGAAATTCGATTTATGTGATTCGTTTGATCGTTTTATTACTTAGCACCAGCGCTTAGAGTGACGAGTGTGTGGGCGAACCCGAACCAACAGTTTTTATAAGTAGACTAGCTTTTACCCGCGACCTTGTTCGTGCAGAATTCCTATTTGTGGTATTTAAAACTTCTTCGTCTTTTTCAATGAATAAAACAAAAATCCGGCCACGGCTACATCCAATCATCCATCATTATCATCATCATTTGTTTATTTCATTTTTTTAGACGACCAGATGGCCTAGTAGGTAGAGAACCTGACTACGAAGCTTGAGGTCCCGGGTTCGATTCCCGCGTCGGGGCAGATATTTGTATGAATAATACGAATATTTGCTCTCGTGTCTTGGGTATTTAATATGTATTTTAAGTATGTATCTATCTATATAAGCATGTTTATCCGTTGCCTTGTACCCATAACACAAGCTTACAACTTAGCTTACTTTGGGACTAGGTCAATTGGGAATGTCTAAAAAAAATTACCAGTGGTTTTTATATTTTTTTTTTGTATAGAAAAGTCAATTATAAGAAACTAATTTCAATATTTTGTAATTTCAAAATTAATTATTGAAACTATTTTAGTTAATGACGTCAGATTATAATTGAGGGCTCCCACAATGCCAAATTTCTAAATCTATCTAAATGCGTACGATAAGGCAACCCCTTTAATTATTTTTTGCGTAGTGATACACTATACACTGTGTCACTTTACTGGCACTGACTAAGTGCTAGATGTCAGACAGCGGGTCCAAATCAAACTCCGTAGTATAATCCACGCGTAAATTGTGAAGAATTCTAACCACACAGAATAAAGTACGACTTGAACCGGTCACGCAATTTACACCGATTTCAAATGAAGGTCATTGCTTATCTTCTTCTATACCTATAAAACAGTACCGTGACTGACTGACTGAATGACTGACTGACTGACTGACTGACTGACTGACTGACAGACAACGCACAGCCGAAACTACTGGGGCTAGAGACTTGAAATTTGGCACACATGTGCCTTGAGTATTGTAGAGGTGCACTAAGGAAGGATTTTTCGAAATTCCCACGGGATAGGGAAATATCTAAACTTTCATTGTTTATTTGTTTGTAGCGGAATCTCTGAAACAATTGAGCCGATTTTAAAATTTCTTTCAGAATTAGAAAGCTACTCAATCTTTGATTGACCTAGGTTACTTTTAATCCGGGAAAATACTAAATTCCCACGGGATAGAAATAAATAAATTCAACCTTGGCACTGATTTTGAAAATTCTTTCATATAATATGAATTGACATAGGCTACATTTTCTTCGGGAAAATACAAAATTCCCACGGGATAGAAAAATTTGAATTCAAATAAAATAAAATAAAATAAATTCTTTCTTTCTTGATTTTAAAAATTTTTTCACCGATAGTAAGCTACAGTATCCCTGTTTGACATAGGGTCCTTTTTTCCGGCAAAATGCAAAATTCCCACGGGATGGAAAAAAGTAAATACATCTTCGGCACTGATTTTAAAAATTATTTCATATGATATAATTATGACTATCCCCAATTGACATAGGCTATTTTTTCTTCGGGAAAATACAAAATTCCCGCGGGATAGAAAAAAAATAATTCAACTTCGGGGTTGATTTTGAAAGTTCTTTCACCAACAGCTACAGTATCCCTCATTGACATTAAGCACTTTTTCCGGGAAAATGTAAAATTCCCGCGGGATAGAAATACTTAAATTCAACTTAGGGACTGATTTTTAAAAAATATTTTACAATTTGAAAGCTATAATATCCCTGATTGACATAGGCTACTTTTCTGCGGGAAAATGCAAAATTCCCACGGGATAGAAATAAGTGAATTGAACGTGGGGGCTGATCTTTAAAATTATTTCACTAATAAAATGCTACACTGTCTCTGATTTTCAAAATGTTTTGACAGTTATTTCTATCCCGCGGTATGCTGTACTTTGCACTTTCCCGGGATAAAATGTTGTTGTTTCAATCAGGCCTCCTCCCAGAACGAGAACACTTGGGCCGTAGTTCCCACTTGGACCCAGTGCCATACCACCATTACCACCATATACCATTGAATTTCTTCTCAGGTGTGTACAGCTTTTCTCACGATGTTTTCCTTCACTGTAAAGCTGCTCATGGTAAACTTCAAACATAATTTAGCACACGAATTCGGAATAACTCAAGAGGTCCAAGCCCGGGCTCAAAACCCATGACCCGCTGCTTAAGAGACCATAGGTCAAACCACTAGGCCACCGCGGCTTACCGGCTTTAGAATTCACTTATTCAAATTCCACGGGAACTTTGCATTTTTCCTATGTGTTAATTCACGTAATAAACTACATGTGTGCCAAATTACATGCAAACAATTAACGTTATTAAATTTATTGTCTTCGCGTACGAAGTCGCGGGCAAAAACTAGTTTGTTATATAATAAATTCATTACATAATATTAAAATTAAATAACTACAGAAAACGATTTAAAAAGCATTTATTTCGAAATGGTTTTCGATTTTCTATACATTGCAAAAAATAGACATCCCCAATTGGTGTGAATTGTCACGCAATTTTATTTTTATTTTTTATCATTGTTGGTATCAGTTAGTGAATTCATAAATCGCGGTTATTCCCTATCCCGTAAGAATTTCAACAAATCTGTCATTGTTTCATGCAAAATTTCTGCCTTCTAAGGTCAAGGGAAACCACAATTTTTATCACATGTTAACGGATTAACAACTAACGTTAACTTGCGTTAAATCTTAGGAAATGTAACGCTTTAACGTTTAACGAAGTTAACTTTTTTAGTAACGGATTAGCGATTAACAAAGTTATTTGATTAACGGTGCCAAGCTATGGTGGCTATACAATACAATACAATACAAATATTCTTTATAGATCACCAAAAAAATACAGAAAAAAAATATTCATAACAAACTATGCACGTTACACGGAAAAAAATTACTAAATACTTAAATAGGTACTTAGGTATAAGGTACTTGTCTGAAGGTGAAGATGACGGATGGTACCTTTTTAGTTATCCGAACGCTATTGCTTCGTTTAAGCAAGCAGGTAGCTAACTATCACTTCTATTAACAGTATCGACACCTATATACACTTTTTTCTTTTTACTTTAAAATCTATCCATAGCTGGTCAAGCGCAGCCGAGTAACAGTGAACGGTCGGTCACGGCCAAGGCCAAACCTTAGCATATCGCTATCAACTTCGATCAAACATATTGAATTTATTTCTTACCACGAGAACACTTGTTGTGACATATTGTTTAAAAAGATAAATCCCATTTTGTGACCAACTAATAAGTGCGTGAAGTCTCTTGTTAGATTAGGAATTACTTAAAACAATTCAAGTGAAAGCAAAATGGTATCTTCTGTGCTTCGGGAAATGCGGGCAATTGCGAAGGCTTCGGTGGAATCGAAACAAGACACGGTTAGTACCAGTAGTACTATACTAGACGAACATACATACTATAGCAGTAAGTAGGTACCTACTTCGTAATTAAGTATGTACTTCCTATGAAATTATTTTGTAGATAGACAAAATATTTGGAAAATAACATGTAATTCGTTGAGTACCTAGAGCTATTCTGTGTGGTAGGTATATGTATAATATAGTAGACCATTTTCTACCAAGTATTTTTTCGTTCAACGTCATCACGGAGAAATATAGTTTTAACGCTTAAAATAACTTAAAAATAAACAATTAATTTGAAATGATCACAAACCGTTTTGATTTAGGTATAAAAGTTATAAAACCATCATATTTCGTCTCTTAACCCACAAACCAATTAAAACAAATAAAAACCGGCCAAGTGCGAGTCAGATTCGTGCATCGTGGGTTCCGTACAAATTTTTAGGTGGGTATCAAAATATACGCCGTTTAAACCGCCGAAACTATAAGAATCCAGTGTTAACAGAGCTTTACTTCTATGTAAAATGTACGGAGTGTGAGATCATTTTATATTGGTTAAGCGGGAGCCCTCTTTAATTTTTAACTTTATTTTATTTTTTAGTATTTGATGTTGTAGCGGCCATAATCTAATACCTTTAAACGAGCAATTCTTGTATATATAATCAGGATCTCGGAAACGGCTCCAACGATTTCGATGAAATTTGGTATGTGGGGGTTTTCGGGGATGAAAAACTGATCTAGCTATGTTCATTTTCAGAAAACCGCTTTTACTCGTGTTTTCCGGCTATTTTTGTTTGCATTAGAATACAAAGCTAAATTTCGCCGGCTTCGAGCAGATCATAATAGCACAGTAGAAATCGGATGGTCGCGGATCCAGCCGACTTCGGTTCGAATCCACGTTTTTTTAAGGATTTTAGTTTTTTTTTTTAAGTTTATTTTTCATGAGAAAACGAAGTTTCTTCTTTTGTGAGAATAAGTATTATAGGGAACGTGCAGTAACTATAGGCGGCAGCACTAATGCGACAAAAGAGACACTATGCGGACAGTAAAACAAACTTATCAAGGTAAAGCATTCAAATTGATGGCACCCTTATGACACCAGTTGGCAGCACCGTCTATGTGCACGTTCCCTATTGGGAGCAAAGAACAAGAAAAACCGGTTGTCCGTAAAGTCGGTTTACGGACGATAGTTTAACGTGGCTCACCCCCCCACCCCCTCCGGTTTTTTTGTCAAATATCTTGAAAACGGTGCATCCTACGGCAAAATCAATGAAATTTTCATCCCCCCTTTGATACCCCCACGCTCCCTCCACGCATCCCCCCCGCACCCCCTCCCCCCTCTCACCCCCCAACCCACAGAAATAATAATAAATTATTTCTGTGCCCCAACCCCTCCGGTGTTTTTGTCAAATATCTTGAAAACTGTGCATCCTACGGCAAAATCAATGAAATTTTCATCCCCCCTTGAAACCCGCGAACCCCCTCCCCCGCAAATATATAATCAGGATCTCGGAAACGGCTCCAACGATTTCGATGAAATTTGGTATGTGGGGGTTTTCGGGGATGAAAAATTGATCTAGCTTGGTCTTATCTCTGGGAAAACGCTTGGTACCGAGTTTCTGCCCGAGCAGAGCTCGGTTGCCCAGGTACTAATATATAATTGGTGAAAACTTCAACTGTCTGGTTAACGCCATTTTATCAAGATCGAGTTAAAAACGCTGACAAAAACACGTTTCCTGTATGACGACCCCCTTTTATTTTTAACTTTATTTAATTTTTAGTATTTTTGTTGTTATAGGTGCCATAGTAATTGTATAATCTATGAAAATATCAGGTGTCTAACTATTACGATTGAAGAAAAAGAACTGTGTGACAGACGGACGACCGGACAGACAGACAGACAGCAGAGTACCAGTAATAGAATCCCGTTGGCACTTTTTGGGTACGGAACCCTAAAAAGTGTCTAAATAAAACATTTTCCGTACCAAAAAAATCTCACTGTTGATAAAAGCTAGCTTTGTAAACGCTACGTCAGCTGTCAAAGAACGCCCTCTGTACGCAGTCGGTGACATTAAAGTGACATTTTAAGGCCAAATAATATTTTGAATGTATTGTTATCAATTTTCAATGTTAAGACAATGTTACGCCATATGTCTGGTTTGGAAAAAAGTGTATAAAGTATCGTTTACTAGTGGCAGTAAGAAGATTATACGCGAGAAATGATGTAACGTGAAGGCCACGTAACAACAGAAACTAACCCCAAAAATGTAATTTACCAACCAAAACAACTACAAATTTGATTAATGCCTTCTAATTTCCGTCTTATTTGCAACATAAGCATTATTTGTTGTGCTGTAAAGGCATTACAAAGAACTCATTCTGATTTACACTGTTATTACTCAAAGGTAAACCAACAGTGCCACAAGGATGGAAAGTTTGTAAATGCTGAGTATTGTACTGAAAGTCAAAAACTTGATAGTAAATGCTTTGAAGATATGGCCAACAATAATGGATTAAATGGATTATATCGCCCTAGGAGCGCCCTGGCTCGAGCTTTGTATGAGAAACAGCGAAATGACAGACAACTACAGGAATATGATCAGAATGAGGTAAGAGAACTTTGTATTCTTTTCAGTAACTTGATCAGGCCCTCAATTTAAAATGATTTGTATAGAGTTTATGAGTTCTATTCAATTGCTATGTCATTATATTTCTAACGGAGTCAGCTGTAGTATCAGAATTTTTATGTTTATGCGGGTGTGTAATGAATGATCATCATAAAAAACTATTGTCCGAATTTATCATTTGTCAGAAATTATCATTTTACATTACTCTGAATCCATTAATTGTACAGAATTGTTATAAAACAAACCTAACCTTACCTATATTGTCCTGCAGGACAACCATTTCAAAAATCCTGAATAATTAAAGGTTCCTGATAAAAAAAGTTATGTGTTGTTGATAATTTGTGACAAATGATAAATTATGTTAAAAGTTAGTATGACTATTGAATGGCCCCTGTTTATGCTGCTGTTTCTTTGTCTAGTAATAACATAAGTGTTTAGCGATGATCTTGACTTTGCCACACCAGGTATTTATCTATGTGTGTTTTATGATGTATATATTGTATATTAGGTTGTTTTTGTATAATGTTTATATTACTATTTATTTTTATTCTTATATTGCACCACTTGCTGAAATACATTCCTTGTTGTTTTTCTTCGTAAAATGGTTGCCTGGAAGAGATTGCTTCGAAGCGATAAGGCCGCCTATTGCTTACCTGGTATATTTTTTCCATGTACTTGTTTTTCTGTATTGTTTTCTGTGTGGTGTACAACAAAGAGTCATTGTATTGTATTGTATTGTATTTCAAAATGTTCATGAGGCCTCAGTCACATTTATTTATTATATTGCTAGCTGTTTCTGCACACTCTGTCTGTTAAAAATTTGGTTATTGCTAACCTGCTGGAACTATGCAATTTTCCATGATATCAACTATCCTATCTCCTTCCTGGAGTCTCTAACTATCTCCATGCCAAATTTCATTTAAATCGGTTGAGTGTCACATGAATCTATATGAGTAATTGTATGCACAATATTGAGAGATTTGCCATGTTATTTTAAGATGACAAAAAAATTACCTGTTGTTTGCATAAGAAATATTAATCTGTGATTTTCTGATTTTTTCATATTATTTTCTTGTGAGGCCTGATTTCTTAGCAATTTTCATAATTCTAATAACAAGAACTATGAGAAGTAATTCTCGTTTAAAATACACTTTCAATCTATACTAATATTATAAAGAGGAAAGATTTGATTGTTTGTTTGTTTGTTTGTTTGCATTGAATAGGCTCCGTAACTACTGGACCGATTTCAAAAATTATTTTGCCGTTAGAAAGCTACATTATCACTGAGTGACATAGGCTACTTTTACTGCGGGGAAATACCTTTTCCTATGGGAAAATTAATTTATCGCGGGCGAAGCTGCGGACGGAAGGCTAGTAAGTTATATATTTTGATTGCATGGAGACCATGCTATGAGGGTCATAGCTCTAACCCTATTGACCCTATATACGTCCCACTGCAGGGCACAGGCATCCTCTCAGAATAAGAGTGCTTGGGCCGTAGTTCCCACACGGGCCCAGTGCAGATTGCCCTTATCTAATATAAAAATCTAGTGTCACGGTGTTTGTTGTCAAACTCCTCTGAAACGGCTCTTGTTTTTTCGGCTTTGTGAAACTTTTTTCTCTACATTCGGTAGGTCTGAGAATAGGTTGTAGGCTATTTGATATCTTCGCAGACGGAGTTGCGGGCAACAGCTAGTTACACTGTAGTAATTTCAAATTGAAACACCTACCTGTTCCTGGGAAAATAGTCTTAACAGACTTGGAGACACAGATGTATAAATGGAAAAAACAGTGATCTTATACATGTAAAGGTTCCTTTTTCTTTTTAGGAATGGAACACTAAAAATTATCATGATTCTGGATGAAACCAAACTGGCACAATAGTTTCTTGCTTTGTTGAGTTTGAGATATTTAAATTGTTTGTCAGAACTTAAAAGTTATAAATTAGTCCAAACCAAATTCAGTTACCGCCTCACTCAGAACCCAAAGTTGCTTTTGCTTCCACAGTAGGTACTATTTTTTATAATCTGGTTGTTATCTAAAATGTCTAGACCAGTGTTTTTTAACCTGTGAGTCGCGACCCCCAGTTTCTGTAGGCGGGTTGCCAGAGGTCGAGAGAACTTTAGTAAAAAAACAATAAAGATTAAAGGAGGTTGTATGGAATGAATATTTGTAACACTGTAACACACATACATACATGATAAAAAGCAAAGGGTCCGGGGGTCGCGAAATATTTTTTCATACCAGGGGGGTCGCATCATGGAAAAGGTTGAAAAACACTGGTCTAGACCTTGAGTTCTTGTTTATAGAGTTTTCTCCAACATTGCATAAAAAAACTTAAATAAATAAATAAATAAATATTAGGGGACAATCTTACACAAATCAACCTAGTCCCAAACTAAGCAAAGCTTGTACTATGGGTACTAGACGACGATAAACATACTTATATAGATAAATAAATACTTAAATACATAGAAAACATCCATAACTCAGGAACAAATATTCATGCTCATCACACAAATAAATGCCCTTATCGGGATTCAAACCCAGGACCTCTTGCTTCGTAGGCAGGGTCACTATCAACTAGGCTAAAGCGGTAGTTAATAATGTCCTTAATAAAGAGTTTAGATTTCCATTAAAGGCCTGTAACAGATCAGATCAGTGACTCTCCTTGAGTTGTTGGTGTTCATGGGAGATGGTGATCATTTCCCATCAGATGACTCTACTCCTTGCTTGTTTGTCTCCCTCTTATAATAAATGTCTTTTAACAGTAAAAATACCACTGCACCCCTGCCTCCCCCATTCTGTTTTGAATTTGAACTTGGAAGCCTTTTGTAACTAGGAACAATTTGAATTGTAGGTATCTGTGCATGCCACAGATAAATACCAATGTCAGTACATACATGCACTGGGGCACAGATGACCAATTTTGCTGAATATTTTATGTTGTAGGGATTTTATAGAGTTGGCTTACTGTTGTTGTCCATGGTTTTGTAATGTATTGTAAATCGAAAACCAATTCGAGATAAATGCTTCTTCAATCGTTTTCTGTAGTTTTTATTTTTCAAAATATTATGTAATGTAACGCATTTTTTATAGTATAAATCTTCCCAGGTGAATTTTTCGCTTCAAGCCCTTATCTTACAAAACAAACGGTATCGTCATAGTATTAAAGTTCAAATTTAATGTAATGGCTCGAAGCGAAAAATTCACCTGGGAAGATTTATACTACTTATACGTATCAAATAAGAAATGGCCTTCATTTGACATTGAAATATATATTGTGAAATATAAGTTGTAGTTTAGTCTGTGTGGAATAGAATTATTTAGAACTAGCTTTTGCCCGCGACTCCGTCCGCGCGGAATTAGTAATTTGGGCAGCTTATTTTTTTTTATCCAATTCTCTTTTTCATCAATTATCTCCTTAGTTCCTCGATATAAAAAAAATTACCCGCCCCCGCACCGCCCCCCCCCCCCGCACACCCGCGTTCACATTCAACACCGTACTCTCCCAAGTCAAGCGTGCCTATAGAAGTTTTACTTCAAAAAACCCCGATTTTGAAACATTCTTCCGCTCCGCTCCGCTCCTATTGGTGTTAGCGTGATGATATATAGCCTATAGCCTTCCTCGATAAATGTGCTATCTAACACTGAAATAATTTTTCAAATTGGAGCAGTAGTTCCTGAGATTAGCGCGTTCAAACAAAAAAACCTGTTTGATAAATTCTTAAAATAGACGTATCTTTCTTATTTGTGAACCGATTCAAATGAAACAAACACTAAATGTGAATCCAAGAAAATACTAACATATCAGTGAAAACCGCATCCTTCGAGTTTAAGCCGTTTCTGAGATTAGCGCGCACAAACGCACAGACAAACAGACAATAATTCTAAAAATCATTGTTTTGGGTTCTATTGTGCTAATAAATAGCGCCCTAGTGACAGTTTTTCTCAAATATCTTCAATGTACAGACACCGACTTGTTACAGATTTATTATATGCATAGATGTAAGCTGCTACCATTCCAACCGTAAGGATTGGGTATCAATGAGAATAGAATAGAATTTCATTCATTGCCACAACATAAAGTACAATATAGAAATTTATTAAATTTATGTGGGAGGTCTATGTCCTGCAGTGGATGCCCTAAGGCTGAAATGATGCTGATGATTAATTTAATGTTGAAGTGAACTAAATGAAAAAATATTGAAATTAGTTTCATATAATTGACTTTTCTATAAAAAAAATATAAAAACCATTGGTAAATTTTTTTAGACAATCTCAAGGTTATTAATTTTTGTTATTAGGGAGTAAATTCAAATTTTAATTAATTAAATTAGTGAAATGTATGATAATGACTTTGTTAGGTACTTATTTCACACTAACTGTTGCTCGCGACTCCGTCTGCAAATTCGTTTATTGCTATCACACAGGAACTATGCAATTTTTTGGGATATATCCTATGGCCTTTCCCAGGACTCAAACTATCTCTGTACTAAATTTTATCCGAATCAGTTCAGTAACAGACAAATAGTCAGAACACACTTTCGCATTTATAATATTAAGTATTGATGTCATTGTCAATTCAACCAATAGATATCATCATCATCATCCCAGCCTATATACGTCCCACCGCAGGGCACAGGCCTCCTCTCAGAATAAAAGGTCTTGGGCGGTAGTTCCCACGCGAGTCCAGTGCGGATTGGGAACTTCACAAACACCATTGAATTTCTTCTCAGGTGTATGCAGGTTTCCTCACGATGTTTTCCAGTAGATATGAAAGGGCCAATCCTCAGCGAATCCTCATCGTCGCAAACACGCGTTTTTAAACGAGTTATTTTGATTGCTATAATATTGCATTTTGACGTCGATGACTAAGTTCGTTTGCTCTTTGCGAAGAACTGCCGTGTGTAAAGGCTCGTACGAAATGCGTAAAATAATTTACTAATTTAGGAACACACACACCAAGCACACTTTGGGTCGTTGCGCCAGAGGAGTAAGTAAGTAAGTTATTTAGGAACACGTGGGTAATACGTTGAGGCTTTTTAACACATGAACTGATTGTATATTATTTTTGATTGTGGTTCAATAACTCCAGACTCCATACTTTGGTAGTTTTTCAGGAATTATTTAAACTTTTGAAGAGCTATTTTACCCTTCAAGTGGCGCAGATAGTTGACAAATCAAATCTAGAACAATAACGAGGGCTACGGTCGCGTTCAAGGGCTTGGTTTGATTGCCGGATCCAATTTTCCTTCCGGAGACAATTCCCTCAACAGCATCGCCAGCACTCGCCCGGGGTATATCGCCGAGGCGCGTACGCAATCGACGCTCACGTGTACCTCCATAACGAGGATATATTTGCGTATGAAGAACACGAAATACCTCTGAATTGTGGAGGGAATAAGGCATTCAACCCGCTCCTCCCCACCCCACCGCACCACACACCCCCTCGCGACCCTTTTAACTTTCATCTCTGTCGAGTGCTCGGTCCACATACTTTTGTTCTATTTGATCAATGTTATTAAAATGTCGCGGGCTTCAGGATTACAGACATCTGACTATCGTATAAGCCGCTCAAGTGTAATAAGGGACTGGATTTCATGAAAGTTTGCGGTTTGAATTTTCTTATCTCGTTTATTGCGCCCGGCCCTTTGGTATTTTTGCTGTAATATGATCTTGCACGAATAGTAAACAAACGACTTGAATTAATGTAGAAGCATATAATATGTCTAAAATGATCTTCAGTTATTGTGGATATGGTATGCAACGTGTAAATATTTACAAATATAGGTTCGTGTAGGTAGCTGTTTTGTAGCCAAGTGGTTTATCCGCGTGGTTTGGTTACATATATAGTTGCTGCTGCGTGCGCGCAAGTTCGCTCGAAGCGCGATCGTCGCACGATCGCAGCCGACGCCCGTAATCACTGCTATCCATTCTGTTAAAACCACCCGGGGATAAATTAGTTAAGTAGACGCTTCCGTTAATCGGCCGGTCGGTGCCGGTCGCCCGTTCAGCCGTTCTAAATGGATTAATTTATACTTATGAGCGAGGACGTTTTCGGTGTCACGCGAGGATGGGGTGATTGTGTTGTGATTGCTTGTGCTTCCTATGAAGGCATCCTTTATTAAACGGTTCGGCCTCGGCCCGCCCGCTCCGTGTTAACATTAAAACTCTTTACTATTGCGTTGCGCAAGGCGATAACACTTTGCGATACATTATCCACTTGCTTCATAGTTCACCAATTGGAACTGCATGTTATTTAAGGAACTCTGAATCCATAGGGTAGGTCACTTTTTACAATTAAATTTTAAAAAGATATAACAGACGATCGGTGAAAACTCGATCTTACTTATTCATCAGGCCGTTTCTTAAACTGCGGCCTGATGGCATGTTTATATCAAGTTTATACATACCTTCTTTAAAAATGAGTATTGATGCCTGGTGGTTAATAAAAAAAATAGAATCTTACGGAGATACATTTATGTAGATTCTTCGACAATAGGAACCTACCTATATCGAATTCGTCCGATGCATTTTGTTGAAGTCCACTTCAATTCCAGCCCATTTAGGAATGTAAATACCAGTTAATATTCCATTTTGCTTGTATAGGTGCATCCTCGGTAACGGAGGCGTGGTGTCCACGCAAGGATAAGACACCTGAGTCGCACTGGGCGCATCGCTCACTGCAATCTGTACATTATTTCTCCATTGTTCGCGTAACGAGCCCCCTCCCCCCGAAGGCGCCACCCCGCTCCACCCGGCACCCCCTCTGTTCCCACACCGAGCCCCCGGGCGGTGGGACCTCGCTCGCGCCTTTCTTTTATCATTCCTCTCTTTATTTCCGAATGCAAATAATCCTCCACACGTGTGAGAACCGAAACCATTGTTCTCGCCTCCCGCCCCCACCGGGGAGCTTGGTGACGCAATCTTTTTCTTCGGCATTTAGGCAAATGTAAGTACCTACATATCAGCACATGAGTAGCGTTACGTCAAATCTTATGAAAAGTTAGACTGCCGAACTCACTCCGACCGACTTGATTATACGTAGTTTAGTAAAATCTAATATATAAAAATCTCGTGTCACGGTGTTTGTTACCGAACTCCTCCGAAACGGCTTGACCGATTTTTATGAAACTTTTTTCTCTACATTCGGTAGGTCTGAGAATAGGTCGTAGGCTATAATATATAATGGCAAAACAACGTTTGCCGGGTCAGCTAGTAAAATATAAGTTCCTAATAAACAAGTAACTAATTTGAATGTGCATAGATTACATAGGTAATTTGATTTTGAATTCCTACGTGGTATTTGTCAGTTGATCAGAATAACACCTACGATACATACGAGGGGCGTTCAATATAAAGTGAGAATGAGATGCAAACTCTTTTAATATTACGAAATTAAATACTGGCCGGTAAAGCTAATCTATCTAGCTGATTGCTATGAAAAAAAAACTAACTGTCTTTTGTTTAAAAAAATATACGGTAATTTCTTTGCAATGCTATTGAGTACGTTAGCGAAAATGGAGAAAATTTAACTGCGCGCCGTTATCAAATACTTGTATTTGAAAAATTTTTCTACGGACCAAGTCAATTTGGATTTGCGGGACACTTTAGGGTCTAATGCTCCTCCGTATTCGACAGTCGCACGTTGGTGCGCCGAATTTAGACGTGGAAGAACATCGACAATGGACGACCCCCGCTCCGGACGCCCTACTACAGCAGTAACTGAAGAAATTGTGAAAAAAGTCGAAAACTCAGTTTTGGCGGATCGTCGTGTCACAGTTCGTTTTATTGCTGAAAATGTAAAGATTTCAACGGGGAGCGTGCATAATATTTTACATGAACGCTTGGGTATGAAAAAGGTATCTGCGCGTTGGGTACCAAGAATGCTTACTGACACGCAAAAAAAAACTAGACTAGAGATTTGTCAAGAAGCTTTGAACCTGATGCAGCAAGACCGGGAACTTTTTTTGGCGCGATTTATAACAATGCACGAAACATGGCTCCATCATCCCCCTGAAACGAAACTGCAGTCTATGACATGGAAAAGGCCATCATCTCCAACTCCGAAGAAATTCAAGGTGAGCCCATCTGCTGGTAAGGTCAGGGGCTCTGTTTTTTGGGATGGTAAAGGGGTATTAATGATTGAGTATCTCGAGCATGGAGCCACTATTACGGGCAAATTATACGCCAAACAAATAGCAACATTGCGCAATGAGATCCGCGAAAAACGGCGAGGTAAACTCTCGAAAGTTGTGCTGTTCCACCAGGACAATGCCCCGGCACACAAGTCCGCCGTTGCAATGGTTGCAATTCGTGATGCTGGGTTCGATATCCTTAAGCATCCTCCGTATTCACCAGATCTCGCTCCCAGTGATTTCTACCTATTTCCGAGATTGAAACAATACCTGAGAGGCCAGAAATTTGAAGACGACGACGCGGTAGTCGCTGCAGTACAAGATTTTTTAAGTACTCAAGATGAGACCTTTTTTAAAAATGGAATTTTAAGTTTAGAAAAAAGATATACTAAGTGTATTATGCTAAAAGGTGACTATGTCGAAAAATAAAATGACATTTAGTAAAAGTTGTTTATAACATACTCATTCTCACTTTTTATTGAACGCCCCTAGTAGTTACGTATATTGTAATTCGGTCATTGAAGTAATTACCAATAATTAGTTTTCAAAAAAACACGTATACTTAGTACGTAAGTAATTAATTAGCATCATGTCATGTAGCTGGCATAAGTTGTAAGTGAGCGGCGGGCTCGGCACACTGGAACACCGCGGCTCGGCGCTGGCTGCGGCGGCGCCCTACTTGCCGCGAGTGGAGGACAAACAGCTCGTTAGGCCTCCGGCCGCGCGGCGGAAGGGTGGAGCGCCGCGATTCCCAAGAAAAGCGTTAAGTGGGAAATCAATACGTATTAGGCGCGATATCGGACCAGCGTGTCACACCATGATGGATGGCAGCCCCCAACTTCCCGCCTCAAATCTAATAATGACAATATACAAATTGACGTCCGCGAACGCTTCCGAAACGCGATAGTGTGCCGTCGCTGTCACCACTCACATTATGTAAACAAACATGAAAAAACGGATCGGTCGCTCTCAATTTCAGTAATAGAAATCTCAATTACGGATATGTTTTTTGTGTCGCCATCTATCATGCGGCGTCCTCAGAAGGCTGCTCCCGTGTGAGTCAATCGTCGCGTCGAATAATGGCGTCGCCTCCGTGACGTCTCACACGAGGAGCGCGATATTGGAGAGGATCGACAGGCGGGAGTCACTCGCGCCTCTACATATTGAAAGCTATTCGGAATTTGCAAATAAATACACATAGGTACATGCACGCCACCTTGCCCGCCGCCGTTGCCGCGCGCGCCACCTCGCGCATCACTGCTGCCTCTAATAAAATTGAAATCGCATTTGCTGACTCTCTGAGACCATCCTTCTTTGATATTGGAAGCCTTGAACCTATATTAGCTCTGAATTTCGAATAGTGTTTGGCCCTTAAGGAACTTTAGGGTCTCACATTTAAACTTTTTGGAACTACAACTTAAAATTAAACTGATGTCATTCAAAAGGATTTTCTAATTCCTTTACCCACCAGCATTTGAGCTAGCTTTCTTTTTAAGCCCAACGCATCGCAGGACGGATGTTATAAGTTTGAAGCCTGTCTGTCTGTAGGTGGAGTCGTAGCTTCTTATTAAATAAACTGGTATGAATTTATTTTGGATGCTGTAGTCTACTAGGAACCAGGAACCCCTATAATTTCGTCTTGTCATCCTGTCCTAGCATCTGTCTGTCTGCTTTAACCCTTTTACTTGCTCGTTTATGCATAAAAATAGCATTATTGTTCGTGATCGTTTTATTATTTAGCATGTATCAATTCAGTACGTTTTCAATATCAATAAATTCAAAACCTTTTAAATTCAACTCTTATACCTATTCGATTGCGTCCAAAGGTCTTCCAGAAAATGTATAATATAAAAACAGCACAAGTATGTACCTATATTATTAAAAAATATTAAGGTTTTCCCAACCTAAAACAGCAAAACCATTCTGTCTGTCTTAAGTAGTTACAATCCTCTTAATTTAGTAATTGATTGGGTACATTTGAACTTTATTTATGCACTCATGCAGACAAACAGACAAAGCATTCGAAATTTATTACCAGCCAGCTTTGTAGTAGGTATTTAGTGTAATAATGTTCAATAGAAAATTACGACAAGAGCCAACTGTTTTTAACATTTCGATAACATTTTATCGGGTAGGGTCGCGAGTAACTGGCACTTGTCTGAATTAATTTAGCTCGAAGCTTGGTAGCCAAGACATTTTAATGCGAACTACTTCCGCACATGAGATTAAGCCGGGGGTGGCTGAAGGCTAGGAGTATGGGGGGTGTATTTATGTCACCTCGGGGACACGAGCGCTCGCCCCTCCCCAATTATACCGCAGTAAAAGTCATAAAAAGACACCCGAAGTTTTTACACGAACCAAGAAGAGCCTCACGCGAAATTAAGAGGGGCGCCGAAATGTGAGATGAGCATGAATTTTTTATAAGCCCAGATGATGGTGCTCCGTTTATGATGTCTTATGGCGGTTAATGCTCGCGGAGCACGCTCTTTGTTTGCTCGGCTGAATCTTTGATGAGCTGGCTTTATTACGGCCACAAGCTGTATCTGATAATTAATTACTATCTTCGAGATCTACACTTGTTTTATGCCTCAAGTGACTGTCGCCGGACGCTGTAGCGGTATGTTGTCCACTCCAGTTACATCGGTAAACATCTTTTTTTCTATTGTATGGAATATTGCTCACATTGTAAAGTGACTCTGTAAAAGCAAGTCCACAGAACATCAACACAACAGATCTGTCAGTAGTTTTAATATCGATTTTGCAATTAATAAAATAATTACGTACACAGCAGGTTAACTTGGCCAACGAACCCTTTTGTGTTCAAAAAAATCTGTTTTAATACGACTCTACGTAAATAACTTCTATTTAACCTGTATTTATCTCCATCTCTCCTTTTTAATTCCACTACGTTATTGCGTACTTATTTATAACTTATGTTCACTTTTAGATGAAAATAATGCGTTGTTATGGGTAGAGTCTTATGCGAGCAGGTACGTAAAATCGATCGTACCTACTTATTCAATACAGATGGACGCCATAAATTATACCTTTATTTAATGCGCTTTATGTTTACGAAAGCAGGTCGAAAACGACCTGAGACCTGGTTAACGCAAACAATGATTTTCGTTTTGTTTACGGTTGTATGGAACAATACATTCTTACGTTTAATTTCTTTCGGGGCCCAATTGATTTCTTTTACGACTGTGTTTATTGAGCTCACTTGAAACTCGAAAATGGCAATTGTGTCGTTGGGATCCGAGACCGAGTTCGTTATAGTTTTCTTTTATACTATCGCTTATCCGCATATCACTGTAGTCTAGGGTTGCCATAAGTGTGGGGACTCAAACCGGGACATTTAAAGAAAAACTAGTAAAGGTAAAAAAAACTTTTATTACAGCAATAGGTAACTTTAAAGGTTTAGTCCTTGCCTAAACACAAAACAACTTTTAACACAGGCATTCAATGCCAGCGAGTTTTTACTTTTTTTTTAGGGTTTTTCTGTTTGTTAGCGCTTTTCGCTATATTGGTGAAAATGCACATTATCGGCTACGAGTAGCATGCGCTGCCGCTAGGTATATTACTGTTTACCAAGTCCAGCCCTCTATTAAATAACTTATGATTTTTAAACCGGGACAATTTGCTTATCGGCCGGGACGCCGGGACACCATGCTTCAAACCGGGACATGTCCCGGCGTACCGGGACGTATGGCAACCCTACTGTAGTCTATGTTTTTTCTAGACTATAATAAAAATCTAGCTCAGTTCAAGGCATAATGTGTTCGATGCACCCGTAGCTTGCCAGATAAAGAGCCCGGGTGAACACAATTCGATGTATAATTCATATGGTGAAAACACTTATATTAACGCGTTGCGTATCGCGAGTATCTGCGCCATGTTTGTTATCGCTACTTTATGTACAGACAGCCGGATTAAAAATTATAATGAGCTCGCTACTAGAGCATTGCTCGTAATAAGATCCTTACATTAACATACTGTTACGCTGTTCTTGGACGTGGCCATTATATAGTATCTCCTGTGTCATACAAATCATTCATTGCTTTATTTGTGCACTGAATTGAAGAGCTTCTTGTCCACGAGCTTAATATATCGTGTCGGAAACCATTTGGTTTCTTTTATTTAATCTTGTGTGAGTTTAATCAGGTAAAACTTTTTTCCATAATGATGAGTGAAGTCTTCACTTATCTTTGTTACTTTAAAAGTTGAGGCGACAGAGCAGGACTGTAACAAAAGCGACTGCTTTATAGTAGTTATTACTCTAGAAGATTGCGGGCTAGGTGAGTATCTCTTAACATTCCACGTCCACGTAACGTCTCTTGTCGTGCACACACATCGTAAAGTTGAGCGGAAGTATTGCCGGCACAGCGGAGGTGTCACGCTCGCAGCACCACTAGGGTATGGACCCTTGTTGCGATTGAGTAAGTAGGCTAGCATAACCCTGCGGTGCGTGCGTGCCCGCAGCCGGCCTCCGGTCTCCTTGCGGCTAATATGATTATGACAACGCTACGTGCCAACCCAGCGTCAGGAATCCTCGCACAAATATTCATTAATCTTTCACGGGCCGACGTCGGCCGCGATGGAGATTTAATCAGATTAAGGATCATCTTTTTTTGCGGGAAAAGTCATGCCCTTTTGTTGCTAGTCGGCCGTCGCTCGCACGCACTTTTGTGCTGAATTTATGACAGTCGACGTTCGTTCTGAATGTGAATTGTGTTGCGGGAAGGCTTAGGTACTGTTTTTTGTGTGGATTAATCGTCGAGGGTATAGGAGTACCTTATCGTGCGGTGTGTTGCATGTGTTTGTCGTCGGCGCCACCGAGACTCGCGCCGGCCGCGCTGCGAGTCGCGACCTCGCACCGCTCGTGCGCCACGCAGTCTGCCCCAGACAACTTTACTCGCCGGCCGATGCACTTTATGGCCGATACGAGACGTAAATACTTATCCAAACGTTACCGTCAAGTTTCAGTGTCAATAGCTAACTATGTGACTGTTTTGGATTAGAAGAAATACCTACCTAACTAAATATAACTAACTCGCTTCAGGGTATATATATTTAAGATGTGATTCCAAGTTACAGAGCTCGGATAAGCTGTTAGAATATAGAAATACGCTAAATTAAACAAAATTCCATGCAATAAATATACTATTGGCTGACTTCGCAAAAATGTTAACACTTATAATGGCCGTGCGGCGAGCAGTCCGTTTGATTCGTAGATAGGGCGCCGAAGGCCGAATAAAAAGTAGAATTAAGCGCGGCGAAACTCGCGTAAAATTATTTTACCATTGTATGCAAATCAACGCTGCCGTGATTATTTTATTTCCTAAGAGTCACTGAATATAAATCTCGATTAAAAATAAACTAGTCTGCGCAACCACTCTTAGTTATAGGTGTTTTAATGGGCCATTAAGCGGCGCTTTAAAATTTCACCGGTATAATTTTTTCTCTCGTTTTGATTTGGCGCCGACAGAAAAATAGCCGAGATGGAGCCCGATTACAGGCTCAGACTCACAAGAAAAATATGAATGAGTAAATAAAATGCACAGAAAGTTGACAACAACGAAAGTTTGCGGACGTTTACAGCTGACAAAAAGGGCGTACGTGCTTGAGCCGGCCGAATGTGGAAATACCGGTGCACATTTTGATGGATCCCACACCTGACAGCGCAACCACTCACAGTACCTACTCGAATCGAGAGATTCCATATTCAACACATAACGGGATGACGGCCGTTAGAATTTGGATTTCTTCATTATTCGCGATACAAAGGATTGCTTAAAGTTACCTCCAGAATATTGATTACGGTCACAAAAAATAATTAAAACGCTAACTGAATGAGATACTAGAAACATTTAGAATGCGAAAGCATTTTTATTTCTTTTAATTGTTGACGTTAGACGAAGACGAAGTAAAATGATTAATAAAGTAATTTGAACTGGCAAATTCGCCAAATTTTTGGTTATTAAAAGCTTTTTTGCTTATTTTACTAATTGTATTTAGGGGGCCGTCCATAAACTACGTCACACATTTAGGGGGGGGGGGGTCCAGCGATCTGTGTCACTAGAACAAAATAATTGCGATTTTCATAGTAATATGACAGGGGGGGAGGGGTCCAAATTGATTGAAATTCGTGTGGCGTAATTTATGGATGGCCCCTAGAACACTTAGTGAATCACTGATAGTTAGTCAAGTGTAAAAATATGGGTGCATACAACTTGCTCATAAATATGTCCCATAGCTCTTATGTCGTCGAATTAATTATGAGCGAAATCGATACATATTTTTGCACTTGACTCTACGTAAACGACGTAAACATTAATAATGTTAATTCTTAAAAAAAAACCTGAATTAAGGAGAACAGTGTTTAGTAACACTAAACCAAATTACTCTTTTGGACAAGTAAATTGAAATCATCCCTCAAAAACAACTATCAATCTCAAAAACCATGCCGGCTATCGTAACATTCTTGACACCTGAGCGGGATAAAGCGAGCGGCCATCTTGGATATAAACGCATAACTCATTTATTAAAAGGAGTCGCTTCGTCCCTGCGGCGTGCGGTGTCTAATGAAAGTTGCGCTGCAAAAACGTAGCGTCGCCGGGAATGTGTTGCCCGCGCGTTCTGGGACGTGTACAGGCTATAAAAATACCGGCGACCGCCGCCCGCGCCCGCGCCGCCGCAGCCTCGCACCCCTCTCCATTTCTTTTTCAATCAATTCAATCAAAGGCTTCCATATTCGATTCCCGTTTGATGGCCTCAGATATTTTAGAAGGTAAACGAGCACGAGATCAATTACAACTCAGTCTACCAATTAACCGGCGACACTTGAACGACGTGATTCCGTGTAATGATAAAACCAAGAACCAATGATTGAGTAAAATAAATTTAGTCCCAAAACGAGTTCTAATTTCAAGCGACTCGCGAGCTCTATAGCGGCCAGCTTTTTACCGGCGCTGTTAATTTCAGCGGACAATGGGTGGAGTGATCGCCGAACGCGTCCGGACAATCGACACACCATTCCGAGCGCACTTAATTGCTCCTTTCGCCATTGAATAATTTCCATTCCGGCATCCGAGCATAACGTTTGTTTATTTCAACAATTTCCTATTGGCAAACAACTATATCACGCGGCTGATCTTTCCTGGAATTTAATTGTCGAACGAAGTCGTCAAACGGAATGCCTCGATAATAGGCTCGATTGAATGAAAGTGGAATCAACTTACGTTGGAAGAGAACTGACCCATAGTTAACCTGGAGTTATTTTAACAGCCGAGCGCTTGGGTGGTAACGAGCGACGATATTGTCTCGAGACATAACGGCTGATTTTACGATCAAATCGGCCCAGTTGGTGCTTAATGTAAAACCAGTTTAAATACACTCGTAAATCTCACGAGCGCGTGCCCACGCCTCGCCTGACGGCTCATCTCACGCGACACGTGCATCTCGACACTTCTTTGACAAACCTGATCCCGAGCCAACCAACTCCACTATCAATAAACAGAACGAAATTTTCCCTTCATCGAGAACGGAAACGAGATGCGATTTGTTTTGCCAACCGTGTGGTAAATTAAATACCAAGTAATTCAAATGTTTCTATTAAACCTTGCAACAATAACTAATTTTATTGTGTCTGTAATACAATGCGTCATGTTAAAATTAGCAATGCTCCGCCTTATATATCAATAAATTTATTTGCCGTAACCGCTTTATTCTTAAACAGTTTTAAAATATACTTACAAGAAAAATACAGTGTAAAATTGTTTAGTTAAACTATTTTTTTTATAGAATCCATTTCTTTAAAAAATAAGTACTTATTAAGGAAAGGTATCCGCACGATTTATTTTACTGAACTCGAGGCTAAATTAACAATCGTGCTGTAATGCTCCAATCCGTTTCTAAGTAATTGTTATTTAAAATTCTATTACCAAACGCCAACGAAACATTTTGATTAAAAGACAGCATTCCCATGGTGCGCTGGCGCGGAAGCGCGCTGTGCGAATGAATCCAAGATCACGTCGCACATAAATCCCTTCCCGGTAGAACAATTAAAAGACGAGTTTGAAACAATTACGCAATCGCCCGGGGAACATCGTGACGCGAACAGCGCATGGCGTGTTCCATGAATCTATCGAACACGAGGTGTAAAATGTTATGAAGGACATTTGTTTACGAAGGATTGCAGCAAAACATAATATAACTTCCTTTGTACAGTTAATTACGCTTAATAAATTAATCGGTTTTAATTATTAACTTCGAAATTACTAACTAAACATGTTAGTAACTTGTCTTTTAAATGACTGCGTGTAGGTTCAAGTCTTGCAGTGTCAAAATTCCAACCGCAACAAACGCAAAGGGCTACTCGTATGACATACTTCCTTAAAATCAGAGATTTGTCATAAACAAAACCCAACAATAACTGAAACCAAATTGTGTCGCACAATAATGTCTACACTGCAGTGCATATATATAAGTCAAAGTAAGGACATAGCCCCGGGGAAAAGCATGCGAATGTGTAATGGAATGCTTTATCGAGTGGTAGCATTGTCAGTATTAATCGAAATCAATTGTTTTACAGCAATAAGTCATAACATGCAGTTTTAATTGAGACTTGCTATCAATGCTATCGTAATATCTCTGCCTCGGGCCGCTTCCATGGTTGCCTTACGTGATAGTGGTGCCTGCTGTAGGTCTTAAGTAATCTTACCATCTATAAATTCACTTTAGCATTTTAATGACGGGAAATTGGAAAGCGTTAGTCCAATTGACTTCGAATTTCATGGTTTGTTTGTCTAAGAGAAATCGATTCGACATCCGCCTGTTTTTCATTAGTCGGGCAGTTTTTTTTAACACTGGAGTGTATATTTAATTTATATTTATATTTAGTGCTGAGTAATTACATTAGTCGCTTGGCAAGGTTCAGAGCTAGAGTTCAGAGCATGTTATAATTGAAATTGTTTTCATAAGCTCACTACCTATTGCTTAAATAACACGTCACTCTGAAACCACACACATATCATTTTATTGTAATCCGTATTCTAGACATGTAGCTCAGAATCCCCAGGCCGCCCGATGTTTGTATAATGAATATTCTGCGCTCATACATTTCCCCGAGCAGTGCATCTCGAGCGTTCCGCTCGCAGCGTCCAGGAGATCTGCATAGAGGCTGATCCCATTTTAATGGAGCGCCCGGCAAACAAGCTCTGGAGCCGCTTACGGGCAAATCCACCGGGATCCCAAGCGCCACTTAGCTTGCGAACATAGGTTTTATACAGACTGTGCTACGCTTTCCTATGCCTCACTCGGTTAACTGTAAAGGGAAATTTGAAATAGTGATTGTAATGAAATATTTTTACATAAGTAATAATAAGATGTCTCATTTTGAAACGCGCCAAAGCTACTCTTTAGTAAACAGCTGTCAGGCGTAGAAATTATAATTAATTACAAAAGTGCTATTTCTTTGCGGCTATTGAAGTCTTAGAGCAAGCACAAAACGTCGCCGGCAAATGCCTCAGCCTTTACACATCTCGCATTTATTTTATATACCAAGATCTACTGAAACTTATAGACTCGTGACTTTACAGCCTATGAATCTGATTGCACTAATAGAACAACTCAGTCACGGAACTGCGATTTCGTTAAATCATGTAAAATTTCCCCATATCGCTTTAAAATATCTGCGGCACCCGTGTATACCTAATCATAAATCTACACCAGTAACGAAAGTTCGGTTTAATCTAGCTGTTAACCGCCTCTACACTTCCAGTCATCCACGATTTCACACATTTAAAGGAGAATTAATCTGGCATTGTGCGCAGAGCGCGCAGTCGTTAATATTTCGCTCCGTATTGACAATGCGTTCACACTAAAGGATTTGATTCATTAGCCCAAGGGCTAACGGCCTCGATATAAAAGACTGCGTCCTATTCGAAGGATGCACCTCCGCTGACCTTCTCGCTAACGAGTCGAGGGTAATGATCGTATTCAAAACGATGTGACTCGCCGAACGCCAAGAGATAAACAATTACGATGATGATAAAATAAATGTTCCCTTTGAAAATTCCTGAACAATGTATAAATGAATCACGTTTGAAGCATCTTTAATCTGCCAAATAAGTATTAAATTTTACCTTTAGTTTTTTTTTTTTTTAACTGTAATTTATTATTTACAGATGTATTCTAAATGTCCCTGGTCAATTGAATTGGCGACCTACTACTAACATTGACCAAAACAGCTCAGACGGTCTCACGGGAGCTGACACCGTCTTGCATTACCAAGCGCATTGTCTGCATGCTGAATAAATACACTCAATTATTCACCAATTTTTTTTTGGATATCTAACAATGTTTTCTACATCACACCTACCTATATCTTTCTTGTCTTCGAGACTTGAACTCCGATGGGACATGTTAAGGATCCATAGACGACATCGCGGATATTAACCCAGATAAATCCGAAAACAAAGTAGTCGCGACGCGGCCTCGAAACCCCAGAATTGAATAAATCATTATCGATTTGTCTTCCTTAGCAGGTAGATATCTGAAACATGCCAAGTTATTGTTATTCATTCAAATCTTAGTTTACACGAGCGGTGGCTGAATACTAAAAAGCGTGCCTCATAAAAAATCATTTTGATCACAAACACCCAGGCGGAAGTAAAATCTACTCCTGCTTCATGTTTATTTAGAGAAATCTTATTTAGAACGAGAACTTATATCTGAAAGTCATTGACGAATAATCGTATTTACCTATGCCTTAATCTTTTGCAAACTTTTCAAGGAACGATTATGTTTATGTATCATCCAACAAACTAGTTCTAATGCATACTTACACTTTTTCCAAGAGACAGTCTCTTTGCAAATTCTCTTGCACAAAATTATGAAAAATGTATAAAGTTCTAATTATTCATTCATTTTTCATGTAGGATCGCGCATCTTAAATTTACACCCTTAACCGTACCCGTCTCAGGTAGCGTTATAATTTAAATACCTAATATTAGAATTTTGTATAAACTTTGCGAATATCTAAATCACTTCGGTCAGTCTGTAAACAACGCAGCAACGTCATTCGAGTCGCCGTCGTGTTTTTTCTCGGGTTATGAATAAAAAGAAAACTTTTCCTTATCACGTTTATAAGTCCCGTTCTTTAAGTCGAAAATTATTTTCCCAGTTATAGTCTGAAATTTACGTTTTAAAAGTGTAATCTTGTCTTATAAATTCACAGATTATACCTATACCTATGAACTATGCCACTTTCTTAGCGGTTCTCAATAAATAAACAATTTTTGTACAATACCATTCTCAGTGCGTATTCTGACATACATTATGATGATTCGATTTGTATCAAAAATTACCACTAGGTAGGTACTGTGTTTTATTAAATTAGTCACATTAGTAAAACTGTCAATACCTGAAGAAAAAGCTTAAGAAGTAATCGTCGCCATGGCCTCAAATAACAAACTAACTATTAAAATAAACGTTCGAGTTATTGATAACAATCTGGAAATAAGTGACACAAACAATCCTTAAACTTCAGAATATCATCAACGAGCCCGGCATTCGAAATTTTCCACGATTTGTATTCCGTCTGGATAATTCGCCTTCGCCTTGTCGAATCCCTTAGTTCCGATGCAGACTATTTTAAATGTAAAGACGGCGCATTGCATAATCACCAACGTGATTCGCTATCAGTATTCGATACTAAATATTTATTCCCACTCCGTTTTTACATTACTTTAAAGCGATACGTCGCAATAATGTTGCACTGATGGTATTTGTGAACCTTCTAGACTAGAGAATCTAGAGAGACTTCGAGACGCCTGTCGATTTCTTTTTTAAAAAAATAGCAAATTAAAAACAACTCGTTAAATTAAAAAAAGAATAACAATGTGCGCCATAAAATGTGTAAATTGAACAACTGAATTAATCCAACGTCTTCCGTGCGTGAGTGAAGCTGGTAAGGAATAAGGAAACGTATTTTGCATCTCAGTCGATGTAAGTCTAGACAAACCAGAAACATATCGGTGTCAGTAAGTTGGTACTTAAACTTTTATCACTTTAATATTGTTTATAGCCCCGCGTATCGTATCAAAGTCATAATAAAAATTGAATAGCTTAGCTGCTCCCACCGGCCGCCCGACGCGCCGTGACGATTGTTTCGACTACCGGTTTTAGATAATTATCTTTTTCATCACACAGCCGTCTCACTTCGATTTTTAATATAAAGACAGATTGGGCATTAATTAAGTCGGCCTGATGAGTTCTCGGCGTCCCTCTCGCACATTGTCATTACGGCCGCATGTAGAGGCGAGAAGTTTTTTAATTCGTTATTATTCTGTGGCGTAAAGAAATGTTAATTTGAGGCAGCGTGAAATTAACAGCGGCCGCATTGCCCTTTGTAGGGCCGCGGCGGCGGACTTAAACACACAACGGGTGACGAGCTACACGCTCCTTTCATACTCCACTCTCTTATTTGCACTTGAGTTACTCTTTTTGTACACTTTCATTAAGAGCTCCGAGGCATGGGTTGTTAAACATCGATTTGTAGTTCGAAGCACAATCGTTTGTGCTTAATGTATAAACTTTGGACTGAATGGTCCAATAACGTCGTGATTATGTTCGCAATGCTCAAATCATGCCATTACTAATACCAGAGTAATTTTCCATTTAAATCTCTTTAGCGCCCGTTTACTATTATTACGAATCTACTAACTCAGACAATGACCACTTAGGTCATATCTGTTTGATATTGATGTTATTTGTACTTACTCATACCAATGTTCTACTTCAAAGGACTCTTGTTTTGCAGTGGTACCGGGTTGACAAGAGTCGCCTTAGCCGGGAGCTCTTGCAGAAGTTTCGTCAGCTGGACCCCGATGAAGACACCAAAGCTTTCCTGTCGGCTTCCATTGACAAGTCTACCTGGGTGTGGACGCAAGTCTGGTATCTTCTGGCCAAGGCTGTTCTCCGGCATTTCTGGTCCATCACCGATATTAATGGGTACGTATTATCTATAGACACTATAAGATACTATTACATGCGCTCTTGATGTAATGTAAGTTTGGGTTACCTATCATATTCTCGAAAAGCTCATTTCCGAATATTAAAATTCCGAAAACGAAACTCCTTTTTTTCATTTTCCAAATTATTGTTTGTCCGAAATTTTATTTACCATATTTTCTTTTGCCAAATGTTTTAAAATCCATTTTTTTATTTGCCAAATGATTCAAAATCCAACTGCATGAAATTCCGTAGGATCATTTGCCAAATATATATTTATTCCGCAAAATTATTATTCCGCAAAGGTCAGGGGTACAAAAGGCGACCATACAATTATGTGTGGAGCGTAATATTCATTTTGTTGTTTAATGTTGCCCAAATATTTTATTGAGTTTGCTATGTGGGTAGGAGGTTTTGTAGGTGGTTATAAATAAATAACTAACACCAAAGGCTAATGCGGGAGCTTCGCTCCGCTACGCTCCCGCATTAGCCTAATCTACCTAAAACCTAACCTATCCGAGTTGCTTTCGCTCCGAACCGTCTTGCTCGCTCGCTCGCTAAAAATTAAGCAATGTTGTCTTACTGTGATGTTAGGTTAGGTAATAATAAAAACATACTTTCGGCTTTTCGTTACATTTGGATTATGAAAATATGGCAACTGATTAGGTTGGCAATTAAAAAAATGGATTAATGTAATGGGATTTTGAATTTGTTGGCAAATAAACCTGTGATTAAATGAATCCGTGGCATTGTGATGTTGTGGAAAAACAAAACATATGGATTTTAAAAAGTCGGTGAACCGTTTTCGGATAAATGAAATTCGAGTAAAGGAGTTTCTACACATCGATAGGTTATCGTAAGTTTGCCTGTGCAGTCTAATTGAAGTGATTCATTAAAGAAATCTACCGTAATGACTAAATTTCTGCTAATTATGTCCTGCTTATAAAATCAAAAAAACATAGGGCCAAAATATCCACGGTGAACCATGGAAATACCCGAGGAAACATAAGGGAAGGACGGTTCTCTTGAGAATAAAAGTCTTCTTTCATTGTAACAAATACGGCATCAAACTTTTTGATTTAAAAGTAATGAATCATTTCTTTTACAAACGATGAATTGCCATTTGAATCACGACAATTGGGCATTATTAAGTGCGTCCAGATTCGTCCAATTACGCCAATTACACTCTCCCGGTAGCTGTAAGTATGTATGAGTATATTATTTCCTCATCCATTGTGTCGTGTATGCACAAATTAACTAATTCAAATACTGGCCGCTGCGCTTTCAATTAGTCGATAACATTTTATCGATAAATCGCACTGGGTTCAATACCATTACATTACATATTTCAGCTAGTAGTGATATTAAGTATATCACTATGAGGCTTTCCTACTTATTACTGTGCCTGTATAAATTAAAGTATGTATGTATGTATGTAAAACTCTTTATTGTACGTAAAACATGAAAATTAACAGTTAACAAGAGAAACAGATGTACAAAGGCGAACTTATCCCTTAAAGGGATCTGTTCCAGTTAACCTTTGAACGATTGACAGGACACCAGAGACAAGAGTAGGCATACAATGCAGAGTAAAAAGAGTCGAAATCAAAAGTAAACCCAAACCAATAAACTTAACATAATCAATACATAAACATACAAAGAATACACGCAAGTACACACTAATATAATATATCATGAATACAGAAGACTAATACATATCATATCAACATAAATAGACTAACTACATAAAAAAAAGTAATAGTAGTAGTTATTTAATAAACTAATTAAGACACGATGCCATGTATGCTTACATCAACAATAAACCTTAGTTCGTGTGTACGCGCCAAGTATTTTCCAAAATCTTAACATGGTTTCCTTGACGATATGACATAACATCAGAAACAAACATCGATGTCGATATTCCGGCTGTCCGGATAATCACTGGTCGCGTCCGGGCTCGGAGCTCTGAAAGCGATCACGGCGGGTGTCTATAGCCGGCCACTAATAAATAATTTAAATAAATTGACGGACGAGATTTACTCATTGGCTGTTTCCGTCTCTCAATTACGTTTTATTTATCACTTGCTACTCGTCGGCTCAAGAGGACCGCGGTGCGACCCGCGCCTTTGATTTGCATGCCCGTGCGTCGATTTGGTGTCGCCGTGTAGGCTCGCTTACGTACTGATGCGGTACATGCCAATTCGAATAGATGCAGATTTGAGAATTCCAAAAATGTTTACCTAATTATTACTATATTAGAGTTCTGTGAAAACAAATTGCTCGCAGATTCAAGATGCAAACTTTACCCTCAAACGTAGTTCAAAGAAATTCAAAGAACACAAACCGGTTTTTCCTCTTATTAAAAACCATATTTTGTAGTGTACCAGGTTTTAAATACAAATAACTATTATTAGGTACTGTCATCATCTTCATCATTCCAGACTATAAACGTCCCACTGCAGGGCATAGGCCTCCTCTCAAAAAGAGGGTTTAAACCGTATTTCCCACGCGGGCCCAGTGCGGATTTCGAACTTCATACACACCCTTGAATTTATTCGCTGGTTTCCTTATGATATATTCCTTGGCCGTATAGCTTATGGTCAATTTCAAATGTAATTTCGCACATAAATTTCGGAAAACTCGGAAGTGCGAGCCCGGGGTCGAACCCACTAACCTCTGCTTAAGAGGCCATTGGTCCAAGCTAGGCTACCACGGCTTTTTATTATGACTGTACCTACTTAGACGCGTTTTTCTAAAAACAGTGCAAAAGATGAACTTACATATCAGAAAATCTGTCTGAATATGCGTTTATGGAAATAATCGTAGCATTTATAATTTAAAGTTTCCTATACTTAATCAACATTATATTTACTATTAACGCTTCCTGACTGTCCTGTCCTGTAAATCCCTGTCAATTTCCTCCAGGATATTTAATCAAGGCCGCGGTTGTAAACATACGAGCCAATAAACACTGGGCTTCATACACGTTTCCTGACAAAAACATTTAAACGAACACATTTTAAATGAATGACACTTGACCGAATTGATTTTATCAGTGTCAACACACGGAAACGTAGGGACATCCTCATTTACACAAATTGAATTTGATTTTGATTTGACAGTTACTATAACGTCAATTCATGACCATCATAGACGGCATTTACAAATATTAAATAATTTCCTACGTAAATAAGCAATTTTTGTAACCATTTGCATGGAAATACAAAATAGGTAGCCCTGAATTTATCTGACCACAATTATAATAGGTAGCACTGGAAAGTACCGTTTTAACATAGCAATGGTTATCGAAAATGATTTGTTTATTTGATATCAGTTTGAAGTAAGTACATGAAGTCACTTAAAAAGTAGTTATCCGATTATGATGTTTGTTTTTTTTTTACCACTATACTACTATACTCGTAATTAAAAACCGTTAATCATTGTTTCATTTGAGTTCTATAACATTATCGTTTATGTGACAAGTTGTCAGTTCCATCGTTTACTTTTTGAGGCTAGGCACGTGACTTTTGATATTGTTCTTTATTTACACATCCTATCCGCCATTTCATACACTTGTGTAAAAATGACCTTATAACTCATCACTATTGTGATTGCAATTTTATAACGTCTACTCAGAATTTGAACGTACTTATTTAATTTGTAGAATACGACGAATGTTTCTTTGTACATTTGTAGTAGTAGTAGAAAATGAAATCCATAACTTCTAAGTTTCGTAGCCAGGGTCACCAATAAAACATCCAATTCGTTCGTTACAAGTAAAGAAAAGTAGTAGGTAGGTACCTTACCTAGGTACTAGGTATTAAACAGTATACAACGGTAAATAGAACGAGTTCATATATTAATTACTTATTCGGGTGTAACGCATTTCAATCGGGCGCGTGCTAATTGGTCCGATACCACATATGGCTCAAATCAATTGGCAATTGTTTAAAATTCGAGCATGGTTCCATTACATACAATAGCAAGAACCATAGCATTTTAGCAGATACGATCGCAATATCATCCAACAAAAGTTCTGTTTAATTTGATGTTAATATTTAGCTTAGCCTTAGCCTAGTTGGTAGTGACCCTGCCTACGAAGCAAGAGGTCCTGGGTTCGAATCCCGGTAAGGGCATTTATTTGTGTGATGAGCACGAATATGTTCCTGAGTTATGGATGTTTTCTATATATTATTATTAATATTAATATTTAGCTAAATAATGAGTAGGTTACAGTGGAACCCTTGCCCTTACAGCATTATCAGTCATTATAAGCGGAAGAAGTCCACTGTTAAACAACGCGTAGGCGTTCTCAGTCTAGGGGTAAATGGTGGTAGCCCTTAGACCGCCACAAAGAACGGCATCTTAGCACCTGCATCCACCAGTTGCCCGCATCCCTCGCTTTGTCGTCGATCCACCTAGTGGGACGCATGCTAACGCTGCGTCTTCTGGTTCCTGGTCACCACTGAAGAACATTTCTCCCCTGATTGTTATCTACCTATTCTTCGGGCGATACGGTATAACCGGAAATATGGAAAAATGCATTATCAGTATACCTAGATATTTTCCTGGCACGAACAACGGTGGTTAGTGTTTTACATAATCAAACACTAAATTATCAGCCTTTCTATTAAACTTTTAATTCTGTGTTGCGTCCGCTGAAACTGCTTGCACCCACCAAGTCAATGTCAATTTTCGTTATGCTGACGAACTTCTTGGAATACAATTCGGCTATCAAAATACGTAATTGAATCCTCGTCACCGGGTTCGATGACAGCGATCGGGCACCAATTTGCCGGCACCTCATTACGTTTTATGGGCACTCAATCATTGGCCAAATTATGCACACACTGTTATTTCCAGTACCCACAACTGATAACCGCCACCGCCAATTTTGTATGTGTCACTGTCACTCTTTAAAGAAGCGAGCGAGAGATAGAGATGAACCCCGTGAGCTTTCAAGCAGATCCAACTGTATCACAAGTACAGTGCTAGAATCAATACGTTACTGTTCTCGAAGATTATCGCATTGCAAACGTGTTATTACTGTAATGTTCATCTGTAGATGGTACGTAACTACCGTTGCGAATGCATGCAAATTGTTAATCTTGATTTAGTACAGTGGTAAATTCCACTTTTGAAGCCAGTATGATACTATTTAATATTTAATTAAGAGTTGTCTAGTAGAAAGTGATGGCTGCTGCGTAGTACAATTTCTGAAGGTAAGAATAACAGAAAGTTTGTAAAAACAATGTTGTTTCCTATTATCTACGAGTTTATGTTGTTTAATCTATGAATTGACATAATATTTCGATTAGACCCGTGCCTATATTAATCGCAATTCAAGTCACACTCTGAAACTAAATGTCCTCGAGCACAAAAATTACCAGTAAGTAATTTTTTATTCTCGGTCCTCTAGTTTGTGACAGAATATCCGTGTTTTGCTCCTATGAGCAAAGTTGGCCGTTGGTATGAGCCATGGCCCTTGTGCACTACTGCACACACATACCTAGGTATACAACATAAAATGTTTACTTTTAAGTTTGGACTGATATTTTCTATTTCTGTAATCTTGATTAGGTATATTATGTTTGCAGTGCCAAATAATCGTTTTAATCCTAATAATAATAGATATTAAAATCGTATTTCACTACTCTTAAACGGTGAATTTTCAATTCCCTTTTTGAAGTTAAAGATAACTTAAGTTATTTCTTACAATTTTTTTATTAATACAAAAAGTTACTACAAAACGTGTATGATTAAAGGACCTTCGCATGCAAATATCTCCATAAACGTCTCTCGTCGGACATTGCCGTGATTGTTATTGCAAACATTAATTACTGCGACCTTCTTAAATCGCGAGTTAATAACGCAATGTAATTATATTCAGTCTCGCTTGTTAAATACTTTATCTTTTCACATTAACTCTTAACTGCTCGTTTTTGTTAGCAATAATTACTTCTCATATTTCGTTCCCATTTATGTTCAACAAAGGGGACTTTGTCTCAAGTTCCTCATTTACCTTTTCTTTTAAACATTCATTTTATTCCTAACTTAAGAGAAAGGAACTTCACTTCAGAAATTCTTAATGTGTTTAAGGATGCTGGAAGCTTTTTCTACTTTTGCCATTTATGAACTTGGTACAGTTTTGTTAATGCATTCTACCACGTCAGTTTACGGGCAGAATGGGAGAAATTTAACTTATTCAATCGCCTGAGCTTATTTTCCGTAAAGAGAGGCTAATAGCACAAGAAATAGACCATTCCATGGCCCTACCGTCTTTTGAAGCGTAATTACGCAGCGTTTCTTGCGCGACGTATCTGAGCGTCGACAAAAGCTGGACGCCAGCTAACTATTGGTAGGAAATATTCAGGCGGGCAATAAGATTAACGTTATTTATTTATTGTGTGCAGTAAACCGCCGTGTGGTCCGTATTCCGCGGCGGTCGCCACTTCTCAGCAGCGCGGCGATCCTACGATAGTGTACCATTAGCGCGAACACTCGCGCCGGCATCCAATTGTGCGTTTAGATATCGCATACAAATGTCGATCGCGCGCTTCGAAGCGAGCGGCCGCGCCGCGGCTCATCTGCATTCAATCCCATTGTTGCGGTTATTATTGAATGTATGCGTAATCGCTAATTTATGGGTCCTGCTGACCGCTCGCGTCACATCTGATCTAATCTCACCGGTTTACTGTTTAGAATTCAGCAGATCGAACGCAATGGCGTCGGGTTACGGTTACGATATATGTGCTTGTTAACGACAACAAAGCAGAGCTGATACCACTAGTTATTCAAAAGTACTTACCTACAAAGGCTTATTTTTCCTTCGCCGTATACTTTCACCTAAGAGTTACTGTAGAAAAACTTGCTATCATCATCAAGACACACTAGGTACTTCGTTTTTACAGTTTTGATACCATTATACCAAACTAAGATGAATATCTACAAATTTCTCAAGTGACAATTGTAATTATCTGTAACAAAAAGGCGGCAGGGTCGCTATAGGGAGCGAGAGCCGTCCGCGCTCGCGCCGCCGTAAAAAGCGCAAAGAATACACCTCGATATGATCGCACAAAGGCCGCTCCTGAATCCTACCTCAATGCTAATTTCCACTATCGTGCTCGCCCTCATTCATTTTCAATCGAAGCCAGCCTCTGCTTACTTCTATTTTTTTAAATCACATTAAAGAATCGAATATAGTGGACGTTTTTTTGTGCAGCTGGTGCGTGCGACGCGATTTATTTATTTGCGGGTTTTTTAAAGCGACATTCCGGCTCGCTGTATACTTGTGTCTACCCGCAATTGGCATTTCGGGCTAAGCGCGAGGTATACAAAGTCGCCGGTTTTAACGGTTGTTTTTAACGCTCGAATCCTCTCGCGCAAGAAACGGAGGATACAAATAAATTATTAATCGTTTGTCCTGTCTTTTATAAATTAAAATCCGTGCTTTTTTGGTCGAGCGCGCCCTGGCCGAGTATTTTTTGGCGTCGCGTTTCATTGTCTGTCTTCGAATTTATTAAGCTTAAGCCAGAGGTGAGCAATTAAATCTGTGACAGAAATTAATACGAGCACGGGCCGGGGAGCGGTCCTTGACCGGTTATTAATTCACAGCTTGTGTGCTTTATTAATCCACGTATTATAAATAAAGACCTTACAGTGGTAGCCGTAATAAAATATCCCGGCGCGGTGTAGGCAGACACAATTTATTAAGAATATCAAAATTATGACGACTTTATAAAAAAATACGTAATCAAGAATACCTGTTATGGCGCAGAAATAAATTGAAGCAAATTAGATTTCTTTTATGTGCCTGACACTTCAAACACACTGGTAATTTTCATGAGGAACGTAAATTAAAATATCCCCGCGTCTTGGTGCGCGTCTCAGGGAAATCTAAGAATTACCTACCTAATTACGCGTGTGCATAAAGAAAAATCGCGAGTTTACTTAGCAACCGCCCGGAAAATTACCGGCATAAATCACCCGCGCGGCGCTTGATTTTCCATTCGCTATCTTTTACGCTATTATTATTTTGATTTATTCGCGTTGGTAATGAAGGCGTACGTCTCGCATTGACGTACCAGAAATCCGGCGCCGTTATCACTTCGCGAAATTGCTTTCTCTTCTCTGTATTAGGCGCCTAACTTCAATTAATGTTTATCAAATCGTGTTTCAAACCCAACGAAAAACGAGCTATTTTCTAAATTAATACACATTTTTATTTCACAAATCATTTGCGAACACGCATTGAATCAACTTGAGAGACGAACTTGTGAATTGAGTTGTATCCCGTCCGATTGGTCATACCATGCGTCAGGTAGTACAATGAGTTGCGCATTACCACAAATAGGTGTTAGCCGTGAAAAATAAAACAGCGGAGGTTGCGGCTTGTCTCAACTATGGTAGGATGTGCGTGATGGGGCGGTGATACAGGCTCGTTAACGCGGAAAGTGCTACATTCCGCGACACCGCACATTAGGCTGCGGCCGCGCTAACCGGCGCGCAATTATGACGCGCGCGCAGGCGACACAGCGCACCGCCTAGCATCATCTCGCCACTTGTAAGGACTTTTACTAAGACCTAGTAAGACCTGGTCATCGGTAGGCCTTTTTTACATAAGGAGGTACAACTTCTCCCTACCTACTAGCTACTCCATGCATAATAACATCAGCAGGGTGTAAGGGTGTTAATGCTGTAGGAGGCTTGGCAAATTATTTCAAATTAATTTATTAATATACAATCTTATTTTAGGACAGTATATTTTCAAGTTCATGCTATTATAAACTATATTATGTGTCTCCATATTTTAAACGGTTGCATTTGCCAAGAAATTTAACTCTACCCGCCGCTCTTTTTCGTTACAAGTTACAGACCAAAATTATGTTTTGTCTAGGCAGGTATATCTTTCGAAGGTAAATTTCAAACTCAACAAAACAATGTTAACTACAAAAAAAACCGGCCAAGAGCGTGTCGGACACGCACAAGGTAGGGTTCCGTAGCCAGTACAAAAAAATCAAGTAATATTTTTCTAAGGATTTCGTATGGGTACGGAATCATCCAAGTTTAGGTATGTTTTATACCTTAGGCTACTATTTACTTTTAAACTACAAATAATTTCCAAGCAATCTTAGCCGCTATAATTTTCCTAGTAAATTTGATATATTTACTACCATTCTGAATTTTTTCAAATTTTTCCACCTAACAGTTTAGAGTTTAGAGGGGGGGACGCTCGATTTTAATGAAAATTTTCACTTTAAAGTTGAATATTTCGCAAACAGATCACTGAATAGAAAAATCATGGTAGCAACCCCGCAATGGTTTTAAAAGACCTATCCAACGATACCCCACACTATAGGATTAGTCGAGAAAAAAAAAATCACCCCCCCTTTACGTCTATGGGAGGTACCCTAAAAAAAAATATTTTTTTATTTTTTATTTTACCACTTTGTTGGCGTGACTGATATGTATATTCATGCCAAATTACAGCTTTCTAGTACTAACGATCTCTGAGCTTAGCCGTGGACAGACAGACAGACAGACAGACGGACAGACATGGCGAAACTATAAGGGTTCCTAGTTGACTACGGAACCCTAAAAACTTGAATATTTCTATACTTTTAAGTTTTATATTTTAAGAACGGTTAGCAACAGTCTGGACGACACCCTGGTAAAGCGAGCTGAAATCATTACACCTTGTCGAATAAATATATATATTTCAAGTTCGAGCTAACATGATTTTAGTAATCAAAGCAGGCGACAACGCGGCCACCAGGCGGCCGGCCGCGTGTACACTCATCTTTGCGTTATTCTGCAGGTAGAGGACCAATAAAATCAAAGCAGTTGAATCGGTAATTCACCTTCTGATTAAGCGTTGTCGAATTGAAGTTGAAGCCTCTCCGGTAATCCAGGCCGTGGTTGAGTACCCGCTGCTGGAATGTCCGGCATGACGTGTAATGACCGCCATTATCAACGCGTCAACAAAAGCAGGCGACAACGCGACCACCGGGCAGCCGGCCGCTTGTACGTGTAAGGTACGTTGTACGTACACTCGCCTTTACCTATAATATTCTGCAGGTATCTGTGTAATAGAACCAACAGGATCGAAGCAGTTGAGACTGTAACACATCATTTGATTAAGCGTTATCATATTACAGGTTAAGCCCCTCGAAAATAACGCAGGTCGCGTAAGGTGAGTTCTACTGAAATGTTCGGCATGTCGTGTATGACTACAATTATCGCGGCTAATAATTTTGCTGTGTACATATTTTAATTTACTACACTTTATGTTGTGACCAGTGATCGGTTTTTTGGATTCGACATGGGGTGAACGACCTCAATCATTATGTTAGTATGGATATGCCCCGGGAATCCGGGCTTTATGTTGTTAGAAAAGGCAAAAAAATACAATGTGTTTATTTTATTACACTTTAAAACATCTAAGTAGCTGATAGACGAGTACTTACTCTCCGTTCTTTTGTCTAAATGAAATTAAAATTTAACCATAAATCATAGTGTGCGAACTTAACGTGGATACTTATTTATTGGATCGCCTTTGAACTATAAGATCTATGTATTTGCACTTATACGATAACCTGTGACCTAATATTATAGTATAAATTATACAGCTAATACCTATTTATTTATGCAATCCTTAGAAGCAAATAATTAGAACTGAAATCCAGAGAAAATAATGAAATGTCAATGTCAAGATTTTGAAGTATTTTTTCCATCATGACAGATATATATTAAGCTAATACTTTGTGGAGGTTTTAATATATTATGCTTAAAATAAAGTGTAGAGATTAGGAAAAGAATACATGTTTTTGTCTCAACTAGTTGCCATTTAAGAGTAAAAAAATCCTTAGAGATAATTTAAATTGTTTTATTTTTGTACGGTTTGTTCGGTATCGCGGGAAACTGTCGTATTTATATTAACTTTTCTACTTGATATCCCGCGAGGGAGAATCCAAATAACCGATCACTGGTTGTGACAAATCACTCTGCTTCTTCGTACCTACCTAAAAACGATGTCTTTGCTGTTTTAAATTTATTATGTACGACCTGTAGAATCGACGTGTTCGATCTTTATGTTACTAATTACAACAACCATAAAGCGGTGTCCACCACAAATTGAATAACCTACCAGCGCTCACAGGCATTCCTTAAGGCACCCCAATAATTTAAACGGTAGACCATAATAAATCTGAAGTCTGCTCAAATAAAAGTCCACAACTTTTAACGGCAGTTCGAACATTTCTTAATTAGCCAGTTTTTATTGAACGGCAAATTCGGTTAACTCCAACAAAGGGCTCTTTCAAATAAAAATAAAGCTGTGATTCGTGACGAATCCCAAAGGTGTTTTGCTTGATCCTCGAACCCTTTTTGTGACCGCTCGGACTAATCTAGAGATGGCCTCTCGACGGTTTTAATTAAAGAAGTGTAACATAGCTGCACGTACTATAGCGCTCGCACCAACGCCATTTTAGGGTTGTCGGCACATATTAAGACCAATTAAATTCTAAATAAAATGAAATATTTTAATGAGAGTTCCAATGTCGTGCAATCCGACAGTGATGGATGACGGGCAGCAATTACGGCAACTATGAAGGCAAATATTCCGCAAGTTAACTTTTTCTATTAATTGATATTGCGTAATACGACTTCTCTGCAAGTGTAAACGCGTTTACACTCTTTTGATTTGTATTTTTTTTTCCACTGCGATTTGTACCTTGCAATTCGATTTCCTACAGTTTTATGAAGTTTTTAATTTATTCTGAAAAAGCAGTTCGCCAGCCCTTGTTCTCATGGCCAGCAGTAGGTAATTAGTTGGAAGCTCACTCGAGCGGTGTGAATAGCAGCAACAATGAAGTCGGTAGCCGCCTGCCCGCGCCTCCACCAATATTCAATTAAAAACACAATGCACTCCCGATTCACCGCTTCACTTGTCTCGCTGCTACATGACGGCCGCACGGCACATACGTGAAATGTTTCAAATCCTCTCATAATTGATTTCATAATTTCTTCCTCGCTTTTATTCGAGATCGTACCAGTTCAAAAAAAGAAACGTGTTATTTTATACTAAATATTTCTGAACATGTGTAAGCAACATTGGTACTTTCCAATCTGACCATCAGGCCTCTTCAATTCTCGTGCACATTAAAAAGTTACATTAAGACCATCTTAATAGTCGACTTGATTACCATCTAAGTTGAGTGGAAGACGATTATTTGGGAGTCGGCGTCTTGAGAGTAAAATAAAAATGCGTACCTACCTACGCGCACGCGCCGCCACCGGGTTACGCTGTCGTTAAGAAATTACCGCGCGCCGTCGACGCCGAGCCGATTTTATCGATGGAATTTATTGTCGACACTCGCTCGGCTCGCACGTGCGTCCCTATCGATATGACGCGTAGTCGGTTAGATCGCCACCGAAATGATTTGCTTTTAAAACTTGCAAATTATCGATAGGTTTACGCAAAATAGTACCTAGTTGTAATTTGGGCGTCGTCATCAAAATAATGTCTTCTATTTCATTTATTGTAAGTGTCGGTCACGTCCGCGGCAGCGGCGCGGGCGCAGCACGGTAGTAACGAGTGTATAATTACCGTCGGCGGCGCCGGTAGCCGAAAGGCCGACTCATCGTAATTTGATGGCGTCGCGGCCGCCCGCCCCGCGCCCCGCCCGCCGCCCGCCACAAAAAACTAATTAACAGAGGTGAACCTGGACCACGTCATGTGTTCACAATGTTGCATTAGCAGGATCATTCCAAATACAAACGTAGCGATTTTTTTATTGTCAAATTTGACAGAATATCGTGATACATTTCCGTTGAAAATTACATTACACGACGTAACTTTTAAGAAATACTTACTAGCTGATGTCCGCGGCTTCGCCTCAGCTGAAGTAGGTATGTAGATTAAAACAAATGGAATTGGGAATGAGATATTTTCTTGTGGTAAAAAAAGTAGCCTATGGCACTCTCTAACCCTTCAACTATGTCCATACAAAAAATCAAATCCATCGCTCAGTTTCAACGTGAAAAAGGACAAACAAACGAACAAACAAATAAACTTTCACATTTATAATATTACTAGCTGTTGCCCGCGACTCCGTCCGCGAAGAATAGGGCTAGGTATAAAAAATAGCCTACGACCTATTCTCAGACCTACCGAAAACGGACAAAAAGTTTCATAAAGATCGGTCGAGCCCTTTCGGAGGAGTTTGATAACAAACACCGTGACACGAGATTTTTATATATTAAGAAGATTAGAGATAGTATAGTATGGATGATTTCACAGCTTACAGAAAACATTTGTAACAGCTAACTTCAAATAGTGCCTTCTTCACTACAAAATGACTTATTAAATTATTTCACGATGTAAACTTTGTCTATGGTTTTCACTGCTGTATAGAAAACATAACATGTACCTAACAGCTAACTTCAAATTGTGGCTTCGTCACTTTAAATTGACCAGCAAAATAAGAAGGCTTTTATATCATACAATTATATAATACCATGGCGTAGTACAAATACCTTATAAGGATTGTATAAAATATGCGTAGAGGGAGAGACGCTAGACCGCTTCGTGTAGCCAAATCGGTGTATTCCGGTCAGGCATCACAAAGATATAATTTACTAGAATAATTTGAACGCTCTAACTCACTTCTGGGTCAAAAAATATATATTCGGAATCAGAAAAAAATTAGGTTACGTCGAATGGCCCGTCGTCCTGTAGCTCGAAGTACATTTTTGTACAGCGTTGAAAATGTGTGTAGGTATAATTTTAATGAACGAAAATCGGCATGCAGTAAAAATAAAATTAATTGTTACATTTTTGTTAATTCCATTTGCCCTACATTCGTCTTATAAATTATAAAACAAGCATGCGTTGGTAAAATCTCTTCAGTTTCGTTTACAGCGTTTATGAAAAAAGTTAAAGTGCAAAGCAATATAGGTACCTGATAAAAAATAAATTTACAATGCACGTGCTTGGAAAGTGCCTACGCGTCAACATATCCGTAGAAAGAACGTCATTCCCGCATGCACCGCAAGTGTACAGAAAAGATGTAGTTTGGTATGGATAGCTTTTTCCCCACAATTTCCGAAAAATATTTTTTTAATTTGCCTAGTTTCTTGAATGTTATCCGAACAAGATGCTTTTGAACAATGTGATTAAAGGGTATTTCTTTATAATACAACTTTACACAAATAATAAAACATTTGACGTTACAAAGTGATTTTTTTCTGGTGGGTCATACACATTTTTCTGTTCCCGTCTCTCTTGTGGGCACGGCAAAGTTAAGGGTCTTCTATAGTCAATATGTCTTATTCTTAGTCAAGTCTACATCGGCGTGGGGGACGCCTGGCCAAATTTTGGCCCATTTAAATAAATCTTAAGTTTGCTGATTCGGAGTTGCTAATTTTATATCCACGGGGGAGACAATTTTTTTTCTTACGTTTTGTATGACCCCGATATATTATTGACATGTAGGTATGAAACAAATTGAATTGAAATTGAATTTATTTGACAGTGTTTTATTGATTATTGTTTGACTGTGTTTTAGTATGTGTATGAATTTTTATTTTTTATAGTAGTTTAGGACATATTTTTGTACTGTTAAATTCATGTTTAATATAATTAAATAGATTATATGGTTTATAAATGTAGATCGTATTTTTACTAACTGAAACAAATTATGTTTTTATTTTAATATGAATTTCCAAAATAATCTTTTGGCTGCACATAATAAAATTGAGCACGTCTATTTCGGACCACACATTGCACGCGCCACAGATTAGTAAAAGCATGCGCTTTGCTCTCCATAGAGATCCTGCAAATTTTTTTTTTTTAAATTTTGTAGTGTTTGTGAAAATGTACAGATTTTATAGTACAGAAACAATCAATTGCGTCCTTCGAAATTTCCTTGAATCCGCGCACTCGCAGCTCTCGTTTACCATTTTTCTGTTTATCACAATAACCCGCCATACTATTTGTGTACTTTGTGTTTGGGTTGCGGGATCGCGTCATATGCGGATGGCGCAGAACCGATCTGTTTGGCGAACATTGGGGGAGGCCTAGGCCTACGTTCAGCAGTGGACGTATTTATGCTAAAATGATGATGATGATGATTTTGAGTTTATATATGTATTTGTTTCCTCGCATATGCATTGTAAAAAGCAATTCCCAACTCGTGCCGGTTTTAAAAAAAGAGCATAACTTAATTTTTAAGATCATCGAAACTCATTGGGTATTGCCTACTTTCGTCACTTGTAACGTAAGTAACTATTTTGAGGTGTAAAAGGCACTGATCGGTGAATATAGAAGAAAAAGTATCTAAGTATTTTCTTTTTCCAAAATTTCAGTTTTTTGGCTTTGGTGTTTTGAAAGTTACAGCGTTTCCGCTTTATGTCGTCGCTACTTACGTAGGTAAGTACCTCTTGTGTAAGCATAGTCATGCCATCATGACGTTTAACATGAAAAAGTTGCAAAGTTGCTCTGAATTCAAAAAATTAAGTATAGTGCAGTGTACCTATACAACGTAAGTATATAATAACAGCTCTACAATTCAAGTGTTGTTACACGCCACTAGCGATTCTGTTCTTCACGAAAGTAATTCCCAATGTATTTATGTTACGAATACGTAATAAATCCTTTAGCATCTGAGTCTAGATCAGTCCTAGTTCGTGATAGATTGTCGCCATGATGGATCGCGAGGGCCAATAACGTCGCGAGACAACCGCAGACACCAGACACCAGACAAGCACGATGTATCGCGCGGCTCACGTTATTGCAATCACTGGGATACTGGTGACGTGGATTTTAATAAAATCGAAAGCGTTACGAACGTACAATATCCAATATTATTGAAACTTTTGCCATTTTCTCAAAGAAATAAATTCAGCTGCACTCTTGAGCAAATGGTACAACTCTAAACCCTATAAATCTATTGAAATCAGGTTCAAAATTTACTCTCAAGAATAAACCGCCGAATGTAACAATGTGCTGCGATTCTTTGCGTACATTTTTGAGAGCCGCGGCGAGAGTGTTGCCTGACGAAATCCGATAACCGCCGCGACGCGTCAACAAGCCGAAGTTAATCCCTTTAATACTCATTTAACTGGACGCTGGGTGCGTACAAAGCTGCGAATTGCCATTGTTCGGTTTAACGCGCCTCTGTTTTATTGCCTACTTTGCGTGCGCATGAGTATGCCCGTTATGATAACGTCCTCGATGCGATTGTAGTACAGTGGCTAGAATGCAAATGTGAACCTGAATCATACGATTTACAAATGTTATGTACCTATGTCTATCAAATGTTATCTTATCGAACCAATCGATCAATTATCTTGCATGAATTGTGTTCTTTGTTTAGGAAACAATTCCTTGGGCATAATAAAGGTCGGCCCATTTGTGACTAAAGAATCTAATTTGATTAGCCGAAATAACTCCAAGAAAATTGGCAGCGCCGAAATAGGACGCTTCATTAACACAGGCGTAGGGACACAGCTACCCAAAGAAATGTCACGTCAAAATCGGGTTCCGAGAAGCGTAGCGCTACCGGAGCCGAAAGGGAATTAATAAATACAAAAGGGTTATAAAAACTGTGACAGAATTAAGAGCGGGCGAGTTAAAGTTGTGGTTCGCGCGAAGGCGACGCGAACAAGTGAAACATAATGCGCGAAACAAAGCAGCCGGAGCGAATGCCTTAAATCATTTTTAATTATGTTATGGCGCGGGCGAGGCCGTGTGCAAGGCTTGGGTTACAGTTACAGCGGCTGCTGCGCGATGCTGCTCGCGCGGCGTCGGCCGCCGATGCGCGAGAGCATGTCAATGTCCGATCGATGCGCGCCGCCTCACACTCACTACACTCCTTTTATTTGAGCCTTTATTGTAATTCAACGTTTGCTTGTGTACTTTGCACTTTTATTGCATTTTGCTGTGTTTGCCTTAGTCATCGCGAAGTGGCGTTCAAACTAAGTAAATGCGGGATCATTAAGGTGCACGCATGGCATGCAACGGCCAGTACCTATACTCGCACCAGCCGAGCACTCGCCTCGACTGCTCTTTAGATTTTATATTGCTGAAACTTTATTACCGAAACAGACTTGGTTTTACCTACCGAAAGTCCCTATAGATACTTACTAACCCTTATATTATTTTCATACATTACCATCGGCAGCCGAACTGGAGTACTACATAAACACAGAGTCGGAAGCTAATGGAATCTCCGGTCTTTTTATTGGAACGTAATAGTCGTGACGTTGTTTATCGTTTTGAAGCGAGCCCGCGCTATGGGCGGGTGAAAAAGTGGCGATTATTTAAGAGACAGCATACGTAAGAGTGGTGGCTCATTGTTGGCCGGTTCTTATTTCACGGTGGCTTAGCGGGTTCACTGGTAAAGGTCGGCCGCTTGCGCTGGGTGCGCGCTTATTGCTAACTATACATAATATTTTTTGCATAGATTAGTTTTCAAACAGCGATGTGATGCCTAACTTCTCTTCATGGCTGTCTCTATCTTGGTTAGAAGTCTTGTGTAATTTAAAGTTGTATTCTTAATTTTATTAGCTGTTTCCCGCGACTCCGTTCGCGAAGAAAAAATAGCCTACGACCTATTCTCAGACCTACCGAGTATAGAGGAAAAAGTTTCATAAAAATCGGTCAAGCCGTTTCGGAGGAGTTCGATAACAAACACTGTGACACGAGATTTTTATATATTAGATGAGATTTTTTTTAATGCAAGAGATAATACGAAAGTAAGTTAGCTAAGTTTGTCTTCAGTTAGAAAATTAATGTAGAGGCTCCGTGTTCAGAATTATTTTCTTGAAAATGTTCTCCAGATTTTTCTTTATTTCACACACATCTTTATTCATTAGACCACGAATTTTTTCGTGGCTTAACCAAATGATAGATAGGTAGTGAGTTCGTATATCGATTAACTCATTTATACTTCCCTCCCAGAGTAGTGACCACATGTTTGTTGAGTTTTCGTTTATTTTTAATCTTAATTGAGAATGGTTAATTGAAGAATCTTTTTTCTTACATTAAATTACACTAACAAACAAACAAACAAATAATTTATTTGTCAAACATAGGTTAAATAGATGGTACAATGATCATAGACTTGTATCACTATGCTGCGCCCAAGGGCATACAAATATTAATATTCACATTCGGTCATGCACAAATCAATATACTTATAGTCTAAAAAGCTGTTAAACTATCACGCATATACTCATCCAATGAATAGAAAGCTTTATCCGCCAAAAAGTTAAAAAGTTGTTTTTTTAAATCATGAACATCCTCGGTCATCAGTATATTCTTCGGAAGCTTGTTGAAGATCTTGGATGCCATGCCGAATACGCTTTTGGCAACAAAAAACTTAAACGCATGCGAAAATACAAACTCGGCTACCTAGATGGACGAGTGCATGATGTCCCCTTATCCAACCTAATGAAAAGATCTCGACTTTTTTGTGGCAAAATCCATGCAACATTTCCCTGCCCATTTCAACATTAAAGTTATAGTGACTCACTGGCGTAAAATGTCAACTAACGACCTAGTACTGCCGCGCGGATTTTAAAACGCAGTATATAAGTGGCATTTTGAGTGATTTCTGTTTATTAGTGATTTGGAATCAGTGCATCGAAACGCACACATATATGTAATGGGTTTTTTGGTCCGGAGCCTCCTTCGAAGCCTCTACGAGCAGTATGTCAAAGTGCTCAGTAAATAATACACTGTAGCACTAGCCAAAATGCAGTAAGAAACAACTTACTTTATTTGAACTGTAAAGATTAGTCCAACTCATCCCACATCGTGTACCTACCTACGCTACCGCACTTTAACCAGCCGAACGAAGTTTTCCTATAAGTAGCGGTACCACATTTCTAATAGTAAACAAACGGAGAGTGGACTGTCGTGGCTGCGAAACAACTGTTTATCGTAATATTGAACCTCATCGCGCTCGCCTCCTCGGATCTGCCTTATTGGCACGTGCCCAGAGATTCTGCTGTTGACATTATTCCTACAGAAATGAGATTGTTTACAGAATTGAAGGTTTTTGTCTAATCACAAACAAATACTTCAATTATTGGATGCTTCAGGATTGGCCTTTGTTTCTAGATATATAATTGAGTCGATTTCAAATAATTGTACATATGTACGGTGGGCTGCAAAAGTACATTATGGACATCTCGGGGCGATAATCGCGTAAGCAGTGTTTGATCGTTTGATGTTATTAACATACCCGCACGCGCGCGCGCTCACGCGATTATCGCCCCGAGATGTCCATGCACTTTTGCAGCCCACCGTGCATTAGAGGCTTAATGAAAACAAAATCACGATCGCGTCCTTTGTGTAACGAAAGTCAGTCATATTAAACTATATGGGTAATTTCGTTACACAAGGAATCAATTAAGATTTGTTTAATTAAAGCCCTTATAATTATTTAAAAACGACTTTTTTTTTAAAAACGACCTAATTTCGATTTGATTCGTTTGCGCAGCTGAAGTGCACAGTCAGACATAACACGTTGTAGACCACAATGTACAGTCAAGTGTAAAAATATGGGTGCACACAACTTGCTCATAAATATGTCCCATAGCTCTTATGTCGTCGAATTAAGGTATAGGTATATAACGATGGGAGGATTAAATCGATACTTATTTTTGCAGTTGACCGTACATATAACGATATTAATATGTTAGGCGAAGTTGCGTATAAATATTTGAATAATTTATTGAATCAGGCGTTACTTTGCGGAGGTCCATATTAATGAACTAAAACAATTACTTTGCTCACCCGCGACCTTACAATAGTTACGTTTATGCAAGAAATGTGCGTTCATGCAGTTCCTCCACCTCCACACTGTACGAACACACACAAATCACATAAACCCAACCATCACCACCACCAAGCTACACTGACGCGTTTCGAACTCAACCAGAGCTCATCTTCAGAGTTACCACAACCGTATGCTATGCTACCAACTGTTAAACTAACAATGTAATTATTAGTTTATGTATGTATGTAATTGTTAGTTTAACAGTTGGTAGCATAGCATACGGTTGTGGTAACTCTGAAGATGAGCTCTGGTTGAGTTCGAAACGCGTCAGTGTAGCTTGGTGGTGGTGATGGTTGGGTTTATGTGATTTGTGTGTGTTCGTACAGTGTGGAGGTGGAGGAACTGCATGAACGCACATTTCTTGCATAAACGTAACTATTGTAAGGTCGCGGGTGAGCAAAGTAATTGTTTTAGTTCATTTATAAATATTTGCTTATGAAAATATAATGATAGTCTAAGGCATACATATCATCCTCATCAACATATCATCCCAGCCTATATTATGTCCCACTGCAAGGCACATGCCTCCTCTCAGAATGAGAGGGCATGGGCCGTAGTTCCCAAGCGGGCCCAGTGCGGATATATACATATCATATACATAATTATTAGGAATCTACGAATTAATAAAAAGCTACAAGTAAGTCGTCACTACTTGAAAAAAGCTGGTATTAGGTACTTATCTCAAAATTAATATCTTCCTGAGGGAACTTTACACGGTTAATTTTAGGGTTCAGTTTAGTTTACACATCGATTTTATGTGTGAGCTTTTTTTCAAAGCAGTTGCAAAGTGCACGTTCCTACCTATAATTATGTTTTGTTTTTTTTGACAGATAAAGTCAAACTAAGGTTAAGTCAACCTAAACTTCGCAAGCTTTTTTGAACAAGGGGGTTAGGCTTGCGATATCGTATCACCAGATAGATGTCTCTTTACCTGAGTAATTATGTTCATTTCGCAGCATATATCCTATAATTTTCTATACGCAATATCGGTCAACGACAGTTCGCAGATCGAGCATCGGCCTTCGGAATGCGTGACCGTTCGGATGCTCGGGGAAAAAGCATCCATCGGTGAATGAAGCGATTAGCGCTCAATAGGCACATTGGGCCACGAGCTACCCGGCGAGCGTCGCTAATGGCCCTATCAGAGTGGGGTAAGGTGCACAATGGCACGGCCGCGCGAGCGCACCGGGCCGGCACGCGGAACCAACCGCGCGGCACGACGCGCGCGCAACCACGCCGCGCATTGTCTCAGCCCGCTTGACCCGTGCCTCCGGTAAAAACCGTGCCCGACTAAAAACCACTAAAAACCGCCGATCCGCTTTTAATTGGGGAAAAAATCTGAACACGTTTTTGTGTTCAAGTTTTAGGATAAATTCGTAGAATCTGACGCGGCTTTCACCACGCCTTGTAAGGGCTAGTATTTGAATAGCTTTTTTGGTAAAGTAAATACGGATCTCGTCGTCAAAAAATGCTGGTTCCTAAGAGTGAGCAGCTCGAAGAGTCTGTGGAAAATCATTCGTTCAGTATATAATATGCTAAAACATTTAAGCGACAAAGCATTGTTAGCGCGGTCACTTCACATGCTTTCGATCTAATTTAATTCAATAAAGGTTTGCTACTCACGAATTCTGTGATCTTACACAACCTTTATTTATTGTAGGTATGATAGGTATATTTTATTAAAATGCATTAGTGAATGGCGGGAGCTACGCAGTGTAGGTTTGTAACAAGCTTTCTTAGCCCACATAATTTGTGGTTAGCAACATAGAAAAACTTATTTCCATGTGACCATTATCATTTTAAAGTCCCGGTAGATACTGCGTATTTAGGAATGCCATTAATTATTTGAGATTAATGCCGTGGTAGCCTATCACCTCTAAAGCAGAGGGTCGTGAGTTCGAGCCCGGGCACTTCTGAGTTTTCTGAATTTACGTGTAAAATTTGGAATTCACCATAACCATGTGCTTTACGGTGAAGGGAAACATCGTGAGGAAACTTGCACATATTTGCGAATAAATTCAATGGCGTGTGAGAAGTTCCCGATTATGAGAGGAGGCCGCTGTGCCCTGCAGTGGGATGTATATAGGCTGGGATGATGATGATGATGATGATTATTGATTACTTAGGATGCTGGACACCAGTAGTTTGACGCCGTAACAACTCGATTCCCACCCAGATGCTTATTTTTTTACGTGACGTCATTGATCACAAATGTGGCAAACTGGCAAAGGTTGTGTTGTGTACCTGCACTAACTGCGAGGTAGAGCATCTGAAGAATGTATGTACATCACTAACGCGTCTTTCGCTTTCCGGGTTGCCTGACGATTTTAACTCCACGCTACTGCTGGACACTAAAACGTGGTCCGCTTCACGCGCGATCGCATCTCATTTACCTTATTAGGCAATCGTCGCGTCACTCAACGGCAGAGGCGGTTTCCGACTTCCGACGCATAAACACCTCCTTAGCGGAGCCACTATCGCGCATCTCGCCTCGCATGCCCGTGCCCAGTCGCGGCACGTTCGCGCCAACCCTATGCCCTTTACGCTTGCTAATGAATGGCCTGGAATAAAACCTTATTAATGTTAAATTTTAAAAGTTAATTTAATTGCGTACGATGGGCGTTTACGAAATTTAAATTTAATTTACTATAGTGTGTTAAATTTTCACACGCCACCACGTGGACCGATTTTAGATCACATTCACTCAAATGTTCCTACCGTTCGAAAGCGGCAACAATTGGTCTATTGCTGCAGCTTGAATAAAATTTTTAACTACCTAATTTTTAACGACCGCCTTAGCCTAGTTGGTAGTGACCCTGCCTACGAAGCAAGAGGTCCTGGGTTCGAATCCCGGTAAGGGCATTTATTTGTGTGATGAGCACGAATATTTGTACCTGAGTTATGGATGTTTTCTATGTATTTAAGTATTTATTTATCTATACAAGTATGTTTATCGTCGGCTAGTACCCATAGTACAAGCTTTGCTTAGTTTGGGACTAGGTCGATTTGTGTAAGATTGTCCCTAATATTCTTTTTTTTTTTACATTTACCTCGACGTTTCGGCCACATTCATTCGTTAATTCGGAGTTAACTCGTGGCTGCTGCAAATGTGGCCGAAACGACGAGGTAAATGTGCGTGATAAGTCCCGTTTAGTATAGTAATTATGAGCATTGTTATGGTTCGCTTCGTCACAGTTTGCACATATTACGAGTAAATATTATATACGATTAAAAAACTGATTCCGCTCAAGTATGCTAGCCCTGTACTCTGACATCCTCTTAACCCTGAATTCCTATCACTCAAACAAATGTTTTTTGTTCTACGACTTTTTAAAATGAAGCACTTGTTTTCCCATACAAATACACAGAGTATCGTAAAAATAAGAGGCAATCTCAAATTTTCAAAACGTTATTACACCAAAAATATTAAGTTATGGTTATGACAAAAGCCGTAAAACAAAAAAACATTTAAGTGGTAGGAGTTTAAGATTAAAAGGATGCTAGTGAATTACAAATAACCCTGTATTCTAATGCAAAAATATGACATTTGCGTACAAAATTTTCATTTTCATTTTCTTGGGTCAAGTTAGCATTGCCAATCGGCATGGTAGAGTCAAATCCTGTGACTTTTTCAATGATAGTTCTTATATACTTAGTCGATAATGTTCTTTTGATCAAAGTTTACGTACCCACTGTCACATACCTAATTCACCGTCAAATGACTCTACTTTATGAAAGCATCGAGTTTTGAAACAACTCCAAGTACTAGGGGCGTTCAATAAAAAGTGAGAATGAGTATGTTATAAACAACTTTTACTAAATTACATTTTATTTTTCGACATAGTCACCTTTTAGCATAATACACTTAGTATATCTTTTTTCTAAACTTAAAATTCCATTTTTAAAAAAGGTCTCATCTTGAGTACTTAAAAAAGCTTGTACTGCAGCGACTACCGCGTCGTCGTCTTCAAATTTCTGGCCTCTCAGGTATTGTTTCAATCTCGGAAATAGGTAGAAATCACTGGGAGCGAGATCTGGTGAATACGGACGATGCTTAAGGATATCGAACCCAGCATCACGAATTGCAGCCATTGCAACGGCGGACTTGTGTGCCGGGGCATTGTCCTGGTGGAACAGCACAACTTTCGAGAGTTTACCTCGCCGTTTTTCGCGGATCTCATTGCGCAATGTTGCTATTTGTTTGGCGTATAAAGTGCCCGTAATAGTGGCTCCATGCTCGAGATACTCGATTGGGTATTAATGATTATTAATACCCCTTTACCATCCCAAAAAACAGAGCCCATGACCTTACCGGCAGATGGGCTCACCTTGAATTTCTTCGGAGTTGGAGATGATGGCCTTTTCCATGTCATAGACTGCAGTTTCGTTTCAGGGTCGTAATGATGGAGCCATGTTTCGTCCATTGTTATAAATCGCGCCAAAAAAAGTTCCCGGTCTTGCTGCATCAGGTTCAAAGCTTCTTGACAAATCTCTAGTCTAGTTTGTTTTTGCGTGTCAGTAAGCATTCTTGGTACCCAACGCGCAGATACCTTTTTCATACCCAAGCGTTCATGTAAAATATTATGCACGCTCCCCGTTGAAATCTTTACATTTTCAGCAATAAAACGAACTGTGACACGACGATCCGCCAAAACTGAGTTTTCGACTTTTTTCACAATTTCTTCAGTTACTGCTGTAGTAGGGCGTCCGGAGCGGGGGTCGTCCATTGTCGATGTTCTTCCACGTCTAAATTCGGCGCACCAACGTGCGACTGTCGAATACGGAGGAGCATTAGACCCTAAAGTGTCCCACAAATCCAAATTGACTTGGTCCGTAGAAAAATTTTTCAAATACAAGTATTTGATAACGGCGCGCAGTTCAATTTTCTCCATTTTCGCTAACGTACTCAATAGCATTGCAAAGAAATTACTGTATGTTTTTTTAAACAAAAGACAGTTAGTTTTTTTTTTCATAGCAATCAGCTAGATAGATTAGCTTTACCGGCCAGTATTTAATTTCGTAATATTAAAAGAGTTTGCATCTCATTCTCACTTTATATTGAACGCCCCTCGTAGGTAGGTAATTAAACTTCTTTCACTCTAGGCAGCCAGGCTGACAGAGTTCCATATTAGTACTAGAGCATAGTAATTAAAGTACCTACTACTACCTACTCGGTGATATCCATCCAAATATGACGTTGCGTAAGTCAACAACGATAATCATAAACATAAATATGGAATTTCAAAATGGCTGAGAGAAATTTTCAATAAAACTTCCGCAATTGTTCAATTTGGATTCGAAGCGACGAGGAACTTGCCGGCTACCTAATGGTCTTATTCAAATTTGGAACGGCAAGGGGATAAATCCGCGACCGCTTGAACTTTTAGCACAACTTACCATCGAGCATTTCGGTCGCTCCGGAGCCGTTGGAAAAGGACGTGTGTAACAACTTGTGCTAGCCTCGCTGGACCACTAATGAGCTAATTCGGCATGCGGCGAACACTCAACGCTGCGGTAACAGATAGGTTGCAGGAATGCCGGAAGTGCATTCGTTTACTAAACGAGGAACGTAATGCAGGTAAAATCCAGATTGAAAATCGTTTATGGCTGATTTGAGGCGGGATAAGATCGATCTGGATGTGGGATTGAGTTTGTATTTGGAAAATTGAAATGTGTAGTTAGTAGTACGTATACTAATAGAAGTATGAGCAAAGTTCCTACTAAAATCATTAGGTCACGCCTAACAAAATCATCACTTCACTTTACTAACTTTATCACCCCGAAAAGGTCTAATAATTACTAATTTTGCATAACTTTACACACTCTACCATTGATGGGAAAGTGTTTATGTAAATAGACTCCCCAGACGCGCAAATAGGTATCGAGAATCTCAATGACAATGCCCATTGTTTCAATGTAAACAAGCGCTCGTCCAATCGGCGACGCTTTCACAGTAATTAAAAATTCAAATTAGGAGCGTCGTCCCCTCGCGCGACGCGGTTGGTGATTACGGCGCGTTAATTAAGCGCGACCAATTAACGCGGGGCGGCGGCGTCGGTTGGCCAATGGGAGGGCGGCGCTGAAGCGAGGCGTGGTAATTAAGAGGAAAGGGTTGATTTTCCGGGCGTCGGGGCGTACGATTAATCACCGCAGGGAGTGGCGCGAGGCACTCCCGCTATCTAGTCTACGTGCGTACTCGTAGATATTGTGCTGTAAAGGTTTACATTATGTATTTTTATGACAGATTTGGGTCAACAAATAATGCAGAGAAATTTTATAAAAAATTGTCTCTTTTGTTGTGTTGACACAACACAAAGGTCCATCATTCTTGTGAATAAATTAAATAGCTAATTCATTAGTTTTACAGTCAACCTTCTTTTGCTCTTCCATGAGCACATTACCTACGTCGCTTAACTAACAATACCGCATAATTCAGAAACTGATCAATGATCATGTGACGCTTTATACCCTACAGGTACGGTAGCATTATTGTACCTATAAAACGTAAGATGCCCCATCTCTAACTTAAGTAGTATTGTTAACTAAGCAACGATTACACACGAATATTTATAGACTAAAATTCAAACTCATAAAAACCATATTTTTCGAGGGCTTAAAATCGATTTTTCTGCTCATCAACTTATTCTTATAATGAGCTCATTCTTACAAAAACTACTCTAGTTCCGGTAATACGTAGAAGAGGCAATAGATTTCATTCCGAAGAAGTTGGCAAGAATGTATAAAGCTTCTTAAGCCGACTGAATACCTAAATTAGATGATACGAATTTTGTATATCGATATTAACGACGCAGCCTATCGCTTCAAATTAGACTTTTCATTTCATTTTACTTCAGATCACAGCATAAAACTTTTGAGCCGCACTTAACCCCTCGGCGGTGTTATTAGCGGAGCCGATGAAGTATAAACGATGCGTGTAGCCACCGCTGAAAGAGAGTTATTCCACCCCCCTCCCTCGCTCTCCTCCCACCGGCCCCCCGCCCGTCACTTCCAGAAGAAAAATGCTAACACGACCCGCGAAAACTATTCGTTATTTTGGCACCCCTGCCCGCCGTGTTTCTCTCAATTATGGCCCGCTGATGATTCACATTTACGCAAAATTTGATAATTTTGACATACCTACACTATTTTCCTGAACAATAATTTTCCCTGAATTGCTCAAAGTCACTCAGAGGGCGATGAAGAGTGCTGTGCTTGGAATTTCTCTGCGGGATCACATTAGAAATGATGAAATCCGCGCAAGACCTAAAGTCACACTAGACTAGACTAGACTTAAGTAGCAGTGGGTAGGGGCACATCGCTCGTAGAACTGATGGCCGATGGGGCCAAAAGGTTCTCGAATGGCGTCCACGTACCGGAAGACGCAGTGCCGTGTAAGTAGGTCTCCAACGAGATGGAGCGACGACCTGGCCTTTTGAACGCCAGTATCGGCAATAGACGACAATGCGGTAATACAAAAATTAACCGACCCGCTTACGCATAAGAATTAATTTTGTTCTAAAACGAAAACGATGTGTGGCGTTCAAAAGGTTAAGGTTGCGGCAACGCGTTAGATGCGGATGGCGCAGGACTAGTCCGTTTTGCGAACCTTGAGCTTCCCCAAGGTCCACCACCTTCCCCTTCTTGCCTTCGCCTATGTTCAGCTGTGGACGTCTTCCGGCTGAAATGAGACGGTCTGTTTGAAGGAGCAATTGTTTTATATGAAATGACGAAATTAGCGATTACTCCTTTAAGAACTTTTTGGGGACAATTCAAATCGCATTTTCCGTCTCTTTCTACCCTCATCCTTGCTGTGTGATATAAAGAAACCATAAATACAATTATCATTTCGAGTTAGACAATATACCTAGCCCCTTGGCTTGGGAAACACTGATCTTATTCCTTCAGAAGTTCAGATTATCGGCCGCATTATTGAATCGTAAATAACAGGAATATGAATACAGATGTCTACATCTAGCAGTAGATGTTCTTAATAAAACGAGATATATTATGGTCTATAAAGTTTTTATTACTATTAAGTTATTTTATGTTAGTTGAGTGTTGCACATGCAAGAATTAATGGGACCTTGTCTATTGCAGTCCACAGAGCAGTACGCAGTCTGGCTTCCATCCAACGTATTTAACGGGCGACGTTTGACAAATTTCATTGAATTTATCATTCATTTCGTAATATTCACTGTAGTGTAAATATTTCGTTATTATTTATGTAGGTATATTAGATGTGATGAGGAGATTAGGGCACGGATAGTTGCTGGGTACAAATGCTATTACGCATGTGCCAAACTCCCTAAGTTCTAAACTGCTTAGTGTGAAATCGAAACTCACCATCTATGGCACCATCATCAGGCCTGTTGTGACTTACTTCTGCGAAACCTGGACCTTAACCCAGAGAGACGAACTGAAGCTTGCCGTGTTCGAAAGGAAAGTGTTGAGAAAAATCTATGGTCCCGTGAAAGAGTGTGACGGTATCTATCGTCAACGAATGAACCATGAACTGGACGCACTTATCGGGCACAAGAACATCGTCAGGTTTTGTAAGTCGCAGCGACTGAGGTGGGCGGGTCACCTTGAAAGAATGCCGGACACAAGGGCCGTAAAATTAATAACAAAGTAAACGCCGCAACAAAAGAGACCGAGAGGCAGGCCTAAAAAGCGTTGGAGTGACTGTGTGGAAGAAGATCTCAGGAGGATGGGAAAGTTTACCAGCTGGAAGAAAGTTGCCAGGCACCGTGACAACTGGAGGAAAATTGTGGAGGAGGCCAAGACCCACAGAGGGTATAGCGCCAGCGGAAGTAAGTATTTATGTAGGTATACCTACATTTAATATCTGGACTGTCACACTTTGCTTGTGTGTAAATGATAATAATATGTGCCTAAATACTTTATTTCACAAACCCAAATAAACAAATACGATAAACAAACTTTATTGATAGGTAATTATACAAAAGACGAAGCTATCCCTTTCCGAGATCTCTTACAGTCAACCTTTGAGCTTGTCTTGAAATGAATGTTTATACATTGTTTTGCTACGTACCACGTAACTATAGATAACATGATATGGTGATGACCAAAATTAGAAACGAGTATGCTTTCTGCTATGCTCACGAAGCCACCTCTTGTTACATGATGGAATTTCCACGCTTAATGTACAAATAGAATACTTATTACTTGAGTACCTATCTATGCTTGTGTATTATTGTGTTGGATGCGTAAATGTTCAATCATAGTTTAGCAAACAATTCCCCCTGTCCCTCCTTCGACCTCACACGACCTACTTGCTTAATTGACCTCCGCCAAACTGTCATCCCATACGTCTTCACTATTCCCCGCCTTAGCCCGATAGTTATTACATAAGCCACATACAAAATGAGCTGATTCAGGCTAATTGCATCTGTTGACGCTTGACCTACTTCCCCTACGCAAGGGTTGAGGCTCTTCGGACTATAAAAATGTCAACGGTTCTTAATTTAAGTAAAAGTGGGCCGACAAGCAATTACCTGATGGAGGCATTGTTGAGCCGTAGGTAATTACCGAGCGGAGTCTGTTAGAGCGCGTGTTTGTGTGGCGGCTCCGTTTCGCTAACGACGTCTCCGAGAGGGCGGTGGTAGATAATGTACAACAAAGCGCTCACATGCCGGCGCACCGCACAAAAGAGCACCACACATAAATGAACAAACAAGACGTACATAGATAGACAAAGCACACAGGCACGTGAGGTCATCTCCCCTCATTAGGTGGTTAGTTTTCCGGGCGTGTCCGCAGACTCCGCGGGGTGTGAGGTGCAGGCGAAGGGGTGCGAGAGGGGGTGAGTGGACGGGAAGTTTCTTAATTAATCCCCGCAAGGCTGCCATTGGCCGGCGCCGGGAAAGGAATCGGGCGGCCTCATCGCCTACGCGTTAATTGGGCGGGAAGCTGCCCGGCAAGATTAGGAAAACGGCCACGTTTAATGAAACTGACTTTTCTCGGCTTAGGTATTCCCGCGGGCGGAGGCGTTGTCTACCTATTGTTTCCCGGGAGGTTATATTATGATTATGATACTTCGTTAATTGGTGATGTTTAATTTTTTATGAATCTGCCGGATTATAGGTAGATCCTGTAGGTACCTACCTAAATTCAGCATGAAATATTAACAATTTTCGCAACAGTAGTAGCAGTTGAAAACTTTCTAATGCAACAATTGTAAATTGCGATAAAACCTTGACTATTGCCACTACTTGAACACATGAACAGTATCCAAGCGAAATTCCTTTTCACAACCCTTGTATAGTGTACAAACATCCGAGCGCGGCTTTATAAACTCCTAAATATTAAAATAACACCAACGAGCTGCATATTTTTTTAAAAGGCGAAAGATAACAAGCGAGTTAATAAATATTGTAGTAGGGAAGGAGTTTACTCGAAACTAATATCGCTCTCGTCGCGTCAAGTGAACGTATAAAGCTCAGATTTAGCGTGAGCCGAGGGGCTGAGCAGGAGCGAACGCCCAGGTAAAGCACCTACTTACACCTCGATATACGGCCAAACGTAAATTATAATATTGCGCGTGTCGACGGTACCTAACCCTCTCCGCGAGCTACGTACGCGCGGCTACACTCTTTCGTGTGCTCCCAACATCTTATATTTGATACGTAAGCTAAGCACGTTGTTTAGAATTTTTTTTGAGGAAGTGATCTTATAATAATTTACAGGTATGATGGTGATTTTTACTGTATGTTGACTAGATTGAATGAATATATTCGTGAGTTTCCTAGTAAAATAACGATTTTAGCTATGATCAGATGCGGCTAAGTGTGCCCGCAAATTTCAGTTCAGTTCAAAACGAAAAAAAAGTTAAAAAAAAAAAAATGTTTGTGAGTATTTGTGATGATAGACCAAGTAAGTGCTCTACCGTTTTTATGACATTTTCTACATCAGAATGAAAACAACTAGTTTAAGTGTCACATTGACTTGTAAATGAAAATAACCTTTGATCTTTTAAGCCATACAACTGGCATTGCACCTTGAGATGGTAAAGGAATAGGTAAATTGGTCGACTCTACTTAGATAGAAACTGGCAGCCTAACCAGGAGTTCATGGTACCTAATCTGAATTCAGTTACAGACATGCTTTTGAACAATATTTTTTTTTTCGATTTGGCTTTTCTTACTTCTATTCCGGTTTTAAACGAAAATTTCTCGTCTTAAAACTCGAATATCCCCGGTTAATGTAAGGGAAAGGTTGGCAAGGGTTGCGGCGGCCGAGCGTACCTCGCGCCGTCGTGTGTGTGCGGCCCACTGAAAGAAAAGCAATTTCCTCGGGGCGCGGGGGGCGGGCCGGCGGCAGGGTTTGGGGTCTCGCGCGAATATAATTTTCTTCATTTTTTCATTCGGCCGAGTTAATTCGGCTTCGCGGCGGACTCCGCTATTGATTAGGGCGCGTCTTACGTTTTAATTTGTTTGCGCGCGCAGCTCGATGCACCCGCAGAGATGAGCCCCCACCCTAATGAAGCGCCGCTAACTAAGCAGGCTGTAATCACGCTTTCACGATTACTCGCTGACGTCAATGCTAACTATGTAACCGCGGGCCTTGAGCGTGAGCAACGTTGAGCGTCGCGCCATAACGCCGACGTCTTATTTTTATGACGGAGGTGTTTGAGAGGAAGCTCGCGCACTTTCTTTCTATTTTATTACGTGTCTGCCTAGTAATGCGTTGAAATTGGCTTTCAATTGTTTTTGTTATACGTAGTTTGGTACCAATGAGCACATGATTTTGATTATGCTGGTTTATGGAAAATTTCAAACGTACCCTCTCTACGTCTGATAAGACAATGGAGCTATGCAAAATTGGAGAGCAATCATTAGCAATATGTATAGAGAGCGAAATTACTTAGGTACATAATTGCGTCCATTAGGTTAACCTAATAAATACATACATACCTGAATTAAACTATGTATATGCGGCCGCCAAACCCACTAAGGGATATCACGTATCTGGCAGATATCAGCGCGGCGTCGTAATTAAGGCTGCATCGTCGGCGGGTGGCGTCGCGACGCCATTGGTCATCTACTACCCCCTCCCCGCCCCCCTCCGGGCTGTGGGGTTCACGGGGTGGCGGAGAAACAACGCCGCCTGCATGTGACACATTAGTAAATGAGACGACATTCGTTACGCGGCAGCTCGGCCATTTCCTCATTTGAACGTTCCAGACTCTTGGACTGGTTAGGCCACTTCGTATGATCGCGCATTTGTTTACGGATATGTCTACAGTCCCTAAGGTCTTTGGGATCTTTGGGTCTAGACAATAATTCAAATGGATCATCCCAAGTTAAGCTCGGCCGTCATTTTGCTAACCCAGATTGATCCATTATAAGTACTTATATACCTACATAATGTACCTACTACCTAAGCAATGAACAACCAGTGGCTTCACCACTTAAATAATAAAGAAGTATAAAACCAGCGATAGGCACCCATCATTTTGGAATATTTTTTTCAACTCTGTTCTGTGTGTGTTTTGGGTGTGCAAATACATAATACATCATTTCAAAAGTCCACAAAACTTTATTAAAACGCTCAGAATCTTTTACTATTTATTGTATCTTGCACTTAATACCCTACTTACACACAGCAGCACGAAAAAAACTCTAAAATAACTACACTTAACTACTTATTACTCCCTCGAGAATAGAGTCGTACGCACTTCAAGATGTAAATCTTTAAGAGCTCCTCGTCTACGTCATGCGCAGTATTACCTGCTGCTCAGACGTACATACTTACTAATCAACATCCTTTAGCAAACGCCTAATGTTACGAATCGTTCCTTAGGGCCAGTTTAACCCCTCCTGTTAATCTGATGACGGATAACTGTGACTGTCGTACCTGGAACTCATGAGAGAGTGGTGATACAAGCCCTTAATGAATAAAGGTTAATGCTCAATACATTGTCTCTGAACACCGCACTAACTAAGACAAGAACGAGACCAGAGATTACAATCAAATGCTTATTAAATTGAAAATTGCCTGCAAACCATCCGTATTTGAATTTAATATTTTTATGTCGTATTTGGCGCTCGCGTAAAGTGGTCATGGCGCATCTTGGGTCGCGGGATGAATATTTCATTCCCGTGTATTTTCAACTTAGTCCTCTACTCTGTGGGCGTAGGTATATAGGTCGGATTAGGTACCTAATTATATTGAGCTTAAATACCAAACCAAAAAAAATACATACCTATACTTAGGCGTAAGTAGGTAGATGCTTGGGACCTACCTAGTAGGTCCCGGTTCAAGCTCCGATATAGGTAATCTAAATTTCTACGAGTATTTCCAATTTCCAATAACACAAGTATGTATAATTCTCCCTTGCTATTCTTCATTCGCGGAGTATTTACGCAGAGATTTAGTGAAAACCAATAATTTATACAAAATAGGTAGGTAGGTATTTCTTGTCTTAAACTAAATATATTATTATGAGCCCATACAAAACACTGACCAACTGTATTTTCCTCATTAAAAAAAATGGAATATTTGACAGGCACCCTATGAGTACCTACTATCTACCTAACAATAATTTGCCATTTTTTATAAAGGCGGGGATAAACCTTACGAAAAATTATGAAACTTTCAAAGCTGTATAGGTAGTGAAATGATAGCGTTCTTTTACGAGCAGTTGGACTTGTGTGGAATGGTTAGTGAATGCAGCGCGGCCGAGCTTAACCTTGACCGGCTGAAGTCCCCCCGAGCCTACGCACTTCACGTGTTTCAGCTGACCCACTGTCCGTGGGCACACGCACTTGAACCCCGCTCGCCCAGCTGCGAATAACCGACTGCCGGTTTTGTTAAAGGGGTTCGAACTTTTAAAATAGTAGAATACCTAGTAGATTATATTTCTACGCACCATTTTATTGCGATTGTCAATTAAATACGTGACGACTCAAATTTTGTCGCTGTTGAACCAAGTAATTGAATATTTGACTAACAATGGCCCGGACTACCGAATTTGGCTGTGATTCTCGAATCAAGTCGATGGCGAGACGAAAGCGCTTCGTTCAATAAATCGAATCGCTGCCGCCCCCGCTCGGCCATTAAGCATCTCGATAGTGGAGACTCGCCGGTGCTCACTTTGTTTTATTACTTTCATTTTATTGTTTTAATTTGTGTGCGGGTGCGCTATTTGCGTGCGCGCAGTTTGTCGCGCGCCCCGCCCACCGCGCGGCGGCCAATGGCGCGCGCCCGCTGGCAACGCGCGCCCGCGCCCGCGCCCGCGTCCGCGTCCGCGCCGCGTGCGCCCGCGCAGACAACGCCGCGACAATGCTCATTGTTCCGAGCGATTCTCATTTTGTTTTACTTTCGCCAGCGTCATCGCTGGCCGCCGCAGCGACCGGCGCGCCTCCCACTAAGCGATAATTTCAATGTCGCTGCGTATATTGTGATATTGACTGAGATTCCGCTCCGGACATGTTTTATCGTCGGAGGCGCATTTCGTCAGAGCTACTCAATAAGCAATAAACCATTCGCCTCCGAGAAGTTATTTTAAAGTCTGACTGGGACTCGGATTGAGCCCACGCCTTTACACCTTTTAAAGGTTATTGTGTTCCCGAAACGTTCGAGATATTACCGTCAGCAGCCGCGAAAACTGCACTCACAATGTAGGCCGGTCATAAAACATAACTCTACTATAGTCTTCTTAAATAGCTATTTATGGAAATCAAAACAACACGTTACCTACTTATTTATAAACTTTTTGAGTTAATTCAAGTAGTTAGATATTAGTAATACTACTATTACAATTGATTCTAGCTTCAATGCACCTAACCAAAAGATTTAAATATTCGTGTGAAGCTGTCGTAGCGCAGAGTTAACTGGAAAGCAACCCCCACACCAGCTCGGCGTGTTGTCGCACGAATAATGTTTAAGGCGAAACTAAGCAATTGATAGTAAAATTGGACGGTGAAATAGAAAAATATCGCCGGGCGATTTCGTGGATCGTGGCCTGGTAAAATATTCAATCGGGGCAATTCGGGTCCGCGTATAAATTCGACTCCGCCATTATTTGTAGCGTCCTCGCGACCGAAAATCGGTACAGTGATAGTCGTCATTTTTCTTGTAGCTATCGTTAATATTTTACGGGTGCGTGTCAACGGTTTATGGGCCCACTCTTGACACTAAAACGTTTTAACCGTACTCATATTGTTTATACATTTTACTATCCACTTTTTATTGTTTATAGCTACCCGAGAGCTGCGCGGGCCATGATGGCAGCTAGTTCGGCGATGGTTCGATTATATGTCATCAGACTTGATTTTATTATAGACCTTGATAGCTGTATGAAACTTTTTCATTTTATTGTTTTATGTTATGTTTATTTATGAAACTAAAGTAGAGTGCGTCAAAGGGCTTCTGAGTTACGACATAATAGGCCCTGTATCCGTCTGAACTGTTCAACAATTTATGTCTCTTTCTTTTCTATTTACAATTGCCCTGAATATCTTTTCTTAAAAGGAACCGGTCTTATCTAAGTGTAATTATCCACCCAAGTTTGCGAGCTCGGAGAAAGAATTGCTCTCGTCTTTGTGTGTGTTGTGTAAGAGCACTAACGGAGGGCGGCGGGCGGCGGCGCGGGAGGGGGCTCACATGGGACGCGCTCTAATGAGGTGCCTGAAAGCGACAATGTCTTTGAGCAAAGCAAATGTGTACCTATCTACATACATAGAGGGAGGGGCTGTTGCTATTACATTACATACCTAATATGGTTAGCTATATTTACATAGCTAATGTAGATATGTAATTATTTATCGGATACGCTTTATCAAATAAAGCGAATCCTGAAAAGGGACGGGCGGGACCCAATTCCGAATTAAGAAAGGGTAAGTTTTATGTACCTAATCTCTGCCTGATTTAAGGCGTTGATCTTAGCTTTATTTGTTTTCTTAGTGTCTAGTCGAATTTACGAGAGGGCTGCGTCGATTTCAGATGGTTGCTATCCAATAAATAACAAACTTGGTGTAGGTAAGTAAACATGCTTTTGAAACTTGGGTGACCTAAGTCGGAAAATGCCTAATTATCACATGTGAAGCAATTTTGACTAAGTATATTTATTTCCGGGACGTCCTTACTCCTTGGATTGTATATGTGTAGGGAGTAGGGACTTAATATAATATCTCGATATGTAAAGGTGCTCTGTATGTTGGCAGTAATGGATTAGCATATCAGAATGCTGTTACGAATGTGAAGCTCGCGGCGGGGCGGGCGGCGCGGGCCGCGGGTCCGCGGCGCAGATCTACGAGGGTCGATTGCAGCTTCCGGGTCGGAGTCGGTTTTAATTTCCCGCGCGCGGCCGGGCGGCAACTTTAAACGGCCGGAGATGAGCGCACTAATATCATGCAAGGCCCGGGCCGTCGCCATAGCGACGCACACTCAAATGACGTGTGTGGCGCGTGGTGTGAGGCCGGGGGTAATATGATTTGAGCGGCCCGGGCCGACACCCCCGCCCGCTTGTTTGCTCTCCGATGCAATCGCGATACGAACCCCGCCCGCCGCCCGCGCCCACCGGCGACACATCTCTCACCTCCGTCGTCGATAACCGCATCGGATTCCTTGTTGCAAGCCACCGCATTCTATTGAAATAGATTCCCTTGCTCGCCTATCCTCCCCTGCTCTGCGATATCGAGTACCAGCTCGAGACGCAATACACATACTTTCCACGTGTCATCTTTTACAGTTTTCAGATGCACCGCACCATGTCTCTGCGTTCGAATTTATCGGCCTTGAAACAGGTTTTAAGTACTTGAACACGTTTGTCGATACATTTAATTTTAACGAAAGCATTTTAATATTACATTCATGGGCTGGTCGAGACCGTTATGGTAGCACGAAGCGGCACCAGACTGCTTTAGGGTTGTTAAATATTGGCGACCACGGCACGGAAGCCTCGCGCGGCCCTCGCACCTCTCATTGCGCTGTTTACGGCGCAAATAAATCAATCACGCCGTTCGCCACGCCGCACGGTGTAACAAGCAACGTCATATTCGCGCATCGTTTTTGCTTCGCGACTCAATCGCAGTGTTGTCAGTTTGGCCGGAATGTGTGGCGATGGGCCGGCGCGGTGACAATTACGCGGTGAGTGTCGGCGCTCATTAGTTGCGGACACGCAGCCGCCTCATGTATCATGGATCGCGCGTCGCAAGCGCCGCCGCCCGCACAATAAAGCAATCAATCCGCACTCCGCACACCACTAGCCGCACTTTAGGGTTATGCGTCAGCCGCCTTAAATTTTCAGACATGCGTTATGGTATCCAAACAACACGTAGGCTTGGCAATTCACACTGTTTGTACAGTTACAGAAAATTTAAATGTAGTTTTTATTGTATTGATTTAGTCTAAAGACTATCTCAAAAAGACAAATTCTTCAAAACAAGTTTTGGCATTATTATCCAAAAAACGGGTTATTAAAATACTAAATACATCTGCTTATACATAACTAGCGACCCGCCCCGGCGTCGCACGGGTTTAATGCATGTATTATAGGTAAATATAAACCTTATACTGATTTAAATTTTCGTGATAATCACTCATAATTACTAAACTAAACGGGACTTATCACGCAATAAATATTTATATATTTACCTCGACGTTTCGGCCACATTGCAGGGCGTCGAGGTATGTAAATAAATAAATATTTATTGCGTGATAAGTCCCGTCTAGTTTAGTATTCATATAAACCTTCCTTTTCAATCACTCTATCTATTTAAAAAATCCGCATCAAAATCCGTTGCGTAGTTTTAAAGATCTAACGGCACTTTCACACGGGCAACGTCCCGTTTTTCGCGGGCTCGGTTTTTTGCAGGATCCCGTTTAGTAGCATACGTGCTACTGTGGTAACATTCACACGAGCATTCGGCTTGCAGGATACCGCAAACCGAATGCTCGTGTGAATGTTACCACAGTAGCACGTATGCTACTAAACGGGATCCTGCAAAAAACCGAGCCCGCGAAAAACGGGACGTTGCCCGTCTGAAAGTGCCGTAAGCATACATAGGGACAGACAGACAGCGGGAAGCGACTTTGTTTTATACTATGTAGTGATATAAAAATATTTTTACGTAATAATGTAAACTCTACCAGGGTATCGCGATATACCTAGTCGATAACGACTCTCAGGATCATACAGTTGTCATTTGAGACGACAAAATAACTAGCGAACCGGCACGACACAACATTACACTATCCGTTACCGCTATTGATTGCAAGGAATCTGCTCAATTCCCGCTGAAAGACAAAGAATATTGTTGTAATTTTAAGTCAGTGATCGAAGAACCAGTTTAGTGCATATTTATGGTGAACTGAAAACTCTCGGGAAAGTCCTCCGACCAGATTTAAGATAGTTACCCGTGGACCTAAGCCAACATGATCTGACCGCAGCTTTCGTTTGTCTTGTCGGTTACCCCGGTGGTTTCCCATAGTTGTTTCATGAATCAGAACAATTACGTGGATACTAAAAACGCGTAATGTCTTGTTACGTGTAGAAGACGTCAATTACACTAGTCCTCTTGAAAACTTAGTGCAGATAGTCTGAGGGTGGAGGTGGGCACGTATAAGGCTATCCTAATAGGGTATTGTGACCGATCCGAGAGCAGGCTGCGCTCTCGCGCTGGTAATTGCGGCGCGGACGCCGGGGGCCGCGGATAATGCCGCGCGTGATATATGGTACTACGGCTAATAACAGAGCTCGCCAAAGCTGCGATTATCCCTTTACCCATCGAAGACGAATTCGTATCGATCGCTGCGACGCTCGCTCTCAGCTAATGAGCGCTGGATTTACTACTCATTATCCACTTTCGCCGCTCGCCCGGGGCGCGATGAAGACGTCGCGTCGGGCCGGCGGGCGGCGGCGGCCGGCCGGTCCGGCGAGCCGGCCGCCGCGGGCGCACAATTTGCCGCGCTCGGCCGCCAGCGCCCGCAGCTCGCAGCTTTGTGTTTTATCCCCGGTAATTGCGCCCGACGCGAACCACCTCGAACGGCCACCACACGACCAACGGTAGTGGATAATTGCGCTATTGTTGCTCGACTCCGCGGCGACTAGCCTACAAATCGTTTTCAAGGAAGTACCAGCACCTAATACCCCTGCTAAATTAGAAGGTTCCAGCAACGAGCAAAGTTTGTTATCGACAATTAAGTTAGATAAGAAAATTTATAGTTGCATTGAAACAGCGCCGATAATAGCGCATCGCATGTGCTTTCGCGGCGAGGAACGCGAGCGAACCCTGTACTTTGACGTAATTTCTTTTGAGACTTGTGTTAGCGACTAATTTGATTACTACCAAAGAAATTATGCAATCTTAAAAATTGCGTTAGGTATACCTATTCAATTTTGTGTTAGTGTTAATCACTTATTTTTCATAATTTAAATCGTTCTTAAATGCGGAAAGAATACATGCTTTGTGAAAGCAAGTAGGTATGGCAAGCTTCGGAGTATGTTACATGAACATGTAAACATGGTACTCCGAAAAAAAAACAATGCAATTAGATTTCTATTTACTTTATTTTATCTCATTTACATGCTTATTTAACTACATTGGTTTAGCTCAAATCTTGCAAGTCGAATTTCACCCGCTTTAGCTTTAGACGACCGGATAGCCTAGTTGTTAGAGAACCTGACTACGAAGCTCGAGGTCCTGGGTTCTATTCCCGGTCGGGGCAGATATTTGTGTGAAAAATACGAATGTTTGTGCTCGAGTCTTGGATGTTTAATATGTATTTAAGTATGTATAAGTATGTATATCCGTTGTCTAGTAGGTACCCATAGTACAAGCTTTGCTTAGTTTGGGACTAGGTCAATTGGTGTGAATTGTCCCGTGACATTTAATTATTTATTTATTTAAATATTTATTTTTTAAATACCGTTGTCAATAAAGTAAGAGCTCATTTTTATAGGTACTACGTCTCCAGCTTTACGACTCTTTGAGATTCTCGATTCCCTGGATGGGTCAAAAGATATATACAAATCAATCACATCACAGCGTACACTACACATCCATTTTATAACAGTCAGGTTCTGTGCACGACGCGAGCGATATTCTTTTATAATCTTCCACGTTAGGCTTGCGCGTTGACCGCTGAAAGCTTAGCGGCGACGCTGGTTAGATTCACAGAGGTCAAACTGATACGAATCCATTATAGTCTGAAATGGGAATAGAATTAAAATCAAAGCGTGTCGCGATATACCTGCATCATATTTTTATTCTTACTATCCATACTATTATAAATGCGAAAGTGTGCCTGTCAGTTAGTCTGTCCGTCTGTTGATCTTCACGCTTAAACCGCTGAACCGATTTAGACGAAATTTGTTGTAGAGATAGTTTCAGTCTCGAGAAAGGATATAGGATAGTTTTTATCTCGGAAAATTCCATAGTTCCCGCAGGATAGCGACAAACAGATAATTTATGATATTAGTATGGATGAGTGAGGATCACGAATGTTTAAAACATTATGTTATTACATGTCCTGTAACATGCTGGTTTACCATCAGATGGTTGGGTCGCGGGTCGATGTTCGTGCTGTCAGAGTCGCAGGCGCGCACGATGCTGGGCGCGACGGCGGGCGCGCTGGTGGACGTGGGCGCGGGCGACGGCGAGGTCTCCCGCCGCTTCGCGCACCTCTACCAGCGGCAGTACGCCACCGAGATATCCGCCAGCATGAGGAAAACGCTCAGCGCCAAGGGGTTCACGTGAGTGCTTACCACCTTCTGTCTAACATTAAATCTAATCTTTTTTTTTTTTTTTTTTATGATATAGGGGGCAAACGAGCAGACGGATCGCCTGATGGTAAACGATTACCGTCGCCCATGGACACCTGCGACACCAAAAGAGTCACAAGTGCGTTGCCGGCCTTTTAGGTAGGAGTACGCTCTTTTTTTGAAAGCTTGAAGGTCATATCGGTCCGGGAATACCGCAGCAGGAACCTCATTCCAGAGCTTTGCTGTGCGAGGCAGGAAATTTCTGGAAAAACGCACAGTAGAAGACAACCAACCATCCAGATGGTGAGGATGGAAGTGTTGTCGCGTAGGGCGGTGGCGGAAGGATGCGGCAGGGATCAACCCGAATAACTCCTCGGAGCACTCTCCGTTGTACATGCGATAGAAGATGCACAGTGAAGCTACATCTCTACGCAGCGCCAAGGAATCAAGCCCATCAGAAGTTCGTTGGCAGCCGACTATTCGAGTCGCTCTCCGTTGTATGCGATCCAGAGGGAGAAGCTGGTACCGGGGAGCCCCCGCCCACAGATGAGAGCAGTATTCCATATGTGGGCGAACCTGCGCCTTATAAAGCTGAAGGCGGTGGGCTGGAGTGAAATACCGTCTCGATCTGTTGAGCACGCCGAGCTTCTTCGAGGCTAATTTAGCCTTACTCTCCAAGTGGTCGCGGAACTGGACTTCACTCGAGATGTCAATACCAAGGATTCCGATACTGGCTGTGGTAGCAAGGGGAGTGCCTTCGAAAAGAGGTGACGCGACAAACGCAGACTTTTTTGCGGTAAACGCGCAAACCTGTGTCTTAGTGGGGTTAAAACGGACTAAATTAAGTCGACCCCATTCTGAAACTTCTTTTAGGGAAGTCTCAATTTCAGACACAAGTTTGTTTCGGCACTCTTTAACGTTTACCCGAGAAATACCGGCGCGGCCGGTGTAAGAGGCATCAACCGTACTATCATCCGCATAACAGTGAATGCCGCCGGATGGCAGCATATCATTGACATGCAGAAGGAAGAGTGTAGGCGATAGCACACAGCCTTGAGGGACACCAGCATTCACAGACATGGAATCAGAGCATGCACCGTCAACTACAACCTTTATGCTTCTGTCCGTTAGGAAGCTGCTGATCCATCCGCATAATTTCTCAGGAAGCCCAAAGGACGGAAGTTTTGAGAGGAGCGCTTTGTGCCAAACCCGATCGAAGGCCTTCGCCACATCTAAACTAACAGCCAATGCTTCACCCTTTGTCTCAATCGCCTGTGCCCAACGATGTGTCAGGTAAACCAGTAGATCGCCGGCCGAGCGGCCGCTACGGAAACCATATTGACGGTCACTGAGCAATTGTCGGTCCTCAAGGTATCGAAGGAGCTGGCGGTTGATAACGGACTCCATTATCTTAGAGAACAGGGGAGTTATGGCTATTGGCCTATAGGTAGATGGATTAGAGCGGTCACCTTTTTTAGGGATCGGGTGGACCAGAGCAGACTTCCATGAGAACGGGACTACGCCAGAAGAGTAGGAGAGCCGAAAAAGACGCGTTAAAACCGGAGCCAACTCAGGAGCGCACATCTTCAACACTACCGGAGGGATTCCATCAGGCCCATTGGACTTATGGATATCGAGGGAGAGAAGTGCTTTACGCACTGAGCTTTGGTGGAACCGGATATCCGGCATACAGCTCTCACAACGCGGTATGGTCGGTGGCATGCGTCCCCCGTCATCCAAAGTCGAGTTGGACGCAAAGAATTTACCTAGAAGATCGGCTTTTTCCTTTGCGTCGTGGGCCAAAGAATCGTTACCCGCGTGTAGAGGCGGAAAAGAAGGCGTGCAGAAATTCCCCTGGATAGCTTTGGCAAGAGACCAGAACGCACGAGTTCCCGAAGGGAGGCGCTCTAGTCTCTCGCCAATTCTACCAATGTGCAACGATTTAGCTCTGGCAATGTCTCTTTTAAGGGACCTGGAGGCAAAGTTAAACTCCTTTTTTAAAACACTGGTCTTTACATCCCGAACCTTCGCTGCATTTACCCAAGCTTGGTAACACTCCTGCTTTCGGCGAGAAGCCATTTTACAAGATCGACCAAACCAAGGTTGGGATCTGCCACCAACGGGGACCGCTGAGGAAGGAACAAAGAGTTCCATTCCTTGCAGCACCACGTCAGTAACAGAGTCAGCAGCGACGTTGGGATCATCCAGCTTGAAGCAAACATGCCTCCAAGGGTAGGACGCAAAGAAGGACCGCATCCCATCCCAATCTGCTGACTTGTAATGCCACACACGACGGCTACAAGCAACTCGCCGACGCAGCGGGCACGTGAGTGGCACCTTACTCCGGATCAGGCAATGATCCGAGGAGCCGAGAGGGGCCTCAACGGAGATTTGGTAGCCTGCCGGATGAGAAGTCAGCAAAAGGTCAAGCAGAGAAGGCTCCTGGTTCTGCACATCTGGTATTCGCGTAGGCGCAGTAACCAGTTGCGTCAGGCCATTTGCCAGAGCAAAGTCGCGAACAGATCTCCCTGCATGATTGGTCCTGCCAGAGCCAAGCCATTCGACGTGATGGGCGTTGAAATCGCCGAGTATCACAATCTCTGCAGAAGGGACCTGCTGTTGCACGGAGTCCACAGCCATTTGGAACTGCTCCATGAGTCGGTCAATTTCGCTGTCACCGCTATGGGACCTATACAGGCACGCATAGACGCGTGGATGGTCGTCGCTGTCCACACGTAACCATAAAGTGGAGAGGTCCTTACCTTCAAGATTGCTGAGGTGACGAGAACTGATATCATCTCTAACGTACACACACACCCCAGCCCTAGGTACAAAAGAGTGTTCTAATCCGTACCCAGGGTAAGAGAGGTAAGACGTGTCTGCCGGAGACGATATCTGCGTCTCAGTCAGAAAGAGCAAGGCCGGCTTAGCTGTCTCAAGGTGGTGATGAACAGCATTGAGGTTGGAATGTAAACCCCTGATGTTGCAGAAGTCCACGGCCAGCGTGACAGGGGATGCCGTAACTGCTATGCTCTCGCCCCTAGCAAATGTGGAATTATGAAAGAGCGCAGTTGGGTTGCCCCCCCCAGAGTACGATGGGGCAGAGTCTGGGCTTCCACGCTCAGGCACAATGCTACCTGAGCATGGCAGCCCAGAGAGGGATTCTCCAGCGCTAGCGCAGCTGGTACCCTCCTGGGGTAGTCTGTTACTCAGCCGCGCCATCATCATTTTTTTTTTTGTTGGGGGGTGGGGGGTTGGGCCTCCGGTACCCCTCACTCACTCAGCGAAACGCAAGTAATGCTTCACGCTGGTTTTCTGTGAGGCAGTGGTATCACTCCGGTCGAGCCGGCCCATTCGTGCCGAAGCGTGGCTCTCCCACGTTACCAGTGTGTCACTCATTTGGCACCACCCAGGGGTCACGTGTAGGGTCTCAAGGGTAAACCTACGGACGCGAGTGACTTTAACCCCCAATTTAATTTTTTCTTTAAAATTTAATCTTGTCTCTTTTAAGCTTTTAGCCCCCAACATACTAAAGGACCTATTCTGAGAGGAGGCCTATGCCCTGCAGTGGGACGTAGGTCGTACGTATATACGCTGGGATGATGATGATACTAAAGGACAGCCCCGGATGTAGGAGGTAAACCGGGACACCCGTTTCGGGCGGCAGTTTCAGGGGGCGCCAAAATCATAATTATATTATGATTGAAAATAAAAACTTGCTCCATGAAACGCCTAGTATACGGAAACTTGGTTGGCTCACCGTCGACTTGTAAGACTCAAACGCTGGTGAGAGGGGCGCTACTGGTCAGAGGCGCAGGCGAGTACGATACTGGGCGCGGTTTATGGAAAAACCGCGGGCGCTGGTTTACGCGGGCGCAGGCGACGGAGAGGTTTCCCGCTTCTTCGCGTACCTCTACCAGCGTCAGTACGCCACCGAGATATCCGCCAGCATGAGGAAAACGCTCAGCGCCAAAGGGTTCACGTGAGTGCTTACCACCTTCTGTCTAACATTAAATATAAAGCAGGTCTCTTTTAACGCCCAACATACTAAAGGACAGGCCCGGATGTAGAGGTAAACCGGGGCACCGGGGTACCGTTCCGGGCGGCAGTTTCAAGGGGCGCCATAATCATAATATATTGTGATTGAAAATAAAAACTTGCTCCACGAAACGCTTAGCATATGGAAGCCTGGTTGGCTCACCGTCGTCTTGTAAGACTCAAACGCTGGAGAGAGGGGCGCCACGTGAGTGCCTACCACCCTCAAACTCAAACATTTTTTTTATACAATATAGGCTTGCGTTTGACCACAATCACGCCTGATGGAAAACGAAGATGATTTTTACGATTGAGCACGCTTGCCTAGTAAATGCTCTTTTCCCCTAGACTTGAAAACGGCCATATTGTAGTGTTCAGGGAACTGAAGAGGCAGTTAGGGAATTCCACTCTTTAGTTGTACGGTTGATGAAGGAAGAGCGAAAACGCTTTGTGAGGATTTTGGGAATACCGATAGCATAAGGGTGGAGAGCCCCACTACTTCTGGTCGACCTGTTAGAAAGGAGCAGATGGAAAAAGGTCGTGCAGTTCCAAAGCACATTCACCGAAATGTAGCCTGTAGAATACCGATAGGCAAGCTGCTCTTCTGCGATGGCGAAGGTTCTGGTGACAAAAATCCATATCACAGACGACGCCGATGAGCCTCTTCGCTCGCCGTTCCACCGAATCAAATCCTGTAAGGGCACTAAAGTAATAAAAACTAGGTATAGGTACAGATAAGCCGCGGTGGCCTAGTTGTTTGACCTATGGTCTCTCAAGCAGAGGGTCGTGGGTTCGATCCCGGACTCGTACCTCTGAGTGTTTTGGAATTTATATGCAAAATCACATTCGAAATTTACCATAAGCTTTCAGGTGAAGGAAAACATCGTGAGGAAATCTGCACACACATGACTCGTTATCAAAAAAAATTTACACAATTAAGGGATTTAATTAAAACTAAACTTAATTGATTCCTTGTTTGTATGACTTTCCCGTGTAGTTTGAAACTTTCGTTACACAAAGGAAGCGATCCTGATTTTGTCTTTATTAAGCCCTTAACTATGTACATTTTTTTTTAAAAAGACCCACCTGTGAAGTAATTCAATGGTGTGTGTGAAGCTCCCAATCAGCACTGGGCCCGCGTGGGAACGACGGCTCAAGCCATCTCATTGTGAGAGGAGGACTGTGATGGATAATAATGAGAGAGCCAGCTAATTTTTATTTTTCAGCGAGTTATCTAGTTAATAAATTTATTCTTCTTCTCATGGTACGTTGCAGTATGCTGGACACGGATGATTGGTGGCACGGGCAGGAGTTCGAATGCGTGAGCATGCTGAACCTGCTCGACCGCTGCAGCCGCCCCAAGACCATGCTACTCCAGGCCCGTCGCGCCCTGGCGCCCTCCGGACAACTCTTGCTCGCGCTCGTGCTACCCTACAAACCCTACGTTGAAGGTACACGTCACAGAGTAGCACATTGAGTGCCAACGTAGTAGTTGATAATGGCCGATGCCGGCTATGCAATATTACGTATTGCGTAGACTGACATCCATGGGGTAGTTTTTAGGGTTCCGTACCCAAAGGGTGAAAACAGGACCCTATTACTGAAACTACGCTGTCCGTCCGTCCGTCTGTCTGTCCGTCTGTCACCAGGCTGTATCTCATGACCCGTAATAGCTGAAATTTTCACAGATGATTATGTATTACTCTACATTCTTATGCTCTTATGTTTATTCCCGATGCAAGAATTTTTATGCGTTTGATGTGCATTTTTATGATTTTTAAATAAATACTAGCTTGTGCCCGCGACTTCATCCGCGCAGAATTCTGTGGCAAAGCTTCTTCATGTCTTTCATAGAATAAAGCAAAAATCCTAAAATCCATCGTCATCATTACCTAATCGACATCAGTTAGTTAGTATTAAATCCCGTTTTCAGGGTTCCATACTCAAAGGGTAAAAACGGGACCCTATTACTGAGACTTTGCTGTCCATCCGTCCGTCCGTCTGTCTGTCTGTCCGTCTGTCTGCCCGTCTGTCACCAGGCTGTATCTCATGTACCGTGATAGCTAGACAGTTGAAATTTTCACACATGATGTATTTCGGTTACCGCTATAACAACAAATACTAAAAAACAGAATAAAATAAATATTTAAGGGGGCTCCCATACAACAAACGTGATTTTTTTTTCGTTTTTGCTCGATATTGATAACGGCAACAAGTAGACGCTTTAAATATTCACAGAATATTTAGTTATATATTCACTTTAAAAATAAATAAGTAAATTAAAATAAAACAAATTTTAAGGGGGCTCCCATTCAACAAACGTCATTTTTTTCCGTTTTTATAGTTTTTATTTTATTTTTATTTATTTCAAACATTTAAACAATTATCTTTACAGGCATTGTCTAATGCTAAAGATAATGGTACGGAACCCTTTAGACGCGAGTCCGACTCGCATTTGGCCGGTTTTTGTAATTGGTGCCAGCTACGCATTAATGCGTACAATACCATTTATGTCATGGCCACCAACTTCAATTCGACTCTCACCTTCGGCACTCAATGGGGTAGACAAGATGAAAATAAACGGATCACTCACGTCTTAAATCAAGTTTAACTCGACATGTTTCACTATGAGTGAGTCTCACGGTAATTTCATGTTTAAAGTAGACAAGATGCTTCGTTAGGTAGACTCGACTCTACTAAGTACCTCTTGCACGGGTCTAGGGTTCAAAAATCAACCGTCAAACCTAGATTAGGAATGACAGACGCTACGAGGGCTGTTTGATAAATACCCGTGTTTAGAAAATAAACCTATTTTGAATAGTTGACCAAGAATTTCCTTTACCACTCAAGATTCAATGTCAGTTGTACGGCTTAAAATGTCATAAGCTATTTTCACGTATAAAAAGAAGTCAATGTGACAATCAGCCTTGTTTTTATTCTGATGTAGGAACTGTCATAAAAAAATGGTACCTAAAGCACTTACTTGGGTGACTATACATAAGTATTTATTTTTCTACTTAGCCGTTTCTAAAATCAATAAACGTTATGTGTGCTCCAGCGGTATTCTAGCTTTAATAAACCATCCAAAAATATAGATTCCGAAAATTCGATATGATAGGCCCCTATGGCGGCAATGACCCCTTCATTTAACACTAATCTCTTTCTCCAAACCAATTGTTTTTCACTTGAGAATAAAAGGAATCGTATGGGGTCTATTAAATTGTGCGGACGACGCAGCAACTCATATTGTTCCCAGTTCATCTATTTTTTCTCCTGTAATTGTGAAGATCTCACTCTACCGCGCCACACCAAGTCTTTCATTAAAAAGTCTTCCAGAGTACCAGAGCAAATGTTACAAATTATTAGTAGAGATGATTACCTACTCTACATACATACTTCCGGTTTGTACCTATCTAGGTTTTTGTTGCGAACTACACTTTGTGCTGGCGTTCGTGTCATCACAATGTGTTGTTTGTTTTTTTTTGTGTTTATATTTTAAATGGGTCCCACTGAAAAACAGCCTTGTGGTTTGCCGCAACATTATGCTGAGTGGGCCCAATTTATACTATTCGATGATTTTTTTTTGTATTTTTCCTGTCAACTGTATTTCCTGTGTATCGGATATGTGTAAATAAACATCTCTCTCTCTCTCTCTCTTATGGCTAAAAATCCATCTTTATTCCTTGTCTATACGTCATAAATGGAATGTCTATGCAAAATTTCAGTGACAGCGGACCACAAGCCCGAGGAGCGGCTGCCGATCTCCGGAGCGACGTTCGAGGAGCAAGTGGAATCATTCGTGCAGTTCATGCGAGACGAGTGCGGATTTGAGCTGGTCACGTGGACGCGGGTGCCGTACTTGTGCGAGGGGGACTTCGCTCAGGCCTACTACTGGCTTGACGACTCCGTCTATGTCTTCACACCCACCGCACAACCGACAGATACCCTATGAACGTATTAATGTACCAACAGCCTACAACCCTACAATCATAAAATAGCCATATTACTGTCGCTAGCTCCGAAAGTTTATTTTTAGCTACAAAAGATGCCTTTTACCAGAATTCAGAATCTGTCATCCAAAATGAGTGAACACGTCTAGCTTTGTTGCTTATGTGCAGTTCTTCCCAAGACCAAAATCTTTGCTGGGAGCTGGAAGTGCTGAGTGATATTTGTCACATTCCTTAGTCTACGGCATAGCGTAAGCTCTTGAAAAAAAGTCAAGACTACATACATACTCGACTGTCTGTCAGACCATTTTAGAGAAAATTTAAACAATAGCGCAATTAACCAAACCACAGACAATCTTGTTTTGGTTTACTGATGTGAAACAGAACCAATAAATCAATTAATTTTAATATCGATTTAATTATTACTTACCATAATATAAACATTCGACGCGACTCCTTTTGGTAAAGATTACTAGATGCAAGTCGGGTGCACTGCATGTTGCGTTTAAATTTTGTGTTTATTTACTTAGGTATAATATTGTACTATGACCAATAACTATTTAACTAATTTATTTATTTCAAAATAGTTAAAAATCAATGATCCACTTAAAATTCAATCCATAAATCGATTACAAAAATGCAAATAACGTGAATCCAGTGAAGAAAGCATCAAATCGAAACAGAAGAAACACGGATAAATTTATGGTATTGATTCCATCTAGTGGGCGATTGCAAGAATTTCAGCAAAATCAGTTCGTTTACATTTTTTCTAAATGGTCTGACATTGGTTGTATATGTAGGTGTGCCCAGATTAAGCACATCACTCGGAATGTCAGGATCGATACAAATGTTTTTCGAAATATAAATGTCGCGATATGATGCCACACACCACGCCAGTGTAGCGTCCTTGCTATAATGGATCTTTGGAAAAAAATAACTTCGAAATTGTCAAATAATTTCAAATATTGGTGTAGACACCTGAACATATTCCATCGATATATTATCCAATAAAGACTGCCAAAATTACTAATGTTGTTATAACCTTAATGCATATATTCTCAAAAAAGAGTACACTACTTACTCATAAATAAGCAAATAATGCAATAAGCAGTTATCTGTAGAAAAAGTGGCCTGAAATTGATGGGCGTCCGAGGAACTCGCGAACCAAAACGCACATTTTTGTCATCGAATAAATGTTTATAAATCTAAATTTTACTGTTCTGATAGTGATACATTGAATTGAATTTATTAGCTATTTTATAGATGTTTACTACTTTTCTACATTATAATACTAATTAGGTTTAATTCATGTATCTTAAGTATAAGATTAATTATTATAAAAGATGTTTATCATCACTAACGAAAGGCGACTTGAAACAGTCCACAGATATTTTTAAATTATATTTATCCCCGCAATATAGATTGTGTTATAATTTAAGAAGAAAATTGAAATTCAGTACTTACTTAATTTATCATTCCTGCTAAATACCGCCATTTAATGTTACATCTACTTGTGCGTGTTCGTGTCAATGTGAATAACGAGTTCTTTGTGTTGTATTAATGCTAGCATTCCATTAAATCTTAGAAGTATTTAATCATGTTTTGAAATGTAATCTATAAAAAGGTGCTTTCTATTCTGTACTCCGATGATGTCTTCGATATAATTTGTGATGCGATGTGATGTAATTTAAAAAAAGAAAATAATATTTATTATTATTTATTTAAATCTGTGTGGGGTATTTTTTCGAGTAGCGTCTTCTTAGTTTGGCGCTTAGATATTGTTTTTTTTTTCTTTTATTCTTAAACAAAAGTGAAGGAGGAACCCTGCAAAAATAACTTTTAAAAATCCACCTTTAAAATAACCCCACAGAGGGGGTATCAAGTCAATCCGCATGCGTTTCCACACACACGTCTGCAGTCGTAATTTTAAAACTTCGACCAGAAATCTTGGTTCCTAAAACTTCTGAAAACTATGTAATTAAAATACTGGATCAATTAAAATAAAAAAGAGAATTAAATATTTTTATTTATTACTAAGCATTGATTTCTCAATCCACTATATTACCACGTTTACAAGATAAAATAAATTTTAATTTCGGCAAATAATAAGTTACATGGCAAGGCCAAATATACATCGATTTAACAACAAATGTAGGGTAGTAATTAAATAAAATAACTATTTCAAGTACAGTCCGCGCGCTATTTTATTAGCATCATTCCGGAGTATTGCTCTAGTACAGTCGGCAGCACTGCAGATATATCGTAGAGGGCAACGAAGTCCAACACGTGTATGAATATACTCGACTGACGAGTGCTATACTTAACGGCTATTATTTTTTTACATACCTAGGAATTAAATTAACACCCGCCAAGGATAACATTACAAATGAAGAACATTAAAATAACGAAGTTACATTTAATTATATGTCACGTAAATATAAGCGAATGAAATCGCGCGCCGACTTTAAATATACTTCCTACATTTTGATTGCATGTAAATGTCAAAATTAGATTTTGATCAAATTTATATCACAGGAAACAAGGTGCCAATTTGAATACAGAAACTTTTGATAAAAAGTCAATCTAAATATAAAAGATACATTATCTTAATATATTATTCAAGCATTATTTAACCATGTTCAGAATTATAGAAATCAACCAAATCAGTCGATGGCAAAGATAAAAAATTCGCGGAATGAGTGCAAAGGAAATGGTTATGAGTGAGGGGACGTAAAATGCAATACTGTCCCAGGCCAGCAGGAACAAGCACACAAATATAATTTAATAAAGATTCAATCATTCCGCGAGCCACTCGATCACCTATCGATGGCGCAGATCAGCATTAGGCTGCTTTTCCACCAGAGATGTGCGAGGTAGCTAAGCGGTGCGAGGCTGTGTAACGGTGTGAATGTTTCCACCAAAGATGTGCGAGGTAGCTGAGCGGTGCGAGGATGTGTAGCGGGCTCTTTTCAAATAAGCAGGCGGGGTTCGGTGAGGCGGGAGCGGAGAAAACCCGCCTAGCAACACATCCCTCGCAACACATTCCTCGCACACATCTTTCCCGTCTTTTGTATGTACAAAAAACTCGCTCCGCTGAACTGCTTCCACCAGAGCTGAGCTGAGCAAGGATAGGTAAATGAAGTCTTTCTATTGGTTCATGACAAACACATCCCTCGCACAGCTCCGGTGGACACGCAGCCTTAATTGCAAGGAATTAAAATATTGCCTCTTCGGATAATATACAGTACTTAATGCATTACAAAAATTCGGAGCTGCAACGGTAATCACATCAAAAGTCTACCTTTACGTGAAGTCGTTAAACTAACCTGACAATCAGACCGTGTTGGCTTCTAACATCGAGTCTAACAGAACTCGGCCAAAATGTGAGATCAAACAACTCTCAAATAATTAAGCATCAGATCCTGCTGTCAATTGAAATACTCTTATCAGTCTGAATATAAATTTCTAATAAGTAATAAATTATTTTTCATCCAACACTATGTTGTTAGTTTCTTTGTTACAGATAGTTCCAATTTATTATAAAAAATGTTATGAAGTCCATTTTTGACTAGAACGCTTAATTCTAATACAGAGTGAGATTCTTTTGATAATTTTTAATACTTTTTCAATGATTTTAACGACGGTCATATAAACTTAATACTACTTAGAAGCGAAACCAATCTGACCCCAACGTAATAGCCTCGTTTATACTCGCAAGTATTATAAGTAAAGAATAATGAAAACTATACGCTAGGTCAAGTACGAAAAGTATGCAAATACAAATTTCAAATATAATAAAATAAGTGCTTCTATAGAGTGAAGAACGGGGCTAACGGACTTTCCTATCTGATCGTATTAAAACGTCCCTAGAACAGCGTCAATGTGGTAATATGGTAGATAGACCCAGTCCCACCCTCGGCCTGCACTCTAGTAGAAACATCGACAAGAACTTAACAATATAATAAGCTGCTTATAACAAGAATCGACAATAGTCAAAAAATGTGATGCTATGCGACTAAAATATAGTTCGGTATCGATAAACAGACGCCACACAACGTCACACGCCTCGGATGCGTTATTGTAAGTCAGCATTTCCAATATATTCACTAATTTTAAATTACAGTACTAAGATACAAAATTTTAAGTTTAAAGTAGGCTTTGCCTAATTATTGCACTAGCAAACTTATGTATTTCATTATTTCACTTATGTGATGTTTTGGAAGTAAATAGCAACTTGCGTTGTTATTACATTGTACTTAAACCTACTGCACACTGAGACAGCGCAAACCCTTCAATTAACGAACAAGATTTAAGCGTTTCTCATCCACAACCCACGAGACTCCACCCGATACATTACAATCACATCTAACGATTACAAAATAAAATTATGTAGTTTTAAACAAAAATATGACTGGCAATACTAGCCTCGTGAATGCCGCCCGGTGTGCAGTCCACACACAGAACCTAATTTTATATTCACAGGCAATACTAGCTAAGAACGACATGAAAAATTGCAGTCTTCAATAAGATACCTCCCTATCATACACGAGACAAGACTTGGCGCATCCAACATCATTATTTAGTCTGGTTTAAAATGATGTAGTGATTCTCTAAAAAATTACAATATTTAATTTAAAAAAAATAGTCAAAAATTCAATCTCGACCTTCAAAAACATAGATATTATATTTTTAATAAAGTTACCTACCTTTCAAAAAAAAACATTCACTTATTTGCTCAAAATCCATTATGTACTTTTTACTGGAAATTATAATCATCATATACTTTAAAAAAACAGACCCCAGACAGAGATTTTATTAGACAAAAAACCGACTTACTTACACATATTTATATTCATATTTATGTCAAGATTTCGCTCAGTATTACCCCTATTACACTTCTATCACAGTGTAAATAATGCACTTACGACAATACAGTGAAATAAAGGACGAAATGAGATATGGGATCAATAACCGTAAAAAGATCTTACACCATAACATTCAAAGCAATAAAGCAACATACATAATGTGTGCGAACGATTAACAGATAAAAGACATTTACTTAACAAAAACGTAAAACGAATATAATAAAGAATACAACGTATACGTAACACAAAACCAAAACGGCTTGCAGGAATATATTTATAATTGTAAAGCAAATTTAAAAAAAACTGTACGTACACAGTTCCCGAATTCGAGTTCAACATACAAGCCACATCCATAGAACGCACAAAATATAGTCAAATCGTCTATTTATAGCTCTTAACTTGTACTTCCATCCATTATGATATCGGATGATAATGTGTAATCAGCTAACAAGTCCGAGAATCCTGAAGTAAATCAGGCTAATACTATTTTTGTTACAAACATCCACTGGTTCTGTTTTTCATAAGAAAAATACTTGAATATAGAAAACACTCAAATAGTCCAATATAAAATGCCATACAAAAGTACCTACTCCATCGCTATTCGACGCTTTCTACATTCAAGTAGCGTTATAACGCATTCGCTTTTGAGCTTAAATCATAGCGTTACGCCGAGATAATTTCAAAATATTAGAACAAAATACGGCAAGTATGCCTACCTACCCGGGTACAACGATCGAAGTCGTGTGAAGGTGTCTGCAGGCAGCGGGAGGCTAGTTGCCGCTCACGATCTTACGGCTTTCCAGTTCCTCCATGTTGTTTGAACTGAAAAAAATTGTTTTCATTTTATTAATGTCCACTTTCTAAAGGAGGATGGGCAGATTTACAAGTATGAACTCTGGCCTAGGGACCAATAACAACAAGCCATAATCATTGGAAAAGTTTTTTTTTTTATATTCTACAACTTTTTGTATTGCGGGAAATCTCGAATCGCTGTGTAAAAAAAGGTATGGCAATATAAAAAAAACATATGACAACGCATAAAAAACAAAAGCATGACACAAAATCATTGACAGTTACAAAACCTTGATAATCTGTAAAGCGATACAAGAACTTAGTATCGAAAAAACCTGCATAGGAACTTTCAACTACTTTAATGCAGCAATAACTTTTTTTATACAAAGGTTAAGGCCATAGTAAAAGTTTTAGAACTTAGAATAAGCTATCCAGTGGCATGTCGCTTGTCTTTATTGGTCATATAGACCAATAAGCCCACCCTCCTTTAGTTTTAAAGACAGTTAAATCTCAAACTTGTATCTCAAATGCAGCTAAGTGACTGGTCTCACACGCGCAGGTTGCTATTGCACTGTACGTGATTTGTTACATTTACGGCAAAAATGCAGAACATTGGAGTTTCATTAATTCATCATCATCAGCCTATGTTCGTCCACTGCTGGACATAGGCCTCTCCCATGGCACGCCACTGAGCACGATCCTCGGCCACTCTCAACTGGGGGGCGTGGTTCGTGTTGACTTGCCATTTGGTCGGATTTGCTCTAATTGCCACGCTGAGCAGGCGGGTTGGCAATCGCAGTACATTCGAACCGGTATCGCTGCTGCCCGACACCGGTGGGACCGATGTGTACTTGGTCACAGAGTCTCTTAGTCGCCTTTTACGACTCCCGCGAGAAGAGTTGGGGTGTCATTCATTATTCCCCTGTAATGCTCAGTCAAACTTAAAACAACTACTGCGAACTAGTATTAATAACCTTAGCTAGAAATTCTACCTCAGTGTTAACAAAACTGGTTATAATAGGTTCTAATTACTAAACTTTGCGTGATGCGCGTAAGTTACAAATTAAAATACAAATGGTAAACTGTTACAAAAGTTAACTGCAGTAAATTTGTAAGTTATCTACAAATATGTAATAACTAGCCTTTTCTCGTCGTCTTCAGCATTTCAGGCAAAAGACGTCCACTGCTGACCATAGGCCTTCCCCAAAGTTTCCCCGAACAGACCGGTCGGTCCTGCCTGCGTCATCCAACGTGTTCCCGCAAACTTAACCAGGGCCCAATTGCATAACAAATTACAACTTATATTACAAGGGGAACTCCCTTTCTAGTTAATATAACTGAAGCGAGAGTTCCGCTTGTAATATTAGTTGTAATTTGTTATGCAATTGGGCCCAGCTCGTTCCATGTTTTTGAAGGCCTATTCTAACCACCTTAGCCTTTACCATATGAATTAAAATTCCGGGATTATACTAAACTCCCATGGGAATTCCCAAAAATTACATCAGTCTTGATTAATGTTGTATGCAGAACGTCTATACAAAATTTCGTGACTCTAGCCTCTTGAGATCCAGGAAAATTATTGTGTATTTGAATTAAGAACCCTTTTATTGTTTACATAAAAATCTTAAAATTCAAAGTCGTTTTTGAAATAAGTACAAAAAATATACGCGGGGAAGACCCCTAACTAAGAAGGAGGCTAGACTGGTTGAACATTTCGGGCTCATTCCGGAGATCCGTGCAGCCTTTTTAGCGTAAATTAGTGACAAACGCACACGCGTATAAAATTTCACATTTACAATATGAGAAGGATAATCTCACCGTAATTTGTCATCATTTTTCCACGAGGTGACTTGAATGTGCGGGGGCGGTAAGTAGCTGCGCAGTGACTGCACCAATTGGATGGTGTCTAACAAAACTGAAACAGCAAATTGTTCAACATAGTCATATTGCGCAATCTGGGGCGTGTGGAAACACTTATTCCACTATGATACGGACAATAAAATCATTCCGAATATCAATATCATACATTGTATTTTTAAAAGTTTGTTTGTTTGTCAAACTACTAGGCTACTACGCCTTTTTTTCATCCATTGTAGTATTTTAGTATATAATAATTACACAGTTGCTTGCATACTACGCAATAAATATAGCACTAATCCTAAGCAGTCTCTTTTCCAACATCACACTCTAAGGGCCACTTGCACGGTCTAGGGTTAAAAAAAATGTTAATAATTGATACGGATGAATTTCATACACTTTGACACTACCTACTTAACTTAGGGTTAGCAGTTAATTCGGAGTCACGTAGCTAACTTGGTCCGCACAAGCCTGACAAAGAACGCTAGAGCCCTCTACATTATTTTCACCGATGCATATGACACACCGTTTCGAGCTTATAAAAAAGTTATTATATTATTTATGGGCGGTGGTGATCATTTTCCCTCGGGTATGTATTACAATACCGAAGTACGAAAGACCGAATGTATTAAAACATCGAATGGGTCAAAAGACCGACACGATTTTTTTCTGAAACCTTTAACTTTATAAGATTGTTATAAAACAAACCTAACCTAACCTAATGGGTTCTGTATAATGCCGTTCTAATAAATTCTGAAAAGTTTACGGTTTCAGAAAAAAATCGTGTCGGTCTTTTGACCCATTCGATGTTTTAATACATTCGGTCTTTCGTACTTCGGTATTGTAATACATACACCCTTACATATACCCTTTTCCCTCAGATGACCCGTTTGCTCGTTTGCCTCCTATCATAATAAAAAAAAATGCCAGTCTACTTATACACTGTGTTTTTTTTTATTTCCGTCAATTGACAACATTTCATATTTCTAAGACTACAATTTGATTCGTTCTCTGTATTCTGTTTGGAAAGAGAAAGACGCTGATAGTTTTAAATTTTCACTAGGATTATTAATTAATTAATTAATTAATGGAGGGCCACTTAGGCCGTGTTCAAACCAAACGTATAGTCAGCCGCCGAATGTGAGCAGGCTCACTGAACCCCAGTGTTTAATATGAAAAAACGTAAGCGTATTGTCGGTTTGGTGTGAACGAAAAAATGAATATGTATGGAAATACAATAAACTGCGTAACGCTCGCTCACATTCGGCGGCTGACAGTGAGTTTGGTCTGAACACGTCCTTATAGAAACGTGGGTGCCGGGTATGGGTACTGACTCTTCTGGAGCTGTTCGCTCTGCTTGCCGTAGGGCTTGCACATGGCGGGGCGCACGCAGGGCCGCATGCGCTGCAGGTTGCGCGCCAGCTCCGCGAACGCGCGCACCACGCGCTCCTGGCCGCCGCCCGCGCCCGCACCCGCTCCCGCCCCCGCGCCCGCGCCCGCGCCCGCGCCGCTCGCCGCGCCCGCCGCCGCCGCCGCCGCCGCCGCCGCCGCCGCGCCGCCGCCCGAGAGCGACTCTAGGCTCTCTAGGTTTGCTCTGAAATCATAACGTAATTTACAAGCTTTTATTTAATTTATAAAGAAATGAGAGAAAAGTTCGGATGACTAGACAAGCACACCCAGAAAAAAAACCTGTATTAAAAATACTTTTTTATCAAAAAATAATTTTAATTACATTTTACCCACGACTTCGCTCGCATAAACCTTTTAAGCATGATTTTAATTTAAGGCAATAATCCACTGCAAATAGTTAAAAAAGATCCAGACTTCCTAACAATCTTAACATTTTGACAAAACTCACATTGGTGGTATGTGCACTTTAATGCGTATTTTTTCTTTAGTCTCCAAAGTCTAGCTAGCTAGAGCCATTCGTAGACGTAAAAATTGTGTTATAATATCCATCCATACTGACAAAAGTAGCTCAGAAGTCAGGCTTCTTCCTACAGTTTATTAAGAACTTTCTGCAGAGTAACCAAAAATATCAGTTTTTTCGTGACTTTTCACTGATCACTTTTTTCTGACTTCCAGAAGGTGGACGAATATTACTGATTTACCATGGGAGTTCAAGAAAATTTCATAGGTATTCCCATAAATTACATCTTGATCTTCATTTAAGTTGCATAAAGACCACCCTTAAAAATTTCGGTATAGTCATCTATACTCTGTTACTACAACAGCAGCTGTATCTGTTACACTAGGATGTTGCCGCGTGATTTACCTCAGGAAGTCAGTCAGCTTGTGGTCGTCACTGTAGTGGTGCTTTTTATCGGCGGCGGGCGCGGCGGCGCGCGGCGCGTGGTACTTGTCGTGTTGTAGCGCGCGCGTCTGGTGTTGCAGCAACAGTTGCTGATGCTGAGACAACTTATCGGCGCGCCGTTCCGACTTCTCTGACGTCAGCCCCGCTGTAATTGTATAAGAACTTTAAGACCTTGCGTGAATTGCAATACTGGTTATGTGAAGATGTCGCAGCGTGCTCAAGCTGGACAAATACCACTTTTAGATTAGCGCATTTCGCGCATATACGAATACATTTAGCGACTAACACCATCACTGACAGCTCTGTTATCATGGACTGAGTGTTTGTTTATTTGTATTTCTTCATGTTTAGAGCCACGCAACGAGTGTTACGTAACTACGCCTTGTGCCACGAGGAGAGCCGCCGAACCAACATATAGCAGCCTGCCCTTGAAAACTAGCCTACGCCAGCTACCACTACGTGAGGCGATGCATCCGCAGAACGTGACTCGCGTTTACCTAATTAAGATTATTGTTAGCTAAATTACGTCACATTCACACTTCGAACTGTCGTCATTTAGCATTCAAGATGTAGAATTAGTTATTAGTTTTAATTCATTCTCCTGGTTTTCTTCTAGCCTCCGACAGCCGAGTTTATAACTCGAGCTATGGAGAGAGTTATCAGGTACTTTACGCGATAAAATCCGGAGTACAGAAATTCACCAACATCTCGAAGGACAAATAACCGTCGGCGGAGAAAGGTTCTCGAGTGGCGCTCACGATCCGGAAGTCGCAGCGTTGGCGGCCTCTCGCTAGTTGGACTAAAGATAAAACAACCAGTGTATGCAGGTGGCAAGTTGTTATTCAATGTGGCATTCTAATGGAGAGGCCATTCACTCAATTCGCTTCTTCACTGTCTAGTAGAGCAAATTTTATAATTAATAAAGAACAAAAACCGGCCAAGAGCGTGTCGGACACGCACAAGGTAGGGTTCCGTAGCCATTACAAAAAAATCAAGTAATATTTTTCTAAGGATTTCGTATATGTACGAAATCATCCAAGTTTAGGTATGTTTTATACCTTAGGCTACTATTTACTCTTAAACTACAAATAATTTCCAAGCAATCTTAGCCGCTATAATTTTCCTAGTAAATTTGATATATTTACTACCATTCTGAATTTTTTCAAATTTTTCCACCTAACAGTTTAGATTTTAGAGGGGGGGGGACGCTCGATTTTAATGAAAATTTTCACTTTAAAGTTGAATATTTCGCAAATAGATCGCTGAATAGAAAAATCATGTTAGCAAATCCGCAATGGTTTTAAAAGACCTATCCAACGATACCCCACACTATAGGATTAGTCGAGAAAAAAAAAATCACCCCCCCTTTACGTAACTATAAGGGTTCCTAGTTGACTACGGAACCCTAAAAAGGCATGGAGGGTTAGCGACTCACTGAGGGCTGCGAGGTGCGGCGCGAGGGGCAGCTGGTAATCCTGGAGCGCCGAGCCGCGCAGCAGCCGCTCCACCGCCGCGCTGTCCGCCAGGCCCGCCGCGCCCGTGTCTGTACATAAACGATGGACACACTTTAATCACCATACACAGCAATACCGTGGCCGTCCATGGAGAGCTTGTTGCTTTCGCTACAAACCTCACTATGGAAATAGGGTCTCGACTACAGATTACATAATAGTTACGAAGTAACAAATTCCAGTCGTATTTGATAGCCGCTATATCCGCCTGGCCCCGCCAACGGTATTAGCCTGCTGCATACATTTTCGAGTGGCGAATGCTAAAGAGTATAGAATCACTACATGTCTACATGTACAGTGACGGTGCAGTGTTCAGACGCGACGCGATGTGATAAATTTCATTGAGGGAATACATACGTCAAATGAGTACTTGTTAATGTTCTCTCAATTAAATGAGCAGTGTTGCATGAATAAAATCTGGCTTTATCTCTACAGTTGTTTCATTCATTCCTCAAATGGAATGTGATGCGTGCCCCATACCTATAAACGGGGCATACTCAATATAAACTTGCAAGTTACACACACTACAATTTGAAACAAGGACTTTTGGGTCAACATCAAACTAGACAAATTCAGAACTCCCATTTGACATAAGAAACTTCTAAGTTTCTACGTTTAAATATTCATTGGGAAATGTAGTAATTATTAGGGGAGATGTTTTATAATAGTCCTCATGTCTGCCTGGCAATTCTAGATATATTGTAGCCATTAGACATGTTATCTACTGCAATTAACTGTAATGAGCTCCCAATGAGCTCCCAATGTTTCACCCGTGATAATAACGCTGGTAGATGCGTGGAAATACTCCAAGCTCATTAAAGGTAAGTGCATTCAATCTATAAAAATATAACTGTGAATTTTATTATCCTAAGCAGTTTTTATTTTCGTTTAATGAACAGAAATAACTCTGTCCAGCTGCAAAATTGATCTTTACCAGGAATATAAGTGGGCTGCTGCGACAGATGCTGCTGTATGGACTTCTGTGTCATCTCAAGCTGGTTCTTGTAGTACCGGCAAGCAGGGTTGGGGCAGTTCTGTACCACTTCTACTATGAACTCCTTCTCCATGCCAAACTGCTCCCTACCTATTGTGTAAGACTCGACCACCTGAAATGGGAATTCTTCAATTGAGACAGTATCAGACTCATGCTGCATTCCAAAATAAGTCATTATCATATATGTCACACTCTAGGGGGCATTTTGCGGGCACCCAGTTGGTAAGGTTTACAAATTACACACTATGTAGATAATTTAAGATTGATAAATGATAATGGGTATGTTACAAATACTAAATATGTATACTTGTTAAGTATTGTGAAGGATGGCTTCATAAAGGTGGAAAGGAAGAAGAAGCCCGCCTGTCGCAATCAGTGCGGCACCGCCCTGACCGGACCGAACCATCTGCTGCGTCCCGCGACGCCGACGACGCAGCTGTACGTGTCCCACCTGCATCACTCCACGAAGGTCGCGGACATCGTGGAATATGTGCGAGTGAAGACCAAGCTCACTCTGAGGGTCGAGCGGTTGGAATCCCACTATGACGTGAATTTTAATTCATTTGTGGTGAGGGTGCCGACTGATCAACTGTCGACCTTTACAAGAGAAGAGTTTTGGATGAAAGGTGTCGCTTACCGGCTTTGAACCGGTTTCGTGGCCAGTTAACTGACACCGCAAAAGTGCCCACGTCACAGACTTCTCATGCTAGTAATTAAGTTGTTAATTAAGTATAATATAAATATGTATGTTAGTCTTTAAGGTATTTTTATATGGGCCTATGCAGCCAGAAATAAAATTATTGTATTCTATTGTATTCTGTGTGACGAACTTGGCGCATATGCTTGAATCAAGGTTAGTAATCGTGTTTCGGATATACGAAATATCAATACCGCAATCCTATCCGAGCACAAGTATTTCCACGCATCTACCAGATCCTATTCGGCAACACTTTGCCGAAGCCAGGGACGAGTGGAAGGAGAAAGGGGAGGCCTTTGCCCAGCAGTGGGACACTGTATAGGCTATTTAAAAAAAAAATTGTATTCTATTAAAATGTTTTTTTTTTTGTAAACCTTACCAAATGACATGCCCACAAAATGCCTGCTGGAGTGTGATGTATGGACATTATAACTACTGGTACCCTTCATTTGATTTATCTAATGGAGAATTAAATCTTCTTGCAACAGTTTGCAAAACAAACCAGAAACCGTATTGTCTAACACACGGACGCCACTATATATTCACCATCTCTTTCGCCCCTCATCCTATACCGTGTGACAGAGAGAAATAGTGAAAACAATTGAGATTTCAAATGTGTTAGACAATAAGACCTCTGTATTTAAATGGATGATGTCTGTCACCTGACTTGCATGTTATAAACACATCCTATCTTGTTTTTATTTTCCAAAGTTGACTTTACCTACATCAGTTAGTTCCACATATTGCTATGAGTCATGAGTGAGTTTTGTTATGTCTAACAAAAGCGAAAATGTTGAATTATGTGAATCTGAATAAATCCAATACAGGAGCCTGAGAGAATGTAAATTATTTTGAACAAAACTATGATAATGAGGTATCATTGATATGTTTGCATCTCAAACATTTCCTTGTCCTTGCATAATCCACTTCAATGATGCCAATTAAGATTAGAAATGTTAGGCTCAGACAATGTTGACCTCCATAATCTAAGGGCTTTCTGTGTCCAGCAGTCCTGTCAGTTAGCAGACTATAATGATAAGTTTTTTTTATACTTACACTGTTAAAATTTAGCTGACTATAAATTGATGGTATGCCTCACCTCTATTCAATATTTTCAACTATGAAAACAGATCTTTTAAGTCCTGCATTTAATTTTGTTACTAGAGCACGGTAAACTAATAAACTTACAGCTCTGACAGTGGCCTCCAATCCCAGATGCAGCCCATGAGGCCCATTCATGTGTTTCAACATCACAGCATTGGCAAAGTGCTCATAAGGAAGTATTATCTTGCCATTTTCTCTTAGTATCAGTCTACCTTGGGTGTCCAGTCCCACTCTTGATGCCATCATTCTGTAAAACACATAAAACATTACTCACTTAATGAAAACTGGCTAGAATTGATAATCATATTAATGTTATTCAGAATAATTTGACCTCACTGAGAATAATAATTAATATACTTTTGAACCAAACTTGAATATTCATGCAGACAAAGCTTCTTTTATAAAATTATAATCATACACTGTTGCTATGATTTGAATAATGATTTGTTTCAGTTAAAGGTTATTTTTATAGTAATGAAATAATTTCCAATAGGAATGTGTGCACTGACTGCAGGTATGCAGCGCTGGGCAACATGGAGGAGTCTTTGAGGTCGCTGAAGCACTGGAGCAGCTCGATGCTCGGGCTCCAGCCTTTGTTCTGCAGGTAGAGCTGCAGCAGCATGTACAGCTTCTCGGTCACGTAGCCCTCCGCGCCGTGAGCCGCGGCCGCGCCGCCGCCCGCGCCTCCGCCGCCCGTGCTCTTCGCCAGCACGCTCTTCATAGTCTCCGCCAGATCCATCTTGTAGATGTCCAAGTAAGTCCTCTTTTGGGAATCCTGCACCAAAACAAACACTACCATATAATGCCAACCTCGGAAATCGATAGCGATACACGTTTGTAAGGAACGTAATGCACTCCAAGTCGCAAACACTCACCAGAATGATAGTAATGTGTATGCCCAGTCACTGAAAAACACTGTATTATCCTATGAAATAATAATTATGGAGATATCCATCTACTACTTTTTGTAAAAAGATGGGAATTTGACGAGACTATCCTTTCTTCTTTTTGACTTGACTGACGCTGTCATTTTATTTTGATAGTGTTGTACAAAGAGTGTGGTGCAAAGTGTGTGGTAGAAACACCGAAACGTTGAAATTCGGTACCTACAGACTTTTTACCTACATCTTATTACTCCGAATAATTATTTTCAAAATTAGCATTTTTATTTTTTTATAGACGTCTCATTAAGTAGATCAAGCAAGCATTAAATTTTAATGAACAGATCCTGATATTACCTTACTTCTAAACGAAGACGTCAAAATTTTTGACAGTAGCATGACGTTGACACTGACAATTTTGACCAAGACAACGTGCGCGGACTGCAGTGTTGAGGTTGTAAACGTAACTTAGTAGTATTTGCAATGTTAAAAAAATAATTGATCTTTGAAATAGTTTCATTACACCATGGACGAGTTGGTGGTAGGAACTTATGAAGGCTTCCTCTTAGGCTATTCTTTGAGTTACGAAAATGAAGTAAGTCTAGTATACACACACGCCTGCAATTATACAGCATGTTCTTTTCGATATAGGAACATCAAATTTTTATTAATTTGCAGAAAAACAAACTCAAACAAACCTTTGCTACGCATTCACATACTTCTTCAGTGCGATGCGTTTCCGTTGCTGGCAAATTCCTGGCGTCTGGCGGCACCGACGACAAGGTTGTCGTCATTGACATGAACTTACGGAAAGAGCACACTGTTCTTATGAACCACGACGGCACAGTCAATACCGTTGCGTTTACAAACAGCGGGTCCCATTTGCTTACTGGTAGTGATGATGGATCCATCATAGTAACAAGAACGGGCAATTGGCAGATTGAAAAAATATGGAAAAAAGCTCACCAAGGTATTTAATTTATTAATTTACAAACACATTTCTCTTAGCATTTTGTAGCCAACTGTAGTAATCTATTACATAAAAATCTTGTGTCACAGTGTTTGTTATCAAACTCGTCCGGAATGGCTTGAACAATTTTTATAAAACAAAAATTCTCCATGTTTGGTAGGTCTGAGAATAGGTTGTAGGCTATTTTTTGTACCTCTATTCTTCGCAGACAGAGTTGCGGGCAACAGCTAGTCTTAATATATAGAAATCTTGTGTCACAGTGTTTGTTATCAAACTCCTCCAAAACTGCTTGACCGATTGTTATGAATTTTTTCTGTATATTTGGTAGGTCTGAGAATAGTTTGTAGGCTATTTTTTATACCCCTATTCTTCGCTGACAGAGTTGCGGGCAACAGCTAGTATTACTATGATAATGAGCAAATGATATTCATCACAGAACATTAAATTAAGTATGCCTGTTTTTCAGGTTTCCCCATCACTGATATTGCAGTTCACCCTTCTGACAAATTAGCTTTAAGTATTGGAGGCGACAAAACACTGAGAACTTGGAATTTGATCAAAGGGAGGCCAGCTTTTACTATAAATCTATCAAGCAAAGGTGTAACCATGCCCACAGAAATCAAGTTTTCTCCTACAGGTGATAGGTTCTCACTTATCTATCAACAAAATGTTGATGTCTGGACCATTAGTAAAGCTGGTATTGAGAAACAAATGAAGTGCACCTCAAAACCAACTTCAGTACAATGGGTCACAGAAGAGAGGATGTTTGTAGGATTAGAAAACGGGAATATAATCACTTTAACTCTTTCCAATACCCAAGCACAGACATACAAAGCCCATAAACAGAGAGTGAAGTGCCTGCATTATAATAATGATATACTCTATACACTATCCAGTTCAGGAGAACTTAAAGCTTGGTCAGTAAATGATTCCAAATTAAGTGAAATTTGCTATCATAATGCAGCATGTAGGCTCACATGTGTAACCTTAAACAGGCAGAGCCAATTGATAAAGAAGGAAGAGAAGTCAGACGAAGAAAATTCAGAAGTGGAGGATGAAGTCATTCAAGCAGAGGACACTAACAGTGAGCATTCTGATGAGGATAAAGCCAAGGTGCCATCTCAGGCACCTAAAAGGAAACCAGGTGCTTTTGTAACCATCAGCTATGGGAATGAGGATGATGAAAAAACTGGAAATCCTCCACCAAAGAAGAAATTTAAAAAAAAGAAAATAAATAAAAATAGAAAAAATAAAGTTGTTGAATAGTCCAATAGCTCATGTATTTCATTTTTCCAGGATACAATTTTATTATGTTAACATGCAAAGAGCCAGTAAGAAAAAGTCAGATCACCACTGCAGACTATATTTTCATTGTCATTTTAGGAAATGTACATGATTTTCACATTGATCATAATTGATAGTAAAAAACAATATGATGTAGACTTTGGTTTGTTTATTTAATTATAAATAAAAAGAATCTCTCCCACACCCAAATACATAAATAATAAACTGTAAGACACAATAAATTAATTTGGTCCCAAAATAAATATTTAATAATTTAAGGAAAATTTAAAAAAAATCAACAATTAATAAACAGTACTGATCAATTTTGGCAATTGTTAATGGACTCCCTACTTACATTATTCGTTATTTCTTAATTAAAATAAATATCCTAAATGCACACAATGTACATTCAAGTCATACAGAGTGATTTGAAGCACATTTCCCAGTCGCGTTCGCCCCGGCAGCCGGGGCTATGTACACAGCACAATACACAACAGCTACAGAACCGAACATACACACGAGGATAATTGAATACACATACAACACCGGGCTGAGACTGTACCCTGCTCCAGGCAAGTTCTCCAATTTTTACAAGCTCAGGTCCGGGCTAATGTTGCACTAACTGTGACTAAAGCTACTATAAACAGTACCTACTTTTTATGAGCAGATGAAGTCCCAGCCTTAAATTTATGTTGCCTAAAAAAACTATAAAGCCAGACTTATCATTGAAAATTCACACAGAAATATCAAGAGAGAATTTAACTGGAATGTATTTTTAAATAATGAATTACATTTCATAAGATATATTTTTACTTGATAGCGAAAATGGGTAAAGAAATGCGGTGTGGTTGTAAGATATTAGTAAAAAAATGAGATGAGATCACATGCTCGATTAATGTCATATTGTATGCAATTTGAATATCTTACTAACACATCAGCAACATCGCTCTAACGATAGTCACCTTTACATTTGCTAAGTACATTTTGTGCAAAGTATTATTATTTTCAAATAATTAAGATAATATTTAATTCCTGTTCTTGTAGACAACTTTGCGATAAATGGTAATTATATGCATTACATTACAATTTTATTGACATTCTGTGGTAGATACATATTGAACTTTACATAAAGACTTAATGGAAAAGGTATATAACAAACCTTATATTTCAAGACTTTCGAGCAGCTTACAATTGATCTTATGACTAGATTGAGCCAGTGATTTTCCAGCAGTCCATTACTTCACATCAAACTTGAAGAAAAAACTGACACAAATAATACAATACGTAGGAACATCAACGAAATTGGTTAATTGTTAGAGGTTTGTTATAATCTTCGCCAGATATATAGCAGGGTGGACAGTGTTCGCAAAAATATGTTAAAACGAACGAGTATATTGCACAATATTTCGCTCCCTTATATCTGACGCTGACCTTATGTAGACAGAACTATAAACGTTGAATAAAATAGATACAGAGGATACAATAAGTTACATTAGACAGTCTATATAAATGCGTTCTAATTGTCCTGTTCCATATTCACTTACGTCTAATTTTCGATTATTAGTATTACTTCTTCGTTCGACTCTACCCTAACGTCACTAAACTCTAAGCTATAAGTCAGATGGCACTCCCTACGCTATCGGACACAGCTTGTCGCTTCATCGCGCCGCTGCCCGCAGAGCCAGTCGCATACGTCGCAGCGTAGGTAATTTAAAACGACACGCTTTTGAAAAAGAACAATACAAGAAATATACACGCTCATAGAAAAAGTAGAAAGTGTTACGTAGAATTTGATAAAAAAAGAGATCAATAGAATAAAATAGAATAGATTTTTTTTGAGTGCACTGCGGCGTGAGGTCGACTGGCCTGGGGTTTGGAGGTTTATTTTTTCTTGGCTTTCTTCTCGGCTTTTTTGAGGGCTTTCAGGTGTTTCTCGTGGGCGGCGCGGAGCTCCTTGAGGCGGCGCTTCATGCGGCGGCGGTCGTCGCCGCCCAGCCCCAGCAGCTTCAGGTCTGCGGAGCTGAGCGCGAGAAGCAGCGCGCCGTCCACGCCGCGCGCCGCGAACGCGCCCGCGTGCCGCTCCAACCCCTCGCCCAACCCACCCACCCACTGCCACACCTAAGAACACGTCATCGTCTTACTCAATAGCTTATCTTGCCGCAATATACCTTATATTTCATACTAAATACAAACTGATAACTCCCTGTTAACAATTTCTTAATTGGGTAAAACGAAAAATAGAAATGCCCATGTATCACAAGTGAAATTACGGGCGTTTTTCCGACAATCGATCATGGGAACGAAAAGAAAAGGGGCCTCGCTAATGCGACTTCGCCCAGCACACGTCTATATCAGTCCACGCTACGCCACCGATAAGTTAGGTAATTTGCAAGCTCACCTGCTGTTTGGTCCAGTGCGTGACAGGGTGCGGCGACAGCGGCGCGGGCGGCGACAGGCTCGCCTCCGACACGGCGCTGGACAGCGGCTGCCACGGCACCTCGCCGCCGACTACGCAAGCCGGAGCTTTCTTCACTACAACCATGCCCACTTCGTTATCGATACTCGATGGGGATTACACATGAACTTGTGCTAGTTTCAAAGCGTGGACTGTTTCTACTTTAACGCGTTTGCGACCATGAATCATCATTAGCAGCTTGAAGGTTTTTTTTTGTACTAGGCTAGGATGCGCGCTCGCTAAAGTGCTAATGCTCCCGTAGTCAGATTTACAACTGGATAAGGGTCGTAAAATTACCGACTGCTAGTCAACAAACTTAAGATTTATTTCAATGGGCCGAAAGTTGACCAGGCGTCCCACACGCCGACGTAGACCTGACTAAAAATATAGGCTACAGACAGACCCTCAACTTTTGCCATGTCCACAGGACAGACGCAAGCAAAAAAAAATGCGTATGACCCATAAGGTGTTGTAACACAATAGGTACAATAAATACTAGTGACGTGAAGTCAAACATGGTGTTTAAAGATAACAGCATACTAAGAAAGAGCGAAACTGTTGAGTTATATATTATTAAACACCCAATCACGTTACATAGGTTAAAAGGTCAATGCAAAACTTCTAAGATTTTACAGTTTCATAAAACAAATAGGCAACACCCCGCGCATGTCAGGGAAGCCCAAAACATTGATACTGTTAACACTTGATACTATTAAGTTTAATTTTTCTGGGCTACATTAAAAGTCCACGCAGATTTACCAATTGATACAACAAACACCTACTGCAAAGCTCAAACTAGCTACAAGTCCATGTCCAAATATTCTAAATACACACGTTTAAAAAATATACCTTGAAATATTTCTTTATTAATCAGCTCTAATATACGAAGTATATTTTACTTAATATCGTAGTAGAGCCTGTCTAATTTAAAATGACGCGCCCCACCACCGCATTTACGCACAGGATTTGAATGTAGAAAATGGCCCTAAATACAGCTTCAATAGGTTCAAAATCCTGTGCGTAAATGCGGTGGTGGGGCGCGTCATTTTAAATTAGACAAGCTCTACATTCTCATTCATATGAATGTTCATTTACAAAATAAAAAGGAAGATACCACCACCAAGGCATAGCACAACACAGACAGATTTATTATTGGACAAGCAAGAGTATAATACACAGTTTGACAAGACTTGAGTGAAAGGCATGGTGATCAAAATTGCGGAAAGGAAAAATGCAATCGTGGTCAATATTGGAGGCGTCAAGGGATGCAATATAAATTTTGCACTGGTTAGAACTGGTTGCAATATATTAAAACTATAGTTCTACGGGGTGCAGTAAAAATCATAAAGACCGAGCTACTTAATTTAATTCAACAAGTACCTAAATAACTTCAATCAATACATAATACAAGCCTCAAAATCTCCCGATCTACTAGCTCTATTAACAAACAAAACTTGTCTAACATATATTTAGCTACCTACTATTATATCTACAGACAGACCTATATTGGCAAACATCTGCCTTGGATTACTAATGCTATTTTAAGCCAGTAGCTTTTAATTGCTGGGTAGGAACCTAACTTCCCTAACGGCCTACCAGAGCAGAACTTACTGCAAATGGGCTTTTTCCCTTTAACACGTTGGCTGCCATGAGTGATGTGGGTGGGATCACGTAATTCTCTCTGTGTGATCATGAGCATCACCGGTGGGATCAAAAGCTCATTTTTCAGGGTATTGTTTTGGAGATTCATTTAGGGGCTAGATTCAAACTGTGAATACTATTTTGTAGAAGAGTTGTTTACAAAAACTTAGAATTTTCAGACACCTTGCTAATAATAGTAGTTAGCATTTCAGTAATAAGGCGATGCTGTGAGCATTTCCGGTGGGATTACTAAATTTGTATGGGTCGTAAGAGCAACACTTTCAGTGAAGTATGATGGGCAGCCAACGTGCGAAAATGTACCCGCTACTTTTTTCAGAATTAAGTAGTTTTGAGGTTTCTCACTCAGAATACAGAGCGCTTTTGATTTTGTGTTAGTTTCTTGACGAGTCACAGAAACTGTATAAAAAAAAACCACCGAACTAAAAAAAATAAGGAAACTTTTAATCTTTATGAAAATGAATAGTACTCGTATGATTTTGAATAAGAAGACCCGAAAATTTCCTCATTAAAAAAAAGTTGTTGCGCACTTTAAAATAAAAATGCCCCTATTTACAAATAATATAAAAGTGAACGGTCAGAACGGGATAAAAAATCGAGACAGAGCAGGATGGCGCTCTACAACACCATTTTGACACGTTTCTCCCAAACAACGCATTATTTCTCTGGAATTTTAAAGCAGTTCGATTCTTTGACCTTGGGAATCGCGATAAACTTGAGAAAATATGATATTGGGTGTGTACATTTCGTACATTAAGCAAAATAAAATCACAAGTTCTAATTTCGAGCCAAAAGCGAGCTATGCCAGTGTTGCCATTCAGGGAAAAAGAAATCCATTCATTATCCTGCATTGCAGTCTGTAAAGCTCTTTAAGCACACAAGTTTTGACAAGTTCCTATATAGCCCTCGCTATGTTGCGGATTTTCAGTGGAACTAATTTATTTTAATGGCAATGATTTTTTTTGACAACAGACGTTGGAATGGAAGTCATTGAATGTCACCGATATAAACAAAACGAAAACCTTTTGCAATTCGGCATATGGGCTTGAACTTAAAAATCTATTAAATCTTTTAAACTCTTTCCGTGCGGCCGACTCGCCAGTTTAGTCCACGGTTTGCACGCGTACGAGATTAATTAGTGTAAAATTAGGGCTTATAGATTTAGAGCTGGGCACGTAGGGTTAGAAACTTGGCTCTACAAGAGATCTGATTACTTTTTGACAGTGCGAGCTACATGGTCTCGTCTTGGCAACATTTAACATGAAATGTTTTTGTGGGATTTCATTTCATTTTGGTAGGGGATGATTTACTAAAAATCCTGAAATACATATCTTATTATTTATAACAAGGACCCTCTATATCAATTTTCAGACCTCTAAGTAGCATCAAAATTTGCGTAAGTCTCATACAAGCTTTCACCCCCTAGTTTAAGGGGTTGGGGGGGGGGGGGTAAAAGTTTCAAGTTTTAAGATTTTTTCGTTGTTTGTATACTATTACTAGCTTACATACCAAATTTCAGCTTTCTAGGACTTCAGGAACTACCTTAAGAATTTTGATGATCAGTGATCAGTGACGAAATCGGGGGTTTTTAGACATTGATAAAATCTAAAGTATAATAGCTACGACATTCAAACTTTGTATGTTTTATCTTTGTACTAGTGTCATTATATCTTGAAATTTTCAACTATTTAACATCATCCAAAGCAAAGTTATAAGAGTTCAAAAAAACGACGAAACGTTTCGAGAAAAGGTAGGTAGTACCCTTGCGCTCCGCTTTGCTCGTCTTGGCGGGGGCACTCCCGTGCCCCCAGATTCAGCTACTGTTTACACACCTACAGTCAGATATATGACCAAACAACTGCCTAGGATTACTTATGTTATTTATAGCCAGTAGCTTTTAGTTGCTGGGTAAGAATCTAACTCCCCATTAGGGACATTTTTATCATCAAAATCAATAGCGCTTTAGATTTTGAGTAAGACAATCTCTAAACTAACTAATTCTGAAAAAAGTGGCGAGTACATTTTAAAGTGAAAATGCTCATATCAGAGTTGCTGCTAATATTGGCAATACACGTTATAGTCTGCCAGAGAGGTATACCTGCGCAGGTCGACCGGAGCGTGTGGTATCCGACCAGTGCAGGCGACCGGAGCAAAATCAATTCTTTCAAGTGACACCCACGCTGGTTGACCTGCGCAGGTAACCTCTCCGGCAAACCGTAACGTGTATGGGCAACTTTAAAATGTCTGTATGTCGTGATAGGTACAAACCTCTGGCGTTAGCCTCGCTGACCGCTTGGCGTATTTCGTCGACTAGGTCATTGGTGAGCTGCACGGGGTCGGGCGGCGCGGGCGCGGGCGCGGGCCCGCTCGCCAGCCGCCGCTCGCGCTCCGCCAGCACTTGCTTCAGCTGCTCGGCCAGCGACGCCGCCGGACCTACGCCCAGCCCCGCCCATCAACGTCTCATTACCCGCAACACCCATACCACCCTCTTTACAAAACAATTGAATGCTTTGAACATGAACCGTGAGACTCACTCAATGGTATTAGCCGTAAACATGTCGGGCTATACTCACTTTAAGACGTTAGTTATCTATATTTTTTACCACAATTGAATGCCGTTTCGATGTCACCGACCTCTGAAGACCTGTTCTATGTGCCACGCCTGTCATCCACGTCTTATCATCGGGTCATTTTACTACCATCAATATCGAGTGTTTTGAAATCGCGTTGGTTGCTAACAAATCCCTAAAGGTGAACTCGTAATCCTTAGCTGAAAGCTACTATATGTATCCACGTTGAAAACGAATCACAGATAGTCCCTTACACTAATAACCAACTCATTATCTTAATAAATACTATGACAAACATTATAATATAATAAACATGTACTTAAATTGTATTGGAAAACAAGTATTTTGAAATTTTAGTTTTCAGCTAAAGTAAGCATATGTAACGAATTCGGGCGCCACATATGACTGATGCTAAATTCGATTATTTGTATGATTTAGTTCTGATGTGTAGTTTTGAAGTATCTCGGTGATATTGTAATTGGTTTGAATATGGTATGGTGATAAAAATGTGGGTGGGTAATGCCATGGTGAAGCTTGCATTATTCACGAACACAGGGGGGTCATTCATTAATATCATTGCCAATACATGCATTTGCCCTATGTATGTATATTTGTGCCTTTTTCCAAACATATATGTAGTTCGTTGTTTGTATTGAAGTAGTTATATTCATGTTGACAAATGTGGTTTATGAGCACCATACATAAAAAGCAGCAAAATGATATTTATCAAGTTTGTTCTCCCTTTCATTTTTTATTAGCCATAATCATTAAGTTTTACCTGTTAATTGATGATGTCTGAGATCTCTGGAGTACACTGCGTCGTCCGTGGCACTCCCCACGGAACTACCGCCGCAACTTTGTCGCTCTCGCTGCTAAACACATGTAAATGCGACTTAGCGGCATTAGTATATCTACTAGTATACCTAGCTAGACTAAATATATATAGTTTAACTCACAGATGGTGCTCCCGTGTGCGTAGGCGCACCCGAAGTTGATTCACTAAGAGACTCATCTGCAGAATCATTGTATGAGTCGTCTAGTCCATCGTACTGTAGACAAACATCGCTGGTAAGTGTCTGTCTACTAACAGGATCACAATAACAAACGTTTCATTCATGCCCACGCATTTATTTTGAGAGCGTGCGCTGCTACAGTAAAAGAGGTTTGCTTACACGAAAAAAATAATGTACATCGAAAATAACTTTAAGCCCACCATTACTTACGTATCTAGATACATATCAGTACCAATAAAACTACTCTCTGATTACTCAAACTGTCTAAGACTACACTTGAAACGAATTGGTTGCACTTATTGCTTATCGGTAAAAGGGTTGACACTTTTTTTCGTGTATTTGACAATTTTTAAACCGGAAATCAGAATAACTTTCAACGAACAGTAAAACTAGATTTTAGTAGCTTTGAAATAAATAACTAGTTAGTCAACCGAGTTGGCTAATAAATAATTGGCGTCACAGTTCAGTGCCTTAACATTTTTCTTTGACAGTTCTTACAACAGAATAAAAACCTCAAGGGTGATTGTCACATTGAAGTTATCATTTGTCAGAAATTAGCATTTTGCATAACTCTTAATTACTCTAAATCCATTAGGTAATCGTATAGAATTGTTATAAAATAAACCTAACCTAACCTATAGAGTCCTACAGGATAATCATTTCAAAATTCCTGAATAATTAATGGTTTCTGAGAGAAAAAGAATTATGCAAAATGATAATTTCTGACAAATGATAAATTATGCAAAAGTTTGTATAACTATTGAACTGCTCCCCTATATTAGTCAACGCTACGCCACTGGTGGTAATGGTATCTGTGAGGCAGTGTGTAGGGGTGTGTCTCGTGTGGTGGTAGCGGTATACTGACGGAGCTGGCGTTGCTGAGCGAGTGCGGCGAGTGCGGCTGGTGGTGGCGGTGCCGCGCCAGGTCGGTGCGCGCGCGGTGCGCCGACGTGTCCAGCAGCGGGCCGCCGCGGGGCACCGCCGCGTCCAGCTCGCGGGACGCCACCGCCGCGGGCACCGTCGCCGGCGCCGGCGCACTCGCCGTAGCCGTAGCCGTAGCCGCGCCGCCGAGCGACGGCGTTGGAGACCTTTCACACATATGATACGATATCAAGGGGCTGGAATTCTCGTGGCACTTTTGAGTTGTCCTAGGGACTTCCGATATCCATTATTATATCGACACATTATAGATCAAAGATTTAAAAGTGGAGGTAAACAACAGGCTGCTCTATCGCTAAAGAGCGATCTCTTTTAGATAACTTTTGAGTATGTAATTGAAATTTTTAAATAGAGATATGAAATGAAAACAATGAAAAATTAATATAATAGTTAAGTTGACGATCGTCATCATGATCAGCCAGCGCGTACTAACAAGTTTATACTAGTCGCGTGGGGAACCTCTCTTCCCAGTGAAATTAAAGAGGCCAAGACATGTTTGTTTCGTATTATTTTATCAGACCTGCCGTTAACAGAGCCCTCTGCTGCCTCCGCCTCCGACTCCGATTCTGGTTCAGACTTCGACAACTCAAATTTAAAAACTCAATCTCCGACTTCGGTTTCGATAGAACCACTTCCGTAACATCTTTAGTATAAGCATATATTGAATCGATTGCTAGGCCGCATGTTGCTCGCGAGAGCTGCCTCGCTTTCGAACCAAATAAATTCATGTCTCATGCGACTAACTTCGCAAAGCAGCTCGCTCGGTCATTGCCTGTTTATGAGAACTTTCATTTCACATAAAGGCCAATTTCATATTTCGTCGTGAATGCACCATGTTGACCGTCACCGTAAAATAAATAAATAAATAAATAAATATCATGGGACAATTCACACCAATTGACCTAGTCCCAAAGTAAGCTTAGCAAAGCTTGTGTTATGGGTACTAATCAACGGATAAACATACTTATATAGATAAATAAATACTTAAATACATAGAAAACATCCATAAATCCGTACAATGAGTTAACATAACCTATGTGATTATAAAAAGCCGCATCTTCGATGATGTCTTGACGATCCAATCGTGGTATTACACGGCGAAATATTTTAAGCAACCTAGAATTCCTTCGTTGATAGTTTGTATACTTACATTGAGTCCGCCACAGAGACCGGCGGGGCGGTGTTAACGGGAATAGGCGCTGGTGCCGGAGCGTGCACGGGCGGCGTCGTCACCGCAGGGACGCTCGCGACATTGTTAACTACCGGGCGGGCGTCTGGTCCGGGCTCCGGCGCAGTGACGTCACCGAGGTCAGGAGGCTCGCGAGTCTCCGCGGCCTCGCGAGCTTCGCGCGCCTCGCGCTCGCGCCGCGCCGACTTGTCCACTTTCGCGTACTCGTCTTCTATAGGAGACAGGTCTGAGAGGTCACTGTCGGAACTCCACGGGTCTGTCAAATACAAAATCTAAGGTTAACAGGGATTCAAGTTGTTGATCGACCTGCTATTATCTGATAGGGTGAACAATTTATGCTTCTTGCATGCTAAACACAAGCAAAATAAATGTTCCAGCGCTTCGACTTCTGACCAAAGGGTGTGGTTTGTCATTTTAGAGAAGCCAAGACTAAAATCCCTTGTGAAACAATTGTGCATCTTTTAAATTTTGAATTTTACAGCACCGTTATTGTTACTGCTTATTGAGTAAAAAATAAATACCGCTAATAACTTTCTACCAAGTATCTCGTGTTGTGTGGCTTAAAATTCGCAATGATGATCTTTTCGAAAGCACTGGTAGAATGAAAAATTCGACCAAAAGAGCCTTACAGTCTTTTCGAATTTCTTTCATGACGTGTACCAGACACCAGTTAGGGATAACTAACCGTTGATAAGCAGCGGGTCAGGATCGGGTCGGCGCGGCAGCGGTGGCGTCTCGCGACGCGCCGACGGTTCGTGCGGAAGCATCACCGGCAGACCGGCTTTCTTTTGCGTCTCCTGCACAAAGATAATGAATGCCGCATTAGGGTTAAGAATCAACGAATTTTGTAGACAAATCTATTTGTTTCTTCGGAAACCGGTCAATCGAATTTAACGAGCTTGTTTGGGTATGAGAGGAAATATTGACGTGGTTAGATGCTCCTATTTTGCTCCCCTACGTGTGGTCATCACGGCAAGGAATACTTACGAAAAACCATTAAAAAAAACTGTGTGCGGTAATTAAATTGGTGTTTAATTACAGAGTAATTATAATTAAGTTCGAATTGCATCTAGGAATACGTTATTGTTTTGCTTATTTGGAACTAAGCTGCTTGACCGTCTGGGAGGCCCATAACCTTTGTCCATGCATAGTGCATATATCGATCACATATTTACACAAAGATTGGACTTGCTTTCTTTTTCTTAGAAATGGTACAAGGGTGAATCAACTTTTTTGTGTTGTTTACTCTGTCCCCAGTTCTGATGTCCAAGTGACATCTTCATACTTTTCCATAGAAAAGTGCTTAGGTTGTCCAAGGGACAAAATTTGTGTAATCATAGCAATGGGTGGCACTAAAAAGTGGTTACCTATCAAAATATGGAATTATTTATTTCCGAATATTTAAAATCCCGAATGCTTCATTTATCCGAATGCATTTTTTTCTGAAACTGTAAATATTTAGGATTTTTATAAAACAACCCTAACCTAACCTAAAGGGTTCTACACGATGGTCCTGAAATAAATCCTGAAATATTTACAGTTTCAGAAAAAAATGCTTTCGGACAAAAGAAGTTTTCGGGATTCTAAACCTTCGGAAATAAAATTTTCTAAACATCGATAGGATCCCCTAAAAAGTTGATTCACCCACAAAATTAAACTGAATTTGTTAAAAATGCAATCTTTTAAATTAATCCTTCATACATAAACTAAACATGTAGACAACACAAATATTTTATATATACTTATATTTTTTTGCAATATAATAATATTTGTTTAAAGCTAACATACCAGCAGCAGAACCTCGAGCCGGGCGACCCGCTCGTGCAGCACGGAGAGCGCGGCGGAGTACTCGCGGTGCGCGTCGCGCGCGGCGCCGCTCCACCACTCCTCGCGCGCGCGCACCATCGCGCGCGTGCGCCGCCACTCGCGGAGCGCGCGCCGCGCCTGCAACACCGCAACACGTAACACGTTGCTGTAACAGCGCTCTCACACGGATCACTGATTTTTCAATACTTCTATACTTTTATACTAATATTATAAGGAGGAAAGATTTGATTGTTTGTTTGTTTGCATTGAATATAGGCTCCGAAACTACATGACCGATTTCAAAAATTCTTTTGCCGTTAGAAAGCTACATTATCAATCACTGAGTGACATAGGCTACTTTTTACCGCGGGAATAGTACATTACTGCAGCGGCCGCGAAATAGGGGATTGCCGGCCGAGTAGTTATAGATGGCCGAGTGTTAACGAGGCCATCTAGAGATACGAGGCCGGCAATCCCTGTTCGTGGCCAAGGCTTGTATAGAGTTTTTCTCAAACATGCATCATCATCATCACCACCATCATCACCGCCATCATCATCACCATCACCATCACCAACAACATCATCAACATCCATCAACATCCATCAACATCCATCAACATCCGTCAACATCCATGAACAAGAACATCCATCAACATCCATCCATCCATCCATCCATCCATCAACATCCATCAACAACCATCAACATCCATCAACATCCATCAACATCCAACAACATCCATCAACATCCATCAACATACATCAACATCCATCAACCAACATCCATCAACATCCATCAACATCCATCAATGAACATCCATCAACATCCATTAACCAACATCCATCAACATCCAACAACCAACATCCATCAACATCCATCAACATCCATCAACATCCATCAACATCCATCCATCCATCAATCCATCAACATCCATCCATCCCTCCGTCCGCCCGTCCGTCCGTCCGTCCATCCGTCCGTCCATCCATCCATCCACGTCGACCACGTCGACCTATTAAACGTCATGGTGCTGTGTCACATAAAACAATAGACGATCACTTTGCTGGCCTTGGCCAGCAATGTTGTATGAAATTCCATTGTTGACCTCTCGTCTAGCCGTACCTGCAACGTGACAGTTCGTGGCGTATTTTAAGGAACATAACGTCAATATTTCATAGCATGTTTGAGAAAAATACCTTTTCCTACGGGAAAATTAATTTATCGCGGACTGAAGGCTAGTCAATGATGTATTCGGTAACCATAGTAACGATTTCAATAGTGTCCAGGCTTATGACATAACATACAATATACAGTTATATGACATGTTAAATGTTAACAAAGGCCGTGGTGGCCTAGAAGTTTGACCTATGGCCTCGCAAGTAGAGGGTCGTGGGTTCGAGCCCGGGCTCCCACCTCTGATTTTTTCGAAATTTATGTGCGATGTATTTAACATTAGCTTTACGGTGAGCATCGGTGAACATCGTGAGGAAAACCTGCACACACCTGATAACTGGGAACTACACCCAAAGCCTTCTCGTTCTGAGAGGAGGCCTGTGCCTTGCAGTGGGACGTATATAAGCTGAGATGATGATGATGAATGTAATGCAACTTGAACGATTTTTCTTGCGGATATAGATCCCCTGCGGATAATACGGTCTCTGGTATAGACCAGAGACCGTATTATCTAACGCGCAGGCGCTTGCTGTCGCTTCACTATTTATTTCTGTCAAACGGTATAAGATGGTGACAGAAAAATATAGTGAAAGCGATGGCAAGCGCCAGTGCGTTAGGCGCAAGCCACACAGAAGAGACGTGGGACGGGTCTGCTTTGGATTACGACGTTTCTATACATTTAGTATGAAAACTGATACAAGGGGCCCCGCAACTACGCGCTCCCGTCCCACGTCTCTTCTGTGTGGAATGCGCCTTAGATAATACGGCGTCAGGCTTCAGGCCTTGGTCGTTCGGACCCGCCACCCGCAGCGGGCAGCGGCCCGTCGCCCGCCGCGTCTATATGCTGTGTTCGTCAATGTTCGGGAGTGGTCGTTCTCGCCCGCCGCGTTCGGGACGTCACACGCGGCGGGCGAGAACGACCACTCCCGAACATTGACGAACACAGCATATAGACGCGGCGGGCGTGGCGGGTCCGAACGACCAAGGCCTCAGCGTTGTGTCTCACCTTGTCGTACTTGCGCTGCGCCCGCTGCGCGGTGTCGGCTGCGGCGGCGAGCGCGCGCCGCAGCGCCTCGTCGGGCGCGCGCGCGGAGCACCACTCGCGCACGCGCGACACCACCTCCTCGCCCGACGCGCCGCCCGCCTCCATGCCCACCACCTTAACGACAATACATGTTTTTAACAAGTTTTCGTTGCAAAATCAATTTTAAAACAAGCTTTTTTTCTGACTGTACTTTATAACGGATTTGTTGCTTTTTATAGATTTCTATGGTACTGCGTACACTGGGGATCGGCATTTCTGCGCCGGAGCAATCTATACAAAGCAGCAAATCTTTCCGCTTCGTACGGCTCGATTCCAATGCAATGGACGCTTAGCTTTATCCAAAGTAGTCTCCGGCCTCCAGTAAAGAGGTTACTCTTTCAACATACAACAATTGAATTAGTGTCAGCAAAATTTATTAATTTTTCATCCTCACGAACTTTCGCACTATTAACAGTTGCATAAAGTGACGTAACGAAGTAACTAAGGCTATAGGTACTTCGTTTATTTTGGCATTAGAATAAGGGTAAACAATCTTGACGAGTCTATTTATTGAAAAACGCTTCTAAAAAAATAGTGACTATTACTTATGAAAATATTATTTATTTTTATTAGCAATACGGCTGCTCACCGAATCTAAGATTATTTAAAAACGAAAAAGATTTTCGGGTGCGCCGAAAAAATAAAAAAATGAAATTTGGAACGTAGGAGTCATAGCTTCTAATAGTTGTGATGGATGTTACCACACGCCACTGTTGGCGTATGTAAGCGAATAAGAATTTCGGGGAAGTCGGTTGGGAGCGACGTGGTTCAATTGGTAGAACACCCAGGTTGGGGCGCATACCCGGGAGACGTGGGTTCGAATCCCGCCGGCGCACCCGAAAAACTTTTTCGCTTTTAAATAATCTTATACTTATGAAATCAAAATGATGTAAATGACCACATGTTCTTTCTAATTGTTACATATTTGCTGGGACTTATTTTTCAAAAGTGTCATTCCACAAAAAGACACTTCAAGACCGCTTTAACTTCTAACGCTAAAATAAAAATATAGTATATCGAGTACCAACCTCGTGCAATAAAGCGCGCAGCTCTGTGATCTCGGGATAGCGAGTCTGCGGAGGTGGCGGGTCGGCCGGCGGCTGCGGCGGCGACTCCGAGCCCTCGGTCTGCTGACGACGCTGCCGGTCGCGTACGGCCCTGCCAAAATAAATTCAATGTAACATTACAAACTACCCCCTTATTCAATACAATTTTTGAAAATATAGCTCCATCGATACTATCTATGATTCTGCTAATGTCGACCTTGATAAAGACCCTCGGTTGGCCGTTGTTCGGTAGCTTTAGTGTGCGGTATGATACACTCTTGTAAGTTTATGTTAAGTGAATATTCGACTCTTTATCTGTCACTTTGACATTTTGGGTAGTTCTAGCACAACTAGCGTTTCGACCGCTATCAGTTTCCTGTCGCATATATTGAAGAAATGAGCAACATGAAAAACATGGTAGGTACATGAAAATTTACGGGGTACGCAGATCACATTGTATCGTTTAGAAAACCCTACAGCTCGATGTGCCTATTTTTTTAACTAGCCCGCGAAAATGTTCCGCTAATAAAATGCGAATAACGCTCCGCGTGGCAATGTATTATTGTTTCGATTTCCACGTATTACTTACCAGACAGTTTTTTTAACACATAAAACACATAACAATATATATATATATATTTGCACATAACAAATAAAATTAAATAAATTGTCTGAACAAACCTATCTTCCCTCTCTTTGTCAGCTGCCAAAGACTGCCTGATGAGATGGGCAACTTCGCTGTTCTCTGGGTCCTTTTCTCGGCCGATTAGGAACTTGACGGGTCCAGACGTATTGCGGAGTACGGACGCGGCGTAGGCTTGTGTTACGCCCACCTTTAATGTCCATAAAAACCATTATCATTAAGGATAACGAAAATATGTGTTTTAGAACAGAAAACATAACGATGACGGGCAAAACCGACTTAAAAATTTCGATCTCTCCAACTTACCAAACTCTTGCCATCGACTTCAATGATTTGATCGTTGACCTGAATTCTGCCGTCGCGCGCTGCGGCTCCGCTTTCCGTTATAGTTTTAACGAATATTCCCAATTTTTCTAGTCCGGCGTCGGCACCAACACCCATTCCTGTAAATACATACATAATTATTTCCATATTAATACATGAATTAGTGTGCAAGAATCCATGAATAAATAAATAAGAATACATGAATTAGTGTGCAAGAATCCCAAAGCGACTCCACTTCTATTCGCTTATTAACTTTTTGAACGCCAGCGACGCCTGTTCTGCCGTGCCTACAATCCATCGACTCATATAATCCTTCGTCGTTTTTTTTTATGTTAGAGAGGCCAGACAAACGAACTAGTGGGTCACCTGATGTTAAATGAACACCACTGTCCATAGACACTCGCAGCGCTTTACGCGATACCAGTGCGTTGTCGGCCCTAGTCGGGTCTACTTGTCTGTAAAGTTTAAATTCACTTTTGGCATAATAATGAGATGGTGTGTAGGCGATGTTACAGTGGTGAAGGGTTATCGGTTCTGTGGTGCTCACCGATGATAGAGAGGCCCAGTCCGTCAGCGCCCTTGAGCAGGTCGACGGGGAAGACGTGCATTTTCTCGACGCGCTTCTCCAGCTCGTACTCGGCGGACGCGGCCACGGGGTCGACGTCCTCGTTGCGGCGGTCGTACTCGCGCACAGAGTGCGTCGAAAACACGCGCATTGGGTTCGTACTGGAACACGATAACTCTACAAGTCTACATCATGAATGATCCGAATATTAGAACTGTAGATCCACTCGTACAATTCGCCCAATAAAATTGTTGCGGCATAAAAAAGCATAAATTGAGTCATAAAAAGTAAACTAAGCGATTCGTTAAAAATATTTATCTCAGTTTGATAACATTCATATAACATTTCTATGATTCCTGAAAAACTGTAGTAACTTAGAACTACATTCATTACGTAAATATTTACAAAAAAATGGATAGGTACTACTTTAGACCTCAAATCTTTTTTTTCCCCGACTGTCGCGAGTTGAACCATTTAATTTTTAGTACATAAAAATCATGCCTCATGTGAGCTTAAATTATACTGAGAAGTCGGATTCTTTAAATGCTAATTAGCAGGCACATACAAGAAATCGATTCGTACACGTACCTGAATTTAACTTTCCTATTTAACTTAACAAAAACCGGTGGGTAGTAATCGTCGTCTTCGTCCTCTTCGATTGGTGGCAGGCCGGCCACCTGAAATATATTCAATTTATTAAATCAGGCGTTACTTTGCGGAGGTCCATATTAATGAACTGAAACAATATCTGTTTGGGGACCACTCTGGTATCTGGTATGAACTGACCTCAGTATAAAAGTGTCCGTCCTCAAAGTAGTGTATGCCGTTTTCCTCGCCGAGCTCGCGTAGAGACTGCGGCGGGTACTGCTCGAACACGGTGCCGGACGGAGGCTCCGTCGGCGGCGCCGGCGTCGGTTCCGGCTGCTTCCGGTCGCCGCCCGCCATCGCCGCGTCGGCCTCAAGGGAGACAAATTCATAGCTCTCGTCCACTGACTGCATGCTGGAATAGTGATAGGCATAAAGAGAATTTGAGATATGCACGCGGAACATTTGTAAGGTGAAAAGATGAAAGTGCTATTGGATTATTTTTGGGTTTTACAGTATTTCTACTATATTTTGCATTTGCTAAAAGTAAATATGAATGCAAGTTATTCTACTCTCTAAATGAGTCGCTCCCTTTAGGCCCACCATACCCCTAGCCATACCCCTGGGGACAGGGTGGGATATAACCATACCACCGTAGTACTGTAGTTTAGTGCTTTCAGGTATTGTTTTTCCGAATATTACGTTCGCGGTGTATTAGCATCCCATACGACGAAGTATTATGTACTTAGAAAATAGGTAGGTTTGGTTAGTTAGGTAGTTTCTTCTGCCCGAAGGGCAAACCGCCTAGAAATAGAAATAGGAATAAATTAAATATGTTACTGATTTGTTACTTCTTTTTATTTTAAATTTTCTATCATATTCCAGCACTACTACGGTGGTATGGTTCTGTCCCACCCTAACCCCAGGGGTATGGTTGTGACATTGGAAGACTATCTCCAATATTATTATTTTTTAATTTTTCCTTTTATTTTTTTTCTTTTTTGACGGTGGAAGCATTCTACACTTCCACTGAACATAGATATAGTTAAGATGTAGGTATAGTTTTAGTTTTTTTTTAACTAAGGGACACAATACATCCCTGTATTGTTTTTTTTTATATATTTTTTTTATTTATTTATTTCTATATTTGTATGGTTTTTTTGTTTGTAATTTATTATATATTTTAATTTGAAAAGATGACTTCCTGCCAAGTTTCTTGCGGCGCATTCTTCTTGGCAATGATGGTCCTTACGAAAGCGCTGGTAGTTTAAAAGAAAGTGACATGTAAAAGAGCCCTTTGCGGCCTATTTGCAGAATAAACGTTTTGATTTTGATTTTTTGATTTTGGTAGGTCTGAAGGGGAGTCGCTTGACTTCAAATTCGGCTAAATCCACTCTAGCCTCAGGAGATTATCTACCTTTTTTTACCTTCTCTTTCGTTACCAAAATTTAAAAATGTCAGAACTGGATTTATCCGAGTTTGAAGTTAAGTTTCTCCAAGGATGATATTGACTAGATTGGCAGTCGCCATAGTACGGATCGGCCGCGGTTTTTGCAGTTCGATTATTAAATCTAGATGGCGCTGAAATATAGCCAGAGGCTTTGAACGCAAAACAATAAGACTACAGATATTTCATATCACTGTAAATATATTATTATGCAATATTTTTGAAAAATAATACCTTTGTAGTAATATGAAACATCTGTAGTCTTATTGTTTTGCCTTCAAAGCCTCTGGCTATATTTCAGCGCCATCTAGATTTAATAATCGAAGTACAAAAACCGCTGCCGATCCGTACTATGGCGACTGCCAATCCAGTCTATATCATCCTTGGTTTCTCTGACATTCACTTTTCTGGCAACAGCATAATTGACCAGAACTTTAGTATGACACGTGTCGCTTTATCAATACAGACCAAAAAATCAGAAAGTAGCTTGTGTATAAAATGCTATCATTAAGGAGCGAGTGCGAGAAACAGTTTAGAACTAACTGAAATAGTAGGCGAGTTATGAGATTATACTTGTTATGATAGTTACCTCTCATACGAGAGCACGGACTGGTAGCTGTCGTTGAGCGAGACGCCGTTGTCGTGCGGCGGCGCGTGCGGCGACAGCATCGCCACGATCTCCTGCGCCTGCTCGTCCGACAGCAGAGCTTCTTGTCTGCGCCACCACACAACCGTTAACAACCCAACCACACAACTCCTAACAACTAAAGTGTCATATGCGATTAGAGGTCAAAAATGTAAACAAATAAATGTCAATGTCAAAGTGACGTCCCAGGGGTACTCAACTTTTCTTTTGTTAACTAATGATTTTAAATTACACATTCTATTCAGTAAGCTCTAACTACTTTTAGTTGTTTTGCTATTTCATATCATACATATAGGTACATAACGAACGACCAATTTTCGTATTTCATCGATTTACATATTAATTTTACTGAACAATTCATAATAAAATTAAAAATAATATTAATCAGGTGTATCGATTGAATTACGAACCAGATGTTTAGAATTTCTGAACATTACCAGTGAAATAATTATAAACTGAACAAATATGTAATTAAAAAAAGAAGCACTTTTTATTTTATTCATTTAAATGTTTACGAATGTTTACACGGTTTTGTTTTAATTTTACATGTGTTGTACTAATTTTTACTAAGCGTAATAGTTGAGTTTTAAGTTTATCTGCACGGATCTGTTTTTATTGAAGTGGCAACACATTTGTTTGCTATTTTGGTCTCTAATTTCATATTTACTTTAATGCACATTTTGCACCTACTGGGACAGCTAAGTTCAGACAGGGTGATCAGGTAGACCACTGTCCCGGCAGGTACAAATTTGGCGCATGGGTCGCTCTCTACCAATTGATTTTTATCGTGTAAAAGCATGGGTCGCTCTCTACCAATTGATTTTTATCGTGTAAAAGCAATCAGAATCACCGACATCACGATAGCAAAAGAAGAAAGCACGACGTTCTACAAAATGTACACAAGATAAAAAAAAAAACAATACAAATACAGCACGCTTACCTAAGTTTTTTCTCCAGAATACTGCAAATTTGATCAGGCAATAATGAAGCGTTGTGCGCACAGGCAGCATGCAAATAATAAAAATACAACATTTAATAATACTCAAGCGTAACAGATGCTACGGTCCGAGTGAACGCGAAGAGATCGAAATATAACCGTTCGACGACTACGTTGGCACATTACAGACTCGGGTCTAACAGAAGATTATGAATATGAAAAGAGTACATTAGCACAATCCATATCGCCAGGCGTATAAGAACAAGTGAAACTGAAAAGTACTATCATGCAAGTATAAAGATGTGTGGCAAAACAGATCGGCATTTTCAATAAAAACTACAGTGGTGTGCGGAGATTGTCTAAGAATAGTAACTGTTGCAAAGATACATAATTTAATTAGCAGTCAAAGTAATTAATACAATCACGGTTAACTTAACATCAAATCCTACTAATTAGACGAAAAAACGTCTAAAGATATTTCCTCAGCCATTAAACTACAAAAAGTGGTGTTACATAATAATATAATAATTGATTGTGTGCGGTGCAAATGAATGTGAAATTAAGTGTGACGAACGGCGCTTGAAAACTCAGGCCGTTGTATTCTGTGTGCATTCCGTTATTAGCACGAAGCGTATCGGTGCGATGCCAGCAGCTGGACCAATAACGGACTGAGGCATAACATCGCTTATACACTTTTAACGGCCACAGGCAACTAGAGGTTGGGTGTAGTCTACTCTTGACTTTCAATTGTCTTAATCTGAGCATAATTTGTTAACAGATCCATCAAGTCAAGATACAGAATCTTTGTAAAAATATGCCATCACGTCATGCTTCACTTTGTGTATGTAAGTTGCGTAACTTTAAAGGCCATAATAATAAAGTATCATGACAGAAAAAACTACAGCCACCAAACTGACGCATAAGTACAAGGTCACAGTAAAGAAAATGGCTGTGTGCTTTCAAAATACATAGTATCTGCTGGGTGCAGCATAGCTTGATACAGAGCAGTCATTGATTCAGTTGATTTATGGATTCCCCATTTCAGGGTTATTTATCCAAAATATTGGGCGAACCGAACATATGGCAATGTAAAGGCATATATAATTTTGTTAATAAGAGAGCTACAACTGTAGCTTACCAATTCAAAAGTGCTGTTAGTACGCGAGTCCGTCGGCCCAACATGTTGTAAAGGGTTTCACCACACTAATCGACGCGGAATTTTCTTTAGCTGATTACAAAAAGCATTAGATTTCTTCATAGAGCAATCAAGTAAGCGACTTTAGGAAATTTGCACGTACAATCGGGTATCTATCATGCTTGTGTCCTGAGAAACATTCACGGGACCATGTTTCGTTGTGCGTTTTATTACGACCCGGAAACAACTATGCGGGACCTGACGGTACAACGAGTGTTTTCACTATTGATTGCGCGGCCAACTGGACAGTTAACTATCTAGCAGCACAAGCAATGAACAGTGATATCACTTGCCGCGTCGCGCCGGTACAAATTTACTTTTGTTAGAGGTCTTGTTACCAGCCAGCGTCATCCGAACCGAAGAGGTGAGAAAATGACTTATGCGATCATATTACAAAGAAAATGTCATAATTTACGTCAATCAGTGTGGTGAGCTGATGATATGGTAAGATGCTTTATTTACAGTAAGAAGATAAAGAAAAAGCGTTCACCTGGAGCTGAGTAGTATCTCGGCCTCATCCGGCGTCATGCTATCGGGCTGTTTCCCGGCGTCGCCGTCGTCCCAGCGGGCGTCGGCGTCGGCGACGTCGGGCTCGCCGCCCGGCTCGGCTGCGCGCTCGCCCGATGCCTCCGCTTCGGACACGCTCCATTGGCTAGTGGTCGATTTGTCGAGCACCTCTATGGAGCCTTGACTGGCTTCGCTCACTACTACGCCGGAGTCCTGAAAGTAAGATTAGTATTTTTAGTTGTTAGAACAGATGACCGGTCGCTATTCAGAAATTGACACATTAGCTTTTTATCGTAAAATGATCATCACATTGCAAAAGTCAAAATAGTGTTTGATTTGTCGCTTTCGGCAACTTACATCGAAAACTATGGACAGGAACGACGTCTCTGATTATTAAATTTTAGTCGCTAATTCGGTTCTAATAGTCTGCTAGGTGAACAGAATCGGCTTCTATGAAGCTTTGTGAGCTTTTGTCAAACGAGCGCACTATTATAATTATAATCTACTGCATATACCTATCTCCCATTTTACCACTATCTGATACCGTTTGTCAGAAAGAAATGGTGAATGCATATTCCATCGTGCGAGCACTGGATAATAAGCCTACTGTTTATCGTTGTTCTGTCAGCAGCAGAAATCGATGAGAAGTTGTGGTGTTCAAAATTATCTACACACTCTTATAACTTTGACAGTAGCATTGCGTCAATTGCGTGTAGATCATTTTGAGCACCAGACCCGCTTATCCACTTCAGCTGCTGACTGTTCAATCAAACCATAGAAATCTCAGATAAGATGATCCTGAACTCACGATGCCTACAATCAGTGAACATCCGCAGACTTGCATGTACTCGTATAACCAGTGCTCCGATACTCATACAATAGAGTATTTCCCCATCACTATCGTATTCTACTCCCTTTGACAGTTGCCACTCAAAAATAAACTCTGTGAGTGCTATTAAAATCGTTCGTGATGGGCCCGCTGATAGGTGAATGTACCGGCTGTCAAACGAGAGTGTCGAATCTGTGGCGTAGTATCTAACTATATGCTATCTGTGGTACGAGTATAACGTACTTGCTGCAGAACACTCAGTGTGTCGGGGTCGGAGCGCGCGCGCTCGGCGTCGCGGTGGTCGCTGGTGAGCGGCGGCGGCTCGCGGTAGTCGGCGGGCCGCAACCGCGCCACCACCTCCGGCGAGGGCTCGTTGAAACCGCCCTCGTCCGACACGCTGGACGCGCGCGACCCGCGCCGCCCCACCTCCGGTTCGGATGACTTGCGGTCCCCGACAGCTGCCACAACCAAACAACACCGTCATACACAGCATAACAAACAGTCGTCTCTGCTGTAGACATAAAATTAGCGACTCCGAGTCAGCAGACTTAAGATTTATTTAAACGGGCCGAACGTTGGCCAGGCGTCCCACACGCAGATGTAGACTTGATTAAGAAGCATAGGCTACTAGCCGTTGCCCGCGACTCCGTCTACAAAGAATTCGCTTATCACTATCCCGCGGATACTATGCAATTTTCCGGGATAAAAACTATCTATGGGTATAGTTTAAGACCCTGGGAAGGATCTCAGGGTCTTTAACTATACCCATACCAAATTTCATCCAAATCGGTTCCATCCAATCCAAGTCGGACAGACACACTTTGACATTTAAAACATTACGGGGGGAGAGACCTTTAAGCTTCTGTTAACTTAATACTCGTTTGACTTTATCACTTCGACATGTGTAATTTTTCTTACAACAACTTTTATGAAACTTTTTATGAGTGAAGGGATAAGAACTAAGAAGAGATACTCCCGGTACTAATTATTGAATAAAGTTTTGTGTAGGTAGGTATCTTTCATACTGAACTAGTTAGTTAATTCTAACAACACTCGCTATTACTAGACGAAATGACTGAAACTATCGTTTCATACCGATTGGATGAAACTTACTGTATTAGAACTATGACTTTTCACCTTGGAAGGTTTACTTTTGGTTCTATACATCGGCCTGGAAATCAAGCCTATAATTGGAAATATAAATATCACTATGCTAAACGCGCCTCTATCTCTTGTTTTTACTCCTATCGTATCTACCTTGTCAATTTTAATCGTACGTCTACCCAAATAAAATGATAGTGTCAATGGCGTGGAAGGTAATGCTCCTGCATACCACCTAGATACCTAGCCAGCTATCTATGTATATACCTGAAACAATTAAATACTTAAGTTCACCGTGCTATTTTTATTTAAGACAATAAATTTGTCTAGATAATTCATTGAAAATGAAAAATGAAAATGAAAATGAAAATTTTTATTACACATAAAGAAATATTACATTTTTAGCAGTATACAGTGGTCCCCAAACTAGGCTGAGCCTGTATCTTAGGGCCCAGTGATCGTCGTCTAAGAAAATTAAACTGTTCATACTCGATAGTAGAAAAGCGGTTTACGCATTTAATAGGATCTCGGCCTGCCACTTTTATTTTATTTTTTTAAGTTAGCAAACATTCCCTTGCACGAGAAAATGAAGGAAGCTATTTTTAAAACATCTGCTCACCGCCAATCGCAGGTATCGGCCTCGCACAGTACAGGTGCCTAATATAGGGTATATCTGTTCGATAGAAACTAGGTCAAACCCCGAACTGTACCGCTAATACCTAGGTGAACAACCGACCAGAGTTCATTCAAATTGGCTGACTGCGCCCGCGAATGCTAAGTAGGCCAAATGCTTGCCTGTAGTAAGTACCTACAGAGATTCCAATGTTCCATAAACAAGAGTTTATCTGTTTCCGTGGCAGTGAGTTTGTTTCATCTTCATTCATAATGGGACCTAGAGTGAACTCTTAACAAAAAAAAACAACAGCATTTATACGATAATACAACACAATAGAAAATTCCCACACTTCAAATTGAAGTTTAAAATATCTATGCGTAAGAATGATAACTTTATTTTACTGTACAAAGGATTTGAATTATTCCATCAAATAAGCGGTAACTCTTAAATTCTCACGGATGTTAGTTAATACCGCGAGATAGAAGCTTCGATAGGGACATTGAAATTAGCGAAGTGGAATCTCATAAGTACATAATTATATAGGTATTAATTATCACGTAATAAAGTAAAAACCGGCTAAGTGTGAGTCGGACTCGCACATGAATTTTTCCACCACAGTAACTAAAAAAACTAAAATTTTTTTTCGCGTATGTTGTCTCTTAAGGTCCCTTTAATTTCCAACTTTTTTTACTGATTGGTTGTTATGTTACAAAGGCCATTAAATACACACTCTGTGACAATTTTAAGTGGCTGCCTATTATGGATCAGGCGACAGACAGACAGACAGTGGAGACTTACCTATTATTATTAGATATACGATGAGATTAGGGATAGAACGGATGGTAATTAAATACGTCATAAAGTACTATCCATATGAAATGACCGATCTATCAATCATATTCTCATCGCAACTTTTAATAATAGGGTCTCGTTAACACGCTTTGGTTACGGTATGTACCTAACACTAAAAATGTATGATGATAATAAAACAAAAACGGAGTGGTTTATTGCAATAAAGCGGCGAACGGTCACGCGAGCGCCGAGACGTGACAGCGAGAGCAACTCATGTCCACTTAAGTAATTAATACGGCTACATTCAGCTGGAACATTATTAGAAATTAGGTTCGCACCATCACGCTGCATAAATAAAACGTCACACAGACACGGAACTACGGTAGATACATCTAATACAGGATCCGCGCACGGAGGTACGCCTTTATTAACTTTCGTAATGTGTAACCCCTACTATTATTTTTGCTAATTATGTAAAGCAATAGGCTGCCTATCGCTTCAGAGGTAAATTAAGTACCCTTAAATTGTTTTGAACTACCTATTACAAAATAATGAAAAGCTAAAGAAAGTAAGTTTACCAATTTATATTTTATTAGAATTATAATACGACGGTGTATTTAAATTAATTAACAGTAACGGATGGAATTTCCTAAAAAGGTAACAACACCATCAAATGCAACAACTTGAAGAGTCGGTCCGCCTACACAAAGAACTACTTCTACATATAAAGACAATTTTAATATTCAAGTGCTTCAAGGACAGTAATACTCAACCACTTTTATACCAAGAATACAATCAAATATTAAGGACGCCCAAAAATATACACTATATTAGACAACACTATCGTTGCTTCAGTATTAAACGAATAATGAATATCAATAGAAACATGACCGGTTTAAAATGTAGAACAAGTGAATTTGAACAATTAATACAGTGTGTAATAATTGGGTTAATACCTTGAATTGCAAATAGCCCGGAGATTTGTTGGTATATGTTGTTAGGTTTACATCGCACACGTTGTTAATTTTGATCTGCAAAGCGGAAGCAACCGAGAATAGAGCATTTTCGCGTGTTAAATTATGGCGAAAGGAAAAACATTTCAGTGTGGTCTTGTTAGGTATGAGACTCGCAAAGAACATAAGCAATGGTTTCGATAATAGCAAAGAACTAACCGAGGCAGCAGCCGCATAGGCGCATATTGCGTGTGCGCATGCGGCGTGCGCGCGCGCCACCCGCATCTTCACTGCGCCATCTCTTGCAGTCTTTAGCGCTTAAGCCTTGCACACTCACGCGCACGTTAAACTCGTAACGATGTATTTTGCCTAAGTTCCCACACTAATATTCTAAATAGGCATTCATAGGCCGGTATCGCTCGTTCAGATTTAGCTTATGGAAGAATTTATAATATAAACAAGCTAAAACAGCTGCATGTAAAAAAAATAGAACTAAAATCGCTGTCAATTGAAATTGCGAACAATTTTAATAAACCATTTAATGAAATATCCATATTCTAGCACTTGTTTATTGTTTTAAAGGTTTAGGATAGTGTTGTGGTAAGTATTGATTAAATAACACACGGATTTAGCAGTATTTGATGAGGGAAAATGGAAATTAAAGACATTTTTAATACAAGGTTTGTTTACATTGTTTGCAATTTCAATTGACTGACAGTTTAACGTTCGAACGTTTTAAAGTTCTCATCCAGGCAACAGCTGGATGAGAGTGGCCGAGGATCGTGCTCAGTGGCGTGCCATTGTAGAGGCCTATGTCCAGCAGTGGACGAACATAGGCTGATGATGATGACAGTTTAAATAATGCACGGGTCTGCATATAACTGCACAAGCTTGTTGACTAACTCAAAACTAACGCGGTCAAAAAGCAAAGAACAGGGCGCCAAACGCCGAGTAAAAGTTTACGAGCGTGAGCGGTAACATCGCTGGACACAGGCCGAAGTCTTGTAAACAAACACCGCCGGAGATAAGCGGCTAGCCAACTACAACGCCCGTACACAGGCTAACCAACATTACGCGTCTCCAGCATCAAAGGACAAATTATTATAACCCAGACAGTTAGGTATATGGAGTTGGCAAAGATACAGAGGTCAAATGGAGCAGAGCTACTTTAAAATGACCAAATGGTGCTACAGCCCAGACGAAACAGTTTTAAATCTATAATCACGTCACAAATTTTATTTGTTGTGTCTGGCTGGCCTCAAAACGGATAACATTTATTTTAAATCGCATACAAGCATTAAAATAACTCTTTCAGTCTCGTTGTACCTCTACAGATGGTTTAATTCGCTTTTAAAAAATAACTCTTAACAAATACGTTCATATTTAGTTTCATTTGTTTTTCAAATATACGTACATACTAAACTTCCCATTCCTTATTTTGTTACAACATTATATCGATGGATCTTGAAGTAAACATTTGTAAATATGTGATAAGGCCTAATACTAAGTGCTTATCTGTTAATGTTACAGATCTCTTTAAATATGTAGGTGATGAGGCAATCCGTCTACACACACAAGTAATAAGTTATCTGGGAGCGCGTTGAATAAAAAACGAGAAGTGTAATGTGCGTACTTAATATTTAGCGCAGTAGAGTCCGAGACGTTGCTCAATGAATGTAATATTAAGATGGGCTCGACGCGCTTCCTGCCGCCCGCCCCGCTCCGGCCGGGAGCGGCGGGACCACGAGTCGAGCAAAAACTAAGCGAGACTGTACATTGCGAACTTACGACTGCGAAATTAATAAAACTTTTAATAGTTCTTGGAAGTTTCTGTGCAAGTTTATCGCAAACTGAATATCGAGCGAAGGATCACGATAGCAGCGATGAGAAAGAATCCGCGAGTAATTCCAGAATAATAAAGTTTGAACGTAATGGCAACTTTATCTTGATGTTTTGTTAAACCAATCACAAAATGTTCATAAGAAACTACACATTCGATGGCATGAACAAGTTATCACAGAGTCACAGATCACAGAAAGTGCGATTAAGTCTTCTATTAAAGACAATGCATTAGTAAATACGAATGTCCCCACTTAAGATGTTAGCAAGGGAACGATCGAATGAGAGCGCGCCGGCCGACGTTGCTCGGGTTACTGCGACGCGTCGCGGCGGAGGCGGCGCCGGAGCATCTAAATCGGGATCGACTCCAACGACTCAAATACCTTGACTTCCTCAATATTACATTGAACCCACCGAGCACGAGACCGCCAAACGTACGTCAATCGCCGCCTACGGAACTAATGCTAAGGATATTTACTTCCCACGGTGCCAAAATCCTTCAACTTTAAACTTGGGTTTTCAAAAATTTGTATACGATTCGAGTGATGAAATTTGATTATAAATGTTTTTCCATCGAAAGCTATTCATAAACGTACTACAAGTTATTAACTACATATAATGTAAGAACTGACCTGTGCTATGCGAGGATTAAATACATAAATTAGATAACACATAAATGCCGTTTTGCCAAGTAGATAAAGTAGAGATAAAACACACAACAAACAGATAAGAACATCGTGAGTAAATGAGTTAATATGAAGTTATTTTAAAAATAAAGTTACCACTTACCAGGTACAGGGTAAAGGGAGGCCGGCGAGGAGTAGAGATCCCGTTGCAACGGCGAGACAAGCGGCGAGCCAGGCGGCGAGCCCGCGCGCACCGGTACTGCGCCCTCCGCCAACGGCTCCGGCGTCAACGAAGGCTGCTTACACTTCTCGTCCCACTCGTCACTATACTCTATCTGCTCGTATCCATCTTCATCGTCGTCTCTATTAAGTAACTTTGGTGAACTTCTAACATTATCGTAGGGCTCGGGACTATGTGGGGCGGTGGAGTGTCTTTCGTAAATTAATTTTTCATCGTTCTCTTCTTGAGGTAGTGACGGAGGAGGCGAAACAGGTAACCGAGGGCTGGGTAAGGGTGGCGCATGGTTACTTGTTACGTCACGGATTACTTCCCCATCCATTGTATCTTCTGATGGAATGGTCTCAGTTCTTTGTTCAGGTTCATCATTTTTAGACAGTTTATGATCGCTAATATCTCTCTTAACCGTTTCATGGGGAAGAGGTGAAAGGGGCGATTTAGGTGATCTGTTAGGTGGCGAAGGAGGTGATTTCTGAGTCCGAGGCGAATAACTAGGAGCTATCACCGGGCTAGTCGCCGGAGAAATGGGCGAGTGCGACGATCTTTCCGCGGATCTAGAAGACGAGTCAGACGATTTTAAACTAGGACTCCTATCTGACGCAAAATCTTTCTCTGCTATAGCCTCATCATTTCCAGAAGATGATCGGGAAGATCGAGCTTTTGTATAAATTATGTCAGTAATACCTTCTTGTTGAGAAACGGCGTCGACACTTTCTTTAGATGAAGAGCTTAAATTATCACTTCTAATATTAGGCGAAACGTTATCAGACCTAGAGGTGGGAGATATTAAATTATTTGATCTAAAAGATGGCGATACAGGCGCAATCGTTTTAACAGGACTAGGAGACTTGACGCCAGATACACCTCTATGAACTAAACTAGAAGGAAGAGACGTGGGACGCTCCGCCTGTGAATCTCCTGCACATGGCGACAGGGGTGGAGAGTAAACACGCGAGGGGATAACACTTCTTTCAACCACTTCCGGTGATTTCGTATCCGGGATACCACTAGGATATTTTGAATCCACTCGCGCACTAGGTTCGTGTGACTCGTAACGTGACGTCGGACGTGGTTTGTTAAAATGTGCAGTCCAGTTTTTCTGTTTTTCTATGAGTTCTTTATTAAATCGTCTATCTGGTTTCTCCGGTTTGGGTAGAACACTCGGCTTGGCCGGTTTCGGCGGGGGCACGGGCTGCGAGGATCCGTTGGCGAGCCGGTCGCCGTTGACGGCGGGCGCGGGCGCGGGCGCGGGCGCCAGCGACGGCGGGATGGTGCGCCGCGGCGGGCTCACCGATCCCGCGGAGCTGGAGCGCGAGCGCGCTGGCGCCGACGGCGGCCCGCGCGTCCCTGCGAAACTGGCCGCTGCCGATGGCGACTTTTCGATGCGAAATCCGCGTGTCTCTTCTCCCAATTTTTCAAAGAGAGCTCGTGCGGTATTGAACCTTGACAAGTGGCTCTCCGTGCGGACCACCGTTACATCGGCGCCGCGCATGTCTTCTTCGTCTCTCGACGGCATTCCTTGAAAAATATGGGCAATTTTTGAAACTTTGTTGCCTGTATGAACTCTTTTCCTGCAGTCCTCCATGCTAGCCGGATACGCCCGTTTTAATCCAACCTGGAACAGGGACAGTTGTAATTAAATAGATGGTTTATGTCGTGAAACTTAGTGACAAATAGGACGCGTTTTCAGAAAACGTAACAGATAAAATATAAGATAAGCGCGAAGGCGACGCTGTCGAGTGTCGCATGCGCCCGCGCACAGGTGGTTCGCGAAAGGATGGCGGCGCGCTCTAACGCGATTGTTCGCTACATCATAACTTGGGATAGCGATAGTGCTGATAACGCCCCACTCTTGTTTATTGAAATGACTTCACAGTTAACACGGCTTTGTAGTAATGTATTCAACGATGCCATTTTCTTCTTCATTTAACGATGTCAGAATATTTTTATTTAAAGAAAGTACTCCAAAAACTTATACTTATTGGTAAGTATTTGCTAAACTTACCTACATTTAGGGTTTGTATCACCACTCTCTGTTAAGTTCCTGTTATTTAATGTGAAATATCTGTGATGCCGTTTTTGTTTAAACGAGCAAAATAAACTGAAACGGCATCGTTGCTATCATTCACATAAGATAACAGGAACTTAACAGAGAGAGGTGAAGCAGGGGCCTAAGTAGTAAAAGAATTTTTTGGATTTGAAAAGATTGCTACTAGGACTAGACCGTATTGCAATTACAGCTCACCCAGCCCCACATTCACATTTTTTTGCTATTGGTACTTTGTTCTGTAACAGTCACACTTTATGAGTAGGTATCTAACCTAAACCACTTATAAAAGTACTTGAGGTGATGCACTATAGATAGATGCAATATTCAATTAATCTTTAATAGTGCGCAGGCAGTTTATTAACTACATATCTGTAACATAGCAGTATCGGAAACGACAAAATGTTTAATTTAAATTTATTGCATGTGCTGTATTACTGTTTACTTATAAACTTGGAGGCATCACAGTGTAGTAAAGTCGAGATTTGCATTTCGGATTTAAAGGAGGCGAGTTGCAAAAGTGGCGAAACGCTTCAGTACGACTCTGAAATATTGTTCGGATGTTGTCCGGTCTGTCGACCAGGTAAGCCTATTTAAGTAATGAAGGAAAAATTAATGAAACAGGTATTCACTCAACGCTGGCCTTAGTCCTTGATCAAGGGAGAGCCAGCTTGTTATTCGGCACCTTTTGGTCAACGATTTCTACTACGCTCCTCGCCACGCGCTTCTAAAAAGCGCTCTCGCATTTGGTACACCTACGACTACGACCCCTTGCTTCCTGATCCCTAGAGACCACTCCATTCGCTCTAAGGACCGAATCTGTTAACTTACTATTTTTTAACTATTGCATTATGTCGGGCGTCGTCATTACGACTGCCGACCGCAATCTCCCGGAAAGGACCTGCCAATTTATTGCCTTCGAGAAAATTACCGGCTGTGCTCATTTCTATTTCGTCAATGCAATAAGCGAACCAAGGTAAATTGCGATTACAGCCTTTTAAGTTAAGTTTTAATTGCTTCCGTCCAGGGATACCTACGCACGCTAACCACCACACCCTCGTGTTTTATATTTGCAAACACGTCACTGTCAGTTAAATACAATTTCATATTATTTGTAATTTCTTGGCCAAGTCATAAAATCGCTAAAGTCGAACTCACTTTCTTTATTAGCGAATCACTTCCGGTTTCACTGAGAAGATATCTGCAAGTCACCTACGAGGCATGTAATGTTTTACAATCGTAAGACAAATAGCATTCGCATTTCACATTCTAGTCACGTGTCGTTGTAAAATTGACGTTCGATTGGATATGCGTAAAGTATAGGTGCAATATGTTGTAGGCACACCGGAGGCCGGGAAGTGCAGACCGCCGGCTAGCTGCCTGCTGGACGGCAGCTATGCGCCTGTGCAGTGCAAGGGAGACTTATTCACAGGGAGGTAAAATGACTCACTAAGCTAATTACGATGTTGAATGTATTTCACACCGCCGCCCCTAAATTATTTGCACACACATTGGTGTAGAATTTCAATAGGTGGGTCATACACATTTCTTTGTTTGCGTCTCCCCTGTGGACATGGCAAAATTTAACAGTCTATGGCCAATGCTTTTTAGTCAAATCTACATCGGCGTGTGGGACGCCTGGCCGACTTTCGGCCTATTATAATAAATCACAAGTTTGATGACTCGGAGTCGCGCTATGTCTGCAGAAGAGACAACTTTTGTTTCTTACGCTGTGTGTGACTCGGGTATTGAGCTATTGCATTTATACTCACTTCTAGTTAAAAAAAAACCGTCGATTTAGCGGGGGACAAAGCCGCACAAATATTATTCTATTACTTTTACTTTATTTTTATTACACCTTCAATGTATAGTCGGGTTAAGAAAAGGTTCGTCACTTTTCGACTCTATGTCAACGAGTTAAGGTCGAAAAGTGACGAACCTTTTCTTACCCCGACTATACAATTATACCCCCAAACTAGCACATATAGTAACTTTTAGTGTACATCATCTAAATAAGTTTTAAATTATTTCCGTGAAATGTCTTCTTGATGTCTTTAATTTAATGTATTCTTCAATGCATACACAGATGTTTCTGTTCCGACATGAGCGGGAATAGAATATTTGGACAAATGTGGAAAAACGAAGCGGCAGACATGAGTTGCGGTAGGTTGCATTTGAAATCTCGTACTTATTTATATAAGTAGCGCTCGTTACATAATAATGTATTTAGATACAGAAAATAAAACGTACCTGAACTTGATACATTTTGTAGTAGGTAAGAGAATTCTTGTATTGGCTATGCTTGAAATGCTTTATTAGAAAGGTACTTAATGTTCTTCTTTCTCCATAATACCTTCCATTTAATAAAGTGCTAAATTAAATTTTAGCACAAAAGCTGTCGAACTGATACGCATTGCGCCACTGCGATATCAGAAAGCTGCTAATATAGTGTTCTATATGCATAAAAATGAAAAATATAACAATGTACAATAATTTACACATAAACTTTCAATAAACTTCAACTAAATAAACATGTCAGCTGGATGTCAAGAGCATGGAATGTCGAAATAAAATCCAAATAGTTTGAATAACGTTAAAAAATATGAAGCATTAAAAAATTTGAAAAAGCTCTCCTAACTTGTACATAATTAAATAAACAGCATGTAGCAGAAGAAGAGCAGAATTGGAAGCACAGGGTAAACTTGTGACACTACACTGCACTCAATCCGGGGACTACGAGTTATTACAGTGCGACAATGACCTTTGTTGGTGCGCCCAGCCAAAGACCGGGCAACCTTTAGTGCCGCCCGTGCACCAGAAGAACATGAAGTTATTGCCCTGCTGTATGTATTGGTTATAATATAACACGTTAACGCGGTCCAAGGAAAATTGTGCCAACGGAAAGCCGTTGCGTTGTATGTAAAGACATTGCGGCGTTCGATCAATCACTTAATCGTTAGCCCCAGAGCCCCAAACGATATTAATATGTTTGCGGACACGATTGTTCTTGCACCGTGGCAACTATTATACTACGCACTAAAAGTACAATAATAGTTATTTGTGCAACAAGTGAGCAAAGTTGGTTTTTACTGTGAGTGTTGATTTTGAATTACGAGTCAGCGAAGGATTCAAATACACGAGATGCAAAAAAACTTTGGTCTCGTGTGACACATACAACTTTTCACCTCAGCAGCGAGAACCTAAAAAAATTATTAAAGGTATATGATATGAACATCGTCCTTTTGACTTTATTGTGGTTTTCAAAATTAAGTAAATACTACATATTGCATAAATGTAACAATACAGTCTCCGAAAAAGTGTTTGCACCCATTGCTAGTTCTCCATTGCTTAAAAATATCATAAGCTTTTAAATATTTTTCGCGAGACTTTTCAAGTGAGAAACTTATTCGTCTGGTGTTCAATTGTTGACTTCTACACATCTTGAACATCGTGATAAATAACAGCGGGTGCAGTATCGGAACGCATTTTAAAAAAATAGCGGGATTCAAATTTTAATTATTTTCTTCTGTTTCGCTAGCTACAGAGTTCGATATCTAAGAGTTTGATACACGATAAAAGGCAATTTGGAAATTATAAGAATAAATAATAAGTGCTTACTTCATTAATATTTAAGTAATGATATGAGTGAGTCTAGTGACGAAGTCAACAATTGAACATCAGACGAATAAGTTTCTCACTTGAAAAGTCTCGCGAAAAATATTTAAAAGCTTATGATATTTTTAAGCAATGGAGAACTAGCAATGGGTGCAAACACTTTTTCGGAGACTGTATTGTTACATTTATGCAATATGTAGATGAGGTCAAAGATCGAGAAATGGTCCAAAATTGTAACAAACTGGTATCCTAGAGATGGCAAACGCAATAGGGGAAGACCACACAGAAGGTGGGAAGATGAGCTAAGGCTAACTGCGGGCCCTAACTGGAGAAGAGTAGCTCGTGAGAGGGTACAGTGGATAGAGCTAGAGGAGGCCTATGCCAAACGGCACGCTGAATTGAGGGATATATTATAGCAACAACATTAACTCAACTTATAGAAAGGAAAATTCTGAATAAAGGGCTTATTATTAATTACTTAATAAATATTTAAATATGATATCAGTGAGTCCAGTGACGAAGTCAACAATTAAACACCAGACGAATTAATGCAATGATACAAAATGCAGAGTTAAGTTTCTTGCCTGAAAAGTCTCGCGAAAAATAGCAAAATAGACTAGCAAAGGGTGCAAACACTTTTTCGGAGAGTGTATTGTTATCTACAATATGGAGTAGGTATTTACTCAATGTTGAAAGCCACAATAAAGACAAAAAGACGACGTGCATATATATATCTTTAATAATTATTATGTTCTCGCTGCTGAGGTGAAAAGTTGTATGTGTCACACGAGACCAAAGTTTTTTTGCATCTCGTGTATTTGTTGAATCTCTCGCGCACTCAGGACTCTAACTTAGAATCACTCGTTCACGCTCGTGATTCAACTATAGAATCCTTCGCTTCCTCGCGATTCAAAATAAACACTCGCAGTAAAAACCAACTTTGCTCTCTTGTTGCACAAATAACTATTCATCATTATTGTATGTGTACCTACGTGTATATCTGCACTAAACAAAATATTACATAATTCAAAATCAAATTACATAATACATAAATTATTTCGGGTAAGTAATAGTGACGAATTTATGTTTAGTAATATTTAGATGTAGGATGACCAGACACCGGAGGCAAGTCACGGTAATTGTATACAATCATCCGGTCATGATCATGGACACGACAAAGAATGTAGCACACTTGTTCAAATAAATTATTAGTCTTCGTGGAACCAAATGACAGATCCAAACAAGGATTTCTTTCTTCTCCTCTACCCGGTTGTGGACACAAGACTGCTCCTCTTTGTTTGTAAAGTTTTTTTCTCCTGATAGCACTTACGTCACATTATCATTAGATATCATTACTAGTCTAAATAGTTGGATATTTTTAGATATCATAGAATTTTCTCACTAATCCATTTAAATCCGCCGTAGAATAGCATAATGTAACGACACACAGTTACTCGTATCATAGCTTCAAAAGTAGGTGTGAATGAGTACGTGAGCGCGAGTGTGGTATGGCTCATATTTTCCGAAAATCGTTTTTTCTTTGTGGCAATTATTCGATTCCCATATTTTCCCAGTGGCATTTTTACCCAATTATTATTATTTATCACTGATTAATTTTACTGTTCTCTTTTCTTCTATTCTCTTAATTACCCAGGAAGTATTTTTATTATTATTATTTATTATTACATTTTTTCGATTAACATAGTGTTTTCGATTAAAGCTGATAATCGACGGAGGTCAGCGTTCGCTGACCTCCTATTTCTGGGCGATTTGCCCTTCGGCACATGAAACTACCTACCTAACCTAACCTACCTAGTATTCTAGGTCAGGTGTCCATTGAGATTAAAAAAGATTGAGAAAGTATGCCAATAGAAAAAATCAATTTTGAGAAATAATGGCCACAGAAAATAAAATATATATTGGGAAAAAATGCCACTGGGAAAATGTGGGAATGGAATAATTGCCACGAAGAAAAAACGATTTTCGGAAATTATGGGCAACACTCCACACGTCGATTTGTTAGATGTATTTTCCAATATTTTTATTTTCTTGTATAAAAAATTCCGATCGTCTTTTTTCCCTGTAGAAAAATTTCCTAATATATTTATTTTCTTGTATAAAAAAATCCAATCGCCTTCTTTCCTTTTAGATGTATTTCCTGATATATTTATTTTATTGTATAAAAAAATCCAATCGCCTTCTTTCCTTTTAGATGTATTTCCTGATATATTTATTTTATTGTATAAAAAAATCCAATCGCCTTCTTTCCTTTTAGATGTATTTCCTGTTATATTTATTTTCTTGTATAAAAAAATCCAATCGCCTTCTTTCCTTTTAGATTTATTTCCTGATATATTTATTTTATTGTATAAAAATTTCCGAACGCCTTCTTTCCCTGTATTTTTTTTAACGTACGCAAAATTTTGTGCTCGTTCATTTTACTAGGGGCACAAATTCCCAGTCGTCTTTTTTCGTTATCAAATATTTTAAAATAGATTTTATTTGATTCTCGGTGGAAAATTATAATATGTATTCGCAATTTTGCCCGTTCTCGTTACTGCATGAATACCTACTACTTATAAGTTGATATCAACGTTGAGACAGATCTTATTGGTTTTTATAGTAAAAGCGGTAGAGTTAGGTATAAACAATATGATTAGGTACAAATAAGTGTAAAAAAAATAGAATAAGGCCCCTGATTAGGTTAATTATCAACTAGGTTAGGTTTGACTACATCAAAAAAATGCTCGCACTTCGGTAACACGTTGTTTAAAGTTCTCTGAACTTTGCAATAGTATTGTATATAAACCTGTAAAAAGTTAATAAAAATTAACGGCGTTATTTTTTAAGCATTAGCGAATAAGAAGTTTTGCCCCTAGTAAAATTAATGACTGCTAAGTTTTGGGTATGATCAAAAAAATACAGGGAAAGAGGGCGTTTGGAAATTTTTATACAATTAAATAAATATATCGGAAAATATGTCTGTAGGGAAAGAAGGCGTTTGGAAATTTTTCTACAGGGAAAAAAGACGATCGGAATTTTTTATACAAGAAAATAAAAATATTGGAAAATAAATCTAACAAATCGGCTGGTGATTAATGTAACTCGGTTATGTACGAGTAACAAGGGAGTTTAGCTTGCTTGAGATGTTTTGCGCTAATCCGTACTCATTCATCATCATTTCAGCCAAAAGACATCCACTGCTGAACATAGGCCTCCCCAAGGCTCGCCAAACAGATCGGCCCTGCGCCATCCGCATCCAATGCGTTCCCGCCACCTTCACCAGGGGCTAATTCAGGAACGGCCCGACACGGTTTGCGAGCGGTAATTTAATCGTTTGGGAGAGGATAGGAATGGGTTGAGCTTGGGATGAGCCTTATTTTCCTGTTAATTCGCTTTGTAAATAAATAAATACTTAAATAAATAAACAAATAAATAGGGCCCATCCCAAACTCAGCCCAAACATCTCGCAAACCAGTGATTTTTGGCGTTCCTGAATAGCAGTTCAAACCAAACCCAACCCAAACGATTGAATTACCGCTAACAAACCCGTGAAAGCCCGTTCCTGAATTTAGCCCCAGGTCGTCGCTCCATCTTGTTGGAGGCCTACCTACACTGCACACTCATTATTCTGGGCTAAACTTAACTTTAGTATGTGAGCGATCCGTTTATTTCACTATGTCTGAAACTCACGGCAGATTGGCGTTAAAAACTGTCAAGACAAGTTTTACCAAAAAGATAAAATATGAATTAGTCATTCTGAATTGAAGCACACCTCCACCCACGGTGTCGCCAGTTTGAGATAAAGATAATAATTTTAATATGGTCATCGGCATACTATTTGCCATCATTGTAGAGATTGACATTCCAATTATTATGTTTTAGATAGTGCAGTCCACATGGGTGAAAGTTACCTAAGAAGATGTGAAAGCGTCGTCCAAGCTTTAAGTGCTATTCATAAGGAGCAATCAGATCATGGAACTAAATATCTAAGTTATTCTAAAACAATCTGTGATTATGATGGCAGTTATGGCTCTTACAAAATACAAGGCACCAGGTAATTGGATTAAATAAAAATAAAAAAATTGTTATACACAACAGGTAATATGCATGATGTTTTTTATTTTATTTTAGTGCGTACTGTACGGGTCGCGATGGTTCTATTCTAGGACCATGGTCAATCGAAGCAAATAACAATGCAGGAATGAATTGCAGTAAGTTATTTTTCATAATCAACTTATTCAAAAGCGGCAAAAACCGTCCCTTTACTGAATCAATGCTTTCAACGATAAAAAAAGCGACAGCATCTAAAATATCAGTTGTTAGTGGTACACTACCGCAATGTCACTGCGCTAGCATATTCGTTACGTTGGGTAAGGCAAAGTCAGGAAGGAGCTTCGCTGGTTCCTTAACCTTAATAGGCGGACTTGCACGGATTAGAGTTAACTATATGTATACATAACTTCGAGAAGACTTACTAACCCAGAGAAGTAGTGTCACAATGTATGGAACTATCACCTCTAACGAGTTACTTTTTTGGCCCTATACCGTGCAAGTGGCTCTTAAATATTTTTACACACAAGTAACGTATGTATGTTTACTAAAATGACGCTGGGTAAATACCCGATTATTGAAGCCAGATATGGTTGTAATAGAAAAAGGGGACAGCGATGGAACACTGTGTTTTTCTTACTGAACAAAATCCACCGGAAAGTAATTTAAATAATTGCAATGCATAGAGTTTCTACGGGATGCAAAAGCTCATTCAAGCTAATCGAGTCTACATCCCGTAGAAAATATGTCGAATGCTAAATCCACCGATTCTAATTGTTGACATACTTTAAGCTTTTGCATAAATAACGTAGCTTAGCTTAGACTGGAGCAGTGACGTGTTGTGAATCGTTTGGGCCCAGCGCGACCGGTTGCCGGCCGTGACCCTGTTCCCAATACGTGGTACGGTTCCACCCATCCCACGGAAACGGAATGCGGAGGCAGCTTCGCAAACCGCAATCCACATCGCTCCTTTACCGGAAAACTATTTACCCAGTAAATGTTGATTATTTTATTGTATCACCGAATGCAATGATGGCCTAAACGCTCAGCATTGTAAACATTGTAGTGAAGTAAATGAGTCACTATATTATCGCGCTACAAGCTTATTCAGATTAGGTTACTGGTACATTTATTTTTTACATTTCTTGTAAGTCCCTATCAGGTTAATCTACGATAGATATGAAAGTCGATCTTCTTTTTCAATCAAATAAACGCTCAGTACTGTAAAACTATATGTGCTACGTCTAAGAGGGAGAGGCCAGACAGCATGACTCGTATTATTTATGAACCACAATAACGTGTATAACTTGAAAGGCATAAAATTAATCGTGAACAACACTTTTATTGACATTTCTCGAAGACAAGCGATTTTCAGTGCAATTGTTTTATTTTTACAATGATTATCATTTCTTGGCTTTTTTCGATGTACATACATACTAGTAGACAATCAATAGATTATCATAATTTATCTTTGTCACATAAGCAATCAATAAAATTGCTCTTATTGAACTCTCGGACCTTCACAAAATTGCCAGATCCAGCAAAGCAACTACAATTGTAGCATTCAAACTAAACCTAATAAAGCGTTACGTAAATTGATGTAACCATTTTAAAGTGACTCTCATAAATTCGAACAAAGGCCCTGCATTTACTTAAGAAAAAAATTGATGAACAATTGATATTTTCAGATTGCGCTCGAGACACTTCTGTGTACTTCCCAGAGCATGGGATGACTGTTGAGGAGACGTGTGCAAGCAATGGGAACTACAATACCAAACAAAATATAGGAGATTACTGGTACTGCGTTGATTCCGACGGCTATCCGACCGATTGCAACAGCAGCCGTTAATTTGACCTCTAACTGTATTAATAGTAGTTTCCATATTCAGGCGGTCAAAGCGAGACTAGAATGGGAAAAATTGTCTTTTATACTCGTACCATTGTCAAAGAACCCGCAACAAATTTCTTGAATAAATTATTTTAAAAGTCACGGTTTTTTCTTTCTGGCTGGAAAATTAAAACTTATAGTTTTGCTGTAATTTATGTTATGCTTTAGTATAATGCATGAGTTTAATGAGATCATTATCATTATAAATAAGGCATTGAAAAATTAATCCGTCCTTGAATTATTCGATTAAAGCGCGGAATAATTCGTTTTATGATTATACCGCTCTTCATAGTATAGCGTCAACTTTTTTCTTAAGAATATACATATGCATACGAGTACATAATTTTACATGAGGTTTACTTTTTCTCTGCTGAACTAGAACACACTTTGGTTCAACGTCATCATTGTGATTTTTCTTAATTATGCAATAAAAATAAATTAGGATATTTTAATTAAAAGTAAGTTTTATTAATAATTAAAAAATAAATCCACTTAAATACCAAAATTCGATCGCCCGAGAGCCCCCTGTACGATTGATAGATCGACATCGATCACATCGTGCAAATACTACCCCGGCTGGAATATTTACCGGTAAAGTGGAAGCTTGTTGGACGCCGCAAGCGCCGCGGAGAGCGCGTCACCCGACGCCGGCGCGCCGCCCGCTCGCCGTGCGCGTTCGCCCATCTGGAACACCCGGCTCCGGTTACCATTGCCACAACTGACCACTTCGCTCTGACCATACGCACCCGTTGCAAGCAAAGAACCTTAATGCAAGGCCGTGCCAATCGTGCCATCGTCATAGGTAAGAGGTAACTCGTGAAATCTATAAGTACGTATCTGATTTCTTTGATTGGCGAAGCAATCTTTCTTACATTGACTATTTAATTTGTTTAAAGCTAGATGCTAACCTATTATCATCTATGTATCGCACACAGTAGACCGCGTATCAGAAATACCTTTCTATTATACTACACCAATATTTAGAGACACTGGCTGGATACACCAGATGTTTTGGAGTCATCTGATCAGCTGTATCAATCTAGTTTAATATTGGTATTTAAGGATGTGTTTAACATGAACCCCACGGTTTGATTTTAAATCCTCTAGAAAATTAGAGCACCTCAACTAGCAGTGAGATATTTTGAAGATACTTCATTACAATTTATGCCGGATAAAATGTGGATGAAAAATTAATTCGACATGCGTAACCTCGGAAGAAGGTTGTATGACGCACGAAGCTAAGATGCTTTATCAGCAATTCGACGCATGGCATACCTAGGCTGCGAGCTCTGATTTACCTAGTAAGAAACAAAATAACATTCTAGGCAGACTTTTTACACGACTACGGCAATGCCAAAAGGAAGTGTAATGATTTTAGCAGTCTATGTATGTTTTCAAGTCGATTTCATATTTGCCAGTCTATAATTCTCCCAAAGGTAAAGTGGATGTAGATGTAAAATAAGATTTTAACTACCTACCTATATTGTAAATATATGCGAAAGAGTCTGTTCCGCTTTCACAGTTTAACGGTTCAATAATTGATTTCCATGACATTTTGAACAGTCGTATTTATTTTGTAGCCTGTACCATTACGCAGGTAAACTTAGGGAAGGTATACGTGCGCTATTTTCTTGCAGAAGTTGCAAAGAGCTGCAAAAACTATTTAAGTACGCATAAAATATCTATAGGTATATTTTATCACAAGATCCAATCAAATCTAATAGATAAAATAACCCCATCTTAATGCAATTTTAGTTTTATGTGAGGCTTAGTAAAGCTAAGCGTCCACTGCATCGGAATCGAGCCGTACAAAGCGGACGGATTTCTTGCTTTGTATAGATTTCTATGGTACTGCGTGCACTGGATCAGCATTTCTGCGCCGGAGAAACGACTCGTACGGCTCGATTCCGATGCAGTGGACGCTTAGCTTAAAGAGTAACTTAATTGTCGCGGTAGGTAAGTATCAACTTAGTCTAGTACCTACTCGTAAAATATCATAGAAGCTCGATGCTGAGTTAGCTAACGACGCGAGTAGTAGATCGCTTGAGGGCTGTTGATGGAGGGTGGTCGCGCCCCCACCACTTGGGCACGCCGCGGGCCCCTCTTGATTTGATAGCACGCGAGGTGACACGCGCCAATCCATGCAATGCAACTCTACGTATATTTTTAGATTTTTTAGACGCTATGCGTTCAAGGGGTATTATCGATAACGGTGGTTCCTAAGAAAGAGATTGCGTCGATTCGTCGTTACAGTTCTTATTTGTGAATCATTGATTGCTAACGTTACCGATTCTGTACTCTGAGTGCTTAACTTGGATTAATATCCTGACCTATTTAGTTGTAGTAGGTACCTACCAATTTCAGGTAGCAAGTTCAAAAAATTCTTAGTTAAGTGGTGGGCACTTTTAAAAAAGTGTACACTTTTCGTATATTCCTAATTTTCAATACAATTTTTTTTGTCAGTTTTGTGCCGAGACATATAATCTGTACGAAAAAAACGTCACAAAAAATATGGAACATTTTTTACCATCAAAAACAATAGTGGTCTTGATTCTGAGTAAGAAAATCACAAAATTTCCTCATTTGAAAAAAAGTAAAGGGTACACTATTTTTTTAAATGCCCAGGTATTTTAGTTAAATGGTGTGCTGTCTTGCTGCAAACTCTACATACCTATAGGTACGGTCGCGTGCTTTAATTCGGGACCCATTTCGAAAAAATATCCTTTGAATTCCTATACAACATGACAGGACTGTCAACCTAAAGTGGGTCCCAAATTAATGCTTGTGAATGTACAGCAAGAACAGCTCATTCAACATTACAGCTCAGACCGTTAATAGGCATACCTACATATTTGTAAAATTGATCAAAACAACATTTTATAGTCCCCTATTTTCTCCTCAAAAACTTGACCAATAATATTTTTTTTTTTCAAAATTAATTAGAGGGAGGATTGTTTTATTGTTAATACCAACCAGTAATTTTTTATGGATAAATGTCGGAAAATGATGTTGAGATTAGGCAATTTTCATAGTTTTTGAATGCTTCTACTTCTTATGATGGTGAGAATAATGGGAAAAAAACAAAACAGGAGCATGGCCATGGTAGATATAGATTTTATGGTAAAAATATTTGCTCTTATGTCATTATCTAGCGAGGAAATAAGGGACTATATTTGTATGGAGAAAAGGTTCTCACCATATGCTCTTAAAAAAGTATATAATAAACTATACAGGCCATTAGATAGTGGATAATCTGTGAACTGTGGATTAAGGGGACTTAAACCATTCTAAACACGTGAATTTAGGTTTAGTAAAAATGAGAAACAACTCAACATTTTTGAGATAGGCAGGGTCTATACATATGTATTGTTTTATTTTGTCACAAATTCTCTTAAGAGGCGCCGTTTAATTTAGTTTTTGCTTAGGGCGCCAGGAATGCTCTGGCCAGCCCTGTAGATAGTATATAGACATAAAGTTTTTTCTTTTAAATTATACCATGCTCAAGTTATTGACTGTGGTTTTTTCTAGTTATTTTTCCTTATTGCTATTATTTAATTAACATTGCTGTACATGGTGTGCTATATAATATAACCATCACCTTATTTCGTTACTGCCTTGACTTTGTTGTAAAAAAAATCCCAATCTTTATTTCTGTGTTTTTGATGTACTAGTACACTGAACTTTGACCTCTTGGAGTGAAACAAAATATACTAAGACTTAATAGCCTAGAATCATAAAAACATGCCTGTTGTATGATAATTTAAAAAAACATATATACATTACTTAACCCTGCTTTGAAAACTTAAAAAAAAGGTATTGAACTGGTGTTTAACAAACTTATTATCATTGTGAATAATTGACATTACTATGATTATATTAATTCTGCTTGATTGCTGCCTAAAACCGAAGCTGTGACCAGAACTAGATTTTATGCCAGAAACAGAAAACAAGACTTTAAACTATAGAGGTTTATAAATTAATGATTAGATGAGTGAGGCATGACTGTGGAGCATCAAACGTGAGCAGAACTGTAGGTCTGCAGAACTGTAGGTCTGTAAAGCTCGCAACCATCAGTTTTATTGAACTACTGAAGATCTTGAAAAACAATTGTTAGCAAATAAATTGATTAAATAAAGTATATAATTTTTAATATCACTCTTAAGTTACTTAAGATTTAAATATTTCTATTAATTAATAGAAAAATATTTAGCTAATGATGAATTTGCATGACTATGTAAAAAATCTATAAAGACTAGCATAGTATTAGCATAGTGGTGCGATAGCCATGTGGCACCCTTTTTTTTCAGAAGTATGAATTACATTTTTTTGAAATGAATTAAATTACATTTTTGATGATCAGAAACATTCTTAACACATCACAAAATTATAGAATTCTGAGGTACAAAAATAATGGGTCAAGTTAAGAGCTGGCATGCATTGTATAATGAGATGAGAATGCATAATATGTATAATAGATGCCTAGAATTTTTTGATGTGTGTAAACATGGTAACAGATAAATTTAAGACTCTTCCCCATTCCAGAGTTCAAGAAAGATATAATAAAGTAAGGTAGAACCAGTTTCAACAAGCTCTATAAACAAAATATTATTAAATATACTACATAACAGGTTGAAACAAATACTTTATAATTTGCAGTTACTTACAGAAAGGTGGGAAAAACATTCAATTTCATTACAAACACTTTTCACCTTCCATAATATGCATAGGTAGATTCATGCAAAATGTAAAAACATCTTTTTCTATTTTTATTTTTATCTATAAAATTGGTATTATTTGAGAGAAACAAGACCATCCATTAATCTGATTGATGAATTGCACTTGAAAGAAAAATGCTCCAACTTCAGACCATTTTAGTAAAATACTAGCTGGTGCCCGCGACTTTGTCCATGTTAATCATTGATGATTTGCTCCTATTGGTCTTAGAGTGATGATATATATAGCATATAGCCTTCCTCGATAAATGGGCTATCTAAATTTAACACTTGAAGAATTTTTCAAATTGGACCAGTACTTCCTAAGATTAGCGCATTCAAACAAACAAACTCTTCAGCTTTATAATATTATATAGTATAGATTTTCTTTTTTCATGGGTAATTTGGTACTGTAAAGTAGTAAAGTATGATACAGGCATGACAACAACCTAGTACCTAGTGATATTATTAAGGTTTACTTTTGTTGTTATCTAATTAGGGTTTAGTTTTGATGTAATTATATTTCTGCTATAAAAATATTTAGTTTGTAGTTGGTGCTGATAGGATCAGAATTAGACATAACAATAAATGATCATACAAATGTTTAATTTATATACAGTGTGATAAGCAATGTTAAGATGATTAGTTCTATTTTATTTAGTTAGACAACCAGATGGCCTAGTGGTTAGAGAACTTGACTATGAAGCTTGAGGTCCCGGGTTTGATTCCCGTGTCGGGGCAGATATTTGTATCAAAAATACAAATGTTGTTCTTGGGCCTTGGGTGTTTAATATGTATTTAATTATATATCTATTTATATAAGTATGTTTATCCGTTGCCTAGTACCCATAACACAAGCTTTGCTTACTTTGGGACCAGGTCAATTGGTGTGAATTTTCCCATGATATTTATTTATTTTAAATATTTATTCAATCAAGACTTTCGGAGAGCTGTGTACGATAGTATATTCTATTCGGTTAATTTAATCAATTGAATAAAAAATGCTTAGGTAGAATCTGTTTGTAAACAGAGACATTCATTAATTTATGCTCAATTAATCTTAGTGTATTTTTTCGGTAAAGTAACGATAATTGGATAGAGTTAAGCATTATAAAATTTTGTTATAGCCAGTCGACGTCTCAGAGTGCGGCGGGTGGCCAACGATTACGACGTACTTGAATTAAATGCCAAGAATTATCACAATTTGTAACCTCAAATCAATATACATGAATCTTAATATGCAAGGGGACCTCATTTACTTGGTGATTTGATTTCACCCTACCAATACTGACCTTAAATTACACCAGCGTCACATTTTCTCTGCCTTGAGGTAATCCGGTTTGCCACATCAGAAACACTGTATTCACTTAAAATAAATAAGCAATATTTATTCACGATTTCACTTTATTGTTCTCCGGTGTCCGATTCTCTTATTGACTTATCACACGCCCACAAATATTGTACACAAACAGCATTCGGAAGCTTAATTTTCCAAGTAGATACCTCTATTGAAACGTCAATATCCCGGGCCAAGCGACTTAGAAAATCAACCAAAATATTAATATACAAGCACAAGTGGGTGAAATTATCGTAGCAAATGGTTAGATATCTTAAATCACTTTCATGTATCACTAATTTTGTCCTTATTATTTTATTTCTATCAAAAACTACAACCCCCGCAACTACGAACAGCCACTACATTTTCTTTTACTCTCCGGTCCGGTCTCTCTCCCCCACCTCCCTCTCTTCTCCCCTCTTCCTTGACTTGATTAGGTCCCCTCTCATTCCCCCCGCAAAAATCGAATAGAGTCACAGCATTTCGATTTAACAAATGATTTTTAACTTTAACATGTTTATTTAAAACAGTAATGTCTTTTTTCTATTAGGTTATTACCAATTATTACATATGAAATTGTTTTGCCATTGCGATGGAAATGAATTTAAAATTCTTTTTTATTTAATTAAATTAAAATAATCGATTATATTACAGATGAATCGAAGAAGAAATATTAAGAGAGGCAACATTGATTACGCTGTTTATTAATTTCTTTTTTTTTTAGAAAGGTAAAGGACAAAAGCCATGCAATGATCCCGTTTTTACTTTGAATACGTTTGGTGGGTATAAACACGGGGTATAAATCACTATAGAGAGAGATCTCTCCAAGCAAATGTTCTGCCTGGGGACCGGAGTCCGATGGAAGAAAGTCGGAAGTCGTATGTAGCTGAGTTGAGAAGCTTCGATAGCGCGATGCAGGATCTAGTTAGTTCCCCATTTGTGACTCGATGGCGCTAGGAGTAATTCACGTTAATTTATTTGATAAGATATTTATTACAAAGGAAATATCTCCAAAGTAACAAAGTGGATCAGTATTGTTTAAATTAAGAGTGATTTATTTCATTTCATACTATGTATTACAGAAATGTTTTTTTTAAACTAACTATCAATAATGTTTCTTATCCCAATCCGCATTGGGCCCGCGTGGGAACTACGACCCAAACTCTCTTATTCTGAGAGGAGGCTTGTGCCCTGCAGTGGGACGTATATTACGTATATAGACTGTGATGATGAATGTTTGCTTATATTTAACAAACAAACAATAACTAACAATACCTATGAAGACTGATTTATAATAATATTTTCAAAACATAACAATATGGAACTCGGATCTGCTGAGACTAAAATATTGTTTTCCATTCAAGTATAGGTACTTGGAAATTGAATTATTTCTTGGTATTATAAATAAATAAGGGCAACTGATAATTTTAATGTATAATGTCCAATCCTATAGGAAACACTTGCTTTTTCATTGGACTTTGATACTGGATTTGTTTCCAAAATAAATATAAATTAAAAAAATTAAAAGCCCCCAACGCAATGAGGGTTTTCTGACAGGTGGAATATCGCTAGATGGCGTTAGTATCGTAAGGTCTATTTGACGTTACACCCATACAACAAATGTCAAAGTTGTCAAATGGACCTGACGATACTAGCGCCAAATAGCCTCTCATAGAAAACCCTCATTATGTCACTCGTATGTTTGAACATTATGTCAATGCCCATTATGCGTCTAAGATCCCTTCCGCAGCTAACAAAAGAGCTTTTGGGGTAGTTGCAATAGAGAGATCTCTCTCCAGGCAGATGTTATGCCTGGGGACCGAAGTCCAATGGATGAAAGTTGGAAGTTGTATTTATGCAGCCGAGTTGAGAAACTTCAATAGCGTGATGTAGGATTGTAGTAATTAGTTCCTTTCCTTGTGTTACTAGATGGCGCTAGTAGTCGCTACAAGCTGATAACTTTGAAACGGCTTAACCGATTTTGATGAAACATCGCCAAGAATCACCTCCTCCTCCGTGCACCTCCGTAGGCATGCATCCACAGCACACGCTGAGCCTAATCCATTTAACACGCTTAGTTATAGGTTCAATGTAGAAAATAATATTGTATCTTTTTTTTTTTCTAAGAGTGTTAATAAAATTCTATTCTATTCTATTCTATTCTAAGAAACCTGCTTTCTATTAAAAAAACGCATCCAAATCGGTTCTCCCGTTTAAGAGCTATGATGCCACAGACAGACAGACACGCACACATAGCGGTCAAACTTATAACACCCCTCTTTTTGTGTCGGGGGTTAAAAATACCTTTATGGCAGTTACTAAAGTGAAGTTATTCTATTCAATTAAATTGCTTACATTTAACACTGTGTGTAAATAACATAAAGACACCCTTAAAACATCGATAGAACTGACTTGTTTTTATAAAGTAATTTTCACTCTTTCGCTCCCCAACATGGTAAGAAATAAATAATAATAGGCTCCCTCTTTTGTCGGTTTTTGTGCGAAAGTCAACTTTTTGAAATAGTTCAGCTATTGGTTAAGAGCTGGCGCCATACAGTAAAATAAGTTTTTAACAATAATAATAATAAACCCTTTGATAAATTATAACTTATCAAAGAATAAACCTATCTAATAGATTGCTTGATAGATATCGTAGTCGTACAGTGAAATTACATAAAGTTTACCATTGACAGATGGTTTGCCTTCATTTCATATTCAACTTTAATGACCTACAAATAAAGCCAATTTTAAAATACTGTTACCCACGTTTGCAGATTTTGTAATAGCTACTTTATTTGTATGGTTTTAAAGTTGGAAATGAAATGAAGGCAAGCCATCTGTCAGTGGTAAACTAAAAGTAAACGTATTGTATGTACATGGCGGTCACATAGTAAACAAGTGAGTTGTGGCTTAAAGGTCTCTGAAACCAGGCCATTAAAATCCAAAAAAAAAAAGTAAACAAGTGATTTGTCACGTCTTATATAGGTAACGCCTTGGGCAACGCCAAACGCCATCAGAGTTGAGGTCACGCGCACAATAACATCTCATGTAATGACAGCGGGATTTTGACGTTTATTCGTACCGATAGCAAGTTCAACAGACTCAACAGTGAATTAGGTACAAGATTGACTAAAAACTTCTTCAACCTATTTCGTTAAGAATTATATAAGAAAATACATCTTGGTAGTTCAGACAAAACAGAAAATAAAATATTTTGATGTATTTTATATTTTATTTAAATCAGATAAGCATATTTTTCGCTTTTTATAAAATATCGATTTTGTTCGTTGCGAATATTTCTTATCAGTTTCAAATTGTTTTATTTCAAAAATAGGTTATATGATAAAACAAAAATTATAAAATGCATAGTATTGCGGAATTGTTCCTGTTTCGTCGGATTCCTGTTTTGTCGGATTCCTGTTTTATCGGATTCCTGATTCCTCAGATTCCTGTTTTGTCGGAATTATCTATATTTAAAAAAATCTATCATGCAGTACACTAGTATTTACTAGAAAGAAAGATTAATGTTTTTGGAAAGAGCTATTGTGCGATCACGCATCTTTATTATCTTTACCGACTCTATTTAATTCAAATTGTTGTTATTGTAAATATTTAGTTTTAAATATTAAATACAGAAGTGGAGTCACGGTAATTACATAGTTTCATTTGATATTGACAATCCGACGAATCAGGAATACGACGAAACGGGAATCCGACGAAACAGGAACAATTCGTAATGCGTAGGTATTACCAAGATCATATAATTCACATTTTCATTCACTCACTCATTTCATTCATTCACTACTTTTTTCGCAATCAGTAGGTACTTTACGTAGCTGTGTGTGTAATCATTCGCCTCAACTCTGATGGCGTTACCTATACCTACTTTGATAGGGTTCAAGTTTCTATAAACTCATATTTGAAAAAAAATACAGTGCTTTCGTTGCCAGCTTCATTGTTATAGTTACTGTTTGTTATTAGGTACAAATTTGCTTAAAATATTTACAACGTAGGGTTACAAAATAACGCAGCAACCTCCTCCACCCCCTCCGCCACCTCCCTTTGGTTTTTTCCACCGGGACTCACTCGACCGCGTTTTGTATGCTTTCTGAATGCGCTTCCTATGAGTTTTGTTGCTTCGTTTAGCAGCAAGTCTGGAGCACTTGGACTGTTCCTTGAGGCAGTCGCAGGGTCCGACGTACCGGTTGACTGTCTCCATGGCGCTGCCGCATTTCACTTTGCGGTTCTTGCATTTCTGAAAGCACTTGTCTGGCTGCGGACAGGGCGGGCCCCGCGGCTTGTGCTTGTGAACGCTGCAAGTCGGTAACGATATGCATGGCTTCACGCCCTTATTACCGTAGGTAGCTGAAACATAACAACTATTGTAGTAAGCATCCTTCATATTGTGCTTGAAGTGCCAAAAACTTAATATTTACTTGAACTAAATATCTGTTTAAGTTACATATTTAGTTAGTTTATTTAGTTTATAGTTTTAATTATTGTTAAGTATTGTTTCTTAATATTTGTTTTCTATAAATAAATGTTTAAATAATTGTCTGTTTTGGTATTTAAGTTTTCGTACCTACTCAATTATAAGTTTTGGCACTTTGAATGACTATTCTAATAGAACACGAGTCTGAAAAGGGAATGTACATATTAGGAAACAGTAAGTAGGTACGCGAGAAGATGACCAGCCCCACCGTATATGAAAAAGAAAAACAGGCTTGTATGCGACATCAGCAGGTAGTTCCACTGATAATCATCTACTTGCGTATGTCCTTCATGTAAGTGACTTGGAGAGAAAATATTTTTTTTTTTATTGATAGAGGGAGGCAAACGAGCAAGTGAATCACATCAATGTTTAATTTTCGAAGTCTCGTTTCGATTCGTAGTTATGCAACTTATAAATATCGTAGGATTTTGCAATTCTGTCATTATGGTTGACTAAGAGCCTTATGTTGATAGCTTTAAAGCATGATTGGAGGGAGTTCCAACTACTCATGCAGACATCAGTTAAAACTGTTTAAATGCTCAAGACAAGGCACGGTACACGAGTTGAAAGTTGAGCCATGCTCTAAACTGCTGCTAACTGTACGGGTGCTACCAGCATAATAGAAGTGTTAGGAGGGTAGGTCAGATAACGAATGAGATTTAGCCTGTAAAAAGGCAGTTGGCTGATGTATTTCAGTTTTGTGGAATAGGATTTTAATAAAATATCAAGTGTTTCACGTGATGCACTTTATTTCGGTAATAAAAGTAAATAATCAAATCAGATAACTATAAACAATTTGTAACAGATGTGTATGTGTATAGTCAAACAAGTAAGTGCTTTCCATTTTTTATGACAGTTCTAGAATAAAAACAATAATAGCCTTTAATGTTTTAACATACAACTGGCATTGAACCTTATTGGTGGTAAAGTAATTTCTTGGTCGAATACCTGTACAGTAAAATTACATAAAGTTTACCACTGACAGATGGTTTGCCTTCATTTCATATCCAACTTTAACGACCTACAAATAAAGCCAATTTTAGAATACTGTTACCCACGTTTACAGATTTTGTAATAACTACTTTATTTGTATGGTGTTAAAGTTGGAAATGAAATGAAGGCAAGTAATCTGTCAGTGGTAAACTAAAAGTAAACGTATTGTACCTAACTCAACAAATCAACAAGCCATGAGTGTATGTGCCGTAGATATGCATGGTTGCCGTCTGAAAAACCCGAGCAAGTGAACACGACTACTCTGTCAAGTCGAGAGACAGACACTAGCCTAAGGTAAGCATTATCGTAGGTCTTCACCGGTCCAGCATAGCTGATGCGATGATACTGATATGATGACTGTACAGTTGGCACCGCGGATTATTCCCGGTAGTTCCTTTGGCTGTTCCTTCGAAGGGACTATTGCGTTTTTTTTCACACTAGTTCCTTCACAAGAGGTGAAGGAAGAACTGCGTTCATTTTTTCACCTTTGTTCCTTTGCTAGAACTGAAGGTGCTACTGCGACAAGGAACAATGGCGAAAAAATGAAGGCAGTTCTTCCTTCACCTATTGTGAAGGAAGGAACTAGTGCGAAAAAAAACGCAATAGTTCCTTCGAAGGAATAGCCAAATGAACTACCACGAATAATCCGGTACCGCCGGGTGCGGTTAGTGGTACGACTTCGTATTCGTCGATCTAGAATGAACGTAAATTATGCACGACTTAATAATTCAAATCTTAGGTACCCTTAGTGATTGAATTATCAGGTCGTACATTATTATCTTTCATTTTGGGTCGACAATTACAGGTCGTGTTTTAACCGCACCCGGTACCGCCTTGAAGTGGTAAGCTAATGAAATCCTATCTCTCATCAGCAGTTCCATGCAGCATTACCTAAGGTTCATTTTGACGGTACGAGAAATATCGTAAGAGTTCCGTTATACTTATTGAGGAGCGGGACGCGCGGCACCATCCAGATTAAGCACATAAACATAACATAAGACGATTCCCTACTTCACAACTGATTGGGCTAATTTGCCGAACCAAAGTTAACGTTGTCCTTAGGTAATAAACCAATGCCAGAGGGCAATGACCCCAATACTTCCATACTAATTTTATAAATGCGAAAGTGGTGTGTCAGTCTGTGTGTTACCTCTTCACGCTTAAACCGCTGAACTGATTTAGATGAAATTTGGCATGTAGACAGTCTGAGACCCCGGGAAGGACATAGGATAGTTTATTCCGGAAAATTGGATAGTTCCCGCAGGATCGCGATAAAAGAATTCTTTGCAGAGTTCCGGGCAACAGCTAGTTCGAAATGTATGTTCTAGTTTTCAGAAATCGATCCTAGCAGGTAAAGAGTAGGTGGCTGCTTTTCTTGAAACCGATCACGAGCATACAACATAATTCTTTGCGAAATTGACAATTTTAGGTTCCCACGCTATACTTAACAGTATTTATTGCTCTAATTCGTCTCTTCTTGGTAATAGTTTGTTTTTCATTCATCAAGTTTGTAACTTTGTTATTTTCGAATTTTCACGTAGACATAATTTAACAGTTGCCAGAGTTCTTGGATGGTAAGATTTTAGTCTGCCAGAGGACCGAAATGGTTGGCTCTGCCGGATGCAGCAGCACGGTTCAGTCATCGGCCATGAACGACACCAGAAAGGTGCTAGCTTCTAGACATCCAAATCTGCAATATCAGGTATATTACAAAATATATTAGTTAAGCTCGAAATTTATTATCAAAATATCTACGAAGCATCTAACTAAAGCGACAAACAACAAAGAAGCCAGAGTCGTTAACTATAATAATAACGTTCACCTTACCGTAATATTATTGATACAACAAAAAGGTTGATAAAGCGAATAAGTAGATAATAGAATATATAGAGGTATACACGCTTCAGAGAATGTATTTTACTGTGAAATTAAATGCATTAAATCTATTAAATTACAATGGTTCACGCCTACAACATCAGACATGTTAGTTAAATATTCCTTCGTAATCCGTGCTTGATAGAAGTCATGTACTTATTTCATTACATACGCCGTGTACATTTGTACGTTCGCGGACTTGGGCTGAGGGCAAATCTTGCGAGTGCTGTTTATTCGTTTCGGTTACCGGTATGTGTATTGTTAAAATTATAAAAACAATTTTATTTTCCAGCAACATCGTACTTTATAGTATTACACAGCACCCTCCTTTTTTCACTTTGATCCTGCCCCTGTGTCCTTTCCCGGCGCAGCAGTCCACTTTCGATCTTTTTTTCCCTTGTTTCCTTTTATACTTCAGATATGAATTCTTTCCGGTCAACCGATCCTTCTGTTTCATCTTATTTTCCTTCGATTTAACCTTTAGATACTTTTCGACGGCTTTAGAGCTTCTCGCGTCGGCAACGGCTTTCTTTCCGTATTTGGCGCACGTGCCGCAGCTGGCCTTGGAGCGAGTGGACATGATGGAGACCGCACTCAGGCACGGCCGCACGCCCTTCCGGCGCGTGGTGCTGAGGCATTTCTCGGGGTTCTGGCACGGCGGCGGCGTGGGGTGGCAGCGGATGGGCGCGCACGACGCCGACGGCGTGCATGGCGGGTGAATAGAGGGTGCCATCTCCGCAACTGCTTACTCTGTGAACGGGACGACACTTCATTCAACTATTCCGAGCAACCAATTACAACAGCAATATAGAAGCCAGCGTCAACAATAAAACTGATCTGCCACTCACAATATCATAACATTAACTTACCTACCAAAGCAGTTTTTTCGCAGGTGGGTACGCATATTTTCCTTCACTCGACAAACTACTCCGCGATAAATCATAAGGAAACGAGACCGCCTATGTAAATGTGAGTGTTATGAAGTGTGTGTTCGCAGTCGTTTTTGAGTGGTACTCACAATACTTGTTCATGTTATTTTGGTAGATCCGGTGGTACCCGAATGCTGCTCCAGCTTCAATAATTACACTAAAGTTGAAAGAAAAAAAATATTCTTTATTGTAAATTCCTTTCAATCAATGGCGTATTAAAGCACTAGACAGCGAAAATATCTTTAATACAGGATTTTATTTTAGTGGGACATTTCTTTAAACTTCTTTAGTAACGTTAGTTTAATTGTTTAACCGCGTTTTAAATACCCGCAAAAGGAAGTTTTATGACACTCCAGAAAACCTGGCAATTTAAACTGAATGCTTTAATTCGCCACCTGTTTGATATTACACCCACAACTTTGTACAAAAGTTCAATGCCTGTTACAAGAACTATATTCAAATAATCCCGAAATTGTCTCATATCACTAAAGGCAGTTGGGAAGTACTGTAAGACACACAGGAGTAGCGGCTTGTCCGCATGGTCGCGCCGACACCGGCTTTGCGATTGAACTTTTGTATGAATCATGTGCGCCGTGTGAGTGGCAGTTGGAACGAAGCTGGCTTCTTTGATGCATGAACATACTTCAACTACTTTCCGCAGGCTTCTTTGTACAAAGCTGTCAATAGCGGTGATAACTAAAACTATGTAAATATCTTACTACGCCTACACTTACCCATAATATTTCAAAGGCCGAATAGTATTAATAAATGCTAAACAAGTTTCATTTTGGTGGTTTTTAGATCATTTTTTTGTATAGTTTTATAGCTGACACACTGATTTTGAACTTCTAATTTTAATAATAGTGACAGTTGTCATTTTATCTTCTTTCAAGCTGCTGTTTTTGCATGGACAGTACCTTACACCGAATAGAAGACATAACGGCGGGAATACACATGCATGTAAAATCGAGCAAGAACTTTGAATCATATTTCGTTTTGATTTTGTATCATATTCAACATTCAACACAAGACGGCGATTGAGCGGAGTCTGCAATTATTAGAGTGTGATATGAGGAAGATTAAAGGTTCCGTCATTTTTTGAAGTCAATTAATTCCTAGTTTCATCGCGGTCTGATAATAATCACATCTATCTAATACCTTTAAACGAGCAATTCTTGTAATATATATAATCAGAATCTCAGAAACGGCTCCAATGATTTCGATGAAATTTGGTATGTGGGGGTTTTCGGGGATGAAAAATTGATCTAGCTTGGTCTAATCTCTGGGAAAGCTCTTGGCACAGAGTTTCAGCCCGAGCGGCGCTCGGTCGCCCAGGTACTTAATCATTAATCATCCATCATCTTTGATTGGAAACGACGAAACTACAGAAAAAAACGCTTTTTTTCCGCAACTTTCGCTTTACATTTTTGACGTAAAAGCTTGAACATGACATGGCAATAATTTGATATGCAAAATTTTAATAAAATTCCTCTTTAATTTAATGTTCTGCTCTTTGTTATGGTACTCTGGCATCATTGTAGTGGCTCTATAGAACCCATCTTTACCAGTTTAAAGGTTTTCGCAATTCAACACAAACTCCATTTAAAGTAAAGCGTTGAAATTTGCGCCCTATGCCCTGAAACCGGCAGTACAATTTACATAAACTATGAAACTATTTACATTTACTTAAATTTTTAATTTATACTATGGAAACACGAGATAAGGCTCAAATTACTTTACAAAGTTCAAATAGTTTGAATTTGTGGTAAAATCATTAATAATAAATAGGCCTTTACATCTGTGACAGATGATTTAAGTAGCACCCTGGCGACACTTGCGCTCGTGGCTTAAAAGACCGATACGGGATATGATCCCTTGGCCGCACTCGCGGCAAGTGTACGCAGTACGCAGCCCCAGATGGTCGAGGGCTGGTGGCCCGATCGTGGCTCTTTATACGTTTTTCCCTGAGTGACTCAAACCAGGCATCGTCGTGCTTTGATTTGCCTTCGTGAACAAGGTGTCGCTACTTGCCACAATTTTAGCTAGAGTTAACTCTTTCCATAAAATCATTAATGATGAAATCCGCGCAAGAACTAAAGTCACGGACATAGCTCGAAGAATCGCTAGACTTAAGTGGCAGTGGGCAGGGCACATCGCTCGTAGAACTGACGACCGATGGGGCCGAAAGGTTCTCGAGTGGCGTCCGCAGACCGGAAGACTCAGTGTAGGTAGGCCTCCAACAAGATGGAGCGACAACCTGGTTAAGGTGGCGGGAACGCATTGGATGCGGATGGCGCAGGGCCGATCTGTTTGGCGAGCTTTGGAGGAGGCCTATGTTCAGCAGTGGACGTCTTTCGTCTGAAGTGATGATGATGATGATGAAAAGTAAAAAAGAAAAGAGCAGTATATGATAGTCCAAAAGACAATGAAACATTAAAGCTGAAATATATTTTAATCATCTGATTTATACACGACATGCTAAATTATCGATAAAGCCTGATGATCAAATCACTTAAGATTTTATAAACAAAATAGTTTAACAAGTTAATGCATTATAATACCTATAATATTATTAATTTATCAAATTATGGCTAAATACTCTTCTGTGTTGAAATATTTGTCATCAAACGTTCCTTTATTATAAATATGTATAAACGGTAATTTTGCATAAATCTATCAATTTCAAACAATCTACCAATAACCTAATAGATCAGTCCTTTATATTTTATTTTACACGATAGTTTATTCCAAATCTAAGCGACTGATGTAAATGCAAGTTATGCCAATGATAACGAACAGCGGCGCAAATATTTTATAACATGAAATACTAGGAATGCAACAATGTCGAATGCGCCACGACGAGTACTGCGCGAACGTCCCGCATTTAGAAAGCCAGTATTGCTCAAACATTTTGAAAATGAATAAAGTTAACAAGTGTTAAATACTGACTTTAACAGTGCCTGGCGCAGGAACTACTATCATGAATCTAGTTATATTCCCTTTTTTGTGATTAACATATAACATGTATGATTGCCAGAGACGCTGAAGTATTTCCTACAGCATGGTTTCCGTGCTGTATGAGGAGGCGCCGTCGCCGGCGGACGCCTGCGGCAGGTGGAAGTGCGGACAGTGGCTCAGTTTTCTTTCTTTGACAACGATTCCTGATAGGTCGGGGGCTGATCCTGCAATTGAAAAGTGCAATTTTTAGTTGGCAACCCAAATTGTCATTTTACGAAGTATTTTTTCAAGTTATGTACTTATTACCTCACTGTAATGAAGCAGAGTGAAAAAAGTGTATTTTTAGCTCTTGACTGTTGAGTCGCCAATAAGTTTAACTGGGGGTCCATATCGGGTTGCATAAAATTTTTAGTCATAATTCATCAATTGGCATAACTGTTTCTTTCTCAGAAACCATTAATTATTCAGAATTGGGGATGTCTATTTTTTTGCAATGTATGTGTGTATGTACATCGAAAACCATTTCGAGATAAATGCTTTGTAACTCGTTTTCTGTAGTTATTAAATTTTAATATTATGTAATGAATTTATTACACAACAAATAAGCGATGACCTTTATTTGACATTGGTGTAAATTGCGTGACCGGTCCAAGTCGTATTTTATTCTGTGTGGTTAGAATTCTTCACAATTTACGCGTGGATTATACTACGGAGTTTGATTTGGACCCGCTGTCTGACATCTAGCACTTTGACAGTGCCAGTAAAGTGACACTAGTTACAGTGTACCACTACGCAAAAAATAATTAAAGGGGCTGCCTTATCGTATGCCTTTAGATAGATTTAGAAATTTGGCAGTGTGGGAGCCCTCAATTACAATTTGACGTCATCAACCAAAATAGTTTCAATAATTAATTTTGAAAAAAGTAGAGAACTAAATGACAAAATATTGAAATTAGTTTCTTATAATTGACCTTTCTATACAAAACAAATATAAAAACCACTGGTAATTTTTTTAGACATTCCCAATTTTGTTATAAAGTAAACGTAACCTAACCTATAGAGTTCTGCAGAATGATCATTTAAAAATTTATGAAAAAAATTACAGTTTCCATGGTTTTTTTTTATGACAAACCAAAGTTATGATGACAAACATTACATTATGGCTAAAAGTTTTATGCCACTAGACACGCTCCTATTTAACTGGCTATTATTACAATTCATCACAGTGTGACGATGCGCACGACCGGTCAGTTAAGATCAATTTTACTTGAAGCGTGAGAAAATAATTAATTTATGTTTATGAATATGTTGTCAGTTAAATTATGTAACTCAAACCCGGCCAGAAATAAACGAGTTTTCCTTATCGGATAGTAATATTCTAATCAATTTTACCTACTACTTTATCATTATGGCTAAGTTATATGTTGTTGTTACTTATGTTACAGATGATTAAAGATACTTATCTATCACTATGGTTTTAAATAATAGGTCGAATGTTTTTCTACTTCCGCTACTTAATAATACTTACGTTAAACAAGTTAGCTATGAAGTATCTTTTTTTTTTTTTGTACTTATTTTTTCAACTTCATTTTTTTTTTTTTTATTACTTTTACGGTCATCCCGTGAAATCATACATTTCGTACTAAATACAAACTGAAATATAGATGCACAGCTGCATGCAGATGCTGCAAAAAATGAAGTTGAAAAAATAAGTACAAAAAAAAAAAAAGATACTTCATAGCTAACTTGTTTAAAGTTGCACAGTAGCGCCATCTCTTGTCCAGGTGAGCGGTTAGTTCCGAAGGAGTGTTAAAATCTCTCGATGAGGGTGTAACATAGATGTGCGTTTGTCACTGCATAAGGTGATGATTTAGCAGATTGAAATGTATGATGTATAGGAAAGATTCGTGTCTAATCTCTAGACCAGTGGTGGTGTAGGGGTATGGCACACGGCACGGAATGCTGAGGACCTGGGTTCGATTCCCAGCATTGGTCTTTTTTTCTGGGGTTTTTTCTGTGCATCTATATTTCAGTTTGTATTTAGTACGAAATGAATACTTACGTTGCTGTAAGGCGGCGGCACATAGGCGGTCTGAGGCCTATTAGGATCGTAGTAGGCACTTTGCGCTGCTTCGGCCGCTTTGGCATCTGAAAATGTTAATCAAACTACTGCAACCACTTACTTTCAACATATTTGTGTTTAATTTGAATGATATCTAACAACGTGACTTTCTAAGACTACGAGACTATAATATAAACGCAAAATACAAATAAATAAAACAAGCGCACTCACTTCGGAGCCCCGGCCTCTTAAATGTCAAGTAGTTAGATATAAATTTGATTCAATTTTTAATTATATTACATTAAAACATACGCAAACAGCGTCTTTATAACCTTGTACAATCTTTCAGTTATTTTATAATCCCCAATTATAAATATTAGATTGATAAACAAGGGTCGTAAGTGATCAATTACACCCAAGATATTTAGGCGCACGAGCGAACAAAGCGAGCGAGGGTGCTTATATTTCGCGGGTGTAATTGATCATTTACACTCGAGTTGAACACTCTACTTTTCATCACAAATGCGAGGAAATAAAGAAAAACCGTTATGTTAAAAATGTATACGCAATTTGTAACAGAGCGGAAGAAAATTTATCGCGCCAAACCGTCTTTTGTTTTTTTCTTTTTAATGGCCTTGCGCTCTTTGGCTTTAGCACATTCAGCCACCACTGGCCAGCAGCATTATGCCAGCATGGAAGTTTGGAGGTAAGTATTACGCATTACAATCTCCTTGTTTACCATTCGATTTTTAAATCTACTTACATCCCTAAAGATGTAAATCGAATTTACAACACGGATTTCAAGTAAAATGCAACCTACTTTCAGAGCTTAAGTGGTGAAAAAGCTTTTTTGCTTCCAGGTGTTTTTTAACATTCTTGCGATGAATAATGAATGAAAGTACCTGGGCGACCGAGTTCTGCTCGGGCAGAAACTCGGTACCAAGCGTCTTCCCAGAGATAAGACCAAGCTAGATCAATTTTTCATCCCCGAAAACCCCCACATACCAAATTTCATCGAAATCGTTGGAGCCGTTTCCGAGATCCTGACTATATATTTGCGGGGGAGGGGGTTCGGGGGTTTCAAGGGGGGATGAAAATTTCATTGATTTTGCCGTAGGATGCACAGTTTTCAAGATATTTGACAAAAACACCGGAGGGGGTGGGGGGGTGAGCCACGTTAAACTATCGTCCGTAAACCGACTTTACAGACAACCGGTTTTTCTTGTTCTTTGCTCCCAATAGGGAACGTGCACATAGACGGTGCTGCCAACTGGTGTCATAAGGGTGCCATCAATTTGAATGCTTTACCTTGATAAGTTTGTTTTACTGTCCGCATAGTGTCTCTTTTGTCGCATTAGTGCTGCCGCCTATAGTTACTGCACGTTCCCTATAATAGTTTTTCTCACAAAAAAGTAACATTTTCTCACAAAAGAAGAAACTTCGTTTTCTCATGAAAAATAAACTTAAAAAAAAAACTAAAATCCTTAAAAAAAACGTGGAATCGAACCGAGGTCGGCTGGATCCGCGACCACCCGATTTCTACTGTGCTATTATGATCTGCTCGGAGCCGGCGAAATTTAGCTTTGTATTCTAATGCAAACAAAAATAGCCGGAAAACACGAGTAAAAGCGGTTTTCTGAAAATGAAACATAGCTAGATCAGTTTTTCATCCCCGAAAACCCCCACTTACCAAATTTCATCGAAATCGTTGGAGCCGTTTCCGAGATCCTGATTATATATATATATATACAAGAATTGCTCGTTTAAAGGTATTAGATAGATAAAGCATTTATGTAGGTAAAGTTTAAGTACTTTGTTTTCGGATTTTTTACAAGCTTTTATTTAACTGGCGAACGTTCGTATCTAAATACGTAAGTTTGTGAGTAGTACTTTCAAAATTTGCAAACTATTTTTCGACCACTTCAAGGTATCAGATATAGCTGAAATTTGGCATACCTTCTTAATTATGTAAGTCCGACTATAATACAATAATCTGGCAGTGAAATTCTGGTTGTCTGGCCAGAATTGTCTCCACAGGACGGAACTCTGCAAGGGTTTATGTCACAGGCTTGAAACTTGGTACGGATTTGTAGTTTAGATGACAATGAAAGTACAGTCAGCAAAAAAACAACATTAAATATCGATTTTATAGGAATTCTAAATTGAGTGGACAAATTTAAATTGAAATCTTTTTTACTGCCATACAAGCAAAGCCTCATAAAATAGTTTTTACGCTGTTGTAGCATGACCTTATAATTTTTCCTTGCAAAATTAATATGTGACATTAGACAGACAAAGTAGAAAAACCGGCCAAGTGCGAGTCGGACTCGCGCATGGAGGGTTCCGTACAAATTTATATGTATCTACTAGCTTTTGCCCGCGGCTTCGCTCGCGTGTACTATGAGTATTCCAAAGAACCAAGATATCAATCAAGCAAGCATACCGGCAAGCAAGCAAGCAGGTCCACAATTGACCGAGAAATCGGTAAACATACCTACATAAAAAAAATCATAAAGTGGAATGCATAACCTCCTCCTTTTTTAGAAGTCGGTTAAAGTGGCCTTTGCAGCCTACTTACAGTACTTATGAATTTTAAAATTTTAGCTTTCTACAACCAGTAAAACGCAAAATCCCGTTTTTTCCCGTTCCCGTAAGAATTTCGGGAAATGTTTTCTTAATGCTCCCCTACACTCCCCAAGGAACCCACTTGCTAAATTTCAGCTTTCTATGACCAGTAAAACGAAAAAGGCCGTTTTTTCCGTTCCCGTGGGAATTTTGGAAAGTCCTCTCTCAATGCTCCTCGACACTCCCCAAACAACCTACTTGCCGAATTTCAGCTTTCTACAACCAGTAAAACGAAAAATCCCGTTTTTTCCCGTTCCCGTTGGAATTTGGGAAAGTCCTCTCTCAATGCTCCTCTACACTTTCCAAGCAACCTTCATACCGAATTTCAGCTTTCTACGACCAGTAAAAAAAATCCCGTTTTTCCCGTTCCCGTGGGAATTTTGGAAAGTCCTCTCTCAATGCTCCTCTACACTCCCCAAACGACCTACATGCCGAATTTCAGCTTTCTACGACCAGTAAAACGAAAAATCCCGTTTTTTCCCGTTCCCGTGGGAATATGGGAAAGTCCTCTCTCAATGCTCATGTACACTCCCCAAGCAACCTACATGCCGAATTTCAACTTTCTACGACCTGTAAAACGAAAAATCCTGCTTTTACCGTTCCCGTAGGAATTTTGGAAAGTCCTCTCTCAATCCAGCTCAACACTCCCCAAACAACCTACATGCCGAATTTCAGCTTTCTACGACCAGTAAAACGAAAAATCCCGTTTTTTCCTTATCCCATGGGAATTTATAATTACCTACATCTATGCCAAATTTGAAGAGTCTAGTAATTATAGTTCATAGGATCCCGTTGAATTGAACATATAAATCCCGTTTTTTCCTTATCCCATGGGAATTTTGAAAAATCCTGAAATTAATGTTTTAAATAATGTAATACCTACTTGTGTATCAAATTTGAAGAGTCTAGTTATTATAGTTACAGTTAGTTATAGTTAGTTAGAGATAGGGTCACTCGGAATCGAATATATAAATCCCGTTTTTTCCCTTTCCCGTGGGAATTCCCAAAAATCCTTCCTTAGTGGATGCCCCTACATTGTATATGGTATCTATGTGCAAAATTTCAAGTCTCTAGGTCCAGTAGTTTGGGCTGTGCGTTGATATATCAACAGTCATTTAGTTTATTTAGATATTTCAACCCCATCGCACCTCATCCAGGGAGATGGTATTTTACGTCTGCCACGTCGGATTTTAAAACCGTTGTTGTTTTCATAACCAGCGACCCGATAAACCATAGAAACAACACCCATGTTGATTTTCAGACTTTGTTACCCCTTTCCCCCCTTTTAGGGGTTGAATTCTCAAAAAACCTGAAACACGTGTTTACTCATTTATCATTAGGAGTATTTCTGTGAAGTTTCGAATAAAATAGTGGAACTAATCTTGTTTCCCCATACAAACTTTGAACCCCTTTTTACCCCCTTAGGGAGTGAATTTTGAAAAATCCTTTCTTAGTGCACCCCTAGACCTTATAAGGAACCTACATGCCAAGTTTGGAATCTCTAGGCCCAGTGGTTTGGGCTGTGCGTTGATATGTCAGTCAGTCAGTCAGTCAGTTTCTTCTTTTATATATTAAGATGAACATCCAGTCTTAGCAGACCCCTGCTCCTAAGCAAAATGTGTGCAGTGTGGGATCATTGTAGATTGGGTACTGATATACAGACAGACAAAAAAATTTATGCTTTTCGCAATTTTTCCTTTATCTGTGCCATAAGACCTTGCTTCGTACCAAATTTCAAGATTCTGAGTTCACGGGAAGTACCCTGTAGGTTTTGATTCCCTTGCGAGTGTCGACAATTTGCGGAAAATTGCGGCATAATCGGCTGTATCTTTTGATTGCGTTGGCTTAGAAGTTTGATTTTTTTACAGCTCCAAGGGACCCTAGACCTGAGTATTTGATATAAATTTCAGCTTGATAACTCCACGCGATCCTGAGAAAAAGGGTCTTGACAGACAGACGGACGGACAACAAAGTGATCCTATAAGGGTTCCGTTTTTTCCTTTTGAGGTACGGAACCCTAAAAACAGGTCTAGTCGGCTAGTTGTTCAGTTCTTTCAGCGCAATAGATTGCATGCCGTGCAATCCGTGACGTGATGGCCGAGTAGTTTGACCTAGGGTTGTGGGTTCGAGACCGGGCTCGCAGCTTTAAGTTTTTTAGAATTTATGTGCAAAATTACATTTGATTTCGATTTTGTTTCTTTACATTTGAAGCTTTACGGTGAAGGAAAAGATCGTGAGGAGTGCTCACACCTGAGAAGAAATTCAATGGTGTGTGGAAGTTACCAATCCGCACTGGTCGCGAGTGAGTACTACGCCCAAGCCCTCTCATTCTGAGAGCCCTGTGCCTTGCAATGGGACACAGTATATAGGCTGGGTTGATGATGGATAGATTGCACAAGGTTTGCATTTTACACGTGACCAATTCTCACCATTCGCGGACATGGGGGCCGAGGCTCCAGGCGCCGCGAAGCCGCCGGGGTACCCGGGCGGCGGCGCGGAGGCGCCCGGGTAGCCGGGGGGCGCACCTGCGGGGCTGCCGGCGCCCGAGAAGCCGCCGCCCGCGGGGTACGACGCGCCGCCCACCCCCGGGTACGGAGGGGGGCTGTTTGACACGAACACCGAATTTGGTGGCGGCTGGTCTGGGAAAGCCTGAGAGAGAAAAATTACAAATTAAGTACTTTATTATGGGGCATAGAACACATGGGGCAAGTAACCAACGTGAACATAATCATACACCAATCAAAACAAAATTTAGTACTTTAAGGAGGTGTTTCACCACCTTATTGTCAAACTGCTGGTTACTTAACCAATGAATAAAGTAAGTACTGAACAAATCTGTCAGCTAGTGTTTTTTCAGTTTCACCACTCCGGTCCTGTGCAAACTAAGTACCACTTAACTAATCGTGGGTTTAACAAAAAGTCGGAATGGCAACGTCGCATTTCACGACCACGCGTTCCTGTTCGCACACTTTCGTTCAAAGAGTCCACTCATTATTAAAGCAAAAGAAATGGTTAACTATATAATTTTTGAATACATCTATTTTTTCTCAAACATCCAAGGAAATGTGGTCCTTATAGTCGTGACAATAGAACACGAAGTATGTCATTGTATAGCAGTTGAGGAAGATTCGTTCCAATTTCAAATTAGACGACAATAATGGAATTTCATACAAACATTTCTGGCCAAGGCCAGCAAAGAGATTGTCTTTTGTTTTAGTGGGTCGTATTTTCTTTTATTGACTATCAATGACATACTGCCAATTAAGAAAAATTTAGTTTGTGAATTTACTTTTTAATATCTTACTTGGCTAGATTTAATCAGGTATTCAATAAAATAAATAAGGATTGGCGTTTATTGTTAACAATTTATTATTAATAAGGTCGTAATTTTTGAATAAATATAAATCATCTCAATATTCTGCGTCAAAAAACATTAACTGGAACAGCTTACAAATAAATTGCTGGAAAATAAATATTTTGGCGGGAATAAAAAAAAAAAACAATTTGAATTAAATATGAATATATAAGTTGAACATTCGTGTCATTTCCTTGGATTTATTTGAGAAAAGCACTATACAAGCCTTGGCCACGAACAGGGATTGCCGGCCTCGTATCTCTAGATGGCCTCGTTAACACTCGGCCATCTATTACTACTCGGCCGGCAATCCCCTATTTCGCGGCCGCTGCAGTAATGTACTATTTTTGCATAAACAAATATGTAACATTATAATTGATCCAAAAACGGTATTTATTTACGATACTTTGTTAACAATAACAAAGAAAAATAAAGTCACGTAAAACGAATCGAAAAGTGGCGCCAAACCATTTGACAGATAAACTTTTTTTTAATGGCGACATACAAGTTCAGGTAGAACAAACGATTGAGCCACTGAAAAAAAGTTTGTTGTTAAAAAATATTACGAAATTTTGGATTTATTTTTACATACTAAAAGTGAACCTACATTTTTTTATTCAAATCTTGATATTTAAATTATTTTATGCAATTTAGCATGACCTCTTTCTTTAAAAAATAAAAAAATACTTTGATTTATTTTTCTGAAACCGGCTGAAGGGCTCTCTAACCATGGCCACAAAAAAATAAACTAACTTTATGTGACGGATAAAAATGCTAAATGCCTCCTGATCTGATGGTCAAATTAAGAAACAGTTTGTCCGTCACTTAGCGCTAATTGAGACTGGTGAAACAGAAATTTTAATTCCATCTGTCAAATAAGGTTGTGATTAAGCTAATCCGAACTTTAAGAAAAGTGGTGAAACAGCCCCTAAATATTTAATACTTTTCAAGTACTTGTAGGAGGTTTTCGGACGTGTGTCACCTAGGTTCGAGAATTTAACCAAACAATACACGACCAAAAACACTCGCCAATCCAAAAGTTCTGAAAATACTTACTATATTAAAAAAAAAATTAATCATTTGATTTATAGGGCTCATTATCAAACTATAGGTTAATACCAGGTTCGCACCATGAGTTTGTGGGGCTTTGGGGTTCTACCTAATTAATTAGCTAATTGCCATTGTGTCAAAAAAAACTATTTGATAACGATATACTAGGTCTCCAATAGTTGTTGGGGGCCCTTTACACAGTGGCGGATACATATGGGGGGCGCGGGGGGCGCGTGCCCCCCCCCATGCGTGTCCCGCGCCGCCCGGCGGGAGTGGCATGTCTGCCAAATAAGCGCCTTGCTCAATCGTGGAAAGTGGAGGACCTTTATGTATGCGCCCCCGCCCCCCCCTTGAGTTTTTTCTGTATCCGCCACTGCCTTTACATCCGTGAGGCCCTGAGCTGCAGCCCAAAAACCCTTATATGTGGATCAGCCCCTGGTTATTATAGGTGCCAACTTACCGTATAGGGGGGCACCCATCCGTAGTATCCCTGCGGCGGCGGCGCGTAGGCGGGCGGCGGTGCGGCGTACCAGGGCCCCGTGGGCGGCGTGTAGGGCGGCGGTGGCGCGCCCGCGGACAAGTGCCGAGACGCTGCAAGGGACGTTAGTTAAGGCTCATCTACACCATTGTAGTGAGTGCGGTTAGTATATGACCCCGTATTTATCGATCTAGAATGAATGGTGATAATGCACAACCTGATAAGTCAAACCCTTCTGGAATTTACATGGGGATTTGAATAATCCGGTTGTGCATTATTACCATTCATTCCGGATTTTTAATTACTGGTTGTACTTTAACCGCACCCATTGTAGTCTCATTAATAGTCATTTAGTTTATTCAATGGTGAATCTATCAGCCTTTGTTTAAGTGGTATGCAACAAGCATAGATGCTAGCATAGAGATACTACATAAAGTTCCAGTGTCTATGCTTTGGCAACTGACATGGAAAGTGAAGATAGTAAAGTACAAAAAAGTAAAGTGACTTAGGCTGCATATCCACCGGAGCCGTGCGAGGATGCGTTGCAAGGGATGTGTCTGTCATGAACCAGTAGAAACACTTAATTTAAAAGGTCCTAAGTAAATGAAGTGTTTCTATTGGTTCATGACAGACACATACCTCGCAACACATCCTCGCACATCTCTGGTGGAAACGCAGCCTTATTAGGTAAATAAAAGTGTTTTTTTTTCACATTTTTGTACGTCTTATTTCAGTTCTTTAAGTTATTGATTATGTTGTCTTATTTCTCACATTTATCATTTTCACGCAAAATGTCTACATTTTATCAGTTTTTTTCTCTAAGAACAAATTTACAATGTTCATAAACCAAATAAGCTATAGTAACTTAGCTATTGTAAAATCTTCAGCTAAAGCTCTTACCAAGATGTGCAGCTCTCAGCATGGCCTGTCCAAACTCGATGGCACCTCCAGACTTGAATACCAGCTTAAATTTCACTTCCCCAACGAAGTTGCCATTGGGCTGTGCCCTCACTTTGCCCTTGATGAAATTAGCCGAGAACATTGGTTGCTCTATTGTTACCTAGAAGAGAGTAAGTAGTAATGTTAGTTAAAGGTGGATGCACATAACACTATGCCTGGGTCAAGCTGACTGTGTCCCCACTATGACTCAAGTCTGGGCATTTATTCATACTACATAAGTAGGCTTGGGACTTTTGGATGCTCGCCGTGGTTCTAGAATCCATGGAGTCGTCATTATGTTAAAATGAAATTTTCGAAGTCAAAGTCAAAGTTTTAAATGAAATTTTATACTAGAAACCATAATCTATTAATTTAGTAGACACAATTACTGATATAATTTAAACTGTTTAATTTTACGACTGGCGAAATTGATTACTGGTAAGAGCCATACATACAAGGAGTTAAAATATGATGAAGACAAGTCTAGATAGTACGAGAGCCCACAACCAAAACCGCATCAAATCGATAGATACGATTATCCTGAACTCGAAAATACCAATATCAGACATTTTCCGCGTAGCGTTTGATCTGACCGAATTTTCAAAATTGTCAAAGAATTTTACCGAACTGCATCATAGCAATATGTCTGATTTGCAGACTGTAGTTGAATGATAGTTCTGAGATACCGGAAACATATTTTTCAGACGTTAGTGGTGTAGCGCAAACCCGTAAAATCACTTAAAAAAATTAAAAATGAGACAAAAAAAATGTCTCATAGCAATACGTCTGAAAATCTTTTTTATTAGTAAATTTTGGTTATTTGATGCAAACAAAACAATTTTCAGACGGAAATGTGAAGGCATTAAATTTTGAGACCGTTTTGAAAATGTTAACAAATTTTACCGATCGGTATCATAGCAATATGTCTGAAAATTGTTGGACATGATAAAATAAGTTGTCCACATGTGCAAAAAATTTATATCAGACAAATTAAGTGTAGCACCTTCTCTATCAGACAACTTTTCGATACTCAGATATCATTTAAAAATCGTATTGAGGCATCTTGAATTCTCTGTTACAAACCAATGAATACGTTGCCAGGCGACTCCGAAACGTTATTTTCGTTTTTGGGAGTATATGCTACACTTAAAGTGTCTGAAAACAGGTTTTTGGTAATCCTGGCAGCAATACGAAAAGTTTAAAAAAAAAATAATCTGTATTGCTATGATACAGGTTGGCTAAATTTGTTGACATTTTCAAAAATGCGCTCAGGCTATATGCTACGCGCAAAATGTCTGAAAACAAACTTTTTCGTAATACAATTATAAAATCTATGTACATTTTCACTATCAGACGTATTGCTATAATACCGACTGCCTTTTTTTTTGACACAGCAGAAATGGCCTCCCACGCAGTTGCTACACTTTCGACCGTTACTACACACCTAGTCGGGTTCAGAATCATACAATCTAACGATTTTATAGGGTTTTTGCCGTATTGCTATGAGACATGGTTTTGGTCGTGGGCTCTAGTCCTAAGAGTATATCTTGTTCTTTTTGTGATGTGTATTTCAAAGCAGCAAAAAATTTTTTATAGTAACCATATTTCAGATCGAATGTATTATATTGTGTCTAATAAGGATGTAACAACATAAATTATGATTTCTAATATAAATTTTATTTTAAGACTTTGACTTTGACTTTGAAAACTTTATTTTAACATAATGACGACTCCATGGATTCTAGAACCACGGTAAGCATCCAAAAGTCCCAACCCTATACATAAGGCATGAACCAGGCAACTGTGGTAAAGCCACTAGTTTACATGGTGGTCAGCAGGTTGTAAGCCTAATAACTAGGGCAGGTCGGTAGGGACTCTTGCAACACATTTTGAGAAAATGAATACTCATCAAGTTCCCGATCCACACTGGGCCCATATGGGAACTATGGCCCAAGCCCTCTCCGTCTGAGAGGAGGCCTCTGCCCTGCAATGGAACGTGTGTAGGCTGGGATGATGATGATGAAAACCCATCCCTTAGTAATAATTAGGTGTTTATTTTTATCATTCAGACTTTGTTGGCTCTTAATTATTTTTTGTTTCCATATTGTTAGGGCTCTGGGCACATAACAAACACCTTTGTGTTACATCAGTGTCATGGTCAGGCTGGCCTGAGCCAGGAGCTATTACCCACAGAGATTTCAACACTTTTCAAAGTTTATAGATCATTCAAAGATTAACTGGAAGAGATCCCGTTAAGGGATGTACGTCTGTTCCACTTGTTTTCTGTTAGTTTCATGTTTTTATGCACAATAAAGAGTCTTACATATACACAAACATTCTTGGTCTGATACTTACATCTTGCAGTTGAATGAATGGAAAGCTGAAGGATCTCATGACATCTGAGTTGCTCTTGGAGTTGTAGATCATTCGATGTGTGGTGAGGTACATGCGCCCATTCTTACTACCCTTGAACTCTGATGTTTCATTGCCATAGAAGTCAACCATGACATTGTCAGAGAACAAGATTATACTGAAAGTGAAAATAAATAAACATATTGGGCTGGGCTATTGTTTACAATTACTGCTTGGATAGAGCTTCAGTCAAGGTCACTACTCTCAAACTTAACAAATAATAAACAAAATAATATGTGTATAAGACATTACTAAATGCTGTTTAATCATTTTGATCCAACTTTTCTTCCTTCATCCAGTTCAGTTAGACTACTTTCCAAACAATTTAATGAATTAAATTTAAAAAAAAATGCAAAATGGGATGTCCAGTGTTACTGAATATAGTTTTTAATATTAGAAGGGAAAATATATGTTTAAGGTATGACAAGATTTCAGCGAAATGACAAAGGAATATGTTTGTACCTTTGAAATCAATCAAATCAAATAAAAAATTACTATAAGGAAAACGATAAGTTTTTCTAGTGTAATTTGTACTAAAAACTTTCACAATAACAGTGTAATCTATTTCAGTGTATCCGTTCAGAACAGGATACAACTCGGGTCGGGTAGAATAGAATGTTCTATATCACTGATTATCACTTAACAAACATTAACTCCGAATATGACTCACCATTCTCCTGCGTGTATCAACACTCCATGGTCGGCATGAGCCGTGTTTAGAGACATTTTGGACTTTCTTCGAACACTTTTAGGAAACCAAGTTTACCAAAAATACATAAAATAAGATAACAACTGCGTAGCCGGAAAGTCGATCGAAATTTTCAAGAACTTTCGTCACTCTTGTCCTGTTTTCGTTTCTGACATTTATGACGTATTCCAATCTGTCAACATTTTTAATTTTTATTTATCGCACTTATGCACAGTTTTAAGAATATCTCGAACAATATTTGACGCTATTTCGTACCTACTTCGCTTCTATTGTAGATGTGAAACTTGTTGCGCATTCTCAAACAGCTTCGGCAGGATGTTTTGTCCTTTTTCTTCGGCTTGCCAAGAAAAAGGTCTAAGCAAAAAAAAGTTAACTGACAGTGACAGACAATTGACATTATTGATGTTTTCGCATAATTCGCGGGTATTATTTTAATAGTGTCTATTTGTTTGCTAATAAAATAATTTGTGTTCTTCTATACAAAAAAAAAACAATCAAGTAACTAATATATAATGGATATTGCTGCTTTAAACGATGACATTGAAAAAGTCAAATCAATAAAGGCTATCAACTCAGAATCTGTACATAAAATTTGTTCTGGTCAAGTAAGTTTACTTTTTGTACTGTATTTTGTTTTTATTTTACATAAACTAAGGGCTTTTTCACCTCTTTAACTCTTGCAGGTTGTTCTAAGTTTAGCAGTAGCTGTTAAGGAGCTGGTAGAAAACTCCTTGGATGCTGGAGCAACTAATGTAGACATCAGGTTCAAAAACTATGGAATTGATCTTATAGAAGTTACTGATAATGGGTCTGGAGTGACAGAAGATAACTTTGCAGCTTTAAGTGAGTCATAAATTAAAATAAACAAATTATAATAAGAAGACTGAAGTTGGTATTGATCATAATTTTTTTTTTCAGCCTTAAAATATCATACTTCAAAACTAACTGATTACTCAGACCTCCTCGGGGTAACCAGCTTTGGTTTTCGAGGAGAGGCTTTAAGCTCTCTGTGTGCTTTGGCTAACCTTGTAATTGTGACAAGGCATAATAGCTCTGAATATGGTGAGTGAGTATATAAGTAAGCTTTTAATAATTTAAATAATTTATTTTGATGATTTCAATGAGATTATTTGTGTGTGTGTGTGTGTGTACACATAGTTAAGGGCTTAGTAATAACAAAATCATGATTGCTTCCTTTGTGTAACAAAAGTTAGTCATACAAAGTATATGGGTAACTTTAATTACACAAAGAAATCAGTTAAGTTTTGTTTTTGTTAAATCCCTTCATTGTGTACTTTTTTTTTGAAAACAGCTTGTGTTGCAGCAACAAAACTGGAATATGACCATAAAGGAAATATAGTAAAGAAAACTCCATGTTCACGCCAAGTGGGAACTACAGTCATCCTGTCCAACCTCTTTGCTTCATTACCAGTACGGCAAAAAGAGTTCCATAAAAATGCCAAGAGAGAGTTCAACAAAATGACTCAGTTGCTCTATGCATATTGTCTCATATCATTAGGAGTAAAGTAAGTTAATCCTTTAAAACTATTTTATTTAACAGGGTTACTTTTTAAATTAAAGTTTATTCATATCTTTTTCTTTACAGAATCACGTGTTCTAATCAAACAAGTTCCAACTCAAAAACATTAGTAGTGGCCACACAAGGTTCCATGTCATACAAAGACAATATTGCATGTGTATTTGGTCACAAACAGTTACAATCTATATTAGAAATCAAACCAGAACAAGTATCCAACATTAAACAAAATATTTTCAAAGGTTTATCTGGTGAGGTACAAGAAAGTGATGAGAGCATAGTCTTGGAAGACATAGACATAGACTTGTCCGAAGATTCTAATGATGCTAATCAGTCTCATATTGAAGATTCTCAAGACTTAATAAGTTGCTCACAAAAATCACAAGGATACAAAAATATTGTTGATCCTGTTGAATTTACAGGATTCATATCATCATGTGCACATGGCAGTGGGCGTTCTAGTACAGACAGACAGTTTTTTTACGTTAACTCAAGGCCATGTGAACCAACCAAGATAATTAAAATAATCAATGAAACATACAAGCAATATAATCCACATCAGTATCCCTTTGTATTTCTAAACATTAATTTAGACAGAACATCTGTGGATGTTAATGTAACACCAGATAAAAGGAAACTATTTCTGACAAAAGAAAAAATAATACTGGATGTCATGAAGGCATCATTATTGAAATTATTTGAAGCTATCCCAAGAACTATAAAAGTGGAAATTAATAGTAATCTTTATAGCCAGAGAACAACTGAAGATGTCAAACCAGAAATAAACCAGCCCAGAATCTTTAACTCTTTTATGCAACAATTTGCTAAGAATACTGCATCAAATTCTCAATCTAAAATTTGTGAAAAAAGACAAACAAATAATGCAGATTTGAAAAGGAAATCAACTACTATGTTAGACTACATATCTTCTAAAGCAACCAAAAGAAATAATGATGTACAACCAGAGAATAATGATCATGTTAAATCAGAAAATGGTGATGATGTAGAATCAGACCAAAATGATGTAGATACAGATGACAAAAGCAAAGAATTTAATGGTAAAAATATAAAAATTGAATCTGATTCTAGTGATTCATATGAAGGACACAATGATACAATAAGGAGTGTTGAAGATTTAGACCAAACATCAATAAAGGAACCTGGAAAAGCTCCTGAGTCTTCAAATGACACAAACATAAGTATAATGTATCTAGAAGACACTGATAACCTCCCGGATACCCAAATTAGAAAAATATCTGATGTTATAATTGAAAAATCACACAAATTTGTTTGTAACACAAGAGATGTAAGCAAAAAAGAAATTGTGGATCAGAAACCTAGTCCCAATAAGGCAAAAAGAATTCTAACCGATAAAGAAGATTTAGGGAAACTAAATAGGAAAACTATAATAATTAAAACATCTCTTGAGCATGTAAAAGCATTAGCAGCCATAAAAGATGCACAAAGTGACAGATCCGCACCTGAAAGAGTCAAGTTTAAAACAACAATAAATCCTGTTTTTAACAAAAAGTGTGAAGAAGAGCTCAGTAAGGAAATCTCTCAAGATTCTTTCAAGAAAATGTCTGTTGTAGGACAGTTTAATTTAGGATTTATAATCACCCAGTTGGAGGATGATCTGTTTATCATTGATCAACATGCTACAGATGAGATTTACAATTTTGAAACTTTACAAAAAACTACTGAATTAACAAATCAGAAATTAGTGATGTATGTTCTAATTTTATGTTTTGATTTTAGAACTATATTAGTTTTAGAATAATTTATCACTGTGGTTTAATTTTTACAGACCACAGCAACTTGAACTTACTGGCGTCAATGAACAGATACTGATGGATAACTTGGAAATTTTCAAAAAGAATGGTTTTACATTTGAAATCAATGAAGATGCCCCACCTACTAAAAGAGTTAGACTGCTAACAATACCCATGTCCAAGAATTGGATATTTGGTAAAGAAGATATTGAGGAGTTGTTATTTATGTTAAGGGTAAGTTTTCAGAAAAGCTACTGATACAGTTGCAACTTGCAACTAGGGTTTTTTACTGGGGTTATTTTTTTATATTCGGTAGATGACCTGCTCACCTGTCTCCCATTTTAGTTTGTCGTACTACTTAAGGGACACCCTCTATACTGAGACTATCTCTATGCAAGGCAACATTTAGTGTGTTGTAGTTTTCTGTGGCTTCCCATGAGGCTGACAGTCACATTAGGTGTACTCAAGCCTCGTTAAAATATTAGATTAAAAAAAAAAACTAGGGTTTCATTGTCAACACTAAATTGGTTTGATTTTAGGAATCATCATCAGAATATTGTAGACCAAGTCGTGTGAGAGCAATGTTCGCATCGAGGGCGTGTCGAAAATCAGTCATGATCGGAACTGCTCTTGGCAAAGGTGATATGAAAGTGCTGGTTGACCACATGGCAGAGATCGACAACCCTTGGGTAACCTTAAACCCAAATACTTGACCATAATATCAAAAATTGTGTGACAACAAGTAATGAGTTTTTATTTATTTCAGAATTGTCCACATGGCCGTCCCACAATAAGACACTTGGTGAATTTAGCTATGGTGCATAAAAGTTAAGATCATGTTTCATATGAATATTTAAGATCAAAAAAAATCATGGTTAGGTTTTATAGAGCTTTCAAATAAAATGACAATAATTTCATGTCTATTACTTTATTTTATACACTAATAGTTTTGAATATATTAAAGCCGGTATGAGCTGTTGTAACAATCACTCCTGGGATTTGCTTATGCCAATGTAGTTCTTTGATGTCAGTTTGTCCTTGATGTATGAACAGGAGCTGCGGCGGAAGATTCTGTAAGTCAAAAAAGAACATTAGCAGTTGCATTTTTATGTAAATAATATCATTTATGTTCCATTTCATAAATTAATACCTTTAATTCTTCATCTACTACTTCATCATCATCCCGTTCCACAGCCAAGTCCCACAGGGCCACTTGGTTGTCTTCTCCAGACGAAGCTAGAACGCTTGGCTCTGCCCAGTGCCACTCAACTGATGTCACAGGTGCAGTGTGGTGCTTAAATGTGCCAACAGGCGTTTTGCTAGTGAACTGTCTCAAATCCCAAATGTGAAGAAAACCATCATCACCACCTATAAAAATCAATAAATAATTTAATATTTCAAATTAAATAAAGTTATTGTTTGTTCATATTTATTCGTTCTTACCACTTGCTATGAAAGGCTCTTTATTATTCCATGATATTACATTTATATCATTTTCATGAGCATTTTCAGCAGTCAGCATGCATGCTTTGTGTGGTGCTGCTCTTGTGTCCCATATTCTAATTGTCTTGTCAACAGAACAAGAACCCAATACATTCCTAGAAATTAATAAAAAAATATTCTTATTTTAAATTTTCACCTTGACTGAAGGATTAAAAGGCTATTTGACTTATATTACCTTTCATTTGGTGACCACTGTAAGTCCTCAACAGAACTAGTATGTCCTACCAGAGGTCTCTGGTCAACATCCCAGGTGCCAGCTTCATTTGGTTTCCAGATGTGTATGTCTCTTCTGCAGTCACCCGTCGCTAACACCTACAAACACATGCAAGAAAAATGTTACTAAGGGCCCTTACAGACGAGCGACAGCACGCCAGCGACCGCCCGCGACAGCAATCGGCGACCGTCGGCGACCGTCGCCAAACGCCCGCGACGGTCGCAGACTGTCGCCGATACGCCGCAGCGATCGCTGTCGTGTTGCAGCGCGCACTCGTCGATGTGTAGTCTGAGAGAGAGCACGTATTTTCCTTTTCAAAATGAGTAATGACGATTTTTATTGTGATTGACACGACAGCGATCGCCGTGGCGTATCGGCGACAGTCGGCAACCGTCGACAACTGTCGCGGGCGTTCGCCAGCCGCGAGATGGCGACGGTCGCCGACGATCGCCGATGATCGCCGATTGCTGTACCGGGCGGTCGCTGGCGTGCTGGCGCTCGTCTGTCAGGGCCCTTAGTTTCAGCAATGTAGACAAAGACAGGCGACAAAAAATGTGAAGCAACATCATATTTAACCCCTTGTTTGTATGCTTAAGACAAAGAGCCAAATTTAAGGCATTATATTTTTACATTTTTTTTTGTATCAATAAAATTGGCTTCAGATGAAACAGTTGAGACTAGAATGCACATGTTTTTTTCGCTTCCCACATACGAGGAGTTAAATGCCTAGTTTTATTTGAAATGAGAGCAACTCACTCCTAATTCAGTTGGACACCAATCTATACCGAAGCCTTCTTGCTGATGTCCACTAAAGGAATACAGTGGTTTGACAGGGTTAGCAACAGCATCCAGGTTGTAGCGTTCAAGTAGTGCAGGGTCATCTACAGCTTGCAACTGCTGTGTTATGTTCCAGATGTCCACCCTGCCCAGTTCTGACCAGCTAGCTGCCAGTACAGAATTCTTAAAGTTTGAAGTCTGAAACAATGTTTTAATTTTTTGTTCTCATTTTTTGCAATTTATAATGTATGATATCAAAATTGAAGAATTTGTTAACGGAGGTTAGTTCCCCAAGTGACAGAAGAATAAAATAATAATATAAGATATAGTTCATACATGAAGAAAAGGCAGTAATGCTGTTGGGGGACCAATTTTCAACCCAATCATCGAAAATGGTAAAAATCTGTATTGCTATAAAACTACAGCTCATAATTTTTTGACTAGTTTTCAAAATTATTGAAGCTCTAATTTTCTACTACACTTCTGTTAATTCACTGTTTTTGAGTAATATTTCCACAGAAGCAATTACAAAAATTGGCCACTGAACAGTATACTGTCCAATGCACTTGGAATCACAATCACTTTAACCACTACTTTTTGCCAAATGATAGAGGATAGAAAGAGATGAATACTATTGCAAATGCCCGTGCCTCAAGTCACTGAAAAAAAATATTTTTGTTGGTGATCCATGACTAGGACTTACTCTAATTCTATTAACACAGCCTTGGTGTTTAATAAAGGAGAATGTCATCTGTGGCTTCTTTTCTTCATCTTCCTCCTCATCATCGTCATCTTCGTCAGACTCCTCATTGTCCTCTGCTTCAGGTTTAGATGTGGGATGCAAGTTTGACATCTTTACTACAAGGATACTGAAACAATTGTTAAACAAAAGTAATAATTTCAAACAAAAAGGATAAAGGTCACTCAGTAAGACCAAGGATGATATAGACTGGATTAGCAATTGCCATAGTACAGATTGTCCGCGGAAAAATAGTTGGATTATTAACCTTTTGACTGCCATGCATCGTTTTTGTTTGGAATAAAATTGATTCTTATGCGGATGCGGGTAGGTTTAATTTTGTATTACCGTACTGTCGTCTATAGCCGACGCTGGCGGTCAAAAGGTTAAATCTAGATGGTGCTGACATTATAGTCCGAGGCTTTGAAAGCAAAACAATAAGACTACAGATATTTCATATCACTGCAAATGTATTATTATGTAATATTTTTGAAAAATAATACATTTGTAGTAATATGAAACATCTGTAGTCTAATTGTTTTGCTTTCAAAGCCTTGGGCTGTAATATCAGCGCCATCTAGATTTAATAATCAAACTATTTTTCCGCGGCCGCTCTGGGGGGTTACTACGAAATTCGAAGTTCGGATCGTGCCGTCCCTCTCACTCTCGTAATAAATACCATTAGCATGAGCGGAACGGCATGAAACGAAGTTCGAATTTCGCGCTTCGTAGTATAGGGCCTGTACTATGGCGATTGCTAATCCAGTCTATATCATCCTTGGTAAGACTCAAAATGAATTTACTTATTTAAATGAGCACTGGAAGCTTGAGTGCCCGAGACCAAGTAAGCAGTCATAGGGAACTGGTCCCTGTTACTCCCAAGGTTGTCGTTGACTATGTCGAAGCTGAGACATGGCGCGCCTGTCTGCGCTTGGTGCAGCATCACATATGCCGACTGGTCACACACAAGCTGTTCATCTTCCTTCAGAGGCTCTCCGGGAAGATATGTCTTCGGCGTCTCTTCGTCACCCTCGTTTTCTTCACCTTCGTCCATGCTGTCGTCTTCACTCTCCGCGGAGCTGGCTTCCATCTCATCTTCGTTCATCGACATTATTGTAGATAACACTCAACAGAATAATATAATGTGGAAATTTTGAAGAAAAGAAACACGTGGTTTGCGGTGTTTTTGATGTTGTTAGCAACTGTCATTTTGACATTGAAAGCAAAGTTACGTTTAGAAATTTGTGCCTATGTATGGTATGGTGATTTCTTGCTTAAACAAAGTCTTTTGCAAAAGTAATTATATGGAACAGAAAAACACACTTCAAACCGTTTCACTTTTAGATTTAAACGACGCATTTGTCTCAAGATTGTGACAGAAGCTTGAAATTCTATTTAATGGTTTAAATTAAAGGTGATGTTTTTATTTATTGTTGAAATAAGCTTGAAAGATTTATAATATGGCTTTTCAGTGTTTAAAACTAATACGACTAGTTAGAACAGTTGCTGTTATTCCACGGACTATTAATTCTTATACCGCACCATTAGAACCTGTTATAAAACGTAAAGAGTATAAAACAGAAAACAATTTTGTATATTTAGAAGATCCGGATACATTTGGTAACCTTTCTGGTAGGAAAAATCATGAAGATGTTTTGGAAGACGAAGGCGATATAAAAGAGGAGCAATTTTTACAGACTGCACCTTTAGCAAGCCAAAAGTTAACAACAAAACAGTACGCTGATTTAATCAAGCAGAACATAGAGCATAAGAGATTAAAAGAAGCCTTCGATATTTTAGAAGTAAGGATGCTCCAAGAGGATAGAGTTAAGCCAGAAAACTATATTTACAACATTTTGATTGGGGCATGTGCTGATGTGGGGTATACTAAGAAAGCTTTCAAATTATTTAATGATATGAAAAGACGCGCTCTCAAGCCTACAGGAGATACTTACACGTGTTTATTCCATGCTTGTGCTAACAGTCCATGGCCTAAAGATGGTCACAAGAATGCTCTGCACCTCAGACAACTTATGATTGAAAAAGGTATAGAACCAAATTTAACCAATTACAATGCCATGATCAAAGCTTTTGGACGCTGTGGAGATCTGCCCACAGCCTTCCAAATTGTTGACGAAATGATCTCAAAGAAGATCAAAATAAGAGTTCACACTTTCAACCATCTTCTTCAAGCATGTATATCAGACAAGAGTAGTGGTTTGAGACATGCTCTGGTTGTGTGGAGGAAGATGTTAAAAATGAGGGAAAAACCAAATATTTACAGTTTTAATCTCATGCTGAAATGTGTAAAGGATTGTGAACTGGGCACAACTGAAGATGTTGAGGAACTGATAGCAATAATTCAAGAACATGTTATACCTACTACTAGAGTATTGGGTGTGGTACAGAATTCAAGTACTGGGTCAGTAAATCAAAATTCTAAAACTCAACAAAAGGATGCTCACTCTGATGAAACTAATACTAAAGAACAAGATTTGAGTTATGAGGTTGCATATACCAGCCCTAATGAAACAAGTATGGAATTGTCACCCATTGAAAGTAAGGACACAATTGGCATAGAGTTAGTTGAAAATAAAAGTATAGTGGTACCCAAAGTTCAAGTAAGAACAACACCCAACTTCCTTTCAAGAACATTACAATTACAGCAAGTCCTTGCTCTAAAGGAAATCCACACAATACAAGATAAATTTGCAGTTGTGGGGGGACAGGAGGATTTTCTTAAAGAGATGGAAGTTTATTCAGTAAAACCAGATATAAAGACATTTACACAAATGTTACCATTACTGGATAGTACTAAAGAGGCTGAACTTCAACTTCTGGAGAGCATGAAGTCTTCAGGAGTAATAGCAGATATTGATTTCTACAATATGCTTATCAAGAAGAGATGCTTGAGATCGGACTATGGTGATGCCATTGTAAGTATCTTATTATATAATACATATTAACCCTTTATAAGGCCCCATTAATTGGAGCACACTGCCACAGAATCAAAAGAAGCCATCAAATGCGTACCTGACAAAGGATATTTTTAAAGCTAGTTGTATTTTCAATAATTACAATGCAAAATAATGACTTATAGTGTAATCAATAAGGTTGAAATTCCAACTCAATGCATGTGGTCGCTAAATCGCCTCTGCCTTATAAAGGGTTAAAGAAAACCAATTTATCCTTAAAGCCGCATGTAATGGAGATGCAGCTTTACAAATTTGTTCACTTGCTTATTAATTTAAATTACAGGAAGTCAAGCAAATTATAGAACAAGAAATTAAACAGCGAAAAAGAAAATATGGAAACAAAAAAAAGAATCATTTGAAAAAAAACATAATGACGTATGGAGTATTGGCAATGGCTTGTGATACAAAAGAAAAAGCTGAATGTTTACTTATTGAAATGAAGGAGGATCAACTCAAGTAAAAAAAAAATGGGAATAGTAAATTTCATTGAACATTTTGAATTTAAAATATAATTACTAAGATATTATTTTTTTCAGGGTCAATATAGAAATTCTAGGAACCTTGTTGAAACATGGAACAGTTGGTAACCAATTTGAGTATATTACTTACATAATGAATTATGTAAAGGATGAAAACTTAAAACCTAATGCAATATTTATCAAGCACTTGGAAAGCTTCAGCAAAAAGTGTACTAAAATCATAGAAAAGGTAAGAATAATGCTGATTATGACTCGCTGAGATTGGTACCCATTGCTGGAAAGTAGCTGGTTTATTTCCATTTGTCTTTGCTCCTGTTTTGATATTTGTGTACCTATTATGTTGTGGCAGTAAATTATTTTGAACATAATTTGGAGACAAAAAAAAAAAAAAAAATTTTTGTATTCTTATTGCAGAGTGCCAAGACCCAAATCAAATGCCCACCAGGTTTTGTGAAATCATTTAAGAAATTTGCAGAAAAATACAACAAATGGTTAAAAGAGATAGACATTGATGCTACTCTAGCCGAAGAACATCCATGGAAGCAGTTCCAAGAGCCCTACCCTGAGACTGTGCAACATCAGGGTATTACTATCAAAGAGCCAAAGAAGTTCTATAAGCGGGACAGAACTTTCATAAAATATAAGCCTAGAGTGTGATGTGTAAATAAAAGAGTAGTCATATGATTTATTGTTTATTTTCTGCTGTCAAAAAACACTTTTGATGGTCCAAACAAAACATTCAGAGTTATAATAATGTGTTGTTGGGTAAAAAACTATGTACTTGATAAAATATTCTGAATTTTTAGAAAATAAATTGTTTTGAGACATGTTAGACTGCATTTCCATCAAAAGTGGCAGACTTGAGCTGCCTTAAATCTTGATGTGGTGTAGTTTACGGTTGAGCTCCTCGAACTTGAGTATCTTGCGGATGAAGAAGTCGCCGTAGCGGTGCGCCACCTTCGTGTCCGCGATGTGGATCATATCGTTGTCGATATAGAAGTCCAGCTGGAAACAATACAACCATATGTTTGAGTAAACCAACAATAAATTCCAAGATAAGTGATTTAAATTCAATTTCCAAGATTTAACCCATATATACTACATAATACTGCAAATAAAATAAAAGCTTGTAAAACAGGGAGAAGAGGAGCTCCATCGCTTTCTTCACTTCAAATATCAAATTTATTTAAAATAAAATGAAAACTTTAAAATTGGGTATGAAGATAGCTTGATCTTTGGAATAATACATAGGCTACTTTTTATCCTGCACAACAGCTCACAGTTACCCGTTATGTTAAACACCTTAAAAGAAAAGACATCCTATGATTTAGTGAATTATGAGTAGATGTTCTCGCTGGGGGACACACTCTGAATGAGAGAAACATGCACCATATTTGCTAAAAGTGTTTGCACTGATTGCAGATTATATCCTTGAAAAAAAAAAACTTTTTATCCTGATATTCCACCGGATCCATGTGCAATTATAAAATTTTTACCAAAATTTTGCACAGATGTTCTTCATACAATGGAAATGAAGACCATAATTTAAGTTTGAAACTACCGTGAGACTCACTCATAGTGAAAATAAACGGATCACTCACGTCTAACATGTCGAGTTAAACTCGTTTTAAAGACGTGAGTGATCCGTTTATTTTCACTGTAATTTAAGTTTTGCAAATTATAATCTCATTTATTAATTTGTCCAACAGGTAATATTGATTTGGTCTTAAATTACATTTTTGAGATCCACTATGTGGTGCCCCAGGGCATACAAATATTGCCTTATAATCCTATCATCATCAATTCCGATGGGAATTTTGCAAGATCAAAGATTTTCAATTTAAGCTGTTCCTAATGGTTCACAAGATCAAAGCATGGAGAAGGATAGTCAGTAAAAGTACCCACCTCAGAGCCGCTCTGGAACTTTCCGTCGAGCCCGCTCGGACCCTTGCTCCACACGACATTCTTCATCTTGTGCTTGAAGCACAGCAGGTGTATAGCGAGTGCCGCGTGCTCCCGCGCCGCGTCGCGCTCCCCGCCGCGCGCCGCAGACATGAAGGCTGCCAGTTTGACCAACGGCAGCGTCGTGTACAGTTTCAGGTACGAGCGGATGGTGGGCAGCATCTTTTGTTGACGGACCTGATAATAAATGATTTAATATATTGTACGTAACTACATATTTAGGAATTAAAACACTCTTGTGATCTCATCATGAAACTCGCCTTCGGTTCGTTTTATAAAACCACACTCTTGTATTAATGTCTCTCATTTTGCACCAATTACAGTTAGTTATAGTAGATTTGAGTGCTTGACCCATCATGTAGTAGTCACTTTACGCTCTAGGCAAAATTCAAATGTAATTAAATTGTGTTCTAGACAGTTCAAGACCAACCCATCGATAACCCAACCCTAGACCGTGCAAGCAGCCTTTAGAGGTGTTTACTTTCCAATGCTCTAAAAAAAATACCCATGGTTTTTATATTTTTTTTTGTATAGAAAAGTCAATTATAAGAAACTAATTTCAATATTTTGTCATTTAGTTCTCTACTTTTTTCAAAATTAATTATTGAAACTATTTTAGTTGATGACGTCAGATTTTAATTGAGGGCTCCCACAGTGCCAAATTTCTAAATCTATCTAAATGCGTACGATAAGGCAACCCCTTTAATTATTTTTTTGCGTAGTGGTACACTATACACTGTGTCACTTTACTGGCACTGTCAAAGTGCTAGATGTCAGACAGCGGGTCCAAATCAAGTTCCGTAGTATAATCCACGCGTAAATTGTGAAGAATTCTAACCACACAGAATAAAGTACGACTTGAACCGTTCTCGCAATTTACACCAATGTCAAATGAAGGTCATTGCTTATTTGTTATATTATAAATTCATTACATATTAAAATTAAATAACTACAGAAAACGAGTTAAAAAGCATTTATCTCGAAATGGTTTTCGATTTACTATACATTGCAAAAAAATAGACATCCCCAATTCGTGGACCCCAGTCCGTCCAACGTAAGTATGCGCCAAGAGTCAGCCAATTGTATGCAGTTAGCGGCGATGCAAAGGCGCTATGCCAGCAGTCTAAAGTATGGAAATTACCTCATCCATGAAGACTTGCGTCTGGTGCTTCACGGCGTCGCGGCCGTAGTTGGATCCCGCCTCGATGGGCGGCGGGCAAGCGCACAAGAACTTAGGGCACGCGAAGGTGAAACAGCTTTCGAACTCGCCGAGGTCGCCGTACTGCATCTTGAACATCTTTTCGTGGTAGTTCTTCTCGCGGAGCACCTGACACACGAGAAATTAATTATAAAGAGGCCTGTATTTAACGGATCATCAGAGATAATAAAATATGCCACAAAAAAAAAACTTGTCCACCAAAAATGACAAATGAACACCAAAATTTGAACCTATCTTTATTTAAAACTAGCTTTTGCCCGCGACTCCATTCGCGTGGAATTAGTAATTTGGGCAGCTTATTTTTTTTCTTATTTTTTCTTCAATTATGGCTCTCCTTAGTTCCTCGATATAAAAAAGTACCCTCCCACCCCCCACCGAACCCCACCCGCACACCCGCGTTCACATTCATTCACCACCAAAAGCGTGCCTATAGAAGTTTTACTTCAAAAACCCCCGATTTTGAAACATTCTTCCGCTCCGCTCCGCTCCTATTGGTGTTAGCGTGATGATATATAGCCTATAGCCTTCCTCGATAAATGGGCTATCTAACACTGAAAGAATTTTTCAAATCGGTGCAGTAGTTCCTGAAGTCCGGCGAGCGATTGTCAGTCAATTCTTCTAAAAACTGTTCGATAAATTCTTAAAATAAACGTATCTTTCTTATCTGTGAACCGATTCAAATGAAACAAACACTAAATGTTAATCCAAGAAAATACCAACATATCAGTGAAAACCGCATCCTTCTAGGTTAAGCCGTTTCTGAGATTAGCGCGCACAAACGCACAGACAAACAGACAAACAGATAAACAGACAAACAGACAATAATTCTAAAAATCATTGTTTTGGGTTCTATTGCGCTAATAAATAGCCCTAGTGACAGTTTTTCTCAAATATCTTCAATGTACAGACACCGACTTGTTACAGATTTATTATATGTATAGATGATCATTTAATTCTAATTTTATAAAAGATTTTATTTCTGCGACTGATCCAACAGTTCCGCTTCGAGGAGTCCTGTACTGGGTAGATCAAGAACAATCTCAACAATAATAGCTACCATTTGTAGCATATAATAAAATGGACACTAGTGTCAATCAAAACTGTTACAACTGAAAAAGACTTGTTCTAAAATTATAAACTGATAACTGTTCCGAATACGACGGAAGCTATTGCCGTCTCCCTCTCTCTCTCATGGCTATACTCCTTTCACTGTAGCATGGTGCGGGTGGCAGGTGTCAAAACCCACAGACTAGAGAAGTGAAAGCTATAAAACTCGAATCGATAATACTATAAATTTATAACTTTAATTAGGTATATTGTGTAATTAATAATATAAATTTACGATTACTTCATGAAATTAAGTAAAGCAAACTAACTACCGGAGTTTTTTATAATGCAAAAAAAAGTTGAGGTCGTACAAATTTTTAGGTATATCGAAAATAGGCCGTAACATAAAGCAAAACTATATAAACAAAACTAAAGCAGTAACTATAATAATCCAGTGTTAGCAGAGCCCTGCTTCTAAGTAAAATTTACCTACGCATTCGGGTATCATTTTATATTGGTCAGTCGGGACCCCCTTGATGTTTAATTTGATTATATTTTTATCATTTGTTGTTGTAGCAGCCATAATTAACATAATTGGTGAAGATTTCAAGAATCTAGTTAATACCATTATAAAGATCGAGTAAAAACGCTGACAAATGATACATCTTCTTCTCGTGGTAGATTGTGTCCCATCATTAAATGTTCTGTTACACGCATATTACGTTTCTTGACTTAATCGTATTTTTTTTTTATTGATAATAAAAAATAATTAGGTTAAATTTCTTTCGCGCACGATAGTGTTTTCGAAGTTTAAATGTTTAACTCCAGAAAAATTCAGACTGGAATTTAAATAAATCGCTATTAAATACACCACAGCAATTTTGTCTAAGTGTAACGAAACGGTGTGTCAAGTGTCACCTGCACCATGCTACAGTGAAAGGAGTATACCAAGCCTTGCACGTCGCTCTCGACGGTTTAATTATAAAATAAATACTTAGAGGCTGTTTCACCACTTTTCTTAAAGTTCGGATTAGCTAATCATAACCTTATTTGACAGATGGAATTAAAATTTCTGTTTCACCAGTCTCGATTAGCGCTAAGTGACGGACAAACTGTTTCTTAATTTGACCATCAGATCAGGAGGCATTTAGCATTTTTATCCGTCACATAAAGTTAGTTTATTTTTTTGTGGCCATGGTTGGAGAGCCCTTCAGCCGGTTTCAGAAAAATAAATCAAAGTATTTTTTATTTTTTAAAGAAAGAGGTCATGCTAAATTGCATAAAATAATTTAAATATCAAGATTTGAATAAAAAAATGTAGGTACACTTTTAGTATGTAAAAATAAATCCAAAATTTCGTAATATTTTTTAATAACAAACTTTTTTTCAGTGGCTCAATCGTTTGTTCTACCTGAACTTGTATGTCGCCATTAAAAAAAAGTTAATCTGTCAAATGGTTTGGCGCCACTTTTCGATTCGTTTTACGTGATTTTATTTTTCTTTGTTATTGTTAACAAAGTATCGTAAATAAATACCGTTTTTGGATTAATTATAATGTTACACATTTGTTTGTGCAAAAAAATAGATGTATCTAAAAAATACATAGTTTAAGATTTCTTTTGCTTTAACAATGAGCGACTCTTTGAACGAAAGTGTGCGAACAGGAACGCGTGATCGTGAAATGTGACGTTGCCATTCCCCCTCTATGTTAAACCGACGATTAGTTATAAATATAAAGATAATTATGGTCAACTATTCCAATACTGTAAAGTGATGAATGTATTCAATAAGATAAAGCAAGCCATAATATGTGAAAATACTGATAAAATAGAATTACTTGAAAAACATCGTAACAGGCCAGATAACTTACGCCATATACCCAACCGCCCGCTATATCGGGTCCCCAAGCAATGTAATGAGTATGGCAGAAGGGTCTGGAAGTGCATCCTTCCCCAACTATTAAATAATTTACCGTTGTCTATTGCGGAAAATTTAGAAAGTAGTAACAGTAAACAAATTAAAAGCGTGATTAAAAGATATTTTATGAGAGATATATTTGAGAGGGAAGGGACGGATGCGCACTCAGACTTAGGTTATATGTAAGTTAAAACAAAAAAACTGCATGCATGGGAAATCATGATTTATATAATAAATTTACTATCTACTCGTATTGTATAATTAGGCTAATTACGCGTGAGCAACTCAGTCTTTCGCTAACCGAGGCCACGCAAAATCCTTAAAATTAGGATTAGGACTCGTTTTGCATGTTTTATGAAATGTTCTTTGCTTGAAATAAACAGCTTTAAATTTAAATTTAAATTTTTTTTTTTTAGTTAAGTGGTACTTAGTTTGCACAGGACCGGAGTGGTGAAACTGAAAAAAAACTAGCCGACAGATTTGTCCAGTACTTAGTTTATTCATTGGTTACGTGACCAGTAGTTTGACAATAAGGTGGTGAAACACCCCCTTAGTGTGGTGAAAACCAATAAAAAGTTTGTGATAATCTGTCTGCGCGTATAATTTAGAACCTGCCGTGCAAAAGAATCATCAATAACAAATGTTATTTTTTTTTTATATGATAGGGGAAAAGTGCAGGCGGGTTAATCACAAGCAATCACCGCCGCCCATGGACACCCATAACATTAGGTGAGTTATCGATGCGTTGCCGGCCTTTTGAGAAAAGAGTAGGCTCGTTTTTAGAAGATCCCCAAGTTGTACAGGTCTGGAAATACTGGCGAGCTAATTCCAAAGTTCCACCATGCGTGACAGAAGGTTCCGCAAGAAACAAACTGTAGTAGACTGCCAGCTATTGAGGTGGTGAGGGTGGAAAAAAAGTCCCATTGTTATGAGTTTACCTGTTGAATGCTCTCATCCACGCACTGGGGATGGAGGACCAAACATATGGCCAGCAAATGATACATCTGGTCAGTCAGCTTGTTGATTTGGTCGTTCTGGTACGACCGAGTCGAGAACAGCTGTTTAGTGCGCTGCATGTAAAGTAGCGCCGAGGACAGGGTGCGAATAGCGTCCGCGTAGCGACGCATCATCATGTACGCGAAACCCACGTAGTAGGAGGTGGATATCTGGCACGCCGGCACGTGCGAGTACTGGGACTTCTTGTGCAACTCGATGTTTTCCAGCACCTGTTAAACGCAGTTTGTTGTTCACTAAAGTATTTGCTTCGATAAGAGCAATTATGGCGTAATAAATTCGATCCAATTAATTTAATTAAAAGACAGGTTAAAATTTAAAAGGAAAAAAAGCGTTATCCAAGTAAGATTAGATTAGAGTTAGAGTAAGATTAGAGTTAAACTTAGACTGATGAACGTCTAATCTACCACCAGTTCGAAAAAACCGCTGTTGCATAAATTCCAAGTAACTACCGCCTATAAGTCATACTATTTTTTTTAGGCCATATTCAGTTGACAAGCGCTCAACGCGCGTTTACAACTACATACATTTTGTTCTGGCCGTATACATGATAACGCGCGTTTGGCCAGAACAAAATGTAACGCGCGTTGAGCGCTTGTCATTTGAACACGGCCTTAGTCTTGTGCTTTCATTTTATATGGTGTTTTTACATTTTTAAAAAGTTGTTAACTAGACAGCAATGGATTTGTATGCAATTTTTCATTATTTTAGTTTGACCGTCGTCAATGCGCTTAGCTTATCTATACTAGTACAATACGTTTACTTTTAGTTTACCACTGACAGATTGCTTGCCTTCATTTCATTTCCAACTTTAACACCATACAAATAAAGTTGTTATTACAAAATCTGCAAACGTGGGTAACAGTATTCTAAAATTGGCTTCATTTGTAGGTCGTTAAAGTTGAATATGAAATGAAGGCAAGCCATCTGTCAGTGGTAAACTTTATGTAATTTTACCGTATGTAGTTTTAGTAATGAAACAACGGCATTTACTGAAATTTGTGAGAAAAGTACCTTGATGGCTTGATAGTAGTCGCCGAGCAGCGAGTGCAGGCGCAGCAGCCCCACGAGCGAGAAGTACCCGAGCATCTTGTACAGCGAGTGGCGCCCGAACTCGCCCGCCACTGAGTCGGGGTCGCCGCCCGACGCGTACACCTGCAATTTTTAACCACATGGTATCCAAGAGACGGAAAAAGGAGAAAAGGATGGTAATTTCGTCGCTGGGAAAACGAAATTACCAGATTGGCTGGCAGAACATGATCAAGAGTCAAGAGTATCTACTTTGTATTATATTATCCTTTTGCGAAGAATAGTTAGTTTAGCTCACCTAATTCCGATCGCTGGTGATAAAGAGTTTTCAATGGTACATTTTATTTTTTTGATGTGTTTATGTTATGATTTATGATGCACCTACCTCAAGTTGACGTTTGATGTTGGACTTGTCCACAAGGGAGTGCAGCACATTCAGAATGCACAGAACATTCCAGGCCTTGTTCTCAGTGTTAAGAGCATCAATCTCTGCTTGGCTCAGCTTTGAAGTGCGGGATCTAATAAGACAATAATGCACATCATTAATTGATTCGGAAATGTTGTCATCAATAACTTTTTATATTACACCAGTGCTCCGCTGCTCCAGACTAAAGATGTTAGGAAGTTCGACCAATATTCCGAAAGGAACTTCCGATTGCTATTAGACCTCTGATTTCGACTTTTGTTCTAAAACTTTTGAAATCGGAGGTTAGAATCGGGAACCGAAGTACTGCGGCAGCGGCAATCGAGATCAGCCAGCGCGTCCTCACTTATCCCTTCCCAATGTTTGTGTTATATTATATTTTATTTTGATAGACCTGCCTTTAACAGATCTCTCTTCTGCCTGCATCTCCGCCACCGCCTCCGTCCGACTTTGGTTCCAATACAACCACTTCCATACCATCTCTAGTCCACACAATAAAGTACTTCCCAGGAGCCAGCTGCTGCGGCCAGGTGAATGTGAGTGTTGGATCTGTTACATGGTAACTATCAGGGCCGGATTTAGGGAAGGGCATCTGGGGCCACAGCCCCACCTCTACAATATATACTTCGAAAAATTGTTGCGTGAAATCTCAACTAAAAAAAATTTTATTTGGAAAATAATTCCACTTCCAGCTTCCACTCCTTTTATACCCCGAGGTCTCCAGACCTCTAAATCCGGCCCTAGTAACTAGTATGTAATCTGTGACCACACTGGCGCTGAAGATGTCTTTACAAGCAGTAATGTTGACGTGTCTATAGAATCACTTTACCTGTATTGAGCAAACGACTGGAACTGATACACAAACTCGTCAATGAGCTCCCAGAGCCACTGGTCAGGAAGCTCTAGGGGAACAGGGGTTTCTGCAGACAGGATGTAGTTGAACAGGTCGCAGTAGTTGTAGAACGACTGGAAGCGCTGCTCCGGCTTCGGTCCACCAGGGACGCGCGCGTAAATGTCGCGGTAGTACAACTCCGTGTACAGGATCATAAACACCTGGAGGACAATACATGAAAAAAGTTGGTGAAATGTATGTCATATTCTATTTTATTCCTGTTAGCTTTTTACAGGTCAAATAAATTAATTTCTCTAAGACACTATCTTAACTCATACTTTTTATATGATATTTAACAGTTTTTGAATGCCACACATAATTTACATAATTTTTGTTACAAACAAAATTGTTTCTTATGCAGATGCGGGTAGGTTAATTTTTGTATTACCATATTGTTGTCTATAGCCGACACTGGTGTTCAAAAGGTTGATAAGTCAGTTCCCCGTCTCAGCCTATATGCATTCCATGACACAAGCCTCCTTTCAGAATGAATCATTTATGCAAGTTAAATCAAGGTTAAAGGTTCTTTATTGACAATAATAATATAATGTTGGTGAAACTGTAATACCGCATAACTTCCGCATAACTAGATTTTTCCATAAAGCTCAACTTGAAATGAAATAACAATGAAAATGAGACGAATTAGACCTTATGGAAAAAGCTAGTTATGTGGTATTGCAGTTTCATCAATGATAAGCTTTATTAATTTCGTAGCAAACAGTTTTCCATTAATGGCTATTCATCACAAGAACCCAACAAGAATATTAAAAGTTCAAGTTGTAGTTGTTGTTTGTAGGTTTTTTTGTCAGGGTTCCATCCCTGGAGGGTGACCTTCGATCAACAATACAACTAGATTTCGGGACAGGTGCAAAATCCAAGCCAAAATGTGTCCGTTTGAATGTGTAGCTATAGAGCGATTTATGTTTTCTGCTAAAAAGAGACAACAAATTCAAAACAGTTTTAAGATCAACCCATTTACGACCATAGCACCATACATTAAAGTCGCAATTCTACCTTCTACTTATGATTATTCGACAGAAACAGCTAGCAAAGCAATAAATAACACCTGCCACTTAGAAATGAAAAATCATAGGTCAAATAATAGTTATTGTGAAGTCAACCTTATCACACTACACATAAAGTGTTTTTCAGCTTGTTACATTCTTTCGTAGTCATATTGCGAGTTACATTCTTTCGTTACCCGTCTACTTTTTCCACTCTGATTTTAACTTCAGGAGCTATGGAGTCGCTCACGACAATAATAAAATTATTTTAAAGTAGGTACCTGTGTAGAAATTCACTTGCTTGGTAAGATTAGTGTTTTTGGGTATCTATGTTTTTTATTAGTACTTTCTTTTATAATGCGGATGCGGATAGTCAATGATAGTAGTACTTTGTAGGTATATAGTTTATTAAAGGACTAAACATATGATGCATTATCATAAAGAACAATACGAAAACATAGATAAACAAACACGCGAGAGTGCGCGGGGTGCGGCGCGGACAGCGCGCGCGGCTAAGTTGATCTTGACGGCAGAACGGCAGATCGATCCCGAATTGAATGAATGCGCAGGCGAATCAGGCGGTGAAAACCATAATGGCGGCACGGTTGCTAGGCGACCGAGCGTTGCCAGGTGACCGTTAACACGGCGATCGCTGGGTTTCGCGCGTTACACTTGTTATTTTACTGGCGTGATGTTTTTTGTGTGATATATTTATTTAATTAAATAATGTTGTAAGAGTCGTACAGAAAATTAAAATCCGTAAAAAAATGTATATGCTAGTTTCTTTTCACGTGTGTAAGTAATGACGGTGCCGGCCAGAAGGTTTTGCATCTTATTGAAACAAATACAAATATGACTCGGTATCACTTTTTATGTTCTTTACCTATATAATGATTACATATAAAAGGTTTGTGTATGTACAAATAGCGGCAATTTTTAACCCCCAACGCAAAAAGAGGGGTGAGTGGGTCGATTCGAACCGACTTGAACCGATTCAAACCGACTCGAACCGACTTTAATCGACTCGACTCGAATCGATTCGAACCGACTCGAATCAACTCGATCCGACTTTAATCGACTCGAACCGACTCGAATCGACTCGAACCGACTCGGACCGATTCGAACCGACTTTAATCGACTCGAATCGACTCGAACCGATTCGAACCGACTTGAACCGACTTTAATCGACTCGAATCGATTCGAACCAACTCGAACCGACTCTAACCGACTTGAACCGACTCAAACCGATTCGAACCGACTTGAATCGACTCGAACCGACTTTAATCGACTCGAATCGACTCGAACCGACTTTAATCGACTCGAATCGACTCGAACCGACTTTAATCGACTCAAACCGATTCGAACCGACTCGTACCGAATCGAACCGACTCGAATCGACTTGACTCAACTCAGCAGGTCTAAGCTGTGCTTTAATGTTGAGTGTACCCTACACTTAATAATCTGTGGCAGCTAGGTGTATCGTAATATCGACATTACGACACAAGTGCTGTTATGGGGAATAAAGTAAGTATAGACTTTCTGAAGTCATATTACCTATGTTCTTATTTGTTCGCGACCATGTAAAAAACAGATAATAGTACAGGAGTAGGAAAAGTTTCAAATCTACTCCATGCATCTACTGTTCTGTTATTAAAGCTAGGAATGCTAGCACAGAATAACGACTTAATTAAGAAACAGAGGGTTTTCGATAAGAAATACAGAATCCATATAGGAGAGAGAGATGATTGGAAGGTAGACCTTGAATATCCGACTACAATTTGTTTTACGGATGGATCAAGGAAGAAAACGTCCCAACTTGCGGGAGCAGGTATAATAATACCCAAGATGAATGTTCGAGAGGCTATACCATTAGGCAGATATGCCAGTGTGTTTCAGGCTGAAGTGTGCGCAGTGTTGAAGTGCGCTCAGATTATGCAAGCAAAACTGGGTGACTATCGAGGTGTAGGAACAGTGGTGATTTACTCTGATAGTCAAGCAGCGCTAAAGGCATTAAACAAGCCAACAGTTAACTCCTCTTTGGTAAGAGAGTGCAGAGATGCACTTAATAAACTAGGAGAGAGTACGAAGGTTACGGTGGCCTGGGTCCCAGGACATCAGGGAGTGACAGGTAATGAGAAGGCTGATGAGCTGGCAAGGGAGGGAGCGGATACGGGATTCATAGGTCCTGAACCGGTACTTCCAATGTCTGCAGAAGTCACCAAGGGGGTTATAGATAGAATGAAGGAACAGGAAGCAAACAGTGAGTGGAAACAGGCTGTAGGGTGCAGACAATCGAAGATGATGCTGGATGGCATAAACCACAGAAGAACTAGGTATCTCCTAAATCTAGGTAAGAGTAGCTTAAGAACTATAACTGGCATAATTACTGGCCATAACTTGTTAAATAGGCACTTAAGCGTAATAGGTATAAAAAGTGACCCCTCCTGTCCACATTGTGGGAAGGAGGAAACGAGTGAGCACGTCCTAACCGAGTGTGTCATGTACGCGGCAGCGAGGCGTGATGTATTCGGGAGTGACGAGCTGAGGGAGGAGGAGCTAAAGGATGTCTGTCTCAAAGATGTCCTTTTGTTCAGCAGGAGAACGAGAAGATTCGAGGAGAATCGCTGTGTGGGAGCGCTGCTGGGACAGTAACCTGTCGGCTCCAACCACGGGGAACTGGGCTGAATGACTGTGCAAACGATCGACAGCCCGCCTGACTCAGCAAGGCGTCCCCATACATCATCATCATCATCACTGTTCTGTTTTACGATGTTTTAGCGCGAATTGGCCAGGTTGGCCAAACATTAAAATTTAAGAATGTTTGGCCAACCTGGCCAATACGAGCGCACAAGTCGTGGTTAAAATCGGTAATTTGCTTATTATTTGCTAGTTTAAAGCTTGAAATAAACTTATTTTAAATTTACTTACGAAACTAAGACACTCCGGCGGATAAATGCCTTTTTCGGGCATTGTTTTTACAAGTTTTAAACGCACACTGCGGCATCGCGAGACGTGTTAATGTTGGCTGTGCTTGGACCGAACTAAAACCAAATAAGAGCTCACTTTGGAAGTGAGCTCTTATTTTCCGGGCCGTATTTTTTGCGCTGACCCGATATCTAGTTGTATTGTTGATTGAAGAGGGTGACTAACAAAACCTTATTACCTTTGCTACACTGTCTGTCTGTCTGTAACAGGGCTGTGTATCAAAAACCTTAATAGATAGACAGATGATGATTATTATTATTTGTATCTAAAATAAATTAATAATTGGTTGTCTGGAAGAGATCGGTTTTTAGCAATAAGACCACCCAAATTTTTATTTTTGCAATGTCAACATTTTAACATGCATATAAACCTCAAACTCTGAATAATAACAGAGATGAATATACTACATATCAACAAATAATAAAAATACCTAGGTCAAACTTAAATGTGTTATATCTGAAATAAATATTTTTGAATTTGAATTGAATTTGAATAAGTCAGCCTTGGAGAAAATTTGTAAACTTTGTAACTATATCTATTATATAAAAAATCTCGTGTCACGGTGTTTGTTACCAAACTCCTCCGAGACGGCTTGACCGATTTTTATGAAACTTTTTTCTCTGTAATCGGTAGGTCTGAGAATAGGTCGTAGGCTATTTTTTATACCCGTAATATGGCAAAACAACGTTTGCCGGGTCAGTAGTATTTATATATATTTGCGCCTGACTATACAAAATGCTATGTGTGTGAGTCCAACTCACACCTGTACACTTAGTATAAGTTTTACTTCACCAAAATACTTCTCGATCATGTTTACGTAAAAATTTCAAATCTATGGAGGCGCTGTCCATGTTTCCCTAGTAATTGATTTTTTTATTTAAACCCGATCGAGAAGTACTTTGGTGAAGTAAAACTTATACCAGGCCTCATGCATGCCATGTACTTACGCGCGATATTTACCTACCGCGGGGACCATCTGCTACGATCGAAATTTCAGTAGGTTGTCACAAGCGCGCGCCGACGCACGTTCATTCGTGTTCCACGGAAAAAATATGCCGCCTGGACTTTTATAAGTGAAAATGGTGAAACAGGGGCAAACTTTAATATGACTATGCTAGAATTAATAGCTAATATAACAATTTGGAAGTTCGTATCGTGCTGTCCCTCTTACTCTGCTATAAAAAGCTATAAGCGTGAGCGGGATGGCACGATGCGAAGTTCAAAAGTTGACCGTCGTATCTAGTATAACGTTAGGGTACTGTGAGCATGGCAATGTGTTCTGCGCATTACAATAAATATCCTTTTTTGTTAGGATTCCAGAGCTAAAATGGTAAAAACGGAACCTTTATAGTTTCGCCATGACCGTCTGTCCCTTTGTCCGTCCGTGGCTTAGCTTACGGAATATTAGTGCTAGAAAGTTTGCATGGATATAATATATAGCAATTATCCCGACAAAATGGTAAAACAACATGTAGAGAAAAAAATTTTAATCCGAACTGCCAGCCCTTGTCACTGTCGGCACGCACACATTCTTAAGGAGACGGAGTAGTATAATCTGTGGCTACAATTGTGGTAAGTACCAAGATTTTGTACGGGATGCAGTATCTGTTACGAAGTAACTATTAAGTAATCTGTGCTTATACTAAGCATACTGACCAGTTTTTCTTTTATTTATTTATTTATTCATGGAGATTATGGTGATCATATCATATCAATGTTAATGTAAACAATATGTTGAAGTTAACAGAATAGTACATTGTTGTAGAGGCTGGAAAGTAAGCAATAGATGGACGAGTTTGTTTGAGGGCCGACGCGTAGCGGAGGCCCTCGAAAGTACGAGTCCATCTATTGCACTTTTGGCCGAGACTAAACATTGTGCTTTTCACGACTAATGCGAGGAAATCATTATCATCATCATCATCATAATCATCCATCCATCCATCCCGTCCATCCCGTCCATCCTGTCCATCCCGTCCATCCGTCCATCTATCCCGTCTATCCCGTCCATCCATCCATCCCGTCCATCCCGTCCATCCGTCCATCAGTCCCGTCCATCCCGTCCATCCCGTCCATCCTGTCCATCCCGTCCATCTGCCCATCCGTCCATTCTGTCCATCCCGTCCATCTCGTCCATCCCGTCCATTCCGTCCATCCATCCCATCCATCCGTCCATTCCATCCGTCCCGTCCATCCCGTCCAACCCGTCCATCCCGTCCAACCCGTCTATCCCGTCCAACCCGTCCATCCATCCCGTCCATCCGTCCATCCCGTCCATCCCGTCCATCCGTCCATCTGTCCATCCTGACCATCCCGTCCATCTGTCCATCCGTCCATTCTATCCATCCCGTCCATCCCGTCCATCCAGTCCGTCTGTCCGTCCGTCCGTCCGTCCGTCCGTCCATCCATTCATCCATCCATCCATCCATCCATCGTATGCAGCAGACGATTACTGTTGATTGGTCCAATAATGTTGTTTCAGCACGCCAGGAATGAAATTCAGAAATTATTTTTCAAAAAGTTGTATTGTATAATGAAATACATATACTGATACATCCTGTTTTCGATTAGTGTAACTTTGTTGTCGTGTTTGTGCGCCATAAATGAGTCAGCTGTTAAATGTACATATATAGGCAGTTTTGAGTACTGGATTTAGGTTATCTATGGCCACATTTTCGAGCAGTGTCGTGAAAATAGTAATAATGTGGCATGCTTTACATCTAAACTATTGTCAACAATTTAGCTACTTACATGATCATTATCCACAATAGGCGCAACTTCATTTTCTTCAGGCCATGGAGTGTTTTCAAAATACTGCTCCGTGAGTTTAGGGAAGGTGTTCTCATACAGATTCAAGATCTCGTACGTCACACCCTCATTGATCATGTTGCGAAAATACACGAGGAATTTCTTGACCTGAAAACAGAATGCACAACACCTATACAAGATATTGTATATTGTTAATCTTAGAATTTATGAAAAATTTTATATTTTGTGCCGTAATATATACACAACATTGTAGTAACATAAGATTAAAAAAAATATATATATGAAATCTTGAATGGGACTTACCAAGTCTGGCATTTTGTAATACGACCTGTCGTAATCCAGGTCATATTGAGGATCCCCTGTGTGGGGCTCGTAATCGCCGTACGACTCATATCCAGCCTAAAACATATTATTGTGATTCACTCAGGTTAACTCTGTGCTTACGTTTGCGATTAAGGTTAGGATAAAACTAGTAGTTTTATATACATTATTTATTCTTACCTCATTATGATCATCACTTGAATACATTTTTATGTTTTACTGTCCGCTAAGTAATAACATGAAACCTTATTTCTATCTGAGAGGTTTTAGATAGAAACTTTGCACGGTTTGCATTGGCCACTCACTATGCACAAGCTCCAAAGAAAGGCTTGCCATGTCAGTTTGACAGCTTGTTTTTTTTCTTGCTTTTTTTAAATTTGTCTTCTCCTGTATGTTCTAAGAAATTTAGTCCATAATACCGTGTCTAATGTAATACATTAAGTATTAAAAAATTTTTATTGTAAAAAAATACCACTTTTTTTCCAAAAATTCACTGCGAATGATTCGAGGGATACCACATAATAATCATGTAACTTCAAAATCCATCACGGTATTACTTTTTGCGCTGAAGCAATTATTTTTCAAGTTTATTCCTTGAATTTCGTTTTGATCATTGTCTTTCACACTCATTAAGGCCAACACAAACCGGGAGCACAGGGCGTCGGCGGAGCGTGCCCAGCGCGCTCTATAACACTGATTCGAATATACTGTGACACACACCGGCGGTGCGGCACACCGTATTCGATTCAGTGTTATTGGCCGCGCTGGGAACGCTCCGTCGGCGCCCGCGCTCCCAGTTTGTTGCGTCCTTTATTCCTTTGAGAATATTGTTGTTTACAATGTAAACTTTACATTGTACAGGAATCACATTATATTTTCTTCTATAGTGAATATTGTATTAAATATATTTCTGTATTAAATTATATTTACGGACCAATCATTACAAACATTATACATATTATATCATTATCATTAGAAAAGTGACTGACAGTTTATGACATTTGTTTCATTTCATTCATTGTCAGTGTCAGTGTCAGTGTGTCCTAAAATTTTCATTCTCATTTCATCATTCATACAGTACTACAAAAGTATTTTAGTTAGAAAAAATGATTGCTAATAAGGTTACTAATTTATTTGTTCGTAATGCTTTTTCGAGCAAGAGCTCTAATATTGTAAGGAGTTTTTCTGTGACTTCTGCTAGGGGCGATATTGTGAAAATTCAAAGTAGCGATGATTTTAAAGACAAAGTTATCAATAGCAAAGTCCCTGTTGTCGTCGATTTCTTCGCGACGTAAGTATTTCCTTATTGGTCTTAGGTGTATGAAATCAGTGTTGGTCAATTTATTCTCGAAATTTAATGTTCTCTGACCAAAGTCTGCAATATTTATTGAGATAAGGAGGGTAATAAACAATGGAATTTAAATCCTCTAATCTTGTTCGTAGGTGGTGTAATCCATGCAGGCTACTAACCCCGCGTCTCGAGTCAATAATCTCAGAGAACAAGGGCAAGGTTTTGCTGGCTAAGGTGGATATTGATGAACAAACAGACCTGGCACTGGACTATGAAGTAAGCTCTGTTCCAGTACTGGTGGCAATCAAGGATGGCAAAGTTCACCAGCGCCTGGTAGGCCTTCAGGATACTGACAAACTTCGCAAATGGATTGAACAGTTCACTGCTGAAGACAAAAAGAAGAAGGAAGTTGATGTCTAAAAGTTACATAGTCCATTTTAGTCTAGCACAGCCAGCAGCACAGATAAAACTATCTATTTAAAAACAAATATTAGTGATGCATTTAAATTATTGAACTATGGTGCTGACTGAGCATGTTCGAAGTTATTGTTACCCTATTGATGTAGTTGAAAATAAAAAAGATTAAAATTGTATATTATTTATTCCTGTAAACATTGTATTAAGTCTCTAGCTCTTTTGTAAACATTGTCATCAGGTCTGCTAACTTCTATTTCTTCTTCAGTGTCATTAGTTCCCTTGCTCTGCGATTCTGACCAGTCGTCCAGTTGCTTAATTATTTTGTTTGCATCCTCTAACAACATGTTCCGAATATTTCCTTGTGCTGATTCGAAATATTCCAATAGTTGGGGCCATGATGCATCTGGCACCATCGCAGGGTTAAACTTGTTCTTGAAAAGCCACACTTGTTTTACCTTCATGAATTTCCAATTTTGTTTATCATGTTTCCACTGTGAAAGGTAAGTAAGGCACTGTGTTTTGAGCTGGTCCTTGGATGCAGCTTGGGATTCTGCTTGGCGTTGCATAAATTTCTCTTTTTTTATTTGCCGCTTGGATTTCTTACCCTTTTTGGAATCACTCTCTGTGGGAATTGGCTGCTTTTTCTTTTTTTTCCTCTTAGGTTGTTCTTCAGTGTCGGAGTCATCCTCTAAGTTGACTCGGTTGTGCGGTAGCTCTTCTTCTGCAGACTGGTCTACTTCCTGTTCTTCATCGATATCCTGTGCATTATCCTTCTTATTGAAATCAACTAAATCTTGTTTTGCTTTATTTTTCTTATTTTTTCGCTTCCGTTTGTTAGCATGTTCTTCCATATCTGTCTGTCTTAGTTAATTTTTATATCCGTCTTATTTATAAATTGCAAGTAAATTAAAAAGTAGTCTACGATACGATTTATAGGTTAGAATGCATGGAATGGAAGTTTGTTGTTTTCTTTTTCGTACGGAAAAGGCAACGAAATGTAAACCCGTACAGCCACAATGTAAAATTACATTATTTAAATATCATTAATTCAGTCAGACTGTCCAGCGATACGCGTACTTGAAGAAAATATTGGTTTCCTACCATAGTAGTCATAATAAGAGTATAAATAAGCCCTATATATACTACGAAGTTTAAAATTAAAACTTCAAATCGTGCCATCCCTTTCACGCTAATAGTATTTAAAGCGAGTGAGACGGTAAAATGCAAAGAAACGACGTTTGCCATCTGCTTACAAGGTGAAAAAAACCCCCGTTCAAAAATAAACGAAAGCTGCGTATGATGGAGCTCTATGTTTTGGTGAATGTGGGACGTTCGGATACAACTAACAAATGAAGTTGAGTATTACATTTTGTAAAATTATGTAAAAAAAAAAATGTTTATTGACCGTCGTAAGATCAACAACCGCTGATGAGATGATGTTTTGGAGAGAGGCGAAACACTTGTCTGGGTCTTTTTTGTGGAGATTGTGGTTTTCTTGGTTGAGGGTTAGTTACGTTTGTGGTAGTTAATTTAATTTTTTATGCGTAGGAAGGGCGGGAAATTTGCATGAAAAAAAGAAAACATTTTTTCAACACAAACGTAGCTATTTCCCACTACTTCGCGGAGGAGCAAAATGAGTGTTCCATTTATTTTAACATGGAACTCCGCACTGTAACGCCTAAATGAAATTGTGAGCTAGGTGGGATTAAAACACAGGATTTTTTCAACTGAAGTCAATTTCGTCCTTATTGGGCTAGTTACCTGTTATCTTCTGCAGCACACACTACAGCATTCTTTATAATAAATACAACCAATGTGTATTAAAATTTAATGAGTAGGTACCAAGATGTAATTTTTTTTTTTTTTAGAGATTGAGGTAGGTGTACTGCTATTTTAAATTTATCTCATTATGCATTAACGGACTAATATTCACGAAAAATGAGAAGATGATCGATTAAAATTTTGCGAAATGTAAATTTAAAGCCTTCAATTCGCATATTTGCGCCATGCATGCTCAAGGTAGAAAAGACATGGTGCATATCATTCGCTCGCAAAAATTATGATATGACTTTGACCGATACCTGACCGACAGTTGGCGCTAGTGTGCTGAGACTAGAATACAATACATCCGTGGTGTGGTTTATCCGAAATGCGTTTGCCCAATTGCGATTTTTGGCACGTCACAGCCGCGTCATCATGTCTCCGTGTCTGCTTTTATCGCTGGGGAATTAATTAGTTCGACATTATCACACCTTATCGATACCTTTATATGTGAACTATATATTTTAGGCAGTTTGAAAGTTAAGCCCTATGATGGAACTGCTAAGCCAGGTGTCGAGCGCGCAGTTTCTGTTCCCCGCGGCAGCTGTGGCTGTAGTTTTACTATGCGCAGCTTTAGTATTCGTCTTCGGGTTCCACTCGGCGGAACAGCCGCAGTTCGACAAGCTGCCGCTAGTGATCGACGACAGGAAATCTTCCAGCAAGAAGAAGAAACCTAAGGAGAAGGTAAGTGGTGTCTATATGTTACGATTTATTGCCGCGTCCGCGCGACCTGTACTCAACGTGTGCTCATTTTATTTTTAACCCGCAAGCATATGTTCGTAGTTTTGCCGGGAGATAGTGATCTGCGGACGTGTGAGGATAGTTCTTGATTAATAGATACTGAAAGCAATGATTTTGTGTTTCAGAAGTCGTCGCCCAACCGTACTTCGAGCGATGACGCGAAAAAGTCTGAGAGCTCCAAGAAATCTCCCGCCAAGGAGAAAGCTAAGGAGGTCGAAAAAACAAAACCCAAGCCCGAGAGGCCTGCGGAACCTAAGGTTGTGAAGAAGGAGGCCCCAGTTGAGGCTAAAAAGGGAAAGAAAGGTAAAGCTGCAGAGGCTGAGAAGCCAGCGGACTTTGATGATGCCGGCTGGCAGGAGGTGCCAAAGAAGAGCCAGAAGAAGGTGAAGAGCCCTGAAGAGAAGGAGAAGGAGAAGAAGGAGAGCCCAGCCAAGAAAAATAAGAACAAGAAAGTTAAGGATGCTGATGTGGAGGCTGCTCATCCTGCTGAAGAGCCTGTAGAGGAGACTATCAAGGTTGGTGAATGATCTACAAAAGAACACACAGTTACAGTTAGCCTGTCCTCAACCAATATTGTAAATTTTCATCAAAGTGAACTGTTATGCAAATTTCTTTTTTTTCTGAAGTAAGACAGATTCATCATTTTGGAATCTAATAAGATTCCTGTAGGATTGCAAAATTTAAAAGGAGGGATATGAACACATTTATTATTTTATACCTCAAATAACATTCCACAAAAAAGCTGATTTGACAAAAGCTGCCATGAATTAATTGAATTAAAGTAATGTTACTGTGTGAGTGCCATTCATATACAGGGGCCACTTAATGTTTTGTAAACAAGTATAACATAATACTTCTTTATTATTCAAGAGAAAAATAAAAAAAATATATAATCTTTTTTTAGAAATAGTGTCCCACTGCTTACTGTATTTTTACTGCATATATTATGACTTAAGATTTCATTGCTGACTGGATTTAATGCTACAGAGTATATTGTACAATTTCATGTTTAATTAAAAAAATATTATTATCAATTATTGAATCATTTTGTGCCAGCTTTTGTGAATCAGTTGCTATACCTACTTGTCTTATGCAATTGTATAGGTGAACAACTTAAGTACAGGACCAGGCTTATTGTCTAATGCACTGATCCTTGCTTTCGCAATCACTATTTCTTTCTGTCAATTGATATAAGATGGTGTATGTAGTAGTAGAAGATTATGTCAGTCCATTGTCCCTTTATCCATTTGGACTAACATAAGAGACTGACAGACACACTCTTTTTTAAATAATAGGTAATAGGTAATAACGGGCTAGTTTCCGCAACTCGACGTCTTTTACGCGCCTATTTTGCGTAATTTTAAATAATAATGAATGTCCCATTAACATTGCCTATTTTATTAACACCCGATGCAAAAACGTCAGGGTGTTATAAGTTTGACAGTCTGTGGCATTGTAGCTCCCGAATGGATGAACTGGTATTGATTTTGTTTTTTTTTTGTTTGAAACGTGAATTAGTTTCATTAAAAGTATTGTAACTAATTTCATGTTCAAAGTGTATGCTGCATCTTTTTTGGCTCAAAATTAGGGTTTCACACATGCCACTTCATATTATAAACATGAAAGTTTGTATGGATGGATTGATGTTTGTTCCTCTTTCACGGTAAAATGGTTTGACGGATTCTGATGATATTTGGAACACAGATAGTTTATAACGTAGATCAACATATAGGATACTTTTATCCCTGAAAATTGGGCCATTCTTTTATTTTAGGGCCATTAATCTTTTGTGAAATATAAGGCATACCTGGTGATTTTTTCACGTGTAAATAACTTATATATAAACTAAAATAACTAAATTTAATCTTTTAAAGCAAAAACCTTTACATTTAAAGAATTTCTGTGGAAAAAATTGGTAACTCAGCGGAGAATACACCAATTTCCATACAAATGGCGGGGACACGCATGTCCACTGCGTTACCTACTTTATAGATAATAATGATTACTTTTTATATGTAGTGATAATTTTTAATGTAAGCTTAATTATGTACCTATTTAAATGTTTAATAATAAAACTGAGCACTTTACCGTTTTTGTAAAAAAAATATTTGAAGAGCACATTACAAAAAATACTGGCCCTAAAATAAAATAATGGCCCAATTGCATAGTTCCCAAGGGACAGCAATAAACAAATTCTTCGTAGATGGAGTCGCGGGCAACAGCTAGTTACTTTATAAAATAAATATTAAATTGTTTGGTTTGGGCAGGTGTTGAGCGCGGAGGGCCCCGGCGTGGACGCGGAGGCGGCGCGCGCGCTGCAGGCGCAGATTGAAGAGATGCAGCGTGTGCTGAAGGCGGTAAGTAGAAAACTATGTCAAAATATAGTTTAAGGTTTCATGACAACGCAAGAAAGTATAGAAAGATGGAAAACTATCTTGGGAGATTTAAAAAAATCCATTCTTAGTTACTCAGGGTCGATTGGGTCAAACAGTGTCCCTAATTTTCCATACAATTTTTTCCTGTCTGTTTCGTAACGAGCCTTACGAACTATATGAAAAAATATAAGTGCTCCTGATTCTGAGTATGAAAACACCAAAATTTCCTCATTAAAAAAAAGCTTTCGGCGCCATTTAAAGTGAAAATGCCCACCTCAACTTCTGAGTATAGTCTCTTGGACTTGTTTACATAATTTCTCAAGCCTTCAAGGATTTATTTGACGAATCGTGTGACGTAACAATGTGGTATTCAGGCGGAGCAGCGCGACAACCCGTCGCTGGGGGCCGCGGCCGACGGGGAGCCCGGCGACGACGAGCCCGAGGTCAAAGACCTGCGCAGCACCAAGAAGAACCAGAACAAGGAGAAGCAGGTCAAGAAGAAGGCCACCGAGGTAACTACCAAACGTGTATGCCAGCTGAAGAGTAAAGGTACCCCTCGATGTGAAAGAAAGAAAAACATTTATTCGTGACAAAGAACAAAAGAAACACCAAATACAAAAAGAGGAATCTTAAACAGATACTTATATTGTCACGAAATGGTCCCAACTCAGCATGTTGTCGGCCTTGCAGCCGACGCTGGTCTTCCGTTGGAACCAATCCGACAATTAACTAGGCAACAGCAGTAACACCGTAACAGTATAACCAAATAATAATAAAAATAATAATACATACACACATCTGAAAATATACAACACAAAACACGACTAATATAATAACAATTCAAAATAAAAATTAATTAAATGTACGACACTGTATGCATAGCCCCGATTGCCTTTGCCACTCTTTAAAGGAGCAAAACGAAAAAGAAAAAGAAAAAAAATACATCTATTGCGCAATAAGCGCAATAAGCGCTAGGCTAGGGCCTAGGGACAGATTACTACTAGATGTGGTTACTACTGGCATTACAGTGGAGTACCTTTTCTCTGTAGCCGACTGTACATAATAATAATGGCATATGTAGAAAGTAATGTCAAAGTTCTTCAAGAACGCACTGCACAAAAGTAACGTTTTAGATGAAATTCATTTGGTTGCTTTGGGAAGCATTGAGTTGTAAAACATATTTTGAATTCAGGATGCATTCACCTGCTACTGGATGATGCTCAAAATATGGCAAAGTTTCACTTTGATAATACTAATATTCGCCTCAGTAACAGACAGCTTCATGGGTTCTGGTTTATTCTATATTCTACTCGTAAGACCAAAATAAGACAAATTTTAACAGTAAACAATTCTTATTTAAATGTTCACATTTTGACAGTGAAGTCTTTGTCGCTTCACCGCGATCGCAGTATGATTATAATTTATAATCCTTTTTTCGGAAAAAATAATGATTGCACATATGATCGTAGGATATAATATAATATAACAGATCCCATAATTTCGAATAATACCAAAAACTTTTTTCAATTAAAAATATCAGTGTAAAAGCGTGGTGAGTCTTGTGTGCCAAATGTTTAAAGTCTCAGCTATTTCACGTAAATTCTGCTTCTGGTTCTGCTTAAGTTCTAAGTAGCCATAACTCATAAATCTGTCTTAATCAGTAGTATGTAGGCCTCAGTGACGACAAGTATAATGTACGAGGGGCGTTCAATATAAAGTGAGAATGAGATGCAAACTCTTTCAATATTAGGAAATTAAATACTGGCCGGTAAAGCTAATCTATCTAGCTGATTGCTATGAAAAAAAAAGTAACTGTCTTTTGTTTAAAAAAAAATACGGTAATTTTTTTGCAATGCTATTGAGTACGTTAGCGAAAATGGAGAAAATTTAACTGCGCGCCGTTATCAAGTACTTGTGTTTGAAAAATTTTTCTACGGACCAAGTCAATTTAGATTTGCGGGACACTTAAGGGTCTAATGCTCCTCCGTATTCGACAGTCGCACGTTGGTGCGCCGAATTTAGACATGGAAGAACATCGACCATGGACGACCCCGCTCCGGACGCCCTACTACAGCAATAACTGAAAAAATTGTGAAAAAAGTTGAATACTCAGTTTTGGCGGATCGTAGTGTCACGGTTCGTTTTATTGCTGAAAATGTAAAGATTTCAACGGGGAGCGTGCATAATATTTTACATGAACGCTTGGGTATGAAAAAGGTATCTGCGCGTTGGGTACCAAGAATGCTTACTGACACGCAAAAACAAACTAGACTAGAGATTTGTCAAGAAGCTTTGGACCTGATACAGCAAGACCGGGAACTTTTTTTGGCGCGATTTATAACAATGGACGAAACATGGCTCCATCATTACGACCCTGAAACGAAACTGCAGTCTATGACATGGAAAAGGCCATCATCTCCAACTCCGAAGAAATTCAAGGTGGGCCCATCTGCCGGTAAGGTCATGGGCTCTGTTTTTTGGGATGGTAAAGGGGTATTAATGATTGAGTATCTCAAACATGGAGCCACTATTACGGGCACTTTATACGCCAAACAAATAGCAACATTGCGCAATGAGATCCGCGAAAAACGGCGAGGTAAACTCTCGAAAGTTGTGCTGTTCCACCAGGACAATGCCCCGGCACACAAGTCCGCCGTTGCAATGGCTGCAATTCGTGATGCTGGGTTCGATATCCTTAAGCATCGTCCGTATTCACCAGATCTCGCTCCCAGTGATTTCTACCTATTTCCGAGATTGAAACAATACCTGAGAGGCCAGAAATTTGAAGACGACGACGCGGTAGTCGCTGCAGTACAAGCTTTTTTAAGTACACAAGATGAGACCTTTTTTAAAAATGGAATTTTAAGTTTAGAAAAAAGATATACTAAGTGTATTATGCTAAAAGGTGACTATGTCGAAAAATAAAATTACATTTAGTAAAAGTTGTTTATAACATACTCATTCTCACTTTTTATTGAACGCCCCTAGTAGATAAGTTAATTTTGCACTATATAATGGAATAATGGTTAATGGTTAAAGGGTGCTAGGTGGTTGTTTAGTAAACAGAAAAATGATAGGGTAGCGATTGAAATGAGATTCACTCACTTTGTAGCAAGAGATACGTAATGTAAAATATAGTGTTATGATTTATGAATAATAGGATAATATTAATAAATATCAATGTGTTTTACCCTCAGGCAGCTGCTGTAGCCAAGAGTGCTTCTAAATCGGAGGCTGACAGCTCCGACTCATCGGAAAAGCAAGACGAAAAGCCAAACGCGCCAGTCTTTGATGAACTTGGAGGTAAACATTTACTTCTCTCTGTACATAGAAATTGAAGATGCCCCATTAAAATAATAGAGTATTTGACACCATAATTCCAAGACATATTATCTTTATTAATTTATTCTCTCAAAATTAACTGGAAAAATAAATAATTAATCAATCAATTGCAAAATTTAAATTTTAGTAGCTCATCTAATGTTTGTTCTATATTCTTGGATATTTAATTATGTATTGTTTCTACTTGTGTAAGTATGTTAGCCACTACCTAATCCCTATTAGGTACACAAACATTACTTTGGGTACGTCAATTGGTGTAATTTTTTGTTCATTATTAATATTGCCTATTATTTTGTAGACACCTGGACGGACACAAAAGCCAAGAAGGGAAAGAAGAAGGCCCGCAAGGAGCAGTGAGAGGCGGCCCAGGGCCCAGGGGCCGGGTCCCGCGCCCCGGCGCTAGCTCAATGCCATTCACACCGCTGCTAAAATGATTACCGCCCGACCGCGCCCCACTCCACGACTCGCCTCGGCGGCCTCAACTGATAGTTTTACAGGGTGTGAAAGTTGTTTATTATTAAGTTTTATTACCTTACCGTTCTTACACATTCAGTCAACTTACGTCCATGTTTTTAGTTGTATATTTTATTTTATATTTAGCTCATGTTGACTTGTTTTTCATAATAATTTTAATTCTTGTTTTCAATGACGCATAATAGGGTCTCGTTTTTTGTATGAGTCATTACAGTTGTATGTATTCGGAGGAGTTTTAGTGACCTTTGGGAATCTGCAATGTGTCCGGGCAGGGGGTCTGTTGTAGAACTTGAACGTGGAAACGACGGAGTGAGCGTTTAAAACGTATTTTGTGTTTATTTCAATGTTCGACCGTTTGTGTAGAGACACCACAGTTTCCATGTATTTACCCAAGTACAGGTGCCTGTCGAAGCGCCAGCTAATACATGTAGCCGTAGCCGTAGTTATTAATCCTTTGATGACCTTCACAATCTTCTGGTGCTTGTAGTCTTAAGTATCTTATCTCCTTTCATTCCATTTCTGTGCATTTTATCCGGTTTGTTTCTACAATGCTAACTCGGTAGTTATCATTTTAAAGCTGCAATTATTATGCTCCTGAAATATATAGTCGTACAGACCGGGTGAGTGTGGTACTAACCATTGAGCAACTGACTTCAAATCTGCCATAAATGTAGATTTTACTCTGTTTGAACATCACGGACAGTTGACTCAAGTGATGTTACTCGATTTTACCCTACATAATGTTAATGCTGCCTGAAATTGACAACTCCGATATTGCCAAGTGTTGCTTTGTGTGTAGTAAGGTAGTCAGTATGTTTTTCTAATTTAAATTATGACGAGACCTGAATTCGGACCAATATAGTATGCATGAGGTTATGCAGATAAAACACAGAAATGTAATATTTCTTAATTTTTCGACCTAATTTACCTCCATAACGTAGTTTTATATTACTTCAGTTGTTGGTTGAAAATTATTCTGTCAGGTTATCATCTACTGAATCATGGCTTTAATGTTACGTTCATACATATCTGTAACTGAAGTGATGATGGTGATGGTGGTTAAGTATGGTTTGAGAAGCCAAAACTAGCATATTGTGCTTACTACCCATGTAAACAGCTTCAACAATAGTGTTTTATTGCAGATTCCTATTTTGTATACCTAGTTTTAAGAATAATTCAGGTTTAGGATATAGTCGACATCATTACGGAATTCTAAATGTCTCTAATCGCAAATAATTTATTACCTATATTTCATAATAATAGGATAAGAGTGAGAGCATAGATAATTATTACTTTGCTAGGTGATTTTAAAGAATACGGATCATCTTAAAGACGCAATATTACGAATAATATTTAGTTTATTTATTTTTGAAATTGTCGGGAATATCGGCTGTGCAATGTTTCTAGAAACATTCGAATTACTGTTGCAACCATGTCGCGTACCTCTTTACTGATGCCGTCGTAATATAAGAGAAATGTTGTTTACTCTATAATAACTAACTTAAAGACCAAGATAATAAAGATCTTACTTAGTGATTTCCCTCTTACCATTTTTGTTTGACTTTGTGATATCTGTTAGTGCTCGGGAGATTAAACGCTTCACTTGTTTTCATTATTTTAAAAGTTTCTCCCGTTCTATAGGGAACACTTTTTTTTCTATGTTAGGCAAGTACATTCTGCTAGAGTTTTTATTTGTGTTAGAGCTCCCATTATTCTTGTAATAATAATTAAATTGAGTACTTAGGGCCTACGTGTAAGGGCGATTTATCATCACAGAACTCTCGAAGGATGATAAGATCGTTTATCAATAAGGTATCTACATTAGATGTACAGATATTTTTGGCTTGATATATGTAACGTAGAGTCGGATGCGAGGTCGGTACCGCCGCATGAAAACATCGTATCTTGAGAATGTTATTTGTTTTATAGGCTCTAAAATTGAATGAATGTGTAATATAAATATTTTTTTAAAATCAATAAAGAGTGATATTGATATATTTTTGTTATTTGAACCATTTCTTCTGTATGCACCCTCTACGTTTATCTAATCGCAGTTTTCCGATTTACTTCTCATCATTTTTGGTTATGAAATGAGCAACTACTTACTCATTACATATTATGTAACGTTGATATCCGTATCAGAATAAGGCGGTTATTCTACGCTCCTCCATACCGTGTCGTGATGCACAGGGGAGCATTACGTGCATTGCATATGTATGTATGTATTCACCATTTATGGTTTTACTGTTACAGTTGGGTATATTATTCCGCTACGTAAATAGTGCATGTCAGACACCGTCTCGAGCTGTTTAAACTTGTATAAAGGGGTACTGACACGAAAGATACCAAATAAAGAAAACCCCAGCATGATGTAATTTAATTTATTGTATAAATACAAAATTGCAAAACGAGATTCAAACATCCTCCTTTAAAATGCGTTTGTGAAATTTCAAGCGTTATATACTTAGTACCTACGTATTCTAAATAACAAATGCTAGCGACAAACCGGTACGTTTTTTTTCTAAGGCACTTAGATGTATTATTTGCCTATTTAAAATTATTAAGTTTTCTAGAGCAAAATGTAATTGACTAACAAAACATCTTTGCGAGCTACTTTGGCAAAGTTATTGCTTGGACAATGGTCCAATAATAATGATATGTTGATTTAATAATATCGGCAAGTTTTTTCGATAGCAAGACCGCTCGTTGAGGAATACATATGAAATTTAGACAGTATCAATCTTAATCGTAAAACTTCATCATTTTGAAATTCTAATCATTCTAGTATCTCTTGCCCTGGTAGATATTGTGGTATTTAGGTACGATCAGGTACAAAAATATTTATACGATAACAAGGTGTCAAAAATATCTAAACAACTCTACGTCATTAATCATAAGGTTGATGTTTACATAATTTTGACGCGATGACTGTATACATATTTAAATTTATGCTTTACTGCACGTACGCACGTACGTACATCAGTACATATTTACTCACAGCGAAATACCACTCCAGGTAGATTTATCCGTGTGTTGGTGCGAACGAAACTACCGCTCGGCTTAATTTTTCACTAATTGTGAAAATTAATTAAGGCAATACTTTTTCCTACTGCACTCGCACTTGAAATTCTACTCAGTTTTTTTTTTCCATTATCGAATGGTATTTTCACGGACGTGATTTTAAAAATGGGTCCCCTGGATCGCGGCGCAGCCTTAGCCTTTGGGGGTTAGCCTTCCAAGTATCAAACAAGTATCCGGAAGACGCAGTGTAGGCAGGCCTCCAACAAGACGTAGCGACGACCTGGTTATTACGGGAACGCGTTCGATACGAATGGCGCAGGACCGATCTGTATGGGGAACGTTGGGTGAGGCTTATGTTCAACATTGGACATCTATCGATTGAAATGGCGATGATAATGATGATTATGACACGAAATTGAACTGAGAATACGTTCTCCGCGCCGCTGCCTGATGGCGCATTGGCGTCCAGTTTGTACAATGCGTTTACTTTTAGTTTACCACTGACAGATGGCTTGCCTTCATTTCATTTCCAACTTTAACACCATACAAATAAAGTAGCTATTACAAAATCTGCAAACATAGGTAACAGTATTCTAAAATTGGCTATATTTGTAGGCCGTTAAAGTTGAATATGAAATGAAAGCAAACCATCTTTCAGTGGTAAACTTTATGTAATTTTACTGTAGCTTCACGGTGCCACACCACTGCCTTTATACTTATTACGAAAATCGATTTTTGAACTTCGTACCGTGCCGTTCCGTTTACGTTAATACTAGTAGCATTAAACACAAGAGGAATGGCACGATATGAACTTCGAATATCGAATTTTGTAGTAGCCCCCCTGTTGTCTAGGTGGGTGAATCAAACTTTTTTTATACCCGTTGCTGGTTAGGTACGCAAATTTTGACTCATAGACATCCTTTATGGAACAGGACATCTGGGGATTGAGTAAACAACACGAAAAAGTCGATTCACTCAGGTACTGCCTCTGGTCTCTGGTGTTATAGCTCGGAGTCGCTCTTGGCGCCGCACTTGGTGGTGGTGCTGGCGAGCGCGGCGGGCGCGGCGCTCTTGCTGCGCGGCTTGCGGCGCGGCCGGCGGCGCAGGCGCGCGCGCCGCTTGGCGGGCGCCGGCGGCTGCGCGCGCGCCGCGCCCCGCTCCGCCTCCACCTTGGTGCGCGCGAACATGTCGTAGTTAGTGATCGCGCACATTTTACCTGTGGATTGTTGAGGTTTATTAGTTTGATTGAGTTGTTACCTAATGCTATTTGACACCAATAATGATGATGACCCAAAGACGCCCACTGTTGAACATAGGCCACCCGGGTCCAAGGCTCGACAAACAGATCGGCCCTGCGCCATCCGCATCCAATGCGTTCCCTACACTGCGTTTTCCGGTCCGCGGACGCCACTCGAGAACCTTTCGGCCCCATCGGCCGTCAGTTCTACGAGCGATGTGCCCTGCCCACTACCACTTGAGTCTAGCGATTCTTCGAGCTATGTCCGTGACTTTAATTCTTGCGCGGATTTCATCATTTCTAATGCGATCCCGCAGAAAAACTCCAAGCATAGCCCTCTCCATCGCCCTCTGAGTGACTTTGAACTTTCTTGAACTTTCTTATGAGACTATGAGACCCATCGTTAGCGGCCACTCATGATCTCATGATGATTAGCTCGTTGAAATGGCAATAGGCAGGCCATAGCACGAAAAACACATGGCCGTTAGGGCCGAAAAGTTTTCGAATGGAGATCACGGGCTGGCAAACGCAGCGTGGGACGTCCACCAACGAAATCGATGGATAATCTGGTAAAGGCCGCTTCCAACTGTAATGATTGCATGGGTATCAATAAGGGAGGCCTATGTCCAGCAGTGGACGTCACGTCCTACAGCTGAAATCATGATGATGATGATGATGATGAATCAATGAAGGTTCTCTGATGGATGGATGACATCGTTAGATGGCATTAGTATCATGAGGTTTGTTTGAAGTTACACTGCTCGCGATTGGCTCATTTCATTCTCAATCACAAACGTGACACAATGTCAAAATTGCCTCTCAAAGTTAGGTATTAAAAATCTAATTTTACAGTTAGTTGAATATCAATCTGGTTTTCCGGTCTAAAATTAAGCGATTTCACTAGAGTTTTGTGTTTTGTTTCGTAGAAGTTTTGGTTAACGGTGTTATACATATACCTACCTTAACGTGCAGTCGTCATCCTATACTTATGTACCTACCTTATGTATGAGCTATCAAAATATGTACGCAAAATTAAAATATGCAGCTAAAAATATAATCTGAAATTAATAATACTGAATTTAAATGATACGCACTTAGCACGAACCTTAGCCAATGCGATGACTGCTTAAATAAAATAAATAAATAAGTCACGTGTTGACTTGTGACCACAGCAGCTGCAATGGTAGGTAGAGGTAGTTCGTGATTAAGTCCCGAAAAATATTAGATATGAATATGACTATGAGTGAGAATCGCGAAAGTTTGAAACATTAAGTAGGTAGGTAATTGGCATTAAACTAAAACTAGCGACCTGCCCTGGCTTCGCACGGGTGCAATAGTATATTATGCATGCATTATACCTACATATAAAACCTTCCTCTTGAATCAATCTATATAATAAAAAAACCGCATCAAAATCCGTTCCGTAGTTTTAAGGATCTAAGCACACACGGACAGACAGACAGCGGGAAGCGACTTTGTTTTATACTATGTATAGTCCGACAAGCTCGTGCGCGACCCTCCGCGGAATCCTGTCGCAGTCAGCGTTTGCCGCACTTATTAAAAACAATCTTGTTAAGGACAGCAGAGGCTCCCTGCGACAGGGTTCCGCCGAGCGCCGCGCACGAGCTTGTCAAGGTAGGTATAGTGATGTAGATAAATATCCATTGACACTAAGTATCTTTACCAATAAAAAATGTGTCGGCAACTTACTTATCCTACAATTTTACTGACAGGGGTGCGCATTGCGCACATCAATTATTGTCCGGCTTACTTGTATCATCGGATCGGATGTCACCGACTTCTATCTACCTACTTACATAATAAAACAACCTTCGCGGAGGATATGGTACCGTTATATTATTATTTACGATGCTACTAGTTACTGACCATCGCAATACTCCTCGCCGCACTCGGCACACGACACGATTCGGGTCTCCGTCACTCCCGAGCGGTTCTTTGTTTTTCTGATCATGGGGTTCTTAGCAAACTCTCTCTTATCTTTTGCTTTAGTCTTTAGCTCCGATTTTCCTAATTCTATTAACCTGAAAACACAAATAAAGTTTAATGCTAAATTATTTAACAGGATCATAAATAGGTATACAAAGAACATTATTTCAAGCTTTCGTTACGCAAAGGGTCGTACCTAAGTACTTAAATATATTAAACAGAAAAAGTAGTGCAAACGTGATAAGCTTTTTCAAAGTGTTTTTGTACCCGGTCAAAGTACAAGGTTTAACTAAATTCGACTCTTGTAGAAGTATCTACCAAGTATTCACGGTGGAGGCTTTTTATATTTCCACTGAACGTAGTTTAACTACTTACTTAAATACTTTGGTTATTTTTGTTTTGACGCGTAGAAGATTCTACTTCTCTACTCTACACGTTTATTTAGGTTAATGTTTCTCTGTATCTCTTAGAACTTGTTTTCTTCCTTTTTTCTTGGTTGGTATGGTTTTGTTTTAGTGCTTAAGTTAATTCGTCGGCGGATTTTTCTTAGCATTAAGTAATGGTCTGTCCGAAAGCGCTGGTAAAACAAGACATGCACAAGAGCCCTTGCTACTTACTTATAGAATATTTTTTGTTTTATAATAAAATAAATACCTAGGTTGTCCCAAAATGGACTACTGAGCCGGCCAAACATGTCCTCAGTAAAAGTAAATACAGTAAGTATTAGCTTCGGAAACAATCTAGACTTTATGTACTTACTTAATAAAATCTCTGTGAATATTGGCTAACCTGTTGAAATATTCTTCGTCCTGCTTGGACTTGGGGCGGATGGCGGTGAGCATGCGCCACTCGATGGGCACGGCGCACAGTTCCTCGAACTTCAGGCCGCGCATTTCCACCGGCACTGGGTCCATGAACGTGAACTGCCGCTCCTCATACCCTCGCGTCCCCAGCCTCTCGTAAGCCCTGATCTCCTTCCGCGGCGTCTTCGTCTTTTGATCCTCGATCCTATCCTTTATTTTGATGTCTTCAGCTCTTACCTAATGAGTAAATGAGTTTCTTAACGGGCTACATTGTTTATATTATTACGCGAGTATCAATCACAATGATCGTTTATACCTTTTCGGGTCGAGTCTTGAAATCGGGGACTTTATCCAAAACAGCTCTGTATTCTTCTGCAGTATTTATCACTGTCTTAGACAAATCTAGCATTGGTGCCTCATCTTTTTTTTTATCAAACAGATCGTCTATTTTTGACATGTTTTATAAGTATTTTAACCCAGACGTTGAGACGGCTGTAAAAACACTACTGATCTTATCGACCCAACTTAGTTTTGGCGCATATCCTAGAAACCGTGTGGGGTCGATAACAATCCGGTTCAGTAGCTAAGTAACCTAATTTTAACGGCTTACATATTTTCACGACTAGTAATTACGCTTTAATAATAGGTTAAAGTTACTGCTATAAGTCTTTGTTCTTCAGTATTTTGGTCTGGCGACATAATTATCCGTGTCATCATTTCTTTCCAAATAATCTCTTTTGGCAATGTTTAGTTGATCTATTATTTTCTTTCTATTTTCGACATCAAGCGAATTGCATTTAGAATTTTTATCAGTTTGGTCATCAGACCACATTTTTCTGTTGCCGTATTTGTCATTTATAAACTTTTGCGACAGTGTTATTCTTTTGGAAGGGGATGCTTTAGGAGACTTTTTGCTATCGCTCGTTTCTGTGGTGTGCCCGAGATATTCACTTAGTATATTACTGACGGGTTCGGGCGGAGGGTTTGTTTTGGAAAGATCGAGGCTAGATCTTTTACTCCTCCAGTAGGACTGGCTGAGCGAGTTCCGCGGCTTCGGGGGCTCTGTGCCTGCGACTTTGTCGCCTCGCGCCGGTGGGCTCGGCGAGCGACTGTCGTCACTGGAGTGTGATAGATATTGTCTCGCTTGCGAACGATATTTTTGTCGCATTTTTCTTTTTTGACTGTAGAATGGATCTTTTTCGCTTTGTTTTTTGTATTGGGCAGCTGGCCGGTTGACTCCCCACTTAGGACGATTTTCTAAATCTTTTTTATATCTATCGTCTGAACGGAAAGACCGATCTTTTTTCACAGAATTATGAGGCCTTTCTTGTGGTGCGTTTTCATCTATGTTGGAATAATCTTTGTCAAAGTTTCTTTCAACTTCATCAGTTTCAGTATTCCGATCTGTTGTGGGTTTGTACATGCTCGCATCAGTTTGGGTAGCGACATCCCTCGTTCTCAGAGAACGATATTTCTTTGGTGTTAATATTTTACCTGACTCTGGAGATTCACTTAAGTTACTAATAGTGTTCATCGAGACATTATAAAAGTTGTTGTTGAGGTTCTGCGGAACTAGTACAGCTAGTTGTATACCGTTCGCTTGGCCGCTGACTATTTCGCCGTCTCCATTTATGCCAATTGGTACAATATTAAACCTGTTATCCGCGAGAGCTAAGGGTGGAACGCTATGAATAAATAAATTCAAATTCCCTGGACCTACTGAACGGGGCGAGTTAAATCCTGTACTAGTTTGATGCGAATCACAGTCATGTTTTTGGCTTTTTGCTGAATGTACATCATATGTTCTGTCTGTTTTTGTTGGACTGATCGTTTCAGCGACTTGGTGCATTGTTTCATTTATAGCATTCTCTTCTATCTTTGGTTTTGTTTCTATGGTATCACGTCTTGGCCTAGTTTCAAGAGGAACACTTTGATTGATGATTTGCTTATGAGAGCTAAATCTCTTTTCTTTTTCTTGTTTCGCTTTTCTTTCTGCATCTTCAAGAGCTTTCTTAAGTGCTTCCAGTTTACGTTGCTCTTGGAGTTGTTTTTCTTCGTGCCTTCGTCTCTCCTCTTCTATTCTCATTTTGTCCTGTTCTTGTTGTCTCTGTATGCGTAATTCCTCTAATCTTTCTTCTCTCAATTTCATTTCTCTTTCTTCTTGCCGGCGTTTTTCTCTATCTTCTAACTGACTTAATATAGCTGATTGTAGCTCTAGCGCTTTGATCCGTTTATTTTCACGCTGAGCTTTTATTTCTGGTTCTAACGGGACGTTTTGTCCTCTTAGAAATGTTCTGAAAAAAAAGATTGAAGTGATATCAGTGTGCTTGCATACATCGGTACTGATAGTGACGTTTGCTTGCTTATTCTTTAAATCCTCGTACTGACCTTCCTTCATCGCTGCCGTTACAAGATGACCTGTCACAGTCAAATCCTGAATTGGTCGAACTTCTTTGGTCAATGACTAAAACTTCCGCAGTGTTTTCAATCATATTTAAACCACGCTCTACCCATGACGGGGTGCCTTTCTTTTGATTTTGCATCTGATTAAAAATATTAAGAGTTCAGATTATCTACCAAAAAATTTACAAAAATTTAAAGAAAAATCGAGAACCATTTGATTTAAGTAAATTACTGAATTGTAAAGCTTGAGAGGTAAAGTTAATGCGAGAACGTTCTACGATGGCTCGCAATTCAAATGGTTTGATTATATCTTAAAGATTCATGATACTGACTTGCGGTAGGCGTGCATTAGGTGCCGTGGGTTCCCAGAGGCGTCCTGTGGCGACGCCGCGGTCGCCCCAGCGCGGCCGACCCTCCTCCGCGGTGGAGGTACGGGGGCTGCGGCCGGACCACGGCCCGTCCACGCCGTTTCTGCCACCACTGGGAGGTCGGTTCCTAAACGTACGAAGTGATCAAGCTATTGAGTGTGAACTTGTAAGAGACGTGGAGCGCGATGAAGGTGCTGGGGTTGATGGTTTGAGTCTACTGCTTATAACTTACCTGTCTTCTTTAGCGCCGTGCTGCCAGGCCGCAACGGGGTTGCGTGCGCTGCCGTCCTGCCCCCTGCCCTGCGGTCTGCCGTTCATGTGGTTGAGGGTTTCACTGCCGTAGCCCGACGTGTCGCCTTCACCATCCTCGTCGTAAAAAGCGAATCTCTTCGCACTGGGAATATTCCTGTTTAACACCTCCTTTGTTCTCTTGATGTCATCCTTACTAACAGCCTTATTCTCTGAGTCGATGTGATGTATCGGGGGCAAGCTGGGACTTCTCTGATGGCTGGACTCCTGATATTCATATGACGCTTGTTTATGTAGCTCCAAAGTACTCGCAAACTGATTTCGCACTTGCCCTCGGTTCGTGTAGCGCTCGCCGGTACTCCACGGCAGATAAAGGTGAGACATTTCCTCTGAAAAAATAAGGAAAACGATATCGTTATCTGAAAGTTATGTTTTAAAACAGGAAATATAGAAAAGTCACCTTCCATGTCAGCAGTCAAAAGGCAACTATTTCAAGTAGGTACGTAACCACGCTCCTCGTAAAAATCTATTGAAACTTTCCCCTACGTTTTATTCACAAAGGGTTTTTTTAAGTTTTGTCGATATTCATTGAAGAAAAACAATTTTCAGTGTCGGCCTGTAAACGCCACACGATTTTATATGCCTGCACGCCTAGTACGGCACGGTACGAGCCATGAGTTATTCAAAAGGATGATCCGTTCGAATCGATCGGCTGAAGGGGATGCCGAAGCCTTCAAGCCTTCTCATTATGCATGCGTGTACATAAACGTAAAAACACTGAAGAATACTGTTTCGTTGGCACATTTATTAAATACGAGTGTTTCTTGGACTTTCACGCGACTACAGTTTAACGCACAACTCACTTATTGACGTCGATACGCAATTAAACCTACTGCTACACAGCGGCTTTCAAAAGTAAAGTATTTCATTACATTACAGTAGTATTTACACTTACGTAAAATGCTTTAAGTACACGTAGGTATGCGAGTTTTAAATAACATTCATTAGAGTTTATCTTCTACAATGGCAATTAAATATAGATTTAGTAGGAGTTTGCTTTCATTTAATAACAATTTACCCATTGTTTTAGTAAATTACACGACTTTAATTTAATGAAATATAATATCACCCACAATTGAGGTTACTCCTTTTGTTGTGATTGTATAAGTGTGACATAGTACCGTGTTGCCGGCATATCCTTATTTAAGGAAGTGTTAAAAAACCTAGTTCCTAAAACTAACCGTGTGCTTATTTTTGTTAAAAAAAAAACAAATTCCCAAATTAATTTACTTACAAAAAATAAATGAGGTGAAATGTACAGGAAAGGAAATAAACTCATGCACGATGATCATCATTCACACGTGATATCGCACAACTGAAAAAATCTAAACATCAAACAATAAAAAAAGTCCTACTAACTTTTTAATTAGATATCGTTAATTATAGTGCAGATTTCACTGCAAGGTGTAATTATTTCGTTTCGACCATATACCTGACTTTATTTACGATTACTGTCATGTAACCAGTAATTTACCTAGTAACGTGCTGAGGCATGCAAGCGTACTACTCGTGCTACCAGTAGCAATGCTTCGCGGACCTGGGGATTAACAACGTGCAATAACTTTAATCAATGGAAATAGGCTCATGTGCGTTTCGTACACATATTAGGTAATGAAATGAATGGAAGAAACACGTTTTTACACAAGATAGAACTGTCACATTGCTCGTAAATAATGTGGAGTTATATTAACGAAGTTTTTTTTACAGTAGGTATGTGAAGGGGTAAGCGACGAGGCAAATGGTTGATTGAGATGAGTTGGTGTCAACGAGTTCTTTTATTATTTTTAATTTTTCATCAACTTATGGAACATTGTCAGGAAATCTCCTCACACCTGCGAGGTAATACAGTCAACTACAAAAATATGTATAAAAATTGTGTTAAATTTGATTATATAAAATCAGTACTAGCCATAGAAGAGTTTGTCAAACAATGGTATCCGAACCTGACAGTTAGGTAAAATGATTATGACACTCGCAGGGACACCTACATCATTTTGTTTTAGAGGGCAAACAGACCAGTCCTGCCCCATTCGCATCCAACGCGTCCCCGCAGCCTAAATCTGGACTTCATTGCATCTTGTTGGAGGCCTACGTACAGTCGAGTTCTCCAATATCTGTTCAGCCAACCGTTCATAAATATCTGTACATAGACCTTATTACCGTAACATAAGGTTCATGTTTATATATTTATGAACGGTTGGCTGTACAGATATTGGAGAACTCGACTGTACACAGCGTCTTCCGGTCCGTGGACGCCATTCGAGAACCTTTTGGCCTCGGCCATCAGTTCTACTAGTGACCTGCGATGCTCACTGCCACTTGAGGCTGGCGATTATTCGGGCTAGGTCGGCGACTTTAGTTCTTGCGCAGATTTCATAGTTAGTTTCTAATGTCATTCATATGTAATCATTGGGTGAACAGTAAAATTATTGCAGTAAGGCAATGCCCTCGGCAAGTAACAAGCTCTACACTCGCCCAAATAAGGGCACGGTTCGCGTTGCGGTGGAGGAGTTAATGACCCACTGACGGGCCCGCAGCGGTTTTTTGATGTTGATATTAAACATAATGACTGCTAAAATAGACCAATTTAGTGAATTTGTTTGTTTACATCTGATTACAATAGGGATGTTTCCTAGGTAAAAAAATAATAATTCTTATTAGTCCGTATTTTACATTATCAAAAAATATTAGACACGTCATTTTTCTTTTGACAATTAAACAAAAAATGACGAAGATATGGCGCGTTGAAGTTCCGCGTGACGAGGCGTGCCGTCACTTGTTCCTAAAACGCTCATACAAAGTGTAGGAACAAGTGATGTCACGCGAAACTTCAACGCGCCATATCTACGTAATTTTTTGTTTAATTGACAAAATAAAAAATACGTGTCCAATATTTTTTGATAATCTAAAAGACTGACTAGTTAGGAAAGTACCCAATTAGAAGTACGTACCTAAGTTTGTTTAAACGAAGTTTAGCTACTAGTAGTGTAGTGTCGCCATAGAAAGAATTAACAATAAGAGGGAGGAATAGTATGGATAGGACACAATAGAGAGATCTCCCGAAGACCGAAGTCGGAGGGAAGAGAGTTGAAATTTGTATTTATGCAACCGAGTTGAGAAACTTCGATAGAGCGATGCAGGATGTAACAGTTTGTTTATCTGATGACTTAGATGACGCTAGGAGTCGCTACAATAGGAATGTTGTCTGGGTATTTCCTTACAGAATCGGTGTTGCTACTTTTTCGTCATTTCTGTGCTATTAATAACACAGCTATTTTTCTGTTTCTATTTGTAAACTAGCTTAAGCCCGTGGCTTCGTTCGCGTTAGAAATACTTACCTTCACCTACAAATTTAAGGTTTGGATTGAATACGTTAATACATTATTTATAAGGATATTGTGAGAATTGTGATTCTACTATTAAATGGAATGGGAGTGTCGTGTAAATTTATTGAATACCAAACCAATGCGGTGGCGTAGTGTAAAAACCGTCTGTCTGGTACCTACTACCAGCAGATTCAGTATTGTTGCAGGGGGGGGGGGGGGTTACCGCACTACGGGTAGGTTTTGCAAAAGTAAACACTAGAAAAGCACAACATCACAGAAGAACTTAGATGTTTTTGGCAGTTGGGGCTTGGTTTGAGCCCCTTAGCCTTGTTTGCTCTACTTTCCTTAGTCTTTACTTTCCTTAAACCTACTCTTGTGCGCTCAAACCTCTCTCACACAACAATCCTGGACCCGCCACTGCAACTGGACACTACTCTGCATATTCTGCGGTCTGATGTTCGTTGGTTCGATTCCCACCGTACGGTGCACTGCCTTTCTTTATCAATGAGAATGATAGCCTCTCATTGTGAGAGCGATTTAAAAAGTAAAGTAACGGAAAATAAATGAAAAACAGCAGCCGGCCAGTAATAATGGCATATTTTGTTTGCGCGGTCATGCTCTCGCGCACACCGGCTAACGAGCGCCTTGTTTTACTTTTATTTAACGCTACAATAATTTAATTTATTTAATTGTACCCGGAAATGGTAATCATCCTTCGCTTTGTGTAATCTGAAATATTTGAGCTATACGGACGGATACATCAATGTCATTAGATAACATCTACTTACTAAACTTGCGAAATTGCATAATTTAATGAGCGGGTAGGTAACTTATTCAAAAAACATCTGCGGTAATGTTTTTGCTTTTAGCACGCCTAATCTTAATATATAAAAGAAGAAACTGACTGACTGACTGACTGACTGACTGTCTGACTGACATATCAACGCACAGCCCAAACCACTGGGCCTAGAGATTCCAAATTTGGCATGTAGGTTCCTTATAAGGTCTAGGGGTGCACTAAGAAAGGATTTTTCAAAATTCACTCCCTAAGGGGGTAAAAAGGGGGTTCAAAGTTTGTATGGGGAAACAAGATTAGTTCGACTATTTTATTTCGAAACTTCACAGAAATACTCCTAATGAGAAATGAGTAAACACGTGTTTCAGGTTTTTTGAGAATTCAACCCCTAAAAGGGGGGGAAAGGGGTAACAAAGTCTGAAAATCAACATGGGTGTTGTTTCTATGGTTTATCGGGTCGCTGGTTATGAAAACAACAACGGTTTTAAAATCCGATGTGGCATACGTAAAATACCATCTCCCTGGATGGGTTGCGATGGGGTTGAAATGTCTAAATATCAATTATGGGTGTCGTTTTTAATGTATAGAACAAACCACTGGACCTAGAAACTTGAAATTTTGCACATAGATACCTTATACAATGTAGGTATCCACTAAGGAAGTATTTTTGGGAATTCCCACGGGAACGGGATTTATATATTGGATTCCGAGTGACCCTATCTCAGTAACTATAATAACTAGACTCTTCAAATTTGATACACAAGTAGGTATTACATTAGTTAAAACATTAATTTCAGGATTTTTAAAAATTCTCACGGGATAAGGAAAAAACGGGATTTATATATTCAGTTCAACGGAATCCTATGAACTATAATTACTAGACTCTTCAAATTTGGCATAGAAGTAGGTAATTATAATAGTAAAAAACAGTTTTAAGGATTTTTGGAAACTCCCACGGGAACGGGAAAAAACGGGATCTTTCGTTTTACTGGTCGTAGAATGCTGAAATTCGGCATGTAGGTTGTTTGGGGAGTGTAGAGGAGCATTGAGAGAGGACTTTCCGAAATTCCCACGGGAACGAGAAAAAACGGGATTTATATATTCAGTTCAACGGAATCCCATGAACTATAATTACAAGACTCTTCAAATTTGGCATAGAAGTAGGTAATTATAGTAGTAAAAAACAGTTTTAAGGATTTTCAGAAATTCCCACGGGATAAGGAAAAAACGGGATTTTTCGTTTTACTGGTCGTAGAAAGCTGAAATTCGGCATGTAGGTTGCTTCGGGAGTGCAGAGGAGCATTGAGAGAGAACTTTCACAAATTGCCACGGGAACGTAAAAAAACGGGATTTTTCGTTTTACTGGTCGTAGAAAGCTGAAATTAGGCAAGTGGGTTCCTTGGGGAGTGTAGGGGAGCATTAATAAAGCATTTCCCGAAATTCTTATGGGAACGAGAAAAAACGGGATTTTGCGTTTTACTGGCTGTAGAAAGGTAAAATTTAAAAATTCAAAAGTTTATAATGTAAATAGGCCACAAAGGGCTCTTTAACCGACTTCAAAAAAGGAGGAGGTTATGCATTCCACTGTATGTATTTTTTTTATGTAGGTATGTTCACCGATTGTGCGGTCAAAATTGTGGACCGATTTTAAAAAATATTTTTTTATACGAAAGATACTCCTGAAATGGTCCCATTGTCACCAGATCAGGATCTGATGACGGGATCTCAGGGAAATCGAGGGCAACCTTCAAATTTTGTAGGCATGCATTACGTTTTTCATATATTTTCTCAAGCTATTTAAGTGTTTGCGTCTGGTAGACATCATCTCATGTTGATGAGCTGATGATGGAAGGTAAAACTCCTTAACGGTTAGGAGTTATAGGAAGTTTCTTTAAATATCATATGCATGTATAGACCTTTAGTTGTATTCTTTCTGGTTATACAGATTTTTAGTGCTCGCTTCCGAATTAGTGAAAAACATTGTATACAAAGAAATACTGTAAAGGATCGTATCTACCTGAAGTTTAGTCGTGCTTGCTTGCACGCTTGCTTACACGCTTTCTTGCACGCTTGCTTGCTTGCGTGCATGCATGCTTGCTTGCATATTGCTTGCGTGCTTGCTTGCATGCTTGCATGCTTTCTTGCTTGCCTGTATGCTTGCTTGCTTGATATCTTGGTACACGCGAGCGAAGCCGCGGGCAAAAGCTAGTTATGAATAAATAAGGCATGCAACGTTGACTTATTTAATTTACTTAGTTAAAATAACGGGGTCTGCGATACGCAGTATAGATTAATTGACGCGTGAGTCGACGTCAAACGGAAACGTATATACGTACATATATATTTGCAATGCAATGATGAAGTTTCGTGCAGTTTTGTATTTTGATAACAGTACGAAAATGTCATTATTCGAATAAACTGTTTTAAAATAAACTGATTTTTTTACAATACAGTTTTTATATTTTTGTAATGATTGACTACGTACAAACCCGCAATGGCCGTGGTAAACTAAAAGGACGGAGGTCGTTGGTCAGTTGATGTGCTGGCCCATGCCCTTGAATCGCTCACCACGAAGGGTGCGTGTCGCGACTCCTACCGCCGCGCCGCCCAGCCCTGGCATTGTCACGTTCGATTCTATACAGTTAAACGCTTAGCCCACGTTGTATTGTGTCCATATCCGCCTGTTAGGAAATCGATTGTGATGAATTGATTGTCATTTTGAGGGTCTTTCTATTTCCATAAGTGGGTGGACCTTGTACTAATTTCACACAATGTAATTTGTTTATGCTGTGTACGTAGAATTAATTCGAGTCATTTGCAAACGTGCGTGATCGTATGAAATATTGAATTTCATTGCCGTTTCTATTTTGTCAGTTTCGTAATATTTTTTCCTAAGCACACTTTCAAAATGACTGCGCAACCTAGGTTAGGTATAAAGTAAAGACAATGTGATGTTTTGAATAACTGAGCCTTACACAGAGTCTCTAACCTAGTTGCCCACATCTCGTTTACGATTATGATCGTAAGTCGGTAGCTAACAAGGAAAACATGAAGTGCTTTGCGTTTGGGTGCATCTCCATGCAAGTCATCGCACGAAATGGGTGACAGTAGAGTCGGGTCGGTACCCGATACTCACTAGACCGGGTCCACATTATATGTCATGTATGTATGTAAATACCTATGTTATTGTGAAATGTATGTCTTATCTATCAGTAGGTATCCGCGGCAAGACCTGTTACTTAGGTATCTTAAATCGTTCATAATTGAAGACTATTCACTAGCTTCCGTTTAATTGAAAGAACTGTATACGATTGCCCTCTATGACATTATAGACGGTGGAAACAAATAAACTAAAGAATGTACATACTTATCTTATATATGAGGATAAAAACGTTCAACTGACATGATGCTAGAGTATTGACACAAGTGTGTTACAGTTTAGGTAGCTAAGTACCTACTTATTTGTTCATAGAGAACATTTTTCTTACAAAAACATTGTTATTATTAATTTTTTCAATAAGCTTAGTTTTCTTACTTATTTATCGAAGAAAAATGGGCTCAAAGGGAATCACTTTACTTTATACCTATGTACCTAAGGCCTAAAACTAGGTACCCTGACCCTATTGTTGCCAGAAGTGAAAAATCAGTTCAAACGGGTGAGGGCTATGCACATCAGGGGGACTTAAATAGATCGCAATCATGTTATTGTGTTGATGGAATCATTGAGAAAAAAATCAAAAATGTAAGTATAAAAGACTAAGAGTTATACTATGTTAATATTTACTTTATTAAGGAAAGAAATAAGTACTTGAAAATTAGTGTGTTTAGTATTTCTGTTATTGATTAAATCGAAAATCTTATGAAATAATTGTTAAGTAGGTACATACCGAATAACGCCGTTAGATTTCAAAATCCGCTCTAATTTATTGTACGCGTGTCTAGCAGATAGTAGCAGATTTATCACCGAGACGCGAATAGACATAAAAACTCGTAACCACAACCGTGAATTCGTTGCAAAATCGTAGCGTGATGCACCGCGCGGGCGCGGGCCGCGACTACGGCCGGACGCTACGCACCTCTCTCCCGGGCCCACTGCTGCTGCTTCTGTTGCACGAGCGACCCCTTGCCCGCCTGCACGCTCAGCATCGCACTCCACTATACATTACACTTTCTAATGCCGTATTGCACACACGATGCGTTCCCTACAACCGCAGTTACGGTGCACCAGCTAATGAGTGCTCCGGAGTGGTGTTTAAAAATGGACGCGCGCGCGCCGGCGTCGCGGTTCGCTTCTCGCCACGCGCCGCCCGCCTGCCCAGCCGCGGCTGCTGCGGGACACTAGGCCTTCCATCCCGACCGCTATTAACAGTACCCAGTGCAAGCCGACTCGACTATTACGAGCGCCACATAATTACAAAGAAATTACGGGTCGTACAATACGCCTTATCTCGATCTTCGTTGAACCGTTTCAGCGGCCGTCACGCGACTGCGAGCGTTTCAGAGAAAAGCCTCTGAAAAGCCGCCGGTCGATACCAGTAGTCATGGTGACGTTATGTTTCACGTGCTCGCCAGGACTTTGTGGTTTTTACCGATTTGCATTTTAGGCCACGAGACGCGAAAATTGTTATAGGGTGAGATTAATTACCTGCCTCGTTGTATGGCGGCCATTTGTTGCCTGTGTTTGAATAACTTAACATTTTCACTCGCAGGTCTAGTGAGACCGTAACGTAACGCACCACATCTCTGAGGACACTTGGTTGAAAGTAAGATTAATGTAATATGTAGAGTAGGTGCCCAACCACATGCTTATTAGCATTCAAGACAAACAAGAATGACGCAGAATGAAAGTAGGTAGGCAGATTCTTAACAATTAGGTACGTATGAATGATTTGACAATTGGATTTGGTGATAGGGCATCCAATTAATCCTTTACGATGGCCTTCGCATCAGCATTCTTCCTTCAAATACGATTCCATTTTTTCCAGAGACTTCTGCAACTTACTATTACCTTACAGTAATATATTATAGGTAGGTAAGTATAGATAATTAAGACTTTCTAAGCAGGCACAGTTGTATTCCAAGTTATAAGCACTTATAACGGCCCGCTACTAGGTACCTACGCGGTAAAATTTCACTTCCTGGTCAGGGCGAAAATGAAAAATGCTGTTCGTAATGCCTTGATCACACACGTACGTAAATACCTACCGAGTAAACGGACGAGACAGTGTTCTCGGCCGAGTACTCGGTGCGTATAAACAAGCGTTGTCTTGTTTATACGCACCGAGTACTCGGCCGAGAGCACTGTCTCGCCCGACAAGGCATATGTATCAACTTATCAATCGAAGCTTCAGGGTACCGATGTTCGAAATCACATCAATCGAAAGTAGAGAAAAATCCTAGAAAATTACAGCTCTAATCTTGTCAATTAGTCTAAAATTTATTTTGAACTGTAGTTTTGTAGTAAGTACCTAATACACATGTTTTAATTTAAACACTTTCGATTGATGTGATGTAAGTAACTTTAGTTTCAAAAATTGGGTCCCGTGATCGCGTGTAACCTCGCGTTAATCAAATACCTGCGATGCTAGCATTCTTTGTGTTCTTTGTTTAACATCCCTAGGCGTGTAATGTACTGTTGCGTTCCAATGTACCACTATAATATCTTGATAAAATAAAAATGTCTAGCTTATGTATGAGGTAACACATTTTAATGAGAAATTGTGGTATTTCAAGACGATATTATTTAAATAGATGTTACCCGCGACTCCGTCTGCAAAGAATTCATCTATCGCTATCCCGCGGGAACTATGCAATTTTCAGAAATAAAAACTATCCCTATGTCCTTCTCACGGTTTCAAACTATCTCTATACCAAATTTCATCTGAGAAGCGGTTATAGCGGTTCAGCGGTTTGAGCGTGAAGAGGTAATACAGACCTTTGTTGATCGAAGATACAGACAGACAGACAGACACATTCACATTTATAATATTAGTATGGATTGCGCTGGAAGAATGGGATAGTATGTGAGCCTAGTCATCATTGCAATAAAATGACGTTTTGTTTTAAATATTAAAAAAAAAATCTTAGAATCATAAACGAGCAATATTTGTCTATATACATGTTTTGAGATCACGAAACTGGCTTACGTAACGATTTTGATTTCCTTAGGCGACAGTGGGGCGAAATATCGATTTAACTAGGACACATCTCTGGGAAAACGCGTTTTAGGGTGGCATTATCTTTTGACGAATGGCTTAGCTTGACTATCTCGAAAGACAACAAGCGTTCGCTCGGTCAACCAGGTACTGTCTTAAGTCTTAACTAATTGTGACTGATCGGTTCTGCAGCCTAACGTCAAAGTGCGTACTGGAATCCTACATACGAGTAGAAATTAAGTGAGTTGCACAAAACTCTATCTTTATAATGGCGTTAACTAGACACTTAAAATATTCACCGATTATGTATTGCTGTGCCCGGTACAACAACAAATAATAAAAATATAATTATAAGGGGGTCCTGAATAACCAATATAAAATGACCGAACACTGCGTACATTTTACTTAGAAGCTGGGTTCTATAGTTAAAATTTTATAAGCTGGGGGCTTAGGACTGCACAACTCATTTTGGTAAAGATAACATTGTTCTCGTTTGTTGAAGCCTACCGCTAATAACAAATCAGAACAAGTAACAAAAAATGCAAACAAATAGCTACCGTCTTCTCTAAGTTACAAGGTTGAAATTGCAAAAGCTTAACTCATTAAGAAAGGCCTTTCATCATTGTAAGCGGTTGTCAGGTGGATCGTCGGCGTTGTAGTGCGTCCATAATAGAACAAACGAATACAATGTTATCTTTACCAGATGAGGTCTGCAGTTCTAAACCCCCAGCTTATTCCTGCCAAGATGCAGTGGGTGCATGGGTAAAAAGGAATTCCCCGTGCACCCCCCCCCCCCCCCCACTGGTAGGTGGACGGGTCGCGAGGGGTATTTCTTTTTTCATTAACTACATAGTATTACTTATGAAGTTATGAAATCAAAAGAATAAAGACCACATTTCCTTGCTAATTGGTTGGTATTGGACTCATCTAATATATACAAATGTAGTTTCGCACATAAATTCCGAAAACCTCAGAGGTGCGAGCCCGGACTAGAACCCACGACCCTCTGCTTGAGAGACCATAGGTCAAACCACTAGGCCACCACGGCTTTTTGTGCGAAATTACATTTGTAATTTACCATGAGCTAAATTTACGGTGAAGGAAAACATCGTGAGGAAACCTGCATTCACCTGAGAAGAAATTCAATGGTGTATAGTATGTTCCAGTTAAAATGACGAAAATGCACTTAACATGGGATTTTACAACTTCTTTTGTTGCTGAATATGAGAGGAAAAGATAACAAAGAGACGTAATAAAACTGACCGAAGTATGGCACGTGTACTGGAGTAGCTCAACCCTTCTTGATCTATGAAATGAAAGTTTTTAAAATTTATTTTCTCAAACATGCTATGAAATATTGACGTTATGTTCCTTATAATACGCCACGAAGTGTCACGTTGAAGGTGCGGCTAGCCGTGCGGGCGGCCGTGCGGTCAATAATGGAATTTCATACAACATTGCTGGCCAAGGCCAGCAAAGTTATAGTCTATTGTTTCATGTGACACAGCACCATGACGGTTATTTATAGTACTATGGCATCATAGCATTTAGCCATTAAAAAAAAACTATAAGCAATATTTGCGTTTTGGTTCATTATGACATTCTGCCACTACGTTTATTTAAGGTGAGATGATGATGATGGTGGTAATTGTGATGATGATGGTGGTGATGATGATGGTGGTGATGATGATGATGGTGATGGTGATGATGGTAGTGGTGATGATGATGATGATGGTGGGTGATGGTGATGGTGGTGATGATGATGATGGTAATGGTGGTGGTGATGACGGTGATGGTGGTGGTGATGATGGTGATAGTGATGATGATGATGACGATGATTTTATGATGATGATGATGATGATGATGATGATGATGATTGATGATGGAGGTGATGGTGATGGAGGGTGATGATGATGATGGTGATATTGATGATGGTGATGATGGTGATGATGATGGTGGTGATGACGATGATTTTATGATGATGATGATGATGATGATGATGATGATTGATGATGGAGGTGATGGTGATGGAGGGTGATGATGATGATGGTGATATTGATGATGGTGATGATGGTGATGATGATGGTGGTGATGATGATGATGATGATGGTGATGATGATGATGATGGTGGTAATGGTGATATGATGTGATGATGACGATGATTTTATGATGATGGTGATGGTGATGATGATGATGATGATGATGATGCATGTTTGAGAAAAACTCTATACAAGCCTTGGCCACGAACAGGGATTGCCGGCCTCGTATCTCTAGATGGCCTCGTTACCACTCGGCCATCTATAACTACTCGGCCAGTACTACAGTATACTAAAAGTATGATTATTAATACTCAAAAAATTAACACTACCTATTACTACCTACCTATTACTTATTCTTATGGCTAACATTCAATATAATTTAAAATATGATTATTAATACAACATCCCCTCCTATTGATTATTGTTTATTACCTGAACTGGACGCTTTTAAGTATAATAGTTGTATTGTTTTCCAAATACAATTACAGTGGGGCTAACACTCAGGTAAAAATGTCTTATACCTACTATTAAAAAATTGTACAACATCAAAACTATCAAGATTGTTTGTTCACGGTATACTTTGGGCCTACCGATACACCTGCATAATTGTTTTACAACCCCACTTGAAGATAACAATTAAACAATAGATGTTGGTTTTAAGTACTTTTCGTCATTTTATCTGGAACATACTACATGTGAAGTTCCCTATCCGCACTGGGCCCGCGTGGGAACTACGGCCCAAGCCCTCTCATTCTGAGTGGAGGCCTGTGCCCTGCAGTAGGACGTATATAGGCTGGGATGATGACGATGATCTAAGTCATGATGTTTGTTATCGAACTCCTCCAAAACATCTTGATCGATTTTTATGAAACTTTTTGTCCATACTCGGTAGGTCTGAGAATAGGTCGTAGGCTATTTTTTATACCCCTAATATGGCAAAACAACGTTTGCCGGATCAGCTAGTTTTAAAAAGATACGTCAAGAACGCTTATCTTCTATGCAAAAAAAAACGAAGTACTTACGTATACTATACTTGTAGCCCTCCTCTCGGATTAGGCTGCGTTTCCACCAGAGATGTGCGAGGTAGCTAAGCGGTGCGAGGCTGTGTAACGAGGATGTGTAACGGTGTGAATGTTTCCACCAAAGATTATTTATTTATTATTTATTGTAAAAAAGTTTACACGGCATTACAGTGAAACAAATACACCGAGAAACTTAAAGATGTGCGAGGTGCTGACCGGTGCGAGGATGCGTAGCGAGGATGTGTAGCGGGCTTTTTTCAAATAAGCGGGCGGGGTGCGGTGAGGCGGGAGCGGAGCAACGCCGCCTAGCAACACATCTTTCCCTTCTTTTGTTTTGTACGTACAAAAACCTCGCTCCGCTGAGCTGTTTCCACCAGAGCCGAGCTAAGCAAGGATAGGTAAATGAAGTGTTTCTATTATTAGTTCATGACAAACATCCCTCGCAACGCATCCTCGGACAGCTCCGGTGGATACGCAGCCTTAGCCCGGAACATGTAGAGTTAAACTCCGTTTTGAGACGTGAGTAATCCGTATTATTTCACTATGATCGAGTATCACGGTAGTTTTGCAAGGATGCCTTTTACAGATGGTTGGCCTTCATTTCATATTCAACTTTAACGACCTAAAAATAAAGCCAATTTTAGAATACTGTTACCCACGTTTGCAGATTTTGTAATAGCTACTCTATTTGTATGGTGTTAAAGTTTGAAATTAAATGAAGGCAAGCCTGTCAGTGGTAAACAAACGTATTGTATATAGAGTAGCTGTGTCCCCACTGAGCGAGCTGCCCGAGGCAAGCGCGTAAGACACGATTTTGTTCGACACATGGTTCAAAATCGCGCCGAAAATGGCTGTCTCACGAGGCAGTTCGCTAAGTGCAGACCCAGCTATTCACTACAGGTGTATATGGCATTCTTTATACTTCGTTTGAGTTCATGGTCATATTATATTAGTCTTATTTTGGTAGCGGAAAAGGGCTGAACTGCTTCGCGGCCATACCCAGACATACCAAGTCCATAAACCTACGTGACAATGTGCCTGGATTGACGCACGGGGGGGATAAGCTACAATTAAAACAGAAAATATTCTTAACTTATTTATTCCTTATAATCAAATGCAATTCGGATTCGATTTGTGGCATTCGAACATGGCGGATGTAGACAGTATATAATTTTGGTATTTCTGTTTCTTTGGCTAGTTGTGGTATAATTCTGATAGTGTTTTATGCGGCGATTAACCTTAACTGTTACAGTGATCTCAAAATTCTATATTGCTCTCGTGTCTGACATTTTTTAATGCGCAAGTTGTCTCCACGTGGTTTTTGGAATTTTACTATCAAGTTGCAAAAACTACAATTACCGTACAACGTGAGTCGCTCTCAGAGCAATTAACTGATATTGGCACAAGCCTAGTGGCCGCCATTAAGGAAGAAAAGAAAGAAATGCAATTCGATCACAAAACATAAAACTAACTTAAAACGCGTATCTAGTTCTAATATCTTCTAGTTTTTTGGAGACTTCAGCCGGCGTTCGCTCCAGATCGCCTGCGATTGCCTTTTGTTTCGCAGGCTCTAGGGAGTTGAACTGCTCGCAGAGATCGCCGTCTATCACATTCTGGAACAATTAGGAATAGGAAATTAATATTGCAATTAATTATGCAGATAGGTTTTAACAGAGATTTAAGGAGAGTATGTTCATTCCAAATACTACGGGGGCGCCGATAGCGGCGCCTCCGACTCTCAGGAGTGCAGTCGGCGCGCGCCCCGCGACGCCGCCATAACGACGGGCCTTCGCGACGCCTCGCGCGGACCTTGCTCTACCCACGGTGTAACACAGGTACCCGCGACAAACGGATAACTGTTGACTAACCGTGGAATTAATTATAGAATAATCTTGATCAATAGCAAGAGTAACATTTTTCGTCTTTCAAATGAAATCATCTTTATGAGCATTTTTCGAAAACTTTGTACTTTTGATTTTAGAGGACTGTAGTCTTATAAGACAGGATTGCTACATATTTAATACTGACTTAAGCAGAAGTCATTACCAAAATGTGAACATACCTTAACTGGATAATAGTAACTCCGGAAGGAGAGGTGGTCACGTCCACAGAGGGGCGAATTCTCGCTACGCATGTGCATCTCGAGGTGTTGGAAGAAGTCGTGGTCTTCCCGCGACGTGAACGGCAGCAGGGCGCCCAGCGTGCCCGATACTGTCGCGTACAGCAGCGCCTCTGAACCACCCGGAATAAGTGTCGCTCGCTGTAGAGAAGTCACTGTTTCGCCAACGTGGAAATTCACTACAATCTCTCCTTTTTGTGACGCGCCGTTAAGGAGACCTGAAAAAGATTCAAGTTATTGGAAAAGCCTTGCAACAAGTCGAAGATATTGTGTTGGGATAAAGTGCTCAGAATAGATTTAGGTAGAATCATTGAAGTTCATAAGTCTAGCATGTGATATTTGATATCATCATTTACAATTTTGAATTACTTTAGCTAGTGGTTCATTAAATTTTAGTGGCTTACCTCTGTCCCATAAGGCTTTGTTCCCGGTCGGGTCTTCGTCGACATCGTCAGATACAGACTGCGGCAGTCTCACGACGGCGATATTGCCGAACTTATCAGACATGGCTATAGTGTCGTAATCTAACAAGCAGCTGTTGGTTATCCATCTCGGGTTGGTGTCGTCCGCAAAGATGATCAACTGATTCTCCCTCTTCTTGTATTTCACACAGAACACAGATTCCTGGACGTCGCAGACGAAGATCCTCTGGCCGATGGTCTTGATGTCTGCTATGAGATTGGGAATGTGTCTGTTCTCGCATTTGCGAAGGAGCTTTCTTCTGCCGATGTCGTACATTCGGAGCATGCGGCCGACGCCGACGAGGAGTTTTCCGTTGAAGGCGGCCAAGGCGCCGGGGTACTCGTCGATAGGGGTCTTGTGGATGAGTTCTAGTTTGCCGCTGGTGGGGTATATCTTGTAGACGTGGAGGCTCCCCTCGCTGCAGGAGCGGGGCGAGAGCACGAGGTCCTTGGCGACGCCGACCACGAGGTGCGGCTGCGAGTGCTCGAGGTGCGCGGCCCAGCGCAGCACGCACAGCGACACGGCCGCCTCGTTCTGCTCCAGCGGCAGCCGCGCCACCGTGCCCGGCGCGCCGCCGCTCGACCCCATGTCCACCACGCGGATCTGGGACGCCCACATGCCTGCACAACACCTCAACTGGTCAAACATTTGCTCGATCATAATAGGCTACTTTCCTAACTAGTCAGTCTTTTAGATTATCAAAAAATATTGGACACGTATTTTTTATTTTGTCAATTAAACAAAAAATTACGAAGATATGGCGCGTTGAAGTTTCGCGTGACGTCACTTGTTCCTACACTTTGTATGAGCGTTTTAGGAACAAGTGACGTCACGCCTCGTCACGCGGAACTTCAACGCGCCATATCTTCGTAATTATTTGTTTAATTGTCAAAAGAAAAATTACGTGTCTAATATTTTTTGATAATGTAAAATACGGACTAATAAGAATTATTATTTTTTTACCTAGGAAACATCCCTATTGTAAACGCTCCTGGAGGACAAGCAGCAGGCAGGCTGTATTTGCAGGTATTCCTACCAATTGATAAGAATTCGTGTGAAATTTCTACAGATTATTAGGTCATCATTATTCGAGCGTTTCGACCGCCTCACTTTCGTGGTCACGTTTTCTACGAATAGGCTGTAGATTTTGATGACGTTTTCGGTTATTAGAGGACCTGTACTGAACTTCTACCACATAATTAAAAACTGTATCAGAATCTTTCGCAATTTCTACAAAAAAGTGTCCACGAAAGTGATTCGGAACAAACGCTCGAATAATGACCCATTAATACTGGGAATACACCACTAAACAAAAGTTGAATAATGCAAACCACAAGAATAATATTTACTTGTAGCTTTTTGGATAAGTAATAGCGATTATGATACAAAAATGTTCCACTGGCTTGAATCAAATGACTTATGATAAGATCATCTGGGATTAACGCCGAGATTAATATGGCCACATTCGATTAGAGACAGCGTGCACGAAGACATCTTCTGCTCTTGCCCAGAGAAAGTGGCAAAAAAAACCCCATATCTGTTGAAATTTACCTGCTCCTGCTTTAGGCGACGAGAAAACGTTTTCTGGTAACACGTCTGACAGGAAAGCGTCCGCCATTTCATTGGCAAGCTGTTGTTCTTCGGGTCCACCGCCAGCAGCCGCTTCTCGCATTTCTTGTGCCATTTGAACCCTGCAAAACAAACATATATATTATTTTCCAAGACACTGAGCAAAAGCAGTGGAGTAATGAAATGTTTTTATAAAGAAGTCAGTACTGCAGGGGTATCCACATTAAATTCAGGTTTGTGTGTTAATTGTCATCACTCAGATTTGCAAATTTATTTATAAATACACAAGGTAAAAGTAATAAAAAAAATACCTTCTCTGCTTCTTCATCTCTTCAGTGTAAGAATTGTGATCAGTCTCTAGAATGATGATGTGGTTGGTGTCATTGTTGATGACGAACTTCCTCGGCGTGTACTCCAAAGGTAAGTAAGTCTGATTGAATACTGCACCCAATTTCTCCAGTGCCAAAATCCTTAAAGTATTTGATGAGATCGCCACAATACCCTCCGCGCATTGTTCTAAAATAAAGATAGTTCTATGATTGAGCACTTTAGCTAAAGAGTAACAATTGTTAAGTTTATTTGGAAAGTTTGTCCACAGCATGGTTTTGCCGCCTTCACGGCCTGAGCGGCTCCAGCTTGGCTATGGAATATGCCGAGTGCCAGCCTCCGGGCGGGGGCCGGCCTGCTCTGCGACGTCGTGGGCTTGTCACTGCATGCGGCAGCTACGCTCCACCCTCACGCGGCCGCACCCGAAGGCACAGCCGCGCAAACACGTCGGGGAAATTAATGTAATATGTTTAGCAAAATACTATACCTGAGCTGAATCCAGCAGCATACTCTAGGCATTCGTAAGAGAGTGGTGTCAAATGGAATCTGTTCTGGTAGTGGTATCCAAGCCAGGTTCTCGATGACACGGCGAGGACGGCTTCTGCTGCTTGCACTCTTACTTTGAACAGCTTCACCGGTCTTGAACCCAGATACCTGTTACAAAGAATTATACAAAATGAAACAGAGCTTTGAAACAATGGCTGGCTATGTTGTTTTAATGTTTTCTCAGATCTGGTTAAGTACTCGTCAAAGTTTTTCAGATGAAACACGGAGCGAAATTGTTTACATCATAGAAGGTATTTTTTTTAAATTCAAATTCTAATCATTGATCAAACACGTGTTAAGTTACCTTGTCCTGGTATCTGCCAAATCTCCACTGACAGAATCCAATGTAGTTCTTAGTAATACACCATTGCTGAGGCCAATGTTCAGATGAAGGGCAGACTTCGCTCCAGATTCAAATGGCTGTTCCACTATACAGAGAGACTCAGCGCCCGCCGGGAGTGCTTGCATGGATCGCGGTGCCAGACAATCCTGTGACAAAAACAATTTGTTAGAAACTAGTTTTGAATTAGGGAATTGCTAATCATTAAAAAAAATATCAGAAAAGATTGAATAACGCATTTTAGGTTGTTGTAATCACATGAAATCAGTGGTGTCCTGGAATCATCATTTGAATTATTTATATGCTAACATATCAATAAAAGACCAATTTAAGACTTACCGATGGATCCAAGGATATTATTCTGACAGTGTTATCATTCAGCCCCACAGCCAAGAACCAAGCTCTTTGTTCTCCCGTGGCTACAGAGCCAAGTGCCATACAAGAGACATCAGATGACAGTTTCTTTCTTTCTGTATATTCATTCAATTGCCCAGTCTGAAATAAAGCGTACACATTAGAAAAGAAAATCTCAGTAGCTTAATTAAATTAAATAATATTTTTAATGGAAGTTTGTCCACAGCATGGTTTTGCCGCCTTCACAGCCTGAGCGGCTCCAGCTTGGCTATGGAATATGCCGAGTGCCAGCCTCCGGGCGGGGGCCGGCCTGCTCTGCGACGTCGTGGGCTTGTCACTGCATGCGGCAGCTACGCTCCACCCTCACGCGGCCGCACCCGAAGGCACAGCCGCGCAAACACGTCGGTTAATAACAGAATTCATAACATCGAGAATGACGTGGTTACTCACCGGATCCATCTCAAAATAGACGAGTTCACCGCCAGTGAGAGCGATTACCACTTGTCTCTGATTGACTGCGCACTTGACAATGGTCTTCTTGCCGGGAGCCTTCCATTCGTTAACGCGCTTGTCTGCCCGGATGTGTCTGATCCCGTCGGGATAAACTTGTACAAGTGCGTCGTTACCGAGCGCGTGACAACTCAGCGTCGGCGTCGTGCCGAGAAAGCCAGAGTCCGTCACTTCCTCCACCGTCTCGCCGATGGACAGCACAAGCGTGGCATTTACGAACGACACAATGATGTATGAATCATATTCCTCTGCAACCAAGAGAAAAACCGGTCATAATATTGAGACGGAAAATCAGCTGCCTAATTGTCTATTCTTCGAGTCCTGGCAGGTTCCGTTGAAGAATATGGAGATTCTGATGCCTACCTTTGCAGCTGCAGAGACCATCTCAATGTTCATCGCCCGTAAGGAGATTCTGAAAAGAAAAACCACTGGTGTTTACGTATAACAAACAACCAGGGTTTTATTAGTACTTTGTTGATAAAAAGGAGCATTCATAAGTGGTGTTGGTAGCGTCACAGTATATCAGTAACACGGACCAAAATGATTAATCATCAAGCTCCTTGACAACTAAAGTAACTATCCAGTTTTTAAAAAAATATCTCACAATTTTTTTTTAAAATAAAACTTAAATTGAAGAAGGTAAATGTCTTCACCTTCTCATCCAAATGAAAGCTATTTTTGCCCACAAGTAATTATGTTAAGCAGCCTAGCAAAAATGTGTAAATTTATATAAAGAAAGTTTTTTATTTTACCAAAATATATTTTCAAACTTAGAAATGTTAAAGAACTTACCATCTTTGTGGCGACGAACGGTCCATACAGCATTTGGAGAACCAGGCAGTTCAGAAACAGCCATTTCTGCTACTTCCAGACCATGTCTTAAGGCTCTGAGAGAAGATCTCGGACCACGCCCGCACGCCAAGTAGACTTGAGGAGTATCTTCACCAGCCAAATCAGCCACATGGCAAGCTAGAAAAAAAAAAAAACACCTTATTAATATACGCCACAAAAATCTTACATAAATAGGAATAACAGGACCAAATCTTACCTAATATTGGAGACAATGAGTCCAATTCATCAACTAACACTAAGTTTCTGAGAGGTCTTGGAGCAAAGAAAAATGTGTCTCCTTCTTCTAAAGGCATGGCTGAGCTAAATTCTGGTTCATCATCTTCATCTCCCAAATGTGCAATTTGATACAAGTAGCTGTAAAGAGAAATTGACTTTAAAATATAGAATTAACTATTGTAATAAGATTCACAATGATTTTAATGGAATTTAGATGTAAATCCCACATCAGTGTGCACTTACCCCATATAAAAGGGTAGGACCTTGGTTCTGGGAGTATTAATATAGCATGTTTTAATTTAAGTGAGGGTGAAACAGTTCAATCTCACGGCTCACATGCATTATTATTAATTATCCATACTTACTGGTTGCCAAATTCACAGGCGACGAAGAGAAATCCAGTCTTTAGAACACACATGGCAGTGGCTACTGGAACTGTGTCAAAGTACTTCAGTTTAATTTCTGTAACCATATCATCATCAGTTTCTATGGTTATTTTGAAGATATCACCTTGTTCAGTTTGAGCCAAAAAGAAAAACATGGACTTGGTTTTGTGAGTAGCAGAGCATACAAAGATCATGCCACGCTCTGGGTCATCCAAGTCGTTACGGCGGCGAGGGATTGGACATCTGATGTCATGCTGATCTCCCAAATTTTTGTATGTCAAATAGTTCTCTGAACAAATCAGGACACCTGATGGGCCGTCATTGCCTCCTGGCACTGTGATCAAAAAGTTAGCATGTTCTTCAAGTGGCTCTGAATATTTCCTCACAACATGGTTTAGACCCAAATCCAATTCATAGAAAGTTAAAGTCTGTTGAGTCTTCTGAGCAGCTTCACCTGTAAGCAAACATTTCAATTAAAGTAACATGTAATATAAATAAATCTAAAAGAAAAACTGACAAGATAATCATAAATGGAGTAATTAACATCACAGTCACTATGAAACCTCAACCAAAAAAATAATCATGAGTAACAGCTAGTGGTTAACACATAGTTCCTCACGCAAGGGTTCAGTACCATTATCTATGAAAACAGCAAAAAAAAATCACGTTTTTTGTATGGGAGCCCCCTTTAATATTTATTTTATTCTGGTTTTTAGTATTTATTGTTAACCGAAATACATCATCTGTGGAAATTTCAACTGTCTAGCTATCACAGTTCATGAGATACAGCTTGGTGACAGAGACTGATGGACGGACAGCGGAGCCTCAGTTATAGGGTATTTATTAGAGGGTTTCAACTGTCTCATTGTCCCATTGGGTACGGTACGGAACCCTAAAGTGATTAAAATTACCTGTAGGGTCAGAGTCAGCCTCTTCATAATCAATTTCAAGACAAGCAAACATTGGGTTCTCGAAACCTACATCCACTCCCACCATGTGATACACTAATGTGTTAGACTTGTGCGCTTCCAGTGGAGAAGAGATGGTCAATCGGGCTTCTGCATCTCTATTTAAGATGTACACAAGTTTCTGTTTCTCTATGGCTCCTATCATAACAGCTCTGCCTTTGGGGTCAATAGCCAAGTACTGTCCAGGCACTATCCTGCGACATCCAGACTTTCCAAATGTTTCTTGATGAACTTTGTCAAGGATATTTTTAGCTGGGATGTACTCCAGGATTACGATGCGTCCAGAGTCTGAGCCGATGACAATATAATCTAAAACAAATTACATGATTAATAATTGAATAAATTATATATTGATAAGCTAACCTGAAGTGTGGTCAAATTGTGCCAAAACTACATACATCCCAGCCAATCAGTAAGATTGCCAAGAGCGACGCGATGGCAAAATACTCTTTGCATCTAGTTATCCCATTCTTTCGTATTATAGAGAGATGGAGCAAGACGATGCATGTTTCATATCATAGCACAATGGAGAAAGGACATCTACATTATAAAGATACAACATGGTAATATAATCAAACTTATTTTTTTAACCTGATGTGTATATTTTAAAACCCGACTGAGAAGATACATCATCAAGGAAGTGAAATGAATCTATAATATATATTCAGCACTTATTTAAATGCGCGGCGCGAGTGACGCCCCACGTGGTTACAAAGTTCATTTACCTTTCGTGCCACCGGTTAGCCGAAATGACATCATAGACCGGATAATGCCGAAAATTTCAATTTTCAGCAGTGTATGCACTTTGCCGGTGTTCGGGTCCGGTCGCAGCAACTCCAAGATTTTACCACGAGATATCACTATCTCCTGCTGCTTCGTGCCTGAGAAATTCCCATGCACCGCATGGGTAATAGCTGTCGAGCCTTGTAGAGTCAAATTGTACAGATACATTTTGAATCATTGATCTCAGCCTGAAACAATTAAGGTTAAATTTAACACGTGCTTTAGAGCAACCGTTTTCACGTATTATTTCAAAGTTACAATGTTAAGCTCGTAACTGACGAAAACGAAGGTAACTTATGTTTTCGAATGGGTGAGCATAGTTTGATATTGCACCCTTAACGACCACAAATGATATTAATCAATCGCGGAGATACCAAGTGCAAATATTCATCGGAAACCTAAATCAAACAGAAAACAATAAAAATTAAGCGTTTACCTGAATAAATCTGCAATTGATTGCCGCAATGCGGCTTGATATATATTTGGAATTCGTCGGTGCTTCCTTTGCAAGCACACGACTGCAAAATGGCGGCTGACAAATGCGCCATCGGCTCTTGCTCGGGAACTACGAATGAACTGACACGACCGCTGACCAATCAAATAGAAGCATTTTCCATCATGGCGTCGGCTTTTATACTAGTGGTGTTGCCATTTGGTGAAAATTTATTCAGAAGTTGGTGTAGTAGCGCCATCTAGTAGCGAGTAGAATTACCATTACAGTGACTAGCCTCGGTTTTGACATTACAGTACTGCTATTTAACGTAAGACGGCACTACAGCTGTAATAAATACTGCTTATCTATTCCATTACTAGATGGCAGCACGTCATAATTTAATATGTTCAGATGACTGAATAGAAAAGATCTTTTCGTTTCCAGTAGATTGTTTTTTTTTAATAAATAATTATTATTGTTAATACCTACCGATTTTTGTTAATTTCTATTAAAAAAGCAAAGCATCGTAACCAATTAGTGCCAACACTAGCAACAGTGGAGTGTAGGTAGGGTGTCATGTCATGTCTGTATACCTAGCCGCTCGAGTCCTTCGAACTACCCACACTTGATTCCGATAAGAATCATCACCCGTACTCAAACTACCCGCACTTGATCGAGATTTTATAACCGCACCCCATCACACGACACATCACTAACAACGTCTGACGATCTCTCCGAACATTCATCCTGACGCCGCATTTGTTTATATAACAAAATTTAGTGTTATTAGTTATGAATGAAAATCATGAAAGTTTAAAACAGTAGGTATAAAGGATCGTAAATTCGAATTGTACCTACCCGGGCTTGCATTTTTCCGCAAGTAAGTACCTAATGTGCGAATTTATGTTTGATTGAAGTTTATGACGAAATTTTTGATGCAATAAAATATTATTTTATAAAATATTTAGAGACTTAGAACAATATGTACCTACTTTTCGAAAATCTCGTATTTTGATGCATCTTGGGAAACCAAATCAACGGCACAATTTTTTATCTTTTTTATTTTATGCCTGCTATGAATGATATACACATTCGATTCTATGGATCACGCTATCAATGTCACGCTGCGCTCCTAACTTTTTGGAGGTATTATAAGTATAAGTACTTATTTTATTTTGTTATTTTGTATTTCTGATTTTGGCCAGTGACGTGCTGAGCCGGGACTTTTTTATAACAGCATTTATGTATGTTTATGTTTGTATTTTTAGTCTGTATATGCATTATTATTGTTATAAATATCTAAATGTTTCTTTCTTTCTTTTTTTTGGCGGTATGTATATTTAAAGGTGGATGAATTCGACAGCGATATAGCCATTTGTGAAGCCTCCTATTGAGGCAAGTTGCTGGACCAACGTGTAGAGATAGATCTACTTAGCGGAGATGTTGGTATAGCTGGGGTTTACACTGGCCGGCTAACCGAATAGTGTCGGTTTTCTTTGCACACATCAAAAATCTTGCTCTGTTCGTTGTTTTGTCAGCAAAGACAATAGTGTTAACGCCAATTTTTTTAGTCACTTACTTTTGTACACATTTAGGTAATAGTTAAACGTACAATATAAATAAACTGCGGCGGCTGCAAGAGATTCCACATCCATCTTTATCAAAGCGCATATGCAGAATGATCAGTATGCCAATGCGTAAACAGCGATCTTTCGATCCGATATTTTGGCCCAAAACGATGGCCCAGCACCATAGATCTGTATGTCAGGAGGCTTAATCAAACCTTTCGTATTCTCTCATTTTAGTTTACCTCAAACCTCTAATTTGACTAACTTGAAATGAGGAATTTAAAATTTCAGTGAGTAATTAACAGAAAAGACAGTTTTATTGAAACAGTGAACGAATTCATTCATTATCTACACTGACGAGCAAAAATCAAGGGTCGGTTACAAAAATGACGATAATTACAAAACCCGCTGTGATAGCTTCTTCGAGTAAAATGAGTTTAGTAAAGAGTTTTATTGTTAACAAGCAAAAGTTTAATTGAGAATAAAACTCTTTACTAAACTCATTTTACTCGAAGACGCTATCACAGCGGGTTTTGTAGTTATCGTCATTTCTGTAACCGACCCTTTTATTTTTGCACGTTAGTGTATACATACTTAGGTACCTATATATTTACTGTATAGTTATTTTTGCCACTAATTCAAGTACTTACCTAACATTCTACTTCTTTGAGCTCGTAACTTAATGTGATAAAAAATGGTCTCATAGCCCGGATTTAAACTAGCATCTCTAAGCTTAGAATTTGTAGTGCTGGCAGTAGTGGATCTCGAAGAGACGAAGATTTCATATTGCTTTAATTTATTTCGCAAATCGTCTGCAATTTATGCCTGCATGGTAAGTACGTCGGTATAATAGGACATTTAATATTTATGTACGTACCAATGTAGGTACTTACAATTCAATAAGATTAAAATTGATATATCGTTGTGTTAGGCAGCCGGCGGGCGTTATTGTCGAGGTGCCTGCTCGACTATGGTAAAGTAGTTGCACACCTGAAGCCTCTGTCGGTGGGAATTAAAATTCCACTATTTATTTGTGTAAGTTTTGAAAGGGCTTTGCGGCATTGTGGGTCGTCTTTTATTTCTATTTTCTTGGCTGCGCGGGCGCGGCTAACAATGTATCGCTGTGACGCGCTGCGCCGCGCACACCTGAGTATTCCGATCGCTTCCCGATCCGCGCCGCCCGGAATCGTGCACTGCTCACTACCATTGTGCCCTCTCACTTACTCAGTTATTGAAAGCAAAGGATGGCATTACATTATAATGCACTTTGGTTCTGGTAAATTGGATTTGAATGCCGTGATCGCGACCGATCGGCGCCGTTCTGCGAGTCAGCCCAGCCGAAGAACATTGCACTCTTTACGCTGGTTCTAGTCGATATGCACGTAAATCGTATTCGTGGTTTGATAAAAATATTAAACACTTATAAATACAATCGGGGAAACTGAAACGTGTACCAGAGTAGAACCCTTTCACAATTAAATTTCTCGATACTTTCTTTGGCTATGGAATGTCAAAATGACATATGTAGCGGAAAGGTTCCACTTTGGTTGTACGCGATTCAGTTCCTTCGATTGTAGGTATTTTCTCATAAGAGTCAGTCAAAATAACAGATTTTTCTTGAATGATAAAATATTCGAAAAAATATATATGTGTCCTAATCCTGTAAGGTATCCTTATTTTAAATTGAATTCTACGAGCACTATTAACAAATATTATACTAGTCAGTTGTTTGATTAAAATGTAATTTTGGTGGGTATTAACGATAGCCCAAAACAAATAAAAGGCAGGCGGGGATGATGATTGTGACATTCAATATGGAGGAGCGGAAGGAATAAGACGTGTTCTCTTTGAGCTGCATTGTTGGAGAACTATATATGTTTCGAGTGTCAAGACGTATTCTCTTTGACCTGTAATATTGGAAAATATATAAATATATAAATATGTTTAGAGTGATCACGTGAGTTTTACTATAATCCTATTTTTTTTCCGAGCTAAGAGTAGTTTCTATTTTTCTTTTCTTTATTACAGTACAGTTTATCTAGTTTTAGTTTTTTTTAAGTTTCAAACAATGATATTAATGTCTTAAGGAATAAAATCCTAATCCTATTTATCAATATCACTACCTAACCTACCCTACTGTAGGTATTTACATAAATTATACTTATTAGGTTTGCCAATTCCTATTCAAACTCACATACATAGTAGATAAGAAAATGATGATGATGATGACTGAATAACTAAGTGATCAGAGGACCTGACAATGAAACTTGAGGTCCCGGGTTCGATCTTCGGTCGGGGCATAGATATATCATAGATATCTCTATGTATAAGTAATACGATTGTTTTGCTCTCGGGTTTTGGACGTCCAATATGTACATCTGTGTATGAATGTAAGGATAAATAGATATGTTTATTCCTAGCCTAGTATCTATAGTACGTGTACAAGCTATCGTTAGTTAGTTTGGGACTAGGTCAAAAGGTGTCAATTGTCCCATGATATTTATTTTTAATACTAATAAAAAAAACTGACTATTTAAACAACTATCTCGCGAGGCGATGACGATCAGTAGGTAAATAGATAAAATAGTAAAATGACCAACTGTAAAAGTACTTTCAGGCCACTCGCACACACAAGTTACACACCTACTGCGAAGTGGCGCCCCGTACATTACTGGCTCGGTATCACTTGGCCGTTCGTACATTACGCTGCGTAAATTTTCGATACCCGACGATTTTAGTCTCTATGCGACTACCGCACTACAAACTCATAGAGGTTCGTATGTACACAGACACGCGTGTCGACGACGACGACGCGACGTCGTGTGTACGTAGCTCTATGAGTTTGTACCGCGGTAGTCGCCTAAACGGGCTACAAACCATCAGTTTTAACTGTATAGGTAGAGTCGAGATTAACTAATGAAATTTCGATTAGATCGTCAGTTCAACTGCACAGTTCCCAGTTTTGGCTACAAACCATCAGTTAAAACTGTGCAGTTGAAACTGATGGTTTGTAGCCTGCTTTAGAGACTAAAATCATCGGGTAGGGTATCAAAGATTTGCGTAACGTAATGTACGAACAGCCTTTGATCTACCTGCCCATTTTCTTGTAAAACAAAACAGGGTGTAACGCACAGCAGTAGCGAGGCATGACTTCGCTTATCCACCGTGTTTTAATATGTTAAATGCGATTAAGTAGGAGTTAAGCGTTCGGTAGCCACCGCGATTGATTGCCGCAATTAGCGGGACGGCGCGCGCGCAGGCTCCGCTATCGGCTGCGATATCAGCAAGGAGCTCGAAACACCGGCCGTCTGTCTGCCCTACGGCGTGCCATTGCTCGCTTGTTCTTGTTGCAACAAGGTTTGTGTTTAACTTAGAAGAAGATAGAAGATTTTTTTACATAGAACAAGTAGTTACATGAAATGTCATTAGATGGTAATGAAACAAAAGGCTTATCCTGCTATCTGTATAATTTTCTTATGCTAGCATGCAAATGATATTTTCTAACAATAGAATCAACTTACTTTATGTCTTACTTAAGTAGGTACGTGATAGCCCAGTGGTTTCGCCGTGGTTTGACCTATGGCCTCGCAAGTAGAGTGTCGTGGGTTCGAGCCCGGGCTCGCATCTCGTGAGTTTTTAACGTGCGAAATTTCATTTGAAATTTATCATGAGTTTTACGGTGAAGAAAAACGTTGCGAGGAAACTTGCACACACCTTCGAATAAATTCAATACTACTGGGACAGAGAACAGCACTCTGAGGTTTACCTTATGTAAGGTATCTTCTATGGTAAAAGCAGCAAATAGGAGGTAGCGAATCGAGTATTACAGTATATGTCAATGTGGTGTTACACACGGCGGTGTGCGGATAGTTCGTGCGCTATCAGATATCGGCGCCTGCTCCAAGCGCTCTCATCACCCTATACGGCAGCCAGAAACACTACAGCTGTCACGTCACGTATCTCATCAGACTAAGATTTCATGCAGTTAAAAATTAATAATTGATTTATTGCAACTGAATAAATTATTAGCTTCTATTACATACTTACTCGTATCATAAATTAGTGGTATCGATTTAGTTGTGTAAATGACGTGAAGCCTAGTGGTTAATAAATTTTAAAAATGAATTAATTAATAAATCAATTTAAATTTATGAGCTAAATTAGGTACTTACATTACAAACTTGCAATGAGCTTTAGGTGAAGGAAAACATTGTGAGGAAACATGTAAGCAATCCACCTACGAAGAAATTCAATGGTGTGAGTGAAGCTCCCAATTCACACTGGGCTTGCGTGAGAAATACGGCCTAAGCTCTCTCATTCTGAGTGGAGGAATTTGTGCTGCAAAGGGACGTATATAGGCTGGTATGATAATGGCAGATTTAGTCAAAAGGTCGGCTCGCAGGCTACTTTTGTAGCCAGAATTATACAGAAAAGAATTGGTTACTTTGCAACCATTATGTTTTTGTTTCTTACTCGTAACATTATATACACCACTTCGAGTAAGTAAGGGGCTCGTAGGTAAGTATGCGACTACGCCTGGAACTAATTAGTTGGGAACCACCATTTATTGATAAGAAGAAGAGATTGAAGTAGAAAGCTGTTGGGGAATATTGCCCCCTATAAAATTTTTGGTTGCCTGTATCAATTTATTTATCAGGACATTAATTAGATGCGAGTTCGCAGTCAGACGACCCCAGCAATTAACATTGTCGTATGTGAAAAAAAATGAATTTATGTGACATTATTGATTATTTCCAGACATTTTAAGCAATAAAATAAAAAAAAACCGGCCAAGTGCGAGTCGGACTCGCGCACCGAGGGTTCCGTACAAATTTATATGTATCTATGAACATCCAGTCTTAGCAGACCCCTGCTCCTAAGCAAAATGTGCGCAGTGTGGGATCATTGTAGATTGGGTACTGATATAGACAGACAGACAAAAAAATGTATGCTTTTCGCAATTTTTCCTTTATCTGTGCTATAAGACCTTGCTACGTGCCAAATTTCAAGATTCTGAGTTCACGGGAAGTACCCTGTAGGTTTTGATTCCCTTGCGAGTGTCGTCAATTTGCAGAAAATTGCGGCATAAAAGGCTATATCTTTTGATTGCGTTAAAAATTTATGCTTTTCGCAATTTTTCCTTTATCTGTGCTATAATACGTTGCTTCGTACCAAATTTCAAAATTCTGAGTTCACGGGAAGTAAGTACCCTGTAGGTATTGATTCCCTTGCGAGTTTCGAAAATTTGCGGAAATTTGCGGCATAAACGGCTGTATCTTTTGATTGCGTTGGCTTAGAAGTTTGATTTTTTTACAGCTCCAAGGGACCGTAGACCTGAGTATTTAATATAAATTTCAGCTTGATACCTCCACGCGTTCCTGAGAAAAAGGGTCTTGACAGACAGACGGACGGACGGACGGACGGACAACAAAGTGATCGTATAAGGGTTCCGTTTTTTCCTTTTGAGGTACGGAACCCTAAAAAAAGTAGTTCCGACGATGTTTATTGCTGCGGTCGATTAAAAGAGGTACACCCACGCCTCCGGCCGTCGCGTCGCGTATCTCAGTCGGACGAATATATAGCTTTACATTAGCACCTCTTAAGTTACGCCTGATGCTATCCTGGACTGCACTGCTGCACGCAACTTAATGCTAACTACTTAGTGCGATTTACCTACTTGATTGGACTAATTACTAAACTAAACGGGACTTATCACGCACTAAATATTTATTTATTTACCTCGACGTTTCGGCCACATTGATTGGACTCAACAAGTAGAGTTACAGAATTGCGAGTCACATAACATAAGCCTATGCTGTTCCAGTATCAGTTTAATGTTCCACATTAAGAACAATAAATGTCGGGCTAAGCTTAATGTTTTACGTGACACTGTGGATCAATAATACAGTATTGGCATTGGACTCGTATTGCCATAGTTAAGTTTCCTTAGCTTGTAAGTATTACCGAAGTGCTTTGTCGGTGACATAAGTAAGAACGGTGCAGTAGTAAAGTAGTGCCATCCTTTGGGATGGCTTGGGGGCGCCGGGCCTTGATGCGCGGAGGAAGTGCGCACAAGCCTGTCGCAGGCAAGCCACTTCGGACCTTAATGTCACGGGTTGCTTTACTTGACTTACTTGACATACTTGACATATTAGCCAGAGAAACTGAGTTAAAATTTGCGAAAAGCGAAGATTCCTGTGTATTTCAAATAACAATTTTCAAGTTATTTTTAAATTATAAGCTGGAGTCGAAAAAGCGTATTTTGCAGTTTGTGTAATATAGGTACAGTTTACAATATTACATACTTAATTACTTTTCTTCAGAGTATCAACAGTACTTTTTGTAATGCCATTGGACGAATCCTGCGAAATTAAACCTCTATAAGGTAAACGTGCCAATGCTCGACACCTCAACCTCAACGCCTAGTCAGTCGATGACAGCCATTTTGTCACCTCTCTTACTATGAACGACATAAGATTGAAGGTGCCATGTATTGGACGTTTACCTTACCGGCTGCCAAAATAACGGATCACTTTGTATGGCGCTTCAGCAGCCAGTGTTATACACAATACTGTCAAAAACACAAAAAGGATCATACAGGTAAATATTTCAATGATAACTGCACATAACTAACTATTGAGTTATAATAAGTTTTGATTGTTACCAGAAGTATTGTGTAGCTTAGGTGCGTATAAAATAACGGTATTCAATCTGTGCATGCCGTCATGATTTTATCGATAACGAGATACAGTGGAGTCGTGAGTGAGCGGACTGTCGTGCGGCGTGTGGCGTGTGGCGGGTGAAAACTGACTCACGACTGTCGACTGTTTGGTTTCGGCGCGTGGCATTGTCTTTGTCTATAATGTTTTGCTAAACCGAGTTTCGAAGAAAATACAACAGTTACAACATAGGCTGTTTACGTAGCGATGATGTGTTGATACTGGCCGGGCCATGCGTCACCCGTTCGTGACAACTGCCCAAAACATTCATATACACTGTAAAAAAATACGAAACAAATAGTTATAAAATTACTTACTATCAGAAATAATGTCCCCATAGTAGCACCATGTAACTCCTGATCTGCATCTGATACGTAACGGCGGTGACAAGGTACAGACAGCGATTGCGATCGCAGCCGCCGCGCTGCGTAGCGGAATGCAATACCGGCCCTAAATCCCAATGTAAACATTCCACCCGCACCCCGGCGACTGGTAACTCAATATTCGGCTAGCGGATCCGCAATAGGGCTGATATATACAGGATATCACAAAAGTAGTTCGGAATATTTATTGTCAGATATATATGTGTCAGATGTATGTAAATTTTTGTCTAACATTTATTGTAATATTCTGAGTCCTACGAAATATTACATTTTTACTACAAAGAGATCATTTCTATGTTTTGAATTTTAATTAAGTATTTAGTAAATCGGATCTGAATTCAGTTAACCGCGTTTAACACTCCAAATTTTTTTTACTCACCTGTAAAATACCTGTTGATAAAAAATTATGAAAAATGCAGACAACCCTAGCACTCCCTTCATCAGTGCGAATATCAGGCCCTCCTTTAATAAAACATCTCGATAATGAAAAGTCAGGCAGTCACGGAGGGTGGCGCGGCCGACGCGGGAAACTAACTTTTATGACCTCGCGCCCAGCCGTTAAAATTAAACGACAACTTGCACTTGCCAATAAATATCTTAATGGTATAGAATCAGAAAGTATCTCGGGGTTGCGCTCAGCCTAAAAATGACCTAAGTGGTGGCGAGGGAGCGATGAAATGTATTTTAGGAAGGTTAGAGAAGGTCTGCAGTGGCGGCGGGCGGAGGCAGCGGTGGTTGAGGCGGCATTTGACATTTATTGCGTTTTATTCGCGGCGACACGTGCGAGGCCATCTGCCGCTAGGCGCGTTACCTCTCGTGTTCACTTTAATGAACAAAACGCAAATAATTGCGGCCTTCGGAGGAAATGTTAACGATGTGCAATTGTCACTGGATTAACAATTCATGACACTGAAGCATGCGATGGGCACTGAGATGTGGCGACCCAGACCACTTATAATAAGAATAAATAAAATCATTATTTAAGTGGTCACAGTTTGTGATTGGGCTTGAATCGAAATCATATCTAAAGTTATTGCTCTTGCTCATGGATACCTACTTATACCTAATAGACCTCAAGAGTAGGTAAAAGAATAATAACAGATCTTTGAGTGACTCTCAACTCATTGAATTAAATGAATATGAAATATGAGTCGCAATAGAGGTACTCCTACGTTGAAGTTATACTTCTAGTGACGTGACGGTTTAATTACGGTTGAGCCGCCGTAAGAATAGGCGTTCTTACTCCAAGCAGATACTAGAGTACGATTCTACCACTCAACTTCATGGTATTTTTTTATAAATGTAATTTAATTACGACAAAATTAGTGATTCTCGGAGCGTTATACATATGCAAATGCCGGCGCCGGACGTCGCGCGTCGGCGGCGAGGACCTCCATCGGCGACGTCGATTTCAATTCAAAATGGCGCCACTGGGTTTTATTGCCGACTCGATATCTAACGCGCTGCTCAACCAGTAAACACTTCCCGTCACCTACGTGCATCAATTAACATAATTTTTAGGAGTGTCATTGCTACTATATTAATTTCAAGTCACTGGGGAAAGATCTAGGAGTTAAACTGCCTGTATCACTTAACAATATCTTTATATCGATCTAAATAGGACAATCCAAAGCGGCTTATCAAGCAGTTTCTTATTTGGACTTAAGTGATTTATTGCTGGAAGCGTGAGTGATCGCCGGGCTGCTATCGCGATGAATTGGCGGCGATCGTGATATCTGCGCGGGCGCACAATGCATCGTTACGGTAGAACAAAAAACTTGACCAGGCTGCTTGCGGTGCGACAGCGCAAAACCAGTGCCTATATATCAAAATGATAGCAGTGAAACTGAAACAGTATTTACTTAAATGAAAGATAGGAAGTTCAACTTCAATCTACACAAACTGCGCAATCTTTTGCATTCTTTCACTTTCGCGCGAGCGCTACTTGTAAATGCGAAAGTGCTCGTACCTACCTATAGAAATATACTCGTTGCTATGCTACTTGTAAATGCGAAAGTGCTCGTACCTACCTATAGAAATATACTCGTTGCTATGCTACTTGTAAATGCGAAAGTGCTCGTAGCTACCTATAGAAATATACTCGTTGCTATGCTACTTGTAAATGCGAAAGTGCTCGTACCTACCTATAGAGATATACTCGTTGCTATGCTACTTGTAAATGCGAAAGTGCTCGTACCTACCTATAGAGATATACTCGTTGCTATGCTACTTGTAAATGCGAAAGTGCTCGTACCTACCTATAGAGATATACTCGTTGCTATGCTACTTGTAAATGCGAAAGTGCTCGTACCTACCTATAGAAATATACTCGTTGCTATGCTACTTGTAAATGCGAAAGTGCTCGTCGAGTACCTACCTATAGAAATATACTCGTTGCTATGCTACTTGTAAATGCGAAAGTGCTCGTACCTACCTATACGTTGCTATGCTACTTGTAAATGCGAAAGTGCTCGTACCTACCTATAGAAATATACTCGTTGCTATGCTACTTATAAATGCGAAAGTGCTCGTACCTACCTATAGAAATATACTCGTTGCTATGCTACTTGTAAATGCGAAAGTACTCGTACCTACCTATAGAAATATACTCGTTGCTATGCTACTTCATTCATTACTTTATTTATTCGTTAATTCATGTTTATAGTTCGAAAGGAAGTTACCAAGAGGTAATAATTATAAAGGTCACCAAATACATTATTGAAGCTGAACTCTTATTGTTTGCCATCGAATATTCGATATATTGTTTAAATAGGGTGTCTTGCTGTGTTGTTTACGAACTCAAAATTTCTTCCGGTTTTTGGCCGTTGAGACACCTGCCGTTAATTACTTGTTAATATAATACATATATTATATTGTACTTGCCTAATTTATGCATTCATGTGCTTTCGCAAATGCAAAATTGCAAATTAGAAAGGTAGGTTATATGTAATGTATTTATTGGTTATAGCATGTACCTGTCCTAACCCCGGCGCCACACATATTACAAATGTTTCAACACATATTTGAACACATATTTGATCTATGGTTGATTGTATGGATGTTCTATTGAACAAATAAGCAAATACCGGTGCTACACATGTGATCAAATAACTGTGTTCAAACATTTGTAATATGTGTGGCGCCGGGGTAAGAGTAATTGAAAACAAGTCCGTGTTTGATGAGGTCAGGCTAAAATTATCATTAGTTAAATGAGCCAACCACAACAAGACGGTTACTTTATTTTACTAGCAATATCTATCTCATGTGTGTCCAAATTAATTAACAAAATAATCTATCCGCTCTGACATCACTGAGCGAGTATTTTAGCAATAAAACTAATGGCCGAGATATAGACGCAATATGCCAATTAACGTGATTGGGTTAACGAATCGAACCCAATTAAAGTGATCGTCAAGCGTGACTCGTGCTAACTCAAAAATATTGATTCTAACACCCATCTACATTATTGTATGATAAGTATCATCAAAAGTGCTTAAGAATATTTTTTACCCCTCGACAGTTTTGAATATTTCAATATAGATAGGTATATATATTACTGCCGAGTCAAAACATCAAAGTTGTCTAGGGATAGTGAGTTAGTATTCCAAGATTTTTTTGATGTGTGTACATTCGAATCTTAATTAAATATAAATATTAAACCGAAAAATAGCTATAAAATTTAGCGCGTGCGGGACCCTAAATAATCTATTTGGCTACTGAATACAAATGGGATTAATTGACAAACAAGCAGATTATCAGTAGATTTGAAATTATTTATTTGATAACATTCAAACACTTAAAACCTATTTCCAAATAAATAGTATATATTACGAAATCCTGTCACAAAATCTGTGCAACAAAGGGCCATCAAACGCGACGGGCCGGCGCGCCGCGCCTCGGAATAGTAAATTAGATGAGTGGCGCACCTGTGTGGCCCGCCGGGAAAAAATGTGGGCGCACCCTGGACTAAACGAATTATAACCACTACCTGAGACTTCCTTACGTGACTCGCCATCTCTTCGGCAACCATATATTCTTCTAAACCATACAAGTCTTCCTCTCCGAGGCGTGTCCCATCGGAGATCTTTACGATCACGCAATGTACGAACAACAGACCGCAATTCTCGAGGGGTGGTGATTTCTAATAATCGACGTATTAGTCAAGTAGTCCCGCCTTCATTCTCAGGTGCATTTTTGTATTGAAGAAACGTCTATGTTTTTTGTTGTGTTTTAAAAGCCTTCACATTGCTAGGAAGTTTCCCAAGATTTGTTAATGAGATGATTTTTGATTAGTCATTTTATGTCGTTATAATTTTCTGGGCCGCGTTGGAATTTAAATCGGTAAGATACGGCAACATTTTTTTTCTTGGACACAAGACTGTTGGTTAATGCGGTGATGAACCTCCCCAATTATAAGATGTTTTACTGTTTATAGTCAGATGATAAAGAAAGGAACCTTTTTTACAAGGTTTGCAATACTTGCAATGTTCAACTTAAAACATGTCTTGTTATTTTTTGTTCTTTCTATAAGGTAACCGTCCTAGTGCTAATGCCCAATAGATGACGCCCTGCGTCAACTCTATCACTAATGAAATGACATTAAATCAAAGACGGCAACTGGAACAGTGAGTGACTAGCATTCGGACGCCTACCCCATCTAAACATTATATCTCAGTGGTCTTATGATGTTTGCTTCTGTTGAGTGATTTTGTGCACAACCGATTATGAAATCGAATTCATGCAAAATGTTCCTGCCTCTGTATAATTCACATCAGAAGTGACTTAGCGCACTAAATTCCAAAGATATACTTAGCTGGGCTGGTGGGACCAGTATGATTAGGCGCTTATTTACTACCCACAATGACTCTCCTCCTACGTAACTGTTTAGAGCCACCTACTAATCTACATGCGGCTCGAACAAGATTTCATTAGGGACTAGGATTCTGTTGTAGCTTGGATATTAGCTTTTGTGCAAAATGGACGTGGCGTCTTAGTAATTGACAGGCAAGTCGATGGCACCTGATCAGTGGGTGCATAGGTCGTGGTATCGCTCGCCGGCCGCCTTTTGTTCTCGCTGAGTAATGGGCGCAGTATGTGGTTGCGCCGTTGGTGATAACGCGGCGCCGCGTGATAACCTGCGCTGCGACCGAACCCTGCGACGAGTCTGAGAATGTGACCACATTCCTTAGATACGAATGCTTGCCAAAAGCTCCGGGAACTAAAACAAAACAACACACTTGCGATGGAGTCACTACTCGACCGCAGTCCCGTCTAATCATCTCTGAGGAAAAACATATTTATGTGGTCGGTCTTTGATTGCAAATAAATATTCTACATTTATAACAATGCAAAGTTTTTCATTGTATTGTAAGTAGGTACACCTTTTGTACAAACAAGACGGCCTCATATGCCAATCATTGTCATTATGATCATGCTACTTAGAGTTCTTGTATTTACTGCTTTTAGATAAAATCAATTACCAAAGTTGACCATAGTAATGTATAATTTTACCAAATACGGCGCTCGATCGGTATGTTAGTGGGAAGACAGTGATTTCTTTCAATGACGAGATATCTTGATAAGTGTACACGTTGCTTATTTAAGGCGATGTCAACTTTCCTTGCAGAGTTAGAGGCAAAAAACATAATGACAAGCCTTTGGTGAAGGGGCTTCTTAAAAGGACAACAGAATCGCATTAAGTTTAGCACATGGGCATGTCCTGTTGGAAATATGCGTACCTATTTCTTGTCATTTGATCCAAAATGGAAATCACAGATGCTTGCGAATTATTAGCTGGCTAAGGAGGCATAAAGTAGCAACATCCACGCCATTATTAGCAACTGTAAGCATCTTCTTGTATTGTTACTTAAAACGGTCCAAACGATGTCTAGTTTTATTTTTTGCACAGTTAATAGCACTGGTTACAGTGTTCAATATACGATAGGTTATCATAATTATCATCTAAGTAATATCCATATTTCTGCATTGATAAATAATGTGATAACCCCATTAAAAAGCTAGTGTAGAGAATGCAGTTATCTTAATGGTTTTGTAACGATGAAGTCGCTTTGACTATCAACAAGGACGTTTCAACGGCATGTCCTTGTCACTATTATTACTCTTACCGTAGGCAGACACACACAGCCTTATTCTGTTAAGTGTACTCGTATCCATCCTAAAATCTTATTTCGATGCAGAGTCTGTCTGTTGAATTGGTCACCTAATATGTTTAAAGTAATGAACAGTTTTTCAGTATTTAAACATAGGTATATCTAAATAAATATGTATAGTTAACCGATAAGTTTCTTACCCATCCTAAATTTAAGTGTCAGTTTTGTGTCTTAAAATTTACTAGTAAATGTGACAGTCAGCCTTATCGTATAGAAACTTTTTTTCAAATACAAACTGACAAAAAATAGGAAAGCACTACATATCGGATTAGAAAATCTTGTTCTCTCCAGATATCCGTCAGGTTATTATAAATATGTATATGGCTGGTTGTGTACATTTTTAATAAAGTATGCAGGGCTGATTTATGGCTAGAGCAGATATCCGCAACATGCGCCGGCGCTGCGCCGTATAAGGCGCTCGCAAAGGCAATGCTCGGTGACGTCAACGCAGAAAATTGCAGCACAGCAGTAGGGAAATGTGGAAAATGAGCTAAACGATTTTTGCTATCCATTTTCCCTAAAACCATAGCATTTGATCACAGCTTCTCCTATTGATAATATATTTAGAGTAATGCCTCACCTAAATACTTGAGTGTTTTACCGTTAGGTACTTAACGTCAAGCCATTATTAATTGCGTAGCATAAGTATCTCTTGGTTCTTTTGTATTAGTGTATATGTAGTACCAATGTACTCCATAAAGTTACTCATGGGTTTTATTTAACAACAGTCCTATAGAAGTAGCTTACAACATACTTCAGCATGTGTAGAAGAAATTATACGAAATACCGTACATGTCATTGTCTTCAAGGATCAAAATTAAAATTTTCCATAATAATTATGTATTTCAAGCTCTTTACGGATTTTACTAATAAATATGTCTTAAAAGTTCATCTCATCATATTTAAGAAGTTTAAGAAAATAAACAATTAGGTATTTCACGATTGATACATGACAATAGGTAGGCGAGTAATTCTTTGCGCATGTAGCCGCTTCCGAGGTAGCAGGGTGGTATCGACGAGCCCTCTTCAAAATCCAAATTAAACGAGTTGGCTCGTATACATGCAATATAGGGAAACTCTTTTGAAAATAAATACCCTTTTTCATGTAGTAGTAACGTCGCCTTGTAGATAAGTTGTCATTTCAAATTAGAAAAACGATAATTTGCTTATTAGTTCTGTATACTTAATATAACTTTCCAGAAGTAGGTACTTTTCTTGAGTTTTTTACCTACAGCTAGTTCGGTCTGGCGGGATAATTACGTCTCTACCTCAAGTGGTCCAGAAGCATGTTGTCTGTCAATCAGTCATAAGTCACGTTGTTGTTTTAGGCATAGGACGCCCTATTCTGCTGCTGCGGTACACTGGGTGGTGCGCGGCGAGCGCCGGCGACACCTGCGCGAGTCAACGCACTGCGGGCCACGTGTGTGGCGGCCGAGATTAACACTCATGCGCATTTGCGTTATTGTTCTCCAATTTGGTATTATTATTACATGTGTGGGATGAGTTTAACTTTAATAAACCATTGTCCAATATTTGATTGTTAGCAGTCGCGGAGATCATTTTGATGAAAGCCCCCGACAAGGTGCTACCACAAAGAAGATCAAGTGAGAAAAGTACGTCATGTCCAATTCTTACTGAACCTTTTTTTGGCATTTATATTTCTTTGATTCTATTGCCTCGTACATAGGTACAGTACATAGGTACAGTACATAGGTACAGTCAACCAATTTGAATCCTAGGCCACTATAGAACCATGCCATAATTCTTCTTCTTCTTCCTTAATGGCGGCCAATAGGCTTGTGCCAATGTCAGTTAATTGCTCTCTTTGGAGCGACGTTGTACGGTGATTGTAGTTTTTGCAACTTGATAGTAAAATTCCAGAAACCACGTGGAGACAACTTGCACATTAAAAAATGTCAGACACGAGAGCAATATAGAATTTTGAGATCACTGTAACAGTTAAGGTTAATCGCCGCATAAAACACTATCAAAATTATACCACAACTAGCCAAAGAAACAGAAATACCAAAATCAGATACTGTCTACATCCGCCATGTTCGAATGCCACAAATCGAATCCCCATGCCATAATTACTCAATTTATCTTCTACGACAGTGATTATAGCGTGAAGTATGTCATGATGACATGTCGATTTTGCGAACATGGTGTCAACAATAATAAATAGGAAAGGAGTTTGCTTATGTATTACGTAATAACTTGAATTGTGACTGGCAGTCTGTCAAAACTTCTTTTTCTTCTCCTACCATGGACCGAACTCGTTTATTACTCTTTACGTCTATTTGAATGTTGTGATCAGAAAGTTGTTAATCCTTTAACCTGCACTGACGTTGTAATTATGTACTTAGTAGTTAATGCGGCGGGGTACTATAGTGGCTTAGGAATCTAACTGTGCACTTTGAAAAAGCAAAAGCCGTGCGCTTTATTCTGATCATACACAAATCGGTATTTTAAACACTTGACTTAGCGTAATAATTAAGAGCCTAAAGATAAAGCTGTTCAATAGGTTACCGTTACTAGATAAACTTCAAAAATAATATATTTTTTTTTATCTAAGTATTCTAAGTGGCATAATAGAACAGGTAGAAGCCTATTGTTGTTGGGAACAGGTAGGGTAGATAGAATATCTTAAGTTTTTTGACAACCTCTTCTCAAGCTTTTGTTTTGAAATGAAGTTTTTGTGAATGTATTTTGAGGACCAAATAAAATTGGGTATAAATGTCAGAAATTATTTAGCATAAGTAGTCAGTAAGTAGTACAGATGAGTGGAAACAGATGTACATTTCAAATTACAATACAATACAATAAGACTCTTTATTGTACACCACAAATATTACAATAAATATAAACAAGTACATGAAAACATAAGGTAAGCAATGGGTGTGAGTGTGTGTAAGTGCTTGATGTTTTCACTTTAAATAACGTTTACTTTCTCCTTTAAATATTGCCAAATGTTAGGCAATATCTTGGTTCGTAGGCGTATCGTAATAGGTACTAAAATTAAATACTTATCTTCAATTTCCTTACAGTTATTGCGTTCATCTGTAATGAATAATAAAGGTATTTCATTGTGACAATGGGAATGAGATTGATTAGATAATTCGTATCTCACGGTGCAGCCTCGCCGTGGGAGCCGCTCCGTCGGCGGCGCAGACGCAGCCTCGCGCTGATTAATGGCGCTGTTCGCTAATTGGCGCTTTCGTGCCGATTGTGCTGTGTTATTGTCCGAACGTTCAGAACAGTTTGACATTTGCACGAAACCTTTACTGCGAAGCAGAAGCAAGGTACCGTATAACGGTTCTCGTAATTCATTATTCTATTAGCTGCTAGGATTTGCTTAAGGACAGACATTCTTCAAAATATTGCATTGAATTTGTCTTGCATTACATAAGAGGTAGTTGGTACTTGGATTAAGCATCTGAATAGATACAATGTTAAGAATAGCGGCGTCGCTGAGCCGGTGGAGAATGGTGAGCCGCTGTCAGCGCGCTGCTCCAGCGCAGCCTTACGGCCCATTGTCTGGGAACAAACACAGGAAACTGTAAAGTCGAAAGTCCGCTTGTTAGACATTTCGCGGTACGGACAGGTAGGTCGCAGGTGTCACTATTGTCATTGTACTATAGAGAGCTCCACTGGAGCTGTAAACACGAATATAAACAATGTCAAGCATCCATAAAGAACCTACAATAGCGCGGCAATAGCGGTTTGACAGAGATCGTTATGAAAGAAGAGGAAGTTGTTTATTGAGAGAGCAGAGATTTGGCAAAGTGCGCGCTGAGCCGGGATGTGTCAATTGGATAGTGTCGGAGTACATTGTTCCGAAGACAATGTATCTGTGTTGGCACAACATCTCGACCATTACTTTTAAAGCTAATATTACTTATTTATTTTCACTCCTATACTATGGCTGTTTCTGATCCACTTGACTAATTTTATTTATTCAAAAAATCATTTTTATATAGGTATTGTAAAATATATAAAATATAAACCTAGTTGTTAGTGTAGAGATTTTTTCGCAAACGTTGTTCTCTCTTATGAATTGTAAAATATTAGAATGTGCCTCCGAATTTTTCTATTAAAACGAGTCTGTGCTCAAGAACTAAGTATATAGTTAATCTATGCTTTTAAAAACCCTGTTCTAATTCAAGCTAAATGTCCTAGTGTTTGACATGATAATGCCCAGTAAATGACACCCTGCTGCCACCTGTACTGCTATTACTAGATGGCAATTACTGGGCAGTGACCGGCCGTCGAACGTCTGCCTTAATATTACACATACAGAAAGCTTATACATACTCATTTAATCAGATTTGATAGCTTTTTGCAAGCTTTCTATCTTTTTGAACCCCTGTGGCAGTTTTTTAACAAACGTCTTTAATTTGTACGTTCAATGAAGGGCGGAGGGTAGCGTAATTTTAGAGCGGCCAGCCCTCGAGACCGATCGATACGCGCCGCCATTTTGGATTTCCCGACCAATGCGCGTAGCCATGGAAAGCCGTTGCCATGACAACGCGCCGCTTCCTGAAGGGGAAAGTGACAGGGAAGGCTTTACTGACTTTTTGTTCTTTGTCTGGTTATGTGAACAGTATACATGGTATGTAAGGGTGTAGGAATTGTAGGATAGTGCTGCGTAATAGAAGTCTTGAGTTTTATTTTTTTACCAGTGCGGTCCGACTTTGTCCTCGTAAGCGGTGCTTTTACCTTCTGATACCAAGAAACATTGACTTTTTATTTCCAATGCATGACAGAGGATTGACATTTTTGATGTGCTTGTTGTATCTATATGCCTGCCTGTAACATCGTAGCTCCGTATAAACGGATAGATCGATTTAGACGCGATTTATCTTTAATAAATAGTTAAGTCGTAATAGCTAGTTAAGTCGTTGATCGTGGTGATGATGATGAGTATTGACACTCGAAATTAAATACATATAGGTGGTTTTAAAATTTTCAAGTTTTAGTTAATCTTCATAATCTTCGGCCTATAAACAAATATACGTCCCATTGTACGCGCGGGCCTCCTCTCTGAATGAGAGAGCTTTGTCTGTAACTCCAAAGAGGGCCAGTGCGGATTGAGAACTTTACACACAACATTGGATTGATTTAGAGCTGTATAAAGTAATTAGTATGTGTAATTTTTTGGACTTGAATTCCGAAAAACTCAGAGGTGCGTGCCCGGGTATCAATATTAGCTGCTTGAGAGCCCATACGTCAAACCATTAGGCTCTGCTATTCATTCTGTGTCAATGGTTACCAGGCGGACGAGCTATTTGTAATTGTACAACCGAAAATGGATCATTAAAGTCTAATAATAACGAGTGCAACCATGAGTGGACCCGAATCACCCCGTAGTTAGCCGAAGATTAACTGAAACACCGAAGAAAGCTGAATGACGCGCGGAAATCCAAGAAACTCTGAATTTTTACTCTCACGACACTTCGAGTGATTTATGGCTGAAACTGAAACCACTGTGCAATTTCTTCGCTGAACCGAAAATCGAAATCAAAGCTTCGTGCGGTGGCTGCTGTGCCATTTCTATTAATTATCGAAGAAATTAACACCTACCTACAGAAATATTTCTCTATTGTAGCTTATATATGGTTCGTTCGATCCATGATGATATATTTAAAATTGATGTCTTATCAATTCTATCGTAGTGATTTTAGCTAGTGAACTGGGACGCACCAAAAAAAAATAACCTATTGTTTTATATTTTTTTTGGAAAGAATAGGATATTTTAAGATATCATTTTCATCGATTTTGAATTTGGTTGAGTATTTAATTTTTATATTTTTTTTAAGAAATATGTTGGATGACGTCACAGTGAGAGAGCCACGTTCCATTGCCTGGAAAAATTCAAGTCGTACATAACATAATCTGTGGCACTACTGATTTGTCTTGTCACTGTCAATAATACAAGCACGGCTTAGGGTCCTAAATGAACCGTGACAAAATAGTTTTATTTATTGCTCTTCTTTTAGCTTCGATTATTCCTGTTTGTTTAATGGTGTGATAGTAAATAGATATTTTTTATTAAAATCTGATATTTCAATTTTTTTATATTTACTTGTAGGTAACGTAGTAATTTAATAATTAAATTTGTAAAAATACATTGGAAATACTCGTATACATTTCGGACTTTACGATAAATGACAACTATTTAAAGCCAGGTGCGCATCATGTGATTAAAGTTCTGTCTTTGTCTATCTTTGCTATTATAAGCAGGACAGCAACATTTCAAACTGTCAATTTGCTTTAGAGTGTAGACCTGCTTTATATCTGCCTTTGTGACGATTCACTGCAGGGGTCAAATGAAGGTCATTACTTAAATTTGCTTTATTTAATTCAGTTTATCATATTTTTGGAATCTGATTTCTGAAAACGCTTCACAAAGCCTATTTCTCCAAACGGTTTTCGATTTATTATACGTTGTCAAAAATTGGGACATCCCAATTGAGTAACGGAGGCGTTGAGTTAGTTCGAGACTGCAAAGAACGGGATTCAGGAACAATACTGGCGAGTTGACTGTGCTTCCACAAATGCTGAAATAAACTGCATGTTTATATTAAAACTGCAACAAATTAAATGACAATACTAATGTGATAAATTAGTTGCATGTAGCGCTTTCTGGAAATACGTAATGTAATGTGAAACACTTAGCTATTGTTGGCATCCTGCTTCGAATTGGCACTTTAAATGCAGCGCCAACGAGTTAAGTGTATCAAGACGTGTGCCAACTACTGACCTACAAACAATGCGTTTGCTTCGTTTTTAGTTGATTTTTAGTAGTTTCATTTTGTTTTGTCTGGGGAGAGTAATGAAGACGCAGACTAATTTGTCACTCTTAAGTGACTTTAAATCTTAGGTACTTAGGTAAGGTGCGGCCACCAGTAGCTTATACTTGTACGGATGGACTAAGAACTGATTATTAAGATTTCCAAACTGCATTAACACAGCAAGCAGGGCAGTGATCCAGTGATGTTGCTCGAGGGAACTTATCAAAGCGGAAGTATTTCGCGCCGGAAGTGAGCTCGATTGTCTTTTTGTTGCTTTTTTTAGCGAGGGGACATTGAGGTGTATCTTTTCGTAGTATATGGACAAAAAAGAGATTCAAACTTTTGAAGAATATTTCTAGAAATTGTATTTAGATCCCTAAAATTGTATTTGTAGACATGTAAATTTGACAAAAGCATGTGATTTTGTAACAAAGATCAACAATAAAGATATTTCCCGTGCAATAAAAATCAGTTTAACTTATTTTCAGACAGAAAGGAAAATTACGACGTCAATAAAATCGGACATATTTTTGGTGTAACAATATTGTTGGCTCCTCCGTAGCAGGTGCTACGAAGCGGTTACGAAATAAACGAACGGATTTTAGTATCGGCAGATCATCTGATGTGGTGTTTTATCTGGTCGGTAGGCGTGTCCGTGGCGGCGCGAGACAATGATCTATTTTTACGTGGATCGCGTAAAGAGGCGGCCACGTGGCGGGCAGCTGCGCGGCGCACGTGCCGCTTATTTATACTGCGACGCCGACGCCGACGCCGGCGCTGCCTATACTTCACTGTAGGTACACAAGGATCCTATTGTTCCAGTCGTGCCTTAGCTAGATACTTACCAAAATAACACTGAAAGTCATAGAGTAAAATGTAACGCCATTTTATCGGCTTTCAAATTACAGTCCATTGACTAATCGCCTATACAACAGTAGATCGAAGTGAAAATTGCTGAAATTTTTCGCGTTATGTTATTAAAAATCTTTTTTTTATGTCTTCTTCGGAGTCTTATCAAACCAAACTATTTGTTAAGGTAAGTACTTATGTCAAACTTCATCAAGCTCATTAATTTTCATTCGAATGTAGATATCTTAAAGACAACAGACGTAAGTATAGAATACGGAGGCATGAACATTTTCTTCATATTTCAAAATTAGTACGCATTGCTCAATATTGTCCACCGGAACGACGATGTCAGCTCAATTTTTACTTTCAGGTTAAATATGAAAGATTCGTGGAAGCTGTGACTGAAAAAAAATTCAGGATGTCGCATTTTTCTAGTGGGAGTGACGGTGCAGAAGGCGCGACAGGCGGACGGACGGCGAAATATGAACACCCCAGAGGGTTATTAATCTGGTCAATTATTGTGAAACCGGCGCACACGCTTGCGCGGAGTATCTTGTTTGTCACATCCGCTCTAGGAAGGGTTGCCACAAGTGCCGGCGCGTATCATTTCGATCATCTATTCAGATTTGATTAAAATTATTAATACGAGAGTCAATTTATTTCGTAACCAAAGTGAACATCCTGAATGGGTATTCATTCATTCATTTATGGACGAACATTGGAATTATTTGACTATACCTAAGTACGTATAAAATGCTAATTTCAGCTTGTTTATCCCTGAATAAGTTAAAGTATAGTAGGTACTTGATTGTAACGTATGTAAGTTCCAACAGCAGTAAAAAAAAATTTGAAAGTGTAACGTACAGTTTTAAAGTGTATTGTTATTTTTTGAACTTTCAAAGTGGATTTTATTGCAATTCAAACTGCAACTATATGTTGTAATATATTATATAGCTACTATACTTCTGATGTGGATATTTCTCGTACGTAAACTAGTCATCTTAAAGCAGAAGACTATGGTTTTGCCGCTGAGCATAGGTCCGCGGCCAGCGCGGGCCGAGCCCTGCGCGCGCGCCGCTCCAATGAGCGCGGACAGGTGTGCCCGGCTGCCGCGCTTTTCATACAAAACCAACGTTTCACATTATAAAAGGCACCTCCTTTCATCCCACAACCTACCATCTTGAATGCCCATTAATTTGCCAACACAATATTTTTAGTGCACGGCTCGCGTGTAATATATCGTGCCCACGTGTCGCCGTATGTCGCTCGACGAGCGGCTGCGTAAAATTATTTTCGTTCATGTCACAAGATACAACACTCATCTGGACGTTTTCCTTTAAAAATCACGCCAGTTGGTGGCTATATGTAGTCATTGTGCCGCATCCGGTGGAAACGCCGCGCGCGGCGGGGAAAGCTGGGCGGGCTTACGCACCACTGATTGTGAGCCGCACTATAAACTGCGTGTGCACTGAAACTCAATTTATTAAATGGCAAATTCTTATTTCTAAATGTAGAATGTGTACTTTATAGTTTTTACTGGATGCCCACCTACACACCCCCCTATTCATATGAGAATGGTTCCTAGAGCGGTAAATAATAGTCGACGTTAATGGGCAGGAAAACGGACCACGAATGTAAATCATAGGTTACTTAAACGCGACGTGTTACTGCTTTAAGACTTACTTAAGACAGGATTTTACAACATGTTTAATACGAGTATTTCTCATCAAAGCAAAGTTATATCTGGATTTGCACATCTATCAACAACTCTCATATGACTACTGTAGCTACGCCGCAGCGGCACAGGCGCATTTTTCAACCGTGATTTTTTTACCAGCATTTTAATGTTTTCCGCGCCAACATCATCCATCATAATAGGTCTATGTTTCAGTATAACGATAATAATGTTTCATTAGTTTATTTCAGTAGCCTTGTTACTTCGGGGCTGGATATACAATACGCAATAAATTTCTATATTGCGGTTGTTAATTTCGAACATCAGCGCATAAGCCGCACGTGAAATATTACAAAACATAATATTTTTATAGCTGACTTGACTTTTTAATGGTTGCTATCTCAACACCAGATTGTGATCAAAGGAGGTTTTAACTAAATTATTGTTCGAATAACACTACGCATACCTATCTGGTCTTAGAGTTGGAAAAATGGCTAAATGTAATGCGACTATATAAATGAACTTTTTTTTTATTTCGGTGTATTATTCAGCTACGAGGTGAATGATTTGGGATCTATGATGTTACAGTATACCTTTCGACGGTAAATTCAATATTGCAATGTCATCATTTTCTGGGATGAAAAAGTGCAGACTCCAGGAGACGACGGATATTTTTATTATAATGACTAACAATTATGGATCCTGTTATCTGAAATAAATACAATTTGAATTTGAATTTGAATTTGATATTACATTTGTGGAGTCCTCAGTCAAGCGTCAGTCACCGACGTTTTTCAGTTAACTTCATTATCATATAATTATTTTTAAGTAAGTAGCTGTTGCCCGCGCCTCCATCTATTAAGAATTCGTTTATTGCTCTCCCACGGGTTTTATTTATTTTTCCAGGATAAAACTATCCTAAATATGTTCTTTTCAAAATCTCAAAGTATCTCCATATACGAAATATAAAGTATCTAACTCAATTCAGCGGTTTAAGCGTGAAGGTAACAGACAGACAGAGTTACTTTCGTATTTATAATATTAGCATGAAAGTATGGATGAATTACACAAAAATGACTAAAACCTTGCAAAAATAAGCACGATCATGAGACGAGTTTTGTTCCTTAATGAAAGAAAACTTTAATTGATCATGCAGTCTCTCGTGACAACGAGCACTGACGACCTCAATAATACTAAAGAAAACTTTAATTGATCATGCAGTCTCTCGTGACAACGAGCACTGACGACCTCAATAATACTAAAGAAAACTTTAATTGATCATGCAGTCTCTCGTGACAACGAGCACTGACGACCTCAATAATACTAAAGAAAACTTTAATTGATCATGCAGTCTCTCGTGACAACGAGCACTGACGACCTCAATAATACTAAAGTTTACTTTTGCGGTGTCAGCTAGCTAAATATGTATAATATTATTTACATGAGTTCAGTTTAAACCTCTCTCTGGAAAGATCCATCAGATATTATGTCTCATCCGCGTCGCTGCCACTGCTGCAGCTGCTCGCTGCCTCCCGCGCGTCCGTCATGCTCAGCTTGCCAACTGAAAGATTACTAATCCATTTCTGTCAATCGTCTAATCAATGTTACATATATATCGCGATCATCGTCTCGATTGTCAGCTGTTTCAACTGTCTCTTCGTCTCTTTACGTCCTCTGTTTATGTACTGAGTAGAACTATGTACCTACTTAGTATTGAGGGTAGGTAGTTGTACTAGCGTTTCAACCGCTATCAGTTGAAACCTTGTTGTATATATTGAAGAAATGAGCCACACCTAACGGAAGGTTTCTATAAAACGATGCAGTGTGCTTGCGATACAATTTCAATTTGTTAAAATTTCATGCTAAGTGTAGCTTATTTCTTCAATATATATGTGATAGAAGTTTAAACGCTCGTAGAACTAACTACCTTTGTGTCCATTTTATTTCGTTTAATCCAATCAGATCTATATTTAACATCTAATCACACTGTTGCGAATCAATTCCCGCATGCAGTCAGTTTCTGACAGTGCGACTATATATCAGAGTCCAATAGTCCGCTTTAAAGTTAAGTATGAATAATTAGTTGATGTTTGTTCAATGTAACAAGAGAAAAAAAGTATTCAATTAATCTGCGCGCGCTTCTATTGCGGCGCACACGCACGAGACTAACGCCGTCGACAACTGTAGTCTGCTCGTCGCGACAGCTGCGCTCCACTTGCCTCACCACCAACGACAACAAGCCACCAATAAACTAACTCTTCCAGCGATTCTCACTCTTATCTCCTGTATCATACTTAATTTCTAAAGGTATCGTCGACCCCACACTTAACTTTGTCAAGTTGTAATTGAAAGTGGCTGTCAAGAAACCGCTGTCCGATATTAGTCAGGGAAATTGCATGGCTTTGTATTACGTCAAATTAATAGCCGATGTTTATAAATAATAATATCAATTTGATATTTAGTACTCCGATTTAGCTCGCATATGACTCGTGACATGACGGGTTTTCAATTCAAATATAGGAGTATTAACTTAACACTTTTCATTATTTCTTGGAAGTTGGAACATCATCTTGATTTCTACTGTTTTAAGAGTAATAAATTAACGGATACCATATGTACGTAGAGGTAAGTATTGTGTGCGCGTACTGTATGTACACCTAGCTAGTCAATAAGTTCCAACTCATACCTGCAATACAATAAACGATTTTGACTTTAAACAAAAATGAAATATCTGTAAAGCTTGCCTGAATGAGATTGATCTGGAGCGATAGAATTACTAGCCGTACATTCTAATACCTATTTATGAAGTTAGTTAAGCGTGTCACTCGGGAACAACTGAACCATTTTGTCTACTTTGGAGCGAAATTCACTATCGCACTTTATTTATACACGCACGGTGAACCCTGGGCCTTGAATAAAGTTAGTGTTGAATATTAGTACCTAGACACTACAGTAATTCATTAACATTATGACAAGAGGGTTATGCGCAAACGATGGATTTGTCAAAATTTCACAGAATAGCCGTAGGACACGTGTCGTGTGCGCTGAGCTGACCGCCAGCCGTGATTTATGCCGCGGGCCTGTCGGAGGTGAGGGCGGAGTGAGTCATTAGGTGGCTGCGTCTGTCACCGGCCGCGTCACTATAGCGACGCCGACGCCGCCGCGACGCCTGCGCGCGCGCACTGATTTATTTACACGAGCTTACGGTAGTGCACATGCGCTCTGTTTTTTGATGTCCGTTTTAAATGTTAACCGCAGCTGTAGCTGTCATTCTAGTTCGCCATGGTAGTGCATTTTGCCAGATTTTGAGTTCTTTACAGCACATTGAACAGAACATTTAAAATTTTGGAAGTCTTGTTGGAATTTTATGCGATTGATGTGGTTTCTTTTTAGCTCTACACAGAGCGAATAAGAAAGTTTTCGAAACCGTTGTTACTTGGAACTTCAAATAGATAAGTCGGGAGACATGTGGCTTATAAGTGATCCATGCACCGCATGTGTAGCGTGTACCGTGTAATGTGCGCGTGCGGCGCTAGCGCCATTAATCAAGCGCGATCATAATCTGGCGCGTCCCGGCGTCGGCGCCGCCTCCGCTGTTTGTATAACCGCGTGGTACAAGTCTAGTCAGCATCACTGGAACTTGGAGAAATATAGACATAACTATTAAGTACTACGTCTTATAGTAGGTACTCTATTTGTATCGTGTGTACATAGAACGTAGGTAAATCTTATTAATGCTCAAAAGATCGTGAGCAGGAGTATTTCTGTCATGCCTCATTTCATTATTACGTGTTGATTTTCCGTTGATCAGAATTGGCTTCCCTGGCACGTAATCCCTGTTTTTTTTTATGTAACACTATGGGATTTTTGATTCATAACACAAATAAGTATCTAAATTTCCAATGAAGTAGTTAAGAAAATATACGGATCATTCACGTCTTAAAACTAGTATAACTCGACTGTTTCGGGCTAATCCGTAGCCCTTCTTCCCGGAGTTACACGTCACGGCAGCTGCCAAACGCGCACTCAAACTCAGCAGCAGCAGTTAAAATTGTTTTAAGACGTGAGTGATCCGTATTTTCACTATGAGTGAGTCACACGGTAGTTGAATGTTTGAAGTATTTAAGAATTCATAATTTATAATTTTGTACTTGCACCAAACGTCGCGAGTACGTATTTTCACAAGTCGAATTATTCGCCTCGTTTGCATCTAGCGAAGAGTATATAAACTCTATGATGACGGGTTAAAAAGTTCCCGATGTTTTTGTTTACGATGGGAAGTGAGTAAGCCGGCAGATTGATGGCGCGGCTTTTAGTTTGCGCGAGTGGAAGTATCAAATATTTACGATCGCGATCAACGCCGGCGCTTTTAGCTCTTGACCTTATTCCTTAGAACTTCATTAATGTAAGTAGATATTCTTGTTTACGCGTGCTTTAAAAATAAACGAGCATGACGAGCATTTGGGCTTTCAATTTATGGTGAACAAACACGCCATGTTTTCTAATAAAAACATAGTATTTAATTACGAGGCTATAATGCAATTGTACTGATGGGTCGACGGGGTGCGTGTGGGGAGGAGTCTTTGATACAAATTGGCGGGCGCATGTCGCGTAACTCGATCAGCGGACGGCGGCGGCGGCAAACAAGCACAAGTTAGTAAGGATGTATGATGTGATGTAAATTTATTGTGAAAATCCTTACTTACTTTTAGATGTATTTTACAAAATGTGAAATCTATTGTTTAAGCTTCTAGCAAAGCGATTGGTGTTGTTTTATTTAGCTTTATACATTGTTTTTGACAATGATTTTTTCTTACCCACCCGCTATGTGTGTACCTATAGCACCAACAATTGCCATGCATCATTTCGTAGCGCCAACAGCTAAATGATTCATATAGTGTGATAATAATCATATAGCATTTGCTGGAGCCTCGATAATAGGTGTTACTTAAGTTTATAAATAGAGGAACTTTACGAACAAAGAAGAATATTCCACACACAGAAAATACTTAGTCCAGCATAAATTTCCTAATTGCGTACCTAACTGTGTTTTCGTTACATTAAAAGTATACAAACATTTTTGTTATCTAATTGTAGAATCGAACTACCTAATGAGTTGAGTTGAAGCAACACTGATTGCAGCGCAAGCGGCACGTGCACGAGGGGAAGACACGGCTTCGGCAGTAGAAACCTAGCCGCGCTCTAATCTCTATGGGAAACCTTTTTATTAAATTGCTACGAGGGAGCCAGCTGGCCGCCTTCTATGGGCTCGTGTTTATGCCGACACACCAGCTTTTAACACAATTACATTAATTCTTCTAATAGATATCGATTCGGTAGGACTTTTTACAATAACGCACTTTATCGATCTTTTGAGTTGGGCATGTTTCTACTTGAACGCTTCGAAAACATCTGAAACCTTTTTGCGCCGCTTTAGTAAATTCAATCCAGTGCGGCTGTTCTGAATACTGAAAGGAGAGTTCTAAATGTACGTATTTTCTATATGAGCTATAACAGGCTATAAATGTATTTGGGCTGTTTTGGGAAGGGCAAGAAGGGAACGGATATTTGTGCACGCCGAGCACGTTCCGAGTAATTTATCCGATGTCGGCCGAGTGGAAAACGTTGTAAGCGCTGCACCGCTCGCGGCTCGCACTTAGCGATGCAAATGAAATTTTACACTTGCGTTACATAAGGTAACTAAAAACGCCAAACTATACTTAGCGATCCAAGGTTTTGTAGATTGAAAAGAAACTATGAGAACGTGATGATTGAGAAAAGTATTTACATAACTACATTTTCACTTATCGAAGTACAGGTAGTGCATCTAATTGGTATTAGATACTTGACAGAGTTACATGGAACTATTATGTAGATGTAGGATTAATTAACAAAGAAAGTCTATACAGTTTATTGCTTTCATTTCAACCCTTCGTCTGCCACCCCCTGGGAATATCAGCCCCGCCCGAGCCATCGCAAGCGTCATTGAATGCCATCCAGATTATAGCCACACATTGCACGACACGACACGAAGATGCCTTTAGAAACATACCGTATAAGGCAATATGCAGCGCCATTCCTGTAATCTCTTGACGGAGGATGTATTATAATGACCTCTGATTGGCAACAGCCCATAATAGAATAAACAAACGCTAGTTTTTAGTCATAGCAATTTTAATTAAAAGAATAATAGGTAAAGATGAAATTTAAAGACCGAGTTTTAAAAATTCTTTTACAGATAGAAAGCCTATGTTCATCCACTGCTGGACATAGGCCTCACCCATGGCACGCCACTGAGCACGATCCTCGGCCACTCTCATCCAGCTCTTGCCAGCCGCCTTGCGAAGATCATCGCTCCACCGAGTCTGAGGACGTCCTACGCTACGTTGGCCGATCCGTGGTCTCCACTCAAGAACTCGTCTACCCCAACGGTCATCGGTTCTTCGGGTTATATGGCCGGCCCATTACTACTTCAGCGTGCTAATGCGGTGGGCTACATAATGTCGATAACTTTGGTTCTCTGTCGGATCAGTAGAACGGAGCGAGGTATAAATTATATTTTTTTTTACCATAACAAACATTATTTATTTCAGTCAACGAAAATGTTTCAAAAGTCAATAAATTGTTTCCCACAGAACCGAGTAACGACAAGGAGCGTTTCATTTCCGGCGCGCAATCGGAAGTGTGTCCACGCGCCGCGCCGGAAGTGCGTGAGAATTTCCGCTGAATTGTTATGTAAATGTTTGTGTACAAGCAATGTATACTATGTCGAAAACTAAATATTCGAATTTGCAGAGTCACTCATACATAATATACAACTGAATCTTTTCGAAAACTCTAATGCAATTAACCGTGAATAATACATACATTGATTTTACAATTTATAAGAGTTAATATTACTGGTGGTTAACTCTTATAAATTGTAAAATCATCATCAAGTAATTATATCTAAATAATCCCTCAGCATCGACTTAAAATCATACTTGCTATGTTAGTTTCATTAATTTCTTAATTGTTGAAAATGACAATATCTTATCTAAGCGTAGCTATGTACTTTGAAAGACATACAGCTGTAGGCCACAGGCTATTAATTATTCAAATTATATATACATACATACTTAGGTGAGGTGAAAAGCATTAAATTATTAACATTGTCCTTCTTACACATACACTATCACGATGCATTTAGATAATGCATGTGCGTTTCTAAGGACACGTGTCCGATACGGCACCGCCGTGTCCGCCACGCGCCTCTAATGGCCCCGAGCTAGGCTGTGGGGGTGTTTACACGGCTAACGATACATGCCGTTATTTACTTCCGCTGGGGTGCGGGGTCGCAATGTCTTACTTGTCTTACTAATGATAGGAAAATCTTATTAATCATGATATTGGGTGGGTAGAGTATCCATTTGTACTATTGTATTTTATTCTAATTAAGGGGCAATGCTAAAAAACCTAGGTTTTGAATAAATCATTATCATGTCTAATAAGTCAAGCATGAATATTAAGTCTAAAATACTACATAATGTACAACAAGTTTTCCACAATACCATCACCAAGATGCAATACGCAGCGCAGCAGTTCAGTTTCGTGGTCTTTTGCGATTAATTAAATGTTACCTTTTCAAACTATGTAACATGTCTGTGTCCTAAAGATGATTTCATATATATAGATACGATCCGATTGCCCTTTGATGTGGAAACTTGCCCAGAGAACAAAACCTCTGTTATTTATTAATCACTAACCTTTAGGCTAAGAATTATTAACAAAACTGTGGACCTTTTTATGATGTCTGAACGAATAAATTATTTATTATTATTAATAAATCTTCATTACTTGGGAATTGGTTTTTCGAAAACAATTGACACATTTATGACTCGATATGCTCTATTTAACCATATATGACTCATTATAATGTGTTTTTGGTTAAGTAATACTTATTAGTAGTCTCCTTTAATTTGGACATGACCTGACATGTGGGAAATCTAATGATTCAAAATATAGACATATGTAGATAGTTACCTATATCATTATGTAACACAATATGTAATGCTAGGTTTACACGGAGCTTAGTATAGCTAATGCTTAGTACTTGTCACTTACACTTGTCAGAAATGTGTAAACATATTGTATAAGTGCTTAGTATTATACAATACACGCATCTGACAAGTGTAAGTGACAAGTGTGTGTATTTGTTTATATGTTACATTTTCTTTCTTCTCTCTGTACATAAATTATTGTTTGCCTATCTCTTTTTTTTTTTAAGTTTTTCCTTTCATTCCAGGTTAGCTTGAAAAGATCCCTTTTAGGGATAAGTTCGCCTTTGTACTATTTTTGTTGTGTTGTTTTGTATTATTTTTGTGTTTTATGTACAATAAAGTGTTTACATACATACATACAAGTACTAAGCATTAGCTACTAAGCTCCGTGTAAACCTAGCATAAGTGATGACTTGCGGGTAGGTACCTATGTAATGAATATTTTACTGTTTTTTGTAGTGGTTCAGTAACGTGGTGTGTCAGCCGTCCGGGGCGGAAGAAAATTTTTCCGCCCTCGTAAAGAGATATTTCTTAGGAAAAGGTTCAAATTACAGAATATGAATTTTTGAATTTGAATTTGATTAAATTTTGCCGCACCTGACGTCCACACAATCCGCTTCTAGTTAGTTATAAACTATCCTAAGGCTGCGATTCCACCAGAGATGTGCGAGGTAGCTAAGCGGTGCGAGGATGTGTAACGGTGTGAATGTTTCCACCAAAGATGTGCGAGGTAGCTGAGCGGTGCGAGGATGTGTAGCGGGCTCTTTTCAAATAAGCGGGCGGGATGCGGTGAGGCGGGAGCGGAGCAACGCCGCCTAGCAACACATCCCTCGCACACATCTTAAAGAAAGAAAGAAAGAAAGAAAGAAAGAAAATACATTTATTTACAACAACACAAGACACATTAATATTTATACAAAAAGGACAATACAAAGGCTAAAAATAGAGTGTGTCATTGCGGTTGCAAATTGGACACTGGCTCAGCATAATGCTGAGGCGTTTATAACACCCCGGCGCTGATTTTCAGCCAGTACCGTCGGTAATACCCGGAACGCCACACAGATAGATAAAATGTACACTTATAAATATAAGCGATAAACTACATAAACTACATGCGTAAATTGATAATTTGTAGATCATAAAAACGAATAATTTTAACAAAATTACTTAATCATAAATTACTATACTATAATATAACTCACTTGCCAAGTATACAACTCTTTCCCTTCTTTTGTATGTACAAAAACCGTGCTACGCTGAGCTGTTTCCACCAGACCAGAGCTGAACTGAGCAAGGATAGGTAAATGAAGTGTTTCTATTGGTTCATGACAAACACATCCCTCGCAACGCATCCTCGCACAGCTCCGGTGGATACGCAGCCTAAGTGTCTCTAATCGGTTCCTGTACAAAGCAGCACTACCCGCCTTATTCGTAGTGAAACCGGTCAACATAGTTAATAACTATAGCATATTTCATTTATTATACTCTACATATTTCAAACAAAACTCACTAAAGATACTTAACCGAAACTGAAACGGAAACATGAACAATAATATCCTATGCATATTATATAACGTAATTTTGAAACGAAATATTACAGCGTAAGAAATCCAATTCAATCTCGGGATGAGTCACGGTCGTAAAGCCAGTCACTGTAAAGATATTCGAATTTATGTACTGAGTTTCACTGCATAGCGCTACTAGCCAACATACACAGACCTTTAGTAGTTTAACTTTATGTTGACATTGTGTGATACACTAGGAGTCAGAGAGACTTTGGTATAGTGGTTGTGGAATCTCGTCATCCCTCTGCGTAGCGTGCTCGATTGGGTGGGAAGAGTGAGAATTCATAGAAAGTTTATTCTATACAATATTTTGTCAGGATATTCTTACATTGTTCATACAACTAATTCCAAGAAATTCTGGCCCTGTTTTTTGTAGACTTTAAAATTATACTTTTGATACAGTTTTATTACTTCTTTTACTAATATATATTACTAGCTATTGCCCGCGACTCTGTCTACGAAGAATAGGGGTATAAAAATAGCCTAAGACCTACATATTCTCAGACCTACCAAATATGTATAAAGAAAAAAATTGTCAAAAATCGGTCAAGCAATTTCGGAGGAGTTTGATAAGATAACAAACACCGTAGGTACCACCAGATTTTTATATATATTATGTGATATACAAATGAAATATGTAATATACAAGTAAATTATTGTATTTACGAGTGAAAACAATATGGCACAGATTAAACTATTGAGCTAGGTAATAAATAAAATGAGGCGAGTCGTCAAGTACCAGTCAACATTCAACGTCTCTGCAACGTACAAACTACTTTAGAGTATTACACGTTCGAAATATGACTTTTTAACACGCTTTTTAGGAAATGAAATGTTTGTAAGTAAGTATAACATTTCAAACGGTACTGGAGTGAACGTTGGGGTGTGAATGAATGGTAATCGAATAGCTCACGGTCCGCAGCACTTGAAAGCGGCGCGGGCGCGGGCGCGGCGGCTCTCGCGCCGGGAACAATGACAGCGCATGATTGACGTGATTATCTCTTGGCCCATCTACGCTGCATGTATCTATATTAATGCATGTTAAGATCAAAACCGCGAAGTTTTGTTTGATAAAAAATGTGGCACGTGCGAACCATTGAGCAATTATATTTATGCGTCGCTAGCTTTTGCTCAAGCTTTTACTACCGTAGGAGAATAATATTTGTAATATAAATAAGTTCATATCCTGTCGGAATTTTGAATGATTTCGATTTAGTGCAGTTTTATGGTACTCAAGGTGCATGACTGTAAAATTTCAAGACTCTACCTCCAATGGTTTCGGCTGCGCGTTGTTAGACAGTCAGTACGTCATTTAATTCGTCTACACAGAGCTCACAGGTTGCAACCTTAAAGATCATTACGCGACAAAAATGTTGCATAAACAATGATTATTTAATGGAGCAATCACAATACCAATAAAATTTGTTAATAAGTAGTTTTTCCCAGCAAGAATTATTGTAAGGCATATGATCCAAGATGAGCGTTTAGCGCATCTTCGCGATGTCCGGCGCAAATTGCCCGGCTCAATATTTGCTCTTGGGCAGGATGTTTGCTCCACGGGTAAGACAAATATCTATATCGACATCATCAGCAGCAAAAAAACGTTTTGTACTAGAGATGGCGTATAATGTTAATACTTACAGATTTCGAATGAATGAGATTTCGATGTAGGTAGGTGGTTTACTAATGTTTCGCAAATTATTTTTCCCAAACTGATTCATTTGGCAAATGTTTCCTTCATTTCCCAACTGTTTTTTTTTTCTGAAACTGTAAACTTTTCAGGATTGTTATAAAAAAAACCTAACTTACCTAGGTACAGAATAGTCCTGAAATATATCCTGAATAGTTTACAGTTTCAGAAAAAATAAACATTTGGGAAATTAAACATTTGCCAAATGAATTAGTTTGGGAAAAATAATTTGCCAAACGGAAGTATACCGAGCTGGTTATAAAAAAAAACTGTCGGTTTAATCATCTGTTTTTTTTAGACCTCAAGTATTTCAATTACAGTATGTCAATAACAAAGTAAATATAGATGTGAAAACTTGTTTATCATGTGCATAAACATTAACACAAAAACTCATTTTGTCGCCTGCTCCTTCGATAGCGGCAGTTTTTGTGTCGGTCGGCCATAAATATCCCGCGTGGATGCTGTGCCCGCGCCGATTTCGGCCGCTTATCGCGTGCTATCGGCGGAAGGCGCGCTCTTGACCCCGCGATAAGGATTACACATAACCGCGCGTATAAATAGAACCAGGATAACGCTGTGTCAAGTCCAGGGGACGACAAGGGCCTGTTGTTGCTACGAGTCACTGTATCATCTTAATATAACGGTTTCGGGTTAGGTACAGTCACGAGCTTTAATTTGGGACCCACTTAAGGTTGACAGTCCTGTCATATTGTATAGGAATTCAAAGGATATTTTTTTGAAATGAGTCCTAAATTAATGCACGCGACCGTACTTATTTTATTTTTAATGGCGAAAGAACACACGATAAAGTTTTTTATGTAGGTACGCAGTTAAGCTGCGTACGGACTGCGCGCACTCGGGTACGCGTACCCGGGCTTGCGTTTCCTGGAACGCCATGTCCGTACGCCATGTACGCGTACAGTGTACGTGTACGTGTACAGTACGTGTACGTATACGTGTACGTGTACGTGTACGTGTAAATGTACGTGTACGTGTACGTGTACGTGTACGTGTACGTGTACGTGTACGTGTACGTGTACGTGTACGTGTACGTGTACGTGTACGTGTACGTGTACGTGTACGTGTACGTGTACGTGTACGTGTACGTGTACGTGTACGTGTACGTGTACGTGTACGTGTACGAGTACGTGTACGTGTACGTGTACGTGTACGTGTACGTGTACGTGTACGTGTACGTGTACGTGTACAGTGTACGCGTACATGGCGTACGGACATGGCGTTCCAGGACACGCAAGCCCGGGTGTGCGTAGCCGAGTGCGCGCAGTCCGTACGCAGCTTAACGCTACCTGGGGCCTGTTGCATAACAAAGTACAACTTATATTACAAGCGGAACTCCCTTTCTAGTTAATATAACTGAAGCGAGAGTTCCGCTTGTAATATTAGTTGTACTTTGTTATGCAACAGCCCCCTGGACATTAAAGTCAAGTCAAAGTATTTTATTTGTAAAACATAGGTATAACTGAGTACAGTGATCGAAAAAAGATAGGTTAGATATCGGTAACAAAAACCAAAACTAACATACTTAGGTATACATATGCAGTATGCACATAAAGTAACACTCAATCATCTCAATGATAACTGATAACAAATTGGGACCCTAAAAATTACTAAATGTTTTGACACTCCACACCACTTTGAGATAAAATATCTCACCGTAGTTTTTGCATCTAAGGATATTTCTAGCAGTTTTAAGAGTTGTTTTGACAAAAATGCGTGAGAACATCTTTTTGAAGTACATTCCAATTTTTTTTAAGAATACCCGAGCTTACGGTACCGCCATAAAAAATATTCCCATTGCCTTGTACTTAATGTGGGTACTGGGTACCTTTTTGTTTTTAAGGAAAATAAATGATTAAAATGGAATGAGAAGTTACCACTGTTTGTGGGCGGCGGTCATCGCTCTGCGATCAATAAGTCAAGCCTATTCTCGACCCCGCCGTGTTCGGTACCTGTGCTAGTTGTAGGCTGTTGTGATTACGTGTTCTATACAATACAATTCTGCGAACTTCGAAACTCGATGTGAATATTACTTATTTTTAGGAAAAAAGTAAGTACAGAACAGTGATTATTTCAAAATCTTAAAAGCGAGATACGGTAAGCAAATAAAAAATAGCAATAACTATAGTAAAACTTTAATTACACAACAATCGTATACAAATAATAATAAAAATAATAAATTAAAAAAAAGCAAAAAGTTTATTTTCGACCCTGCCAGGATTCGAACCTGGAATCTTCTGATCCGTAGTCAGACGCGTTATCCGTTGCGCCACAGGGCCAGATGTAAAAGTGGTTGAAATTATCTATTAGCTGCTTTTAGTTGTCTTGTTGTTATATTTAAGACAATTATTTTGTTCACAAATTTATTTAATAGGTACCAAACAAGTTACGTTTTATTTAATTTTGTTTTTTTTGTACGTAGTAGACCGGAGAAACTTTATGTAGAACCCATATTCTTAATTTAATTAGGTGGTGTAAGTATCATCATCATCATCATTTCAGCTGAAAGACGTCCACTGCTGAACATAGGCCTCTCCCAAGGCTCGCCAGACAGATTGGTCCTGCGCCATCCGCATCCGACGCGTTCCGGCAACCTTAACCAGGACGTCGTTCCATCTTGTTGGAGGAGCCTACCTACACGGCGTCTTCCGGTCCGTATACGCCACTCGGGAACCTTTTGGCCCCATCGGCTATCAGTTCTACGAGCGATGTGCCCTACCCACTGCCACTTGAGTCTGGTGATTCTTCCAGCTATTCCTACTTTCTTTTTTTTTTTAACTTTTTTGACTTTTTTTTAGCTATGTTGGTGTAAGTATACACGCACTCCTAGATATGATTGGTTCACACACTTAATGAGGATCAGCTGGTTTCATTTTCATTATAGATAGATAATTAACAGGATTTCTTAATTAATTGTTCAATTAATAATTAGGAGTATACAAGAAAGAATGCTGATTGTATAAATCCAGTAAATAGATGGGCGTGTATTCGTATAAACATTGTGAGCTACATTACAACTGTAGTAGGCCGTGTGCACTGTGCATGTGGGTGATACAAAAGGGTTCATTAGCGGCACACGTGAGCGCTTTACTAATTAAAGCGACGCTGAGGCCGAGTGGCGCGTGGCCTCGTTAGTGCGCGCGCCGCCCGCTCCCGCCGGCGGCGCCACTGGACTACACTGAACTGAAACTGAAGCACAGCATTCTGTTCTTCGCCTTGCTTTTTCACTTTTTAGGGTTCCGTACCCTAAGGATATAAACGGGACCCTGTTACTGAGACTTCGCAATCAGACGTGGTTTCTTAATATCTGTTTTAAAAATATCTGCTAGGTAATATTTCGTCTCCGTCAAATATTCGAACTGAAAAAACATTTCATGACATAGTTCCCATTACTATAATATTTTATTTTTACGATTTTCCTTGTCATATTAGTGTGAAGTAGTGGCGGCGAGCTATTTTTCATACTATAAAACTTTTCACGCAGGTCATTAGCGGTATAAATGAGCACGACAAGGTCCTAGGCCATCAACGCGTCGTCGCCTGCGCTTGCGCCGCGTTGTCCGCCCGCTGCTGTTTTCACTTCCTCTGTAAAAATTTAATTTTATGATTCTCTGGTCTAGAATAACCTGTGTCATTATTTTTATGCGATGCTTTCAACGTGTGTGAAATTCTCGATAAATTTTGTTCATTATTATAACGAAACTGACAAAATAAGTTATTTTTAAGTTCTTTTGATAGGTTTGGGATTCTTCTTGAAATACAAGTATAAATACACCACGTTTTCCATAATATCTGTTAAGTTGTTGTTTACACAGGGTCAGTAATATATAGCATTCTCTCACTAAGTTAATCTTTAAGTGGTTGCTGGAATGTGCGAAGTGCGAACAGCTTGGTTCAAAAAGCGATGACGTTCAGTGAAGTGGCTCTAGGAACACGTGGGAAATATTGAAGTGACGATGTGTGGAATGATGTTTTGTAACCTATTTGAACTAAAGAGTTATTTTAGCAAGGTAATTTCAATAGTCTCTAAGCAGGTTTATTCCTAGTAAAATTATAATAAATACTGCTGTTACCCGCGACTCAGTCTGTTAAGAATAGGAGTATAAAAAATAGCCTACGGCCCGCAATTCTCAGACCTACCAAATAAAGACAAAACATTTCATAAAAATCGGTCAAGCCGTTTTGGAGGCGTTCGATAACACTGTGACACGAGATTTTTTTATATTAGAAAGTTGTATATGTGTCGTTATGTACGTTATAATCGGATAGATAACGTCCATAAACTGTGTACCTAGAGCACACTATTATGATAACTGCATTCAGTTCAGTTCAATGTAAGTACCTAATGACTACGTGCCATCAAACCCTTAGGGGTAGTTCTACTAGCATTTCGACCACTATCAGTATCTTGTCACGTCTACTTGAACAGGAGGAATCATACCTATTTAGAACATAGCTAAGGGCAAATGGATTCAAAACACTAAGTAGGTATGCAAAAGACCAGAATGACGACCAGATGGCCAAGTGGTTAGAGAACCTGACTACGAAGCTTGAGGTTCCGGGTTCGATTCCCGTGTCGGGGCAGATATTTGTATGAAAAATACGAATGTTTGTTCTCGGGTCTTGGGTGTTTAATATGTATTTAAGTATGTATCTATCTATATAAGTATGTTTATCCGTTGCTTAGTACCCATAACACAAGCTTTGCTAAGCTTACTTTGGGACTAGGTCAATTGGTGTGAATTGTCCCATGATATTTATGATATTTATTTATTTATAAAAGACATGGAATAAGGGACTTAAATGAAGTTATTCAAAGTATGTACTGTTCGTTGAACGTACTTATTTACCCAAGCATCGCTTTTTTGGGAGAGTCAAATAGGTGCCAGTCGCGCCGCGTGGGCTGCTGTGGGAACCACAAACATGAGACGCAGTTTTAGTCAAACAACTCTTTTATGGGAGAACTAAGTAGTTGACTTCAATCAGAGAGTTTTTGCTTCATTAGTGTATAGGATGAGACATGATTTCAGGATTATTAAGTACTGCAGCAATCGCTGATAATTTAGTAGGTAACCCAGATTGGCTTTTCGTTCGCATAATTTAATGAAAACATTTAAAACGTACGGGACTCATGATAGTAAACAAATTACAAAAGTATGTATAAGGAAGTTTACTGTCGGCTCCGGCCTACACAACGCGAGCAGGTCATACGTAAGTATTATACCTACTATCGTGTTACCGGCGGCACAGTGTCAACTGACTGGCGCCAGAATGGCGGAATTCTTAGAACATGATACCCGTCATACGAGAAATTTGTTGACATGGAAAGATTGTGTTTGTTATTCGACCAGCGTAAATTTTAGAATGCACAGAACTGATTAGCATTAGGATATGATAACTGGGCGGGTGTTGAACAAATGGAGCGTCCCAATTTGGTGCCCGTATTTATTAAACTGCCGTTGTCGGACTCATCGTCCCTAATGCATGCATATGTCGTTGCTTCAGTTTTCCGCCCTTAGTACTATGAATATTAACCCAGTATATGGTGACCTCCCACCCTTCTCCTAGGCCATTGTAAAAGCGCGACTTGTCGGAGGGCACCGCGGGGACTTCAAGGTTCATTTGTAAACGGTTATTGATGCATTGCACATTGTGTAACGCCATATGGAGTATTAGATTGGGACACTTGGGACATGGTGGATGCGGGATTGGTTCCAACAGGCACAACTGGCTACATTTGCGTGCAAACGTTGTTTTATACCAGTTGAGACCAACTGTTTTCATTGAGTATTGGCTTAACAGTCTGTTGTTACTTGTCTTTAAGATAAATCTTGTGTCTTGTAGTAAACTCAAAGCAGTAAAAGATGCATGTGATTAAATTAAACATTACCTATTTAAAATCTATAACCATTAAAGTATTTTGCTTAAAAGGTTTCTAAAATGATAAAATAATTTAAATTAAGCTTCTAAAGATTTTGTACCGCATTACGTTAATAGATTTCGGCTTTTAGTGCAATATCCTAATATACTTATGCATGGTACATAACAATAAACAATTCTTAGTCATTTCTCAAGAAAATCCAATAAAAAGATCGTTCCATCACCCAGCAGTCTTTTCCCATTATTACGTCTATCCATTCATATCGGGTGACTTAATCAAAACGTGCACTTGTCGAGTGCTGGGGCCGAGGGCGAATATATTCATTTCGTCCGCAATATTTGTACATTAGAGGTCTCGCCTCGCTACGCTCCCTCGTTGTCCCTCGTTTGACTCCACTGTCTCCTGCGTCCACTACTAAGGTTTGTTACAGTAAGAAATTAGGAGTCTCGGAAGTCGAAGTCTTCTGATGTATTAAATTGTTTGGTGTAAGTACATTCAAAACTTGTCTACCTTTAATTTTACTTGCCGGTTATGAATTATGATATAGTTTGTAAGTATGGGTAATGTAATATTACATAAAAGATAACCCTCGAGATAACCACTTAAGTCTTGCATTAGCAAAATAACATGCATTAGCTAACACCATCTATTCGTGGCCCGGGCTTTGTAAAGTTATCACACAGGATGCTCATATAAAATATGATAAAAATGTATTATAGCTAGCTGCACAGAGTGGAGGACGAGGAAGGCATCCAGTGTGACATGCCCCGAAAGGTCCAAATCTATACAGTTCTTCGTTATCGTTTGCGACCTTACCGTAGTAGGGGATAGCGGGTAAAGCAATGGGAGGGCCGTCTCCTCGCGAGTAATGAAACCTTAAATCCCTGGTACAGACTCGTAATCCCCGGCGAAAAGTTAGTCGTAGGGGTGCCAGTTGGCCGGAGCTAATGCGGTTTAGTGTTTCATTTCAAGCTCAAATTGTGTTTTTATACACTGATAGTGTTGTTTTTGCGTTTAATCCTATTATAAATAGTTGCGCTAAATGGTGTTCACACATGGTTCTTTATCCTCGTATTTAGTTTATCTAAATAGATACAGATAAGTACCTATACATAAAACGAGTAGGTAACTAAGCGTACTTTTTCTACCTTTTTCTTTTCTAATTCGTAATGAAACTGACCGTAAATAAAGACGTTTATAGACTCATCCATGTTAGTATTTCTGTGAAATTCAAAGACATTGATCAAAAAGTAAATATAAAGAGACATTATCCAATTTATACCCAGGTAAACGATATACATTAAAAAACATTAAGCACTTAATGTAAATACCTATAAAATAATAGAAATAAATAAATATTAGGGGACAATCTTACACAAATCGACCTAGTCCCAAGTTCCAAAATAAGCAAAAGCTTGTACTATGGGTACTAGACGACGATAAACATACTTATATAGATAAATAAATACTTAAATACATAGAAAACATCCTTAACTCAGGAACAAATATTCGTGCTCATCACACAAATAAATGCGCTTACCCGGATTCGAACCCAGGACCTCTTGCTTCGTAGGCAGGGTCACTACCAACTAGGCTAAGGCGGTCGTTAACCTATGTACAACGATTTCTGAAACTGCGGTGTTTTGATGATTATCATGATTCATGATCATGATTTGACGACCAGATGGCCTAGTGGTTAGGGAACCTGACTACGAAGCTTGAGGTCCCGGGTTCGATTCCCGTGTCGGGGCAGATATTTGTATGAAAAATACGAATGTTTGTTCTCGGGTCTTGGGTGTTTAATATGTATTTAAGTATGTATCTATCTATATAAGTATGTTTATCCGTTGCTTAGTACCCATAACACAAGCTTTGCTAAGCTTACTTTGGGACTAGGTCAATTGGTGTGAATTGTCCCATGATATTTATTTATTTATTTATTTATTTATTATGATATTATTATGTAATTATGCAGTCCTCTAGTACCTACTCTTTATTTCTTGTTCTAGTTAGTGTAACACAAACGTGTATAAATTGTCGTTGAACAGAATGATTGGCGAATGCGGATCGGTGCCGCAGGCGGAGCACGTGCACTCCGGTTAATGAGCCGACCGTCTACGCTGATACGCTCCGCGGCCATCTTCGCTCCGATCAATACTTGCTTACGGTTCCCAACTTGATTGTCGCCCACTAAACTTTATAGTGATAGTTATTCAATAAAAGGTCATTCTAATTATTCTTATATATGTAAGTAATTAAAAAGATAGGTACTGTATATATACATTTTAGTGCCGTGTGATTTGAACTTCGGGTTTTTCGAATAGTGTAGAGGAAACAAACGATTTATCTAGGTATAAGTGGTGTAACTAGAAATACTTATATAAGAAAGTGCGTGAAGAGATTATTAACGATACCGTACAGTCAAGGAAACTGTATCACGTACGAGGAGGGTGAACGCTTTTCATTGCAAATGTCATGTTAAATTAAATAAATAAATAAATAAATAAATAAATATTAGGGGACAATCTTACACAAATCGACCTAGTCCCAAACTAAGCAAAGCTTGTACTATGGGTACTAGATGACGATAAACATACTTATATAGATAAATAAATACTTAAATACATAGAAAACATCCATAACTCAGGAACAAATATCCGTGCTCATCACACAAATAAATGCCCTTACCGGGATTTGGACCCAGGACCTCTTGCTTCGTAGGCAGGGTCACTACCAACTAGGCTAAAGCGGCCGTTAAATTCCATACCTACATCTGCCAAGGAAATAAATAAAATACATCAGTCAAGGAAACTGAATCTCTGTTATACACGATTCAGTTTTCTTTTTTTTTTCCTTGACTGTACGTAACATTACCTTACTTGACTTACCTTAAATGTAAGTATAATTTTCATCTAGTCTCGCAAAATTGGAAATAGAGAACAAAATGGATGAGATGAGCCATCATAAATAGATATGGGCATAAAAATCATAATGATAAGTAAAATAATGACAAGGAAAAGAATGAAAAAAATAATATTAAAAAAGTTCGCAGTCGGTAGGATTCGAACCTACGCTCCCAGAGGGAATCTGATTTCTAGTCAGACGCCTTAACCGCTCGGCCACGACTGCCATGACTACTAGTTCGAAATTAATGTTTAGTTGCTAATACTTCATTTTGCGATAATTTTAAACTGATAAGGTACTTAAAACTTTATGAAAACAATGAATGAAATACAATTCAGTTTTGGTAAACTGCCTATAAACCTAATCGGACCTACCTAATCGGCTAAATTTGCTTGTGAATTATTAGCAGTTTAAGAGTAGGTACTTAAATAAAAACCGCTCATAAAGTACCTACTTAGAAAATTCCGTACAGAATACAAAATCCTTAGAAAAAGATACCTAATGATAACATACATTTGAATAGAATAGGAACAGAAGTGCACGGTCGAGGAGACTCAACATAGTTGAAGCGAAATGGTTCCAAACTGGTAGACGCAGTTTCTGTAACTGTCATAGTTACCTACCTATCTAACCTTTATCTACTAACTCAAGAAATCTCCGACACTGCTACAACAAAAGCGTAGTTTTATGATTGTGGGATACGGGGGTGTAAATTAATGGCAAATCGTGAGCAGAAAAAATACCTTTAGTAGGTAGTCAAGAAACCGCAAAGGTGCGTGATAGATAACTTAATTAGGTCCGTTAGACTGAGAAAAGAGTTAGTGTTTGCATGCTTTCAGTTCTAAAGTTACTTTGTAGGTAATTTATAGAAACCAGGCGTTACTTTGCGGAGGTCCATATCAATGAACTGAAACAATTAATAATTACTTTGCTCACCCGCGACCTTCAAAGCAAAACTAAAAAAAATTGCATATAGGTACTTACATGCATTTCGCGGGTGAGCAAAGTAATTGTTTCAGTTTATTACTTTGTAGGTACTTAATTTAAAACATATTAAAACATCTCCACAATTTTATTTCACGCTCGTATGCGGCAGTTTTATGCGATAAACGCTGAGCTAGTTTTACCTGTTAAGTATGATGTATCTTTTCTATTTATTTTTTTATTTTCTTCAACTTCATTTTTTTATTACTTTTACGGTCATCCCGTGAAACCATATATTTCAAACTAAATACAAACTGAAATATAGATGCACAGAAAAAACCCCAGAAAAAAAGACCAATGCTGGGAATCGAACCCAGGTCCAGGTCTTGGTCCAGGTGAGCGGGTAGCTCCGAAGGAGTGTTGAAGTCTCTCGGTAGAGGGCATAACATAGATGCGCTTTATCACTGCCTAAATGTGATTATAACAGACTGAAGTGTACGATGTATGGGAAAGATTCGTCGCTAACTTCTAGACCAGTGATGGTGTAGGGGTAAGCACGCAGCACGGAACGCTGAGGACCTGGGTTCGATTCCAAGCATTGGTCTTTTTTTTCTGGGGTTTTTTCTGTGCATCTATATTTCAGTTTGTATTTAGCTAGTTTTACCTAACAAATATATCTACTACCTATTGTTTGTTGTTTTGTTCAAACCCAGGCTGAATTAATGACTATGTGCGCGCGCAGCGTGTCGTGGACAATGCACGATCGTATACAATGCACCGGAGCAGAAATCGGAGCCGAGGTGATGGCTCGCTGGTTCTGTAGGTACTTGTTAGCTTTTAAGGCTCAATCTGTGTAAAGATAGAGTCAATCGATTTGGTTATGAGATCATTGCAGGACCACGTTATTGTGACACATACTAGGGGCGTTCAATAAAAAGTGAGAATGAGTATGTTATAAACAACTTTTACTAAATGTCATTTTATTTTTCGACATAGTCACCTTTTAGCATAATACACTTATTAAATCATTTTTCTAAAGTTAAAATTTCATTTTTAAAAAAGGTCTCATCTTGAGTACTTAAAAAATCTTGTACTGCAGCGACTACCGCGTCGTCGTCTTCAAATTTCTGGCCTCTCGGGTATTGTTGCAATCTCGGAAATAGGTAGAAATCACTGGGAGCGAGATCTGGTGAAGACAGAGGATGCTTAAGGATATCGAACCCAGCATCACGAATTGCAGCCATTGCAACGGCGGACTTGTGTGCCGGGGCATTGTCCTGGTGGAACAGCACAACTTTCGAGAGTTTACCTCACCGTTTTTCGCGGATCTCATTGCGCAATGTTGCTATTTGTTTGGCGTATAAAGTGCCCGTAATAGTGGCTCCATGCTCGAGATACTCAATCATTAATACCCCTTTACCATCCCAAAAAACAGAGCCCATGACCTTACCGGCAGATGGGCTCATCTTGAATTTCTTCGGAGTTGGAGATGATGGCCTTTTCCATGTCATAGACTGCAGTTTCGTTTCTGGGTCGTAATGATGGAGCCTTGTTTCGTCCATTGTTATAAATCGCGCCAAAAAAAGTTCCCGGTCTTGCTGCATCAGGTTCAAAGCTTCTTGACAAATCTCTAGTCTAGTTTGTTTTTGCGTGTCAGTAAGCATTCTTGGTACCCAACGCGCAGATACCTTTTTCATACCCAAGCGTTCATGTAAAATATTATGCACGCTCCCCGTTGAAATCTTTACATTTTCAGCAATAAAACGAACCGTGACACGACGATCCGCCAAAACTGAGTTTTCGACTTTTTTCACAATTACTTCAGTTACTGCTGTAGTAGGGCGTCCGGAGCGGGGGTCGTCCATTGTCGATGTTCTTCCACGTCTAAATTTGGCGCACCAACGTGCGACTGTCGAATATGGAGGAGCATTAGACCCTAAAGTGTCCCGCAAATCCAAATTGACTTGGTCCGTAGAAAAATTTTTCAAACACAAGTATTTGATAACGGCGCGCAGTTCAATTTTCTCCATTTTCGCTAATGTACTCAATAGCATTGCAAAGAAATTACCGTATATTTTTTTAAACAAAAGACAGTTAGTTTTTTTTTTCATAGCAATCAGCTAGATAGATTAGCTTTACCGGCCAGTATTTAATTTCGTAATATTAAAAGAGTTTGCATCTCATTCTCACTTTATATTGAACGCCCCTCGTATGTAGGTACATTATTCGATAAACATTTTCATAGACAAATAAAACTAAGTATAATAAATAAATAAATATTTAGTAAGATAATTAAGGTAGTACAAGCTTTGCTTAGTTTGGGACTAGATTATAGTATAAATCTTCCTAGGTGAATTTTTTGCTTCGAGCCATTACATTAAATTTGAACCTTAATACTATGCGATACCGTTTGTTTTGAAAGATAAGGGCTCGAAGCGAAAAATTCACCTGGAAAGATTTATACTATAATTGGTGTGAATTGCCCCGTGATTTTATTATTTATTTATAAGGCTCTAAGTATGATAGCCCAGGAATCAAATTGGTTCACTGTATATGGGCTTATGGTTGGAGAGCAAATCAATGTTCATAATAGATTACCTATGTAAAGTGCCTCATTTTGAATAGTACAACATAGGTTGGTACAGTCGAGTTCTCCAATATCTGTACAGCCAACCGTTCATAAATATCTGTACATAGACCTTATTACCGTAACATAAGGTTCATGTTTATATATTTATGAACGGTTAGCTGTACAGATATTGGAGAACTCGACTGTACCTACCTACTTTATTGGACAACAATGTCTGTTTATTGTTTGCTATTGTCGAAGTGATTATTAAGATAATTAAATATAGGTACTACCTATCCTGCTAAATCCAAAAATGACACTAACTTCCAATCAATGAATCATCCCCGTTCAATAATGTATCTAATCGTATGTAAAAAAAATTAGGCAGGATCTTTGCCTAAGCTGAATATGCCCGTGGTGCTTGGTGGCTATCAATATAGACTAGGTAGGTACCATATATCTTTAAAGTTAAAGACCAGCAGTAGTTTTATTTGGAATGTATCCTACACACAATGACGTTGCACGAGCACGCGCTATATTTAGTGGAGCGATTGTGAAGCAATTTACATTTCATTCGGTTGCAACTCGTTTTGCAGTGCATTACTGTCACATCGAGCTGGTCGCTCGCTATATTAATTTTGTTTGCGTGTTAATCCGATTTTAATGGCGCCATTTGAACCAGTAATGTTAGTCCTATTAATATTGATGTTATATTACAGAGTAAAACGATAGTATGTGGTTCTTGTACTTGACTGGTAAAACTGACTAAAATTAGCAGAAACATATTTCATTTGAGAAACTAATTTAAGTATTTATTGGGTAATTTATTACATATAAAAATCACGTTTAAAGCTTGTACTTACATCTCCCTACTACACAACCAAAAGAAAGGGAGATATAACATCGGTAGCAAATAATTAAGATAATCAAATAAGCTTAGATTATTTATACACTAGATAGAGCTTAGGCGGCATGAAAACGTCCCGAAAAATATAAGCCAACTGTTGGCTTATATGTCATTTGCCTTCCTTCAGTTTCAATGACGTAACGCGATCGTAATATGAAGCTGTCAAATGGAATTTTTGGTCGTTTTTGTATTGCAATGTTTGCTACTGACACTATCTAGTGCATAAATAATCTAAGCAAATAAGTCATTTTTAAACTGAATAAGTTTTATTTGGTTTGATGTCATTGGATTTTGTTTCTATGCTAACTATAACTAAGCTAACAGATAAACTATGTCTACCTTGCTAAGCTTGGATACACATGCGAGAATGGACTATCTTTTGTACTACCTTATAAAAGCCCAAAATATTTTTAAAGGCGATACTTTAGGTTTCATAGAACAACTTTATATGAAAACGAGTATCTGATTAAACTTAAGGCAACATTATTTGTACGGTTTTTACATACATTCATGATCATGACATAATTATTTTATCATAGCTCAATATGTTTGTCCGTATTTCGATAACAGCAAACGAATGATTATGAGGACAGACTAAAAATAAAACAGAGGTATATTTCGTTTTGTTATACAGTATACGTTCTGCACACAATGCTGAGGTGACTGGGGCATCACTTCCGCTGCACTGCACCTAACTGTAGTCGATTGCGGAGGTACCAACATATTAAACATTAATTGAGGAAACCTGTAAGTTTGAAAACTGTTCGAAAAATTAGTCGTAATGTTGCGATTCAAATAGTTGCAGTTACCGATATTTGAATGAAGATTGCCAAAAATGTTTCCTAGTTGAGCTGAAGGAAAAGTACTTAATTATTCAAAATTGAAATACGTACCGTACCGAGCGCGGTACCTAGTAGGGTAAACAGTAACACCGTGCCTCGAGGGAAATATGCGCGATGTTGCCCTTTACACTCGTTCAATATTTAACTCGACAGCCGCCGCACCGGCCGGCGTGGCGTGACGCTAAGCTTCGACATTATTTATTGTAAAGTTTTGAAACCGTTCCCAAATAAGTACAGCTACTATGACAAAAACAAAATTTTAAGCATTATTTTGCGCTTTAAACATGAAACTACCGTGAGACTCACTCATAGTGAAAATAAACGGATCACTCACGTCTTAAAACGAGTTTAACTCGACATGTTTCGGGCTAATCCGTAGCCCTTCTTCTCGGAGTTTAACATGTCAAGTTAAACTCGTTTTAAGACGTGAGTGATCCGTTTATTTTCACTATTATTTTGCGCATTGCACAATGACGAAATTTGATGAACACACACGTGCAATGTGACTCATTAATTATTTTTCTAATTAATGATCTATGATAGCTAGTGGTGGACTGTATGAAGAAAACTATGAATATGGATGAAAACACGTGTTAAACGATATTAATTTAATAACTAAGGCACAATTTCAGTTCAGACAGACAGATCCTAGCAACTCGCTACAACAACTGACATTGTATTTAAAAAAAGCATATTAAGAAAAAGGACGTGACAGATCAAACAATACAAAAGAGGTCACACCGCAGCCAGTCGCCAACAATCTATATCTTGTGAACAGACGATTCAATTTAATTGCTAGTAAGTCGGTTTTTGAATACGATACGTGATCTTACCAAGTCCATTTAATATCTATTTTCAGTCGAAGTCTTAACTAGCAACCATTCCTTCAGGGCTACACATTAAAAGTTAGTTCGTTTAGTTCCATTGTGATATGAATAATATATAAGCCGGTGGCGTGAAAGGTTAACGAGAGTCGAGTGACGTGCCCTCGACGGCGTTACCGGCGCTGCGGCTCCGCACATTGTGTGGAAATAACCTAATAACAGATACTACCTACACTGCACACACTTCTGATGCCGGTTAGCTTATGCAGTCAGCTCTGGATACGTGTCTAGCTTACTGTACAATCGCACCACCGGGTTAATTTGGGAATCACGAACCCTCTTTAAAGAAAAGGTTTTGCTATGTAAATCAAAAACAAAAGTCTCGTCGCAAAGCTTAGTTAGGTTAGGACTTAAGAGTCTTAGGTCGTTAATGAATTACATATAATTACGTAATCATTTGTATTAATATTACTACGCAGACTATTTTTTATCATACAACCGTTATTATAACCGTAGATAAAGATTTTATCGCAAAAAAAAACAATAAATGCGTAACATTCTTGGATCTGATCTACGTGCATGGAAAATTTCTTAAGGGACACGTACATGTACATATTTACACTTAGTGGTTACATTCTTGTTGTGTATGTTATACATACCTATATTTTCATTCATCTTGGTTAGACCTATGTACAGTTACGAGTAGCTTTGCTAGGTTCTTTCATTATGAACCATGCACCACCATGTGACTAATTGTATGTTAATATGTTTTATAAGTACTACAAACTAAGCAAAAACTTGCTACAAAAAATGATTGATTGATTGATTTTTAATGATTGTGGGGATACATGTAACTAAGTTATTTCAGGCAAAAATATCACACTGGCAGATTCCGGCCTTGTAGATGCATTTACACATTGAGTGCGACACAACAACAGGGAGAAGAGCTCGTCAAATATGTATGAGCAAGAACGGTTTTTAGCAATAACATCTGATTATATCAGAACTTTCACATGACTGGCCAAAAAGCGAGTATTAATGTAGATAATAATGGTTTTCAGGGTTCATATAAGTACGAGGGGCGTTCAATATAAAGTGAGAATGAGATGCAAACTCTTTTAATATTACGAAATTAAATACTGGCCGGTAAAGCTAATCTATCTAGCTGATTGCTATGAAAAAAAAAACTAACTATCTTTTGTTTAAAAAAATATACGATAATTTCTTTGCAATGCTATTGAGTACGTTAGCGAAAATGGAGAAAATTGAACTGCGCGCCGTTATCAAATACTTGTGTTTGAAAAATTTTTCTACCGACGATGTCAATTTGCATTTGCGGGACACTTTAGGATCTAATGCTCCTCCGTATTCGACAGTCGCACGTTGGTGCGCCGAATTTAGACGTGGAAGAACATCGACAATGGACGACCCCCGCTCCGGACGCCCTACTACAGCAGTAACTGAAGAAATTGTGAAAAAAGTCGAAAACTCAGTTTTGGCGGATCGTCGTGTCACGGTTCGTTTTATTGCTGAAAATGTAAAGATTTCAACGGGGAGCGTGCATAATATTTTACATGAACGCTTGGGTATGAAAACGGTATCTGCGCGTTGGGTACCAAGAATGCTTACTGACACGCAAAAACAAACTAGACTAGAGATTTGTCAAGAAGCTTTGAACCTGATGCAGCAAGACCAGGAACTTTCTTTGGCGCGATTTATAACAATGGACGAAACATGGCTCCATCATTACGACCCAGAAACGAAACTGCAGTCTATGACATGGAAAAGACCATCATCTCCAACTCCGAAGAAATTCAAGGTGAGCCCATCTGCCGGTAAGGTCATGGTCTCTGGTTTTTGGGATGGTAAAGGGGTATTAATGATTGAGTATCTCGAGCATGGAGCCACTATTACGGGCACATTATACGCCAAACAATTAGCAACATTGCGCAATGAGATCTGCGAAAAACGGCGAGGTAAACTCTCGAAAGTTGTGCTGTTCCACCAGGACAATGCCCCGGCACACAAGTCCGCCGTTGCAATGGCTGCAATTCGTGATGCTGGGTTCGATATCCTTAAGCATCCTCCGTATTCACCAGATCTCGCTCCCAGTGATTTCTACCTATTTTCCGAGATTGAAACAATACCTGAGAGGCCAGAAATTTGAAGACGACGACGCGGTAGTCGCTGCAGTACAAGATTTATTAAGTACTCAAGATGAGACCTTTTTTAAAAATGGAATTTTAAGTTTAGAAAAAAGATATACTAAGTGTATTATGCTAAAAGGTGACTATGTCGAAAAATAAAATGACATTTAGTAAAAGTTGTTTATAACATACTCATTCTCACTTTTTATTGAACGCCCCTAGTACATAGTTAAGTAGTATGCACCTAATAATGTGCGTTTCTTATGCTTTGTACTATCCAATTTTTTGCTGGTGTCTGTACCATGATACAATTTTTTTACTTAAGTCCCAGAATTAGCGCCTTCACTTACTCGTAGATCGATATTGCATAAGTGAGCTCGTATTGTTTAGTCCACGAATTGCGTGAGCTATTGTTCGGGCTTCAGTCGGCTATGCGGTCATCTCGCTAAGCTAACAGCGGCGCATTGTTATGGTTAGTACCGCTTTGCCTCTGGTTACGCCTCTTGTTTCACGTGTTAGTAGTTTTTTAGAGCTCTTTAAGTAGTACAGTATTAGGAATGACGCACGAACATTGTACCCGTCAGTCTAAGATAACTGCAGAATGATGTCACCTTGCGTTGATTTTAGAATGGTCACTTAATTGAGAATATAATTTCTACGACTCGAGAGGCCGTTGTGTTAACTTGAGAATTATTATCCCTTTAGACAGACGTGTGTGCTTATTTTAATTTGTTAGCATAACTTGATTTTGATTGTGTGCATACTTACACTCTGCTTGCGTTATTATTATTAAATAGGGATAGGTTTTAACGACCGCTTTAGCCTAGTTGGTAGTGACCCTGCCTACGAAGCAAGAGGTCCTGGGTTCAAATCCCGGTAAGGGCATTTATTTGTGTGATGAGCACGAATATTTGTTCCTGAGTTATGGATGTTTTCTATGTATTTAAGTATTTATTTATCTATATAAGTATGTTTATCCGTTGCTTAGTACCCATAACACAAGCTTTGCTAAGCTTACTTTGGGACTAGGTCAATCGGTGTGAATTGTCCCATGATATTTATTTATTTATTTATTTATTTATTATAGGTAGCTACTGATTGGTAATTTTATTGTTTCCTTAATCAATATTAAAGTTTAACTTGGCATATAAGCTATACCTAGTGCGGTGCGCAAGTACTATGATAAAATCTAAATTTGTGAGATTGGTGGGTGGCTCAAGTGTCGCTATCAGCGTTATCACTTCGGTGCGCTTACACCGCGCAAGTGCAAACACCTGCCGGTTCACCTGTCATGCTGTACCGCTATATCTTAGACGAATACGATAACACTTACGGTTCCGGTTATAATCCGTTAATACTGATATAAATTGATATCATCACATCACATACATACTTGCATGTTATTCGTTTGTGTGTTTGTGTGATCGTAATTAAAAATCAATAAAAACCTTGGTGCAAATTTTTTAGACCGTGGTGGCGCTGATATAGAAAAGTGGATCGTCGTGTACATAAGTACGCACTGCCAGTGTCAGTCTCGGTAGCGGTAAACCCGCGTCTCGCCGAGTGCGTTTCAGAGTGTCACGCATCCAGTTTCCCGTGAAGCGATTCGCCGCGGTTTCAGCGCGATAAGGGACACCTGCGCCGTTATCGCGGTAACACTTGCTCTGTGACGTTAACTAATGCTTGCCATCATTTCTGCGTACAAACAAGCGGAAAAAATGGCTGAAGTCCAACCTAACTATGATTGTGCTTGTCTTGTCTTAACTTTGCTATAACTAAGTAGCTAGCGCTATACAGCTTTTAGCTTTATAAAAAAAGCAAAGAGGCACAAGAGACTGAAGAGTTGGCAATTTCCTCGGACAAAAATTGGTTTAGCTATACAAAGAGGAAACGGCTGTCAATATCTTCGGAACCTTGCCTAAAGACTCATTTTCATAATTTGTTTTAATTATTATTGTTATTTATACTTTTCTTTTTCTTGATGTAACTAGCTATTTTTCTACAAAGGCAAACTTAGTGACGTCGAATACTTGTATCAAATTATTAGGTACACATATACTGTGTTAGCGATCCTATTTAATTTTGTCATCAACCTGTATAGTATTTCGTTTTTAGGGTTCCGTAGTCAACTAGGAACCCTTATAGTTTCGCCATGTCTGTCCGTCTGTCTGTCTGTCTGTCTGTCTGTCTGTCTGTCCGCGGCTAAGCTCAGAGACTGTTAGTACTAGAAAGCTGTAATTTGGCATGAATATATGTATCAGTCACGCCGACAAAGTGATTGAATAAAAAAAAGTAAAAAAAATTTTTTTAGGGTACCTCCCATAGATGTAAAGTGGGGGTGATTTTTTTTTCTCGGCTAACCCTATAGTGTGGGGTATCGTTGGATAGGTCTTTTAAAATCATTGCGGAGTGGCTAACATGATTTTTCTATTCAGTGATCTGTTTGCGAAATATTCAACTTTAAAGTGAAAATTTTCATTAAAATCGGCCGTCCCCCCCCCCTCTAAAATCAAAACTGTTGGGTGGAAAAATTTGAAAAAATTCAGAAGGGTAGGAAATATATCAAATTTACTAGGAAAATTATAGCGGCTAAGATTGCTTGGAAATTATTTGTAGTTTAAGAGTAAATAGTAGCCTAAGCTAGCTTATGCTACGCAATAATAAATCTAAATTATTTGTTAATTCATTATCATTTTATTAATTTATCTTTTTATTAAGTAGTTTATATAGTATATTTGTGTATCGTTCCGTGAGTCACAGACGGTTCTGGCAGAAAATCAGCGCTGCAGGCGTCTAACGCCTTAGCATAATGCTGAGTCAGCGACCGTTTCACTTTTGCATGGACACACATGCAGATCTGTGTATTTATTACTTCGTTGTTTTGTGAACTTTGTTTATTTGTATGAATTTGTGTGTACTTTCTTGTATTTGTGTGTCTTGTAAAAGTGAATAAATGTCTTCTTTCTTTCTTTCTTTCTTTCTAAGGTATAAAACATACCTAAACTTGGATGATTCCGTACACATACGAAATCCTTAGAAAAATATTACTTGATTTTTTCGTAATGGCTACGGAACCCTACCTTGGGCGTGTCCGACACGCTCTTGGCCGGTTTTTTATAGACAGTTTTAAAGCATTGTCACTGCATTTTATTATTATCCAATTATAAATATCTGGTCAATCTGACCACACTCGGTAAATTTGATTTCATTACATTAATTGTTGCATGTACAAAAGAAGTTAATGAAAAGAAAAAAATGCTCTACATTTTTGTACAAATTTGTAAGTGTGTTTAAATTACAACGCAATGTTTGTTTATCAGTTGCGATCCCTAGGCTGCGGCTCCACTGAGGCGGAGACGAGCGGAGCTGAGAGGAGACGTGTGGGGATCGACCAATCATATTACATGAAATCCACATCTCGTCTCCGTTCATGTAATATGATTGGTCGATCCCCACACGTCTCCTCTCAGCTCCGCTCGTCTCCGCCTCAGTGGAGCCGCAGCCTTATTTAGGTTTTATGTCTTTAATGTGTAATTTAATAATGTTATTTGAGAACTTTTCGTTCTAAAACTAGAGATATTAACCGACTATATATATAAATCCTACTAATATTATAAACGCGTAAGTTTGTAAGAATGTATGTATGGATGTTTGTTACTCTTTCACGCTAAAATGGTTTGACGGATTCTGATGAAATTTGGCACACAGATAGTTTATAATCCAGATTAACATATAGGATACTTTTTATACCGGAAAATTGCATAGTTCCCGCGGGATAGCGATAAACGAATTCTTCGCAGGAATGCCAAAACCGCTAGAGTTACACGTATGTAATGTATGATGGAAATGTTTATAGTCCTACAAAAAAACCCGCCACAGTATATATCTTTCGAAATTCCCACGGGATAGGGAAATATCTAAACTTTCTTTGCTTTTTTGTTTATAGCAGAATCTCTGAAACTATTGAGCCAATTTTAAAAATTCTTTCACCATTAGAAAGCTACACTATTCTTGATTGACATAAGTTACTTTTTATGCGGGAAAATTCAAAATTCCCACGGGATAGAAATAAATTAATTCAATTTCGTACCTGATTTTAATAATTCTTACATATTATGTGATATGACTATCCCCGATTAACAAAAGCTATTTTTTCTTCGGGAAAATACAAAATTCCCACGGGATAGAAAAAACTGAATTCAACTTCGGGGCTGATTTTGAAAATTCTTTCAACAATAGAAAGCTACAACTATTCCTGATTGGTATAGACTACTCTTCTTCGGGAAAATGAAAATTCCCGCGGGATAGAATTAAGTCAATCCAAATTTGTGGCTGATTTCAAAAATTCTTTCACTAATAGTATGCTACAGTATCCCTGATTGACATAGGTTACTTTTCTACGGGAAAATACTAAATTCCCACGGGATAGAAATAAGTGAATTGAATATAGGGGCTGATTGTTAAAATGATTTCACTAATAATAAAAAGCTACGATGTCTCTAATTTTCAAAAAAGGTCAAAAAAGTAATTTCTATCCCGCGGAAACTTTACTTTGCACTTGCCGGGATAAAAAAGCCTGTTTCAATCAGGCACAGGCCTCCTCCCAGAACGAGAGGACTTGGACAGTAGATTTGGGAACTTCACATCACACCCACCATTGAATTTCTTCTCAGGTGTGTGTAGCTTTCCTCGCGATGTTTTCCTTCACTATAAAGCTCATGGTAAACTTCAAACGTAATTTACCATATGAATTCGGAAAAACTCAGAGGTGCAAGCCTGGGCTCAAACTCACGACCCTCTGCTTAAGAGTCCATAGGTCTGACCACTAGGGCACCACGGCTTAGCGGCTATAGAATTCACTTATTCCTATTCCACGGGAACTTTTCATTTTCCTGGCATTATCCTATGTGCTAATTCATGTAATAAACTACCTGTGTGCCAAATTTCATCCAAACAGCTACGAAGTCGCGGGCAAAAGCTAGTCTATACGTATAATAAATCTGTAACAAGTCGGTGTCTGTACATTGAAGATATTTGAGAAAAACTGTCACTAGGGCTACTTAGCACAATAGAACCCAAAACAATGATTTTTAGAATTATTGTCTGTTTGTCTGTTTGTCTGTGCGTTTGTGCGCGCTAATCTCAGAAACGGCTTAACGTAGAAGGATGCGGTTTTCACTGATATGTTGGTATTTTCTTGGATTAACATTTAGTGTTTGTTTCATTTGAATCGGTTCACAAATAAGAAAGATACGTCTATTTTAAGAATTTATCGAACAGGTTTTTTGTTTGAACGCGCTAATCTCAGGAACTACTGCTCCGATTTGAAAAGTTATTTTAGTGTTAGATAGCACATTTATCGAGGAAGGCTATAGGCTATATATCATCACGCTAACACCAATAGGAGCGGAGCGGAGCGGAAGAATGTTTCAAAATCGGGGGTTTTTGAAGTAAAACTTCTATAGGCACGCTTGACTTCGGAGTACGGTATTTTTTTTATATCGAGGAACTAAGGAGAGCCATAATTGATGAAAAAGCAAATTGGATAAAAAAAATAAGCTGCCCAAATTACTAATTCCACGCGGACGGAGTCGCGAGCAAAAGCTATTGAGAATAAAACTCTTTACTAAACTCATTTTACTCGAAGAAGCTAGATCACAACGGGTTTTACTAGTTATCGTCATTTTTGTAACCAACCCTTTATTTTTACTCGTCAGTAAATAAATAAATTCGAAAGTAACTATGTCTGTCTATCACCAGTTCACTTTTTGACCGTTGCGCCAATTTAGATGAAATTTGGTATAGAGACAGTTTGAGACCCTAGGAAAAATATAGCATAGTTTAAAAAAAAATAGTTCCCACGGGATAGTGAAAAACAAATTATTCGCAGACAGATTCGTGAGCAAAGCTAGTCACTAATATAAGATAAAGGGCTTTCTAGAGGCAAGATAATGAAGAGAGAGCCTAGATTTTAATTACAATTTTATTTTTGATTTACTTGAGTGCACGTGCACTTAAAACTGAAAAGACGAAGGTCGTTAGCTCCGGTGCGGTGCGGGCACACCTGTTTAATGGAATTACCGCTATCAGATGTGATACGACGCTTATCACTAATCAAATAACACTGTACTTCGCAGTACGAGGAAGGTACTTGACAATAATGACTAAACGTTCGGATTTTTGTACTAAAATGAAGCAAGAAACTTCTAAACTATAATTTCTGCTCAACACCAAACCATTAAAACTCAGTACCTACCTATCTAATCTATTATGAGCCAGTACGTTTTTCTTACGACAGCACTTTCCAATAGTTAGCAAGACTTACGTAAAAAAAGTGCTACGTCCGATTGCTATAGATTGTTCCGGTATATTTTTTATTAAAACGAAAAGTTTTACTACCTAAACTTATTTGACTGGAGTTGGGTTGGAGTTGATTTAGTGGAGTTTATAATTTTCATTAACAAACAACAAATAGGTATTACAACAAAAACAAACACCATCAACCATAACATACCTAAACATTGTGTGGAAACCTGGACACAACTGCGAAAGAATTCAGTGATGTGTGTGAATTTCCCAATCCGCTCTAGGCCTGTGTGGGTACTACGGCTTAAGCCTTCTAAACCTGAGAGGAGGGTTGTGCCCTGCAGTGAGACGTGGCGTGGGCTGGGGTGAATGAATGAATTGTCATTTTACACATTCAAAGAAATAATTAAGCACGCAGTTCAATCTGAACCCAAGTCTCGACCTTCAGAATGCCTACAAACTGAACCACAGACTTTCCACCATCTAAATATTCTAAATAAACCAACAAGTCACTGAACAATATATACCGTAAATAAAAGTGTGCGAAAAGTTTTAAAAATGTAACTGAGACAGAAATCGTTAGACCGAGAACAAAATTACATAATTCGAAGCTTTTGCCAACTGGCCTTGTGGCGCAACGGATAACGCGTCTGACTACGGATCAGAAGATTCCAGGTTCGAATCCTGGCAAGGTCGCAGATTAAACTTTTTTCTTTTTTTTTTCAAACCATTATTTTCAACTTGTTTACCTGTCTTCAACAATTAGCTGTATTGTTTGCCGCTATGATGGCAATGAGTTAATGTTTGGCGAACAAGCGTTCCATTTAATAACGTTTTTTTAGACGGCACACGAATTCCTACTTTGCTTGCTGCGTAGTACAGTATGTTATACGTTAGCGTACATTTTTCAACGTTTGTGGGCTAAAACCAACTTTACTGTTAGCATCCGAGAGTTTGTTTTAGGTTATGAGATATCTAACGTTTTAAATTATGATTATAAACACGCAGCTGACCAAATATTGTAGTTGTAGTCGCGATAATTGGCCGTGATGCAATCGCGTGATCTCGCAGATCCGTGACCCGCGTCTACTGACACGTTTTTTTACAAAATAAGCTCGCTCGTGAAATATGAATCTTTAATGGAATAGTAAAAATTAAATGCTCTTGTTAAGAACCACGTTGTAGGGTCATAAATGATAGTAGTCAAGGTCATAAGTACGTTATCATATCAAGACGTCAAAAATATTTATATAACTTTAACCTCGTAAAGCCCACATTTATTTAACATAAAATAAAACTGACCCGTTAACTATCTCACCTGCTGAAAAGTATAGATGAGGGCAAAGGTGTATCGTGTATCTCACTGGTTCAGTAATAGCCTATTGACTCTAGCCTTGAAGAACCCTAGGTTGTATTTATCTGGAAAAACTGACAACGGGAGCGAATTCCATTCCTTAGCAGTTCGTATTAGGAAAGATGAAGCGAACCGTTTTGTGCGGGCCATTGGAATACTAAACACGTAAGGATAAGACGCTCCCTCCGCCTGGATGACCGTTGGTAAAACGGAGACCGAGAAGTTAAATCATATAATTCCTGCGCACATTCACCAAATTAGACTAAGTATTACAATTTGAATCTTGCAACAATCAAGAAAATTTACATGTACTTTGACGTATGTACTAAATTTTGTGTGCTAGGTCTTATGACATTAAGGCGCTATAAACATATATCGACGGTTAAAGGGCAAAACGACAATTTTTGCCAAAATGAGTTACATACATATTTGAAATCAGCGAATTTTTCTCCGTCGATTGAGCCGGGTTTCATGTAAAGTTCAAAAAACGTCGCTTCATGCGTTTTGCCTTTTAACCGTCAATATTATTATATTTGAAGCGATTTCTGTACAGATAATGCGTCTTTTAATCCCTGCGTGCACGGCATCTAGTCAGGAGTCTATAGGTAAGTGTCTAATAGCTGCGGGCTACCCTGCTTGTATATTGCTATGCAAACTACCTGCTACCCTGCCTGTATGTTGCTATAAACCTACTTATTTTATACTTGCATGTCTTTCTCTCAAATCGATGACCATTTTTGTTTGACTATACACGATAGATTGTGTATTTTTGGTACCTATCCTTATAATAAGATCCATGAATCGTAATAAAAATAATCTTGTAGAGTCATAATAAAGCATTTATTTCTGCAACTGCATAAAGTATGTATGTAAAGTAATTTGTATAACTCTGTATTTTACATAACATAAAACACAGTAAAGTAGGTAATAGGTTACAGGACAAAACAAAATGTTCAAAGTCAAAGTTAACCCTTGAGGGAACTCTTCAGTCAACCTTTAAAAGATTGTTAGCTTATAGAATGCTTAGTGATCCATAGTTATGCAACACATTGCATAAAAAAATATTTTTGTATCATGTAACCATTTTTTTTCTTTTATTGCCCTTCATAATCAGGAACTGAGTAGGTACCTACGCGAAGGAAACAGGGAATATTTATGTAGTCTTGTCTTTTAAAATAATTTTGTAGAAAATTACAGTTTTTTACGATAGAAAATAAATGGAAGCCAAAGTATTTAGTTCGTGCTCGAATTTTGTTACGGTAATTAACGGCAAAGTCAAGTGTAAAGATATGGGTGCATAATACTTGCTTATAAATATGTCCCATAGCTCTTGGTTCATAATTATGAGCGGATTAAATCGATACATATTTTTGCACTTGACTCTACAAGATAAAGGCCCATAATTTAAGTTTATATTTGTTGTAAACTTAATTATAAAGTCAATATATTATGCCCTGGGCAGGTATTAGACTGGTGTAGTTCGGCTGGGGCATATTTAAGGTTAATTAGGTAAGGATGTTTCAATTAAAAAAAGTGAAATACTCTCAAATTATTGTTTATTTCGGTTTCATTGATTCTTCTATTAATTTTAAATAATCAGTGCGGATTTTATACACTACAAAGAAAACTGACAGTAATGAATGAAGATATAATTGTAAAATACAGTTAAGAAGTAGTAGTTTGTGACCTATTGAATTTAGACTGCTGGGAACTTTTAGTAGTATGCGGTGTTTTTGACAAGTTTGGGTAGCGGCTTGTGAGGCGCCGGCCGGGGCAGGCTCTGCATAGGTCACTGGTAGCCGGCCGACCGGCGCCCCACGCCCCACCGGCAGCGGCCAACAACCGCGGTCGCACCGCACCGCATTCATTTAACAAACAATTTGTACCAATGGCGGAACACTCCGCCTACAACTCATCTCTCAATAACTAAATCTATAACAGTCTATTTAAAATTATAATACACCATAATAAGAATTATATAAGATAATTAAAGCATTTTCACCTTATATTCAAAATAAAATCATAAAAGGTCTCAATTTGATAAGTTTCCGCTAAAATTTAATATTTTTTTACATTAATTTCATACACTATTTACATACAGAGCGTGCCCAGCTCGATTTATAAATTAAATGATAACGCTCTCGCCGAGCACTCACATAATACCTATTAAATACCCTAATAGCAACAAAATCGCCATGCAAAATCACACTCTTGAAAATTTAAATTAAATTAATATAATTATTTAGATAAACCAACTTAAAATCGGTTTACATCTTTGATATTAATGGAAGCATCGTTTAAGAACTAAGAATCTAGGACTGATTTTGCAACAGATATACAAGAATTCTTTTAAAATAAAATGAAAAACATTCTCATATGAAAGTCTACAGAAAGTAAGAAGCATTATTTTCAAGTAGCAGTCCTAGCAAGGTTTAGAGGTGTTCCGCAAACTACTCAACACATAACATACATAGGACTAACAACTAGTAAAGCTTTTTACATGAAAATAACAAAACAATCTTTCAGTGGTCGTCCACGACGGATTGCATTGCAATGCTGCAGTCTCCCTCCTATAATGCCACAATTTACATTAAATTAACGTAGTACTTATATTGATCGTAACGAGATCGTACTTAGGATGTCTTCGCGCGAGGACCCGCCGTCGGCGCCTTCGCGCCGTGGCCTTCTCCACGAGGTATGTTTAATTTTACCATAAATTATTAGTCTCTTTTAACCTAACACATCGGCCTGTCTTGCTGGCTCTGCTTTTCTGCTGCCTGTAACAATAAAAAACTTAGATAAGTAAACAGTTACAGATAAATAAAGGCCTGTCTGTTAAATGAAGGGTTTGGTGTGACAGAAGGCAAGCCCTTGCCACCCACTGCAGGCTTGTCGAGGTCGAGGGTGCAGTTACCAATCATTGCACAGATGCGCGCGCATATGCCTTTATAGGAAATGTTGAATGTTGGATAATTATTGCAAAAGTACACATTCTTTACACAGTAAACACCTTAAATTAACCAGAGTTTCGTGATTAAGGCCATCACAATTAAGTGATTATTAGTGATTGCGACAAATAGTGTATCGGGTGTCACACGCATCCCGCGACCCGCGTCCGGCCATCTGCCACCGCATATGCGCTCTGTTTTAACACTGTTTTAATTCATTAGCGTTCTGACAACGGGCCGCTTATTTGACTACCCCAATTTATTTTATAGAAATTAAAAATAACTTTAGCGAGGGGTTAGAACGTTAACAGATGACAAGTTGCAAAACGAAAGGTGCGAGTTATGCGAGCCGCGGAGGATGTTTACATTGGTCGAGTGCTTCAGTTGCAATTTCAGCATTACTTTTTCGGAGTGAAGTGTTAGATTACTGCTTCCCGTCCGTACGTACATCCGCAACGCAGCTGAGCGGGCGCACGTGGCCACACCCTATTTACGGACACATACCAAAGGGAGAGCACACATGTTCCGAACAGATCGGGACTTTGCGAGCACACGTGAAATCCCTTTATGTGACGAGCATTGTAGTCTGGATAATGAAAGGTATGAGCGTCGCATTTATTTAGCTATCCGGCTACAGGCCTGCGTCACGTGTGCTCGGTGCGCAGCTGTGAGCGACCGTTACCCGCACAATGCCCTCGATCGATCCGTCGGCGATGGAATCGATCGGCGAAATCGTTGCACGTGTGTTGAGTTTTGCGGAGACATTTCGCGGCGGAGGTGCATTGTCTACTCGCCGCCGCCGTACTTTATTAGTTCGGAGAAGCGTAAAGGTGCTCGTAAAACTTTCACATGCGCGATTTATGCGTGGCGAGGTGCGCGAAGACAGATATTCAGAGGAGCGGGTGAGCGTGGGCGCGGACACCTGGCGACTCGTTAGTGTCGTCGGTCGCGGCGGCGCGCCGTGTAGGTGCAGACCTGCCTCCCTTTGTATGTGACGAAGTACTAACCCTATAACTACTTTAAGATGACCATTTTGTCACTATTAATCTTCTGAAGGTGACTACGATGTTGTTAATAAGCTGTTTGGGAAGCCGTGCTTCAGCGCTTAAATTAATCTTGTAGAGAACCATGCGGGCATGTAATTGAATGACTAATCGGTAATCGAATTTGTTATTTTATTAAGAATACATGGCTTCCCTCGCAAACAAAGCAAATTATAGAGATGAAATAGAGATGAAGATTTTTGATAGTCTATAACACGAGCCGTTCCATTATGAATCTCACAATCTATATACATATATAACTATCGTTGTCCTTTATAGCTTGTTGCAAGTTTAGTCACGATTTTAAAAGAGCGAATGAGGCAATAACATAATGGAGTACATACTAGGTTGCCATAGTTGTAAAGGACAAGAACGTGAGTGAGAGCGGAGGGATCGAGAAGTACCAGCGAAATGTCCCACGGCCTCGCGAGTTAAGGCAGCTGCGGCTGCGGGCAACAATTACCGTCGGTCGAGATAGCGCCGTGGCGTATGCTCGTGACCGGAGTTTGTGGCACACGGCGCCGATGCCCCGCGAGATATCACCGTGAAATGCTGCCTCACGACGCTCACGTTGGTGCTTCGGATGCCAGCACGATCGTCTCGAGATTTATTTTTGTACAATTAGATTAGATGTAACAAAAAGTACGTTTGGTATTGTATGAATTCAAAACCGCATGAGAGCGTTGTAATATTTCCATATAAATCCTTGTCTATATTGAAGAATGCGGTCCGATTAGTCGGCATTCCGATGCCGTATTGTGGTAGGCGGTAAATTAGTAAATATCGTGCGATGTCGCCGGCGCCCGAAGCTTATTAAATCAGTTGTTGCTTGTTTATTTTATTACATAGGTAATATGATCTATAGTTATAAGTTTAATTTGATGCGATATTCCAAATTCCGTGCATAAATATATCAATGATGAATTCGTAATCACCAAATTAATAACACGAGAGATTCTTTATTTTAACTGCTGTTCTATGTTTATCAGATTACATGAGGTATATACATACTTCATTGGATCTTTGGCGCCGGTATGCGGGTGAAGGGTAACTGGTTTTCAAACATATCTATACATATCCGTAATAGGCATTATTTTACAAAATGTTAAAATTTCGTGGATTAGTCTATAGCTTAGTAGATATTGTAAATCCCTATTCAATTTTATTTCATCGTAACGCAATACAGCGTTTATGCGTAAGTCAGGCCAAGATTTTGAAGATGGTTTACTGGTTGGTCATTTGTGTTAGTATGTAGGTACTGTAAATTCTGAGCAACCCGTCATGTCTCCTAAATCACGCTTGTTGTGAGCATTTCTCTTGCTTCCAACAACCGGCAGATATTAAAATTTACGTGGCACGAGCAAGTATTAACGAGCGCGCATGTGCCTGGGGCTGTAGTCGCACTCGCAAGGCGCTCGAATAAATCCTGCGCGCTGCACCTGCCGCGCGCTCTGACGCTGCACCGCTCTCTCTGGTGCAATTTTAGACAATTCAGGGTCTCAGAATCACAGCGTGTCTTGGATGAGAAGTTAAACAAATTTGAACGATGGAATGGCCATCTCGCGCAGGTGTCAAGCGGAATGTAAAACGAGGCAGCATACTTAAATACGTGTTGAATATTCAGATAGTGTGTCAGTACACGGTCGTTTACGCGGCGCCGGCGCAGGTGGCCGCGCTTCAAGGCTGAAATTCAAAACAGTCGTCACGCATGCGTGAACAGCGGTTTAGATTGCGACTGTTGTTTTGCCGTCTTGAGTACTACCTATTGCAAACTGTTCTTACAGTTACAAAAGCGAATGAATGGATCAAGGCGGTGAATTTTAAGGATGTGACCGGATGTAGAGCTGTTTTTACTTTTGTAGGTACCTATGCACTCGTAATAGTGTACTGGAATCAAGATTGGTTCCAGAAGTAACAGCGTAGTGGAATATTTGGAATATATATATATATATATTGTTACATCTATATTTTCTAGCATAAGTTAGCAATGCAATGCGATAAAAACTAGTGCTGGTGGCGTCTCGCAGTCGCACGTTGTGAAACTCAACATCTCCGCTTTTACCTTCCCGCGCTTGCGAAACACGCAGGTGCGCGCGCGCCGCAAAAACAACGACGCGCCTGATTTCATTTACTTTTTATGCAATACTGTCTACAAGAGTAAATTGCCATTGCTGTCATGTTTACGGTATTTTACGGGCATTACGTTAAATTCTATCTAACTTTAAACATAATGAAAATTTAAACATGCTTGGTGATTTAAAAGTTATTTCCAAGATGATGAAAAATGTCGCAGAAAAATAAAGTTGCGATACAACTTGGAGATAATACATGGAAAATGGAACTATTAAATCACCAAAAATTGTTCAGTGGTATGTTTATTGTTTATGTGGGCAAACGTACTAACCGTTTGGTTTCTGTGTTCCTGGGCGGGCGGTGAGGAGCGGAGGATGGTGTTGGGCGCGGGCCTCGGCCCCAGCGGGCGGCGCGCGGCCGGTCGCGGCGCGCCCGCGCCGGCCAGCGCGCCCTCCGCGTCGAACTGCTCCATCGCGGGGTGGTTCTCCAGCGCCGACTGCAGGTCGCAGATGTAGTCTATCACGTGCTGGATCACTTCCAACTTCGAGATCTTCCTGTTCTTAGGCATGAACGGAACCAAGTCTTGCAATTTGGAGAGGTACATCTGGATCTCTGCATTCTCGCCCTCTCGATGCCTCTGTATGCGGCCACCGGCGATCGCCGGTACGGAAGCGCCGGTCGCGCACACTGCTGTTATCGCTTTCATTGTGATTTGTGAGTTACACTGAACACGAGCACTGGGTATTATCGCGAGCGCGTTACGCGTGCGGCGAATGCGGACTCGAGTGAGGAATGAGGAGATGCGCGGCGGCGCGTTGTATTTATGGGCACGGGTGGGGCGCGGGGCGGGCCTCGGCGGTCCAATGGGCGCGCGGGGCGAAGCCTGATTTTCCCATGGCGGCGGCGGGCGCCGCGTCTGCCTGCGCTGGGCGGCCCTGACTAAGGCCGTTGCGCTCGTGACATGCACTTTGTCCTGCATTGTTGTCTTTTAGTTTCATTTTACAGACACAACAAATATAATTGCTAACCTACCTGTTTAATAGTAGTCACATAAATAAGCTGATTAATCAACCGTTATTTTTCGCAATTAATTCGTTAAAATATTACTTTATGTTAAACTATATACGAGTATCTAATTTTAGTAAGTATTGGATTTATCAGCAGGCATTTTCCAGGTCCAAACAGAATGGCAAATAAAATACTAAAACTCAAACAATTTTGCAACTCAAATATTTTATTAATTTTATTTTCATTTCCATATACCTACTTTTTTATAAGTATACCTGCAATAATTAACCAAGTAACTCAAGGGAGCCGTAGCTGCGTGTGTGAACGCAGAGGCTGGGCCGGCGCGGGAACAATGGCCGTACGTGACGGCATCCACTTGTCGCGGTCCCACGGCGACAGGTCCTGCGCCCAAAGGACCCACACAGCCTTACAGTACCACAATAGCGACAAAAAACATGTAGGGAAACCTATGTCATGGTTGAGGTCCAATGTACAGTCGAGGTCAAAAATATCTTTACACTTTGGTACCTTGTCACTGTATAGGTACCTTTTGACAATTTCATATCAAAGTTCAAACACGAAGTGACAGCAACAAGGTACCTAGTAAAGTGTAAAGATATTTTTGACCTCGACTGTACATACATTGGTATTCTTTTGCGGCTCCTTCAAGCGGAATCACATAATTAGTTTTTAAATTATTTTTTTGTGGGCAATTGGTTAACCAAACGTGGGAAATCGATTACTTTATTTTGATTACCTATTTCATTTTAAGATTTAATGCTGTTCTAATATTGACATCTGTTTTTCATGTTGTATAATTATTATACCTGCTGGCTGAATTTAATAATTGCAAACTAATACTAATTTAATTTTAAAGAACTGAATCACGTTTAGGTATATTAGATAGCTTAAACTAAGTAATCATTTGAAAATGAGAACAAACAACGTTGAAAAATAAAAAAAAGACGTAGAAACATATTTAAGCAAAAACAAAATCAGAGATATCTAATCTATCCTACCTACTTACAGACTTAATCATAGGTACCTAAAGCAAAACAAACAAAGTTAGTCCGCGCGCACTTGGTTTGGTTATCTTCGACGAAATTGGTTTTTTCATTTAGTGCCAATCGTCACGACGGTATGAGCAAACAAACAGGTGAGGTGAGTTATCAGTTCCGGCATCAGCATAGCATGAGTGTATCATAAAATTTAATTTACACGTGGAAAAAATGGAAAAATAAAGACTAAGTACGTTTTGTCGAGTTAAAAAAGCTAATAAACCGGCCAAGTACGAGTCGGACTCGCGCACGAAGGGTTCCGTACCATTTACTATAAAAAAAAAAACAAAAAAAACACGTTTGTTGTATTTAAATTTGCTTGCCCCTGAAATATTTATTTAATTCTGTTTTTTCTTGTTTTTTAGTATTTTTGTTATAGCAGCAACAAAAATATGCAGGTAGTACATGATCTGTGGAAATTTCAACTTTCTAATTATCACGGTTCATGAGATACAGCCTGATGACAGACGGACAGACAGACAGACAGACTGATGGCCAACGGAGTCTTATTAATAGGGTTCCATTTTACCCTTTGGGTACGGAACCCTAAAAATGGTCATCATTAGATTGGTTGATGAATCAGTCGATGGTGTGTGAAACAGTCGATGTTGTCTAGAAACATTGATTGTGATGATTATAACTTCTGAATTTTTAGAGTAAATTCCGATCGATCCACGTTTGGTCGTATTAAGCCTCATGGCCCTCATGTGAGCCATAAATGGCTCCCATACGACCACACAAAGAGGTCCGAATCGTAATAACTACGCAGTGACCGTAAAAAACAAGCGCGGCAAAAAGTCGAGTCACCTTGGAGGCGGGAGTAAAGAACTCAGGTAGTGAATTGCTTCATTTGGTGTTATTTGGAACGCCATTTAATTCTAAGTAATGCGGTACAAATAAAGTAATTTGCAGGTGACCAGTAGTAAAAGTAGCAATGCTCAGGGAGGTTTTTCATTATGATTTTTTTAATAAAATTGAATGCATGTTTATTACCTCTAGATATATGTATGTTACACAAAGAACATAACATAATATTTTATAAGCATTAGAAATCGGGTGACAAGTGACAGTAAGTTAATATAAATACTTATAAAATAAAATAAATAAATATTAGGGGACAATCTTACACAAATCGACCTAGTCCCAAACTAAGCAAAACTTGTACTATGGGTACTAGACGACGATAAACATACTTATATAGATAAATAAATACTTAAATACATAGAAAACATCCATAACTCAGGAACAAATATTCGTGCTCATCACACAAATAAATGCCCTTACCGGGATTCGAACCCAGGACCTCTTGCTTCGTAGGCAGGGTCACTACCAACTAGGCTAAAGCGGTCGTTATGTAAGGATAACAAGACGTCAATAATATTTAATCTTTTATAAATAAGCGGCTTGCACTGTTGTGCGCGTGTTCCGTTATTGTGGGTTTTTAAAAAAAACAGTGGTAACCTAGTGGTTTGACTTATGGCCTCTTAAGCAGAGGGTGGTGGGTTCGAGCCTGGGCTAGCACCTCTGAATTTTTCGGAATTAACTTGCGAAATTACATTAGAAATTTACCTGAGCTTTATGGTAAAGAAAAACATCGCGAGAAGATCTGCACATACCTGAGAAATAATACAATGGTGTGTTTGAAGTTCTTAATCCGCACTGGGCCCGCGTGGGAACTACGGCCCAAGCGCTCTTATTCCGAGAGGAGGCCTGCGCCCTGCAGAGGGATGTACAGTTAAGGAATTTAATTCCCTACCCATTTCGTAAAAATGTCGTTAATCATTCGCAATGCATTAAGGTCGAAATGTCAAATCCAACAAGTCAAAGCAACATCGTAGCTAAGCTCTTATGGTGACAGTTTGCTGTACGATATTCAAACTTAGGTGGGTTGGAAATTAAATTCTTTGACTGTACATTATACATACATATACCTAGGCTGGGATGATGATGTTGATGATGATAAATAACTGAAATTTTCATTCAAAAATATATCAACAGATTAAGTTAAAGTGTTTTTAACAGTTAATTCACATCACTTATAGCCTCGTGTTAATGTATTTAAGGTAAACGTACCAATGCTCGACACCTCAACGCCCAGTAGATGACACACCTCTCTTACTATGACATAAGATTGAAGGTGCCATGTATTGGGTCAGTGTCGAGTACAGGGACGTTTACCTTACTTAGAAAAAAGATTTCCTGACTTACGTTGGGTTGGAGTACGAAATAAATGAACCGCTTCGATCTTTAAGCGTAAGGTAAACGTCCCTGTGCTCGGCACTGACCCTATACATGGCACCTTCAATCTTATGTCATAGCATAGTAAGAGAGGTGACAGATGGGTGTCATCTACTGGGCGTTGAGGTGTCGAGCATTGGTACGTTTACCTCTTAGTAGGTAGTTTAAGTATAAATTTTAGGGCGTGGAAGAGGCAGGGCATACACCGTGAAATTTTAGTGGTTGTTTTCCCGAAACGAGGTGATTTAGTATCGATTGTACAATCGATTTATAATTACTATTTTGACTAGAGTCAAAAATCCAATTGTGAAAAACGAAAGTCGAAAATGACCGCAAACCAATAGTAACGCTTCGTTGGTACCTAACCTATCGTACGATCGTACGCTACTTGTACCAACGAAGCGTTACTATTGGTTTGCGGTCATTTTCAACTTTCGTTTTTCACAATTGGATTTTTGACTCTAGTCAAAATAGTAATTATAAATCGATTGTACAATCGAAACTAAATCACCTCGTTTCGGGAAAACAACCACTAAAATTTCACGGTGTATATGACCGAAAAACTACTCTGTAAGAATAAATCATAAATATACTAGTGTAACAAATCAACGGAGATAATAATCTGTGTAATATAATGACATACCGTTGACATTCCCGTGGTCACGTTTATAATGGACAATTTATTTTGTCAACTAGTGTCAAACAGAAAAACTACCGCAGGTAGAGCCAAAATTATAAATACAAACTCAAATTGATGCTCAAACCCTGCGTATCGATATTGTCTATACACGTACGGATTTTTTGCGCTCTTTCCAACGTCGTGGTATCAAAAGCACCTTGCCGTGAGATTTGTTCCAGTGTATTGTTTCAGGGCAGCGGGTATCTTCTTTTGTCGAATTTGGTAGCGACAAGTCGAAAAGAAGATAGAAAAAAAATCACACCAGATAAACCTTGACAACTTTTAAGTAAGTAAGGTGCTTTTATGGCTGTGTAAATAGACGATAAAGGTGTAGTCGCAACAAAAAAATAATTGCTTGGCGAACAGTATCGGCGTCTCTAATCGCTTTGTTCCATCAGGTGAGAAAATGGCGAGGCAGGACAAAAATTGGTCGGTACATTTTGACCGACGTCCAATACTAGTTATTAAGATGCTTGAGCATCAGATTTATTGCCTTCTTAACTTGTTATAAAAAATACGTTAGTTGCCAACCGAGAAAAAATAAAACGAGGATCAAATTCCACAGTACAATTTCTGCTCTACCTAAAAAACAAAACATATTTAGTAAGAAGGGAGCTCTTGAGAGCTTTTAAAACAAGGTTTTATTTACGCACATTTTTACTACTATGTACTACTCTAACTATGTGTACGGTCAACAACTTTGATTGTTGAGCAACTTGCCACTGCTCATAATTTAGCCGTGTAATGCAAATCGGGTTTAGCCGCTATACTAGTAGTTATATCCTGATTTGCATTACACGGCTAAAATGCGAAGAGTGGCAAGTTGATCAACACTTAAAGTTGTTGGCCGTAATTATGTTCACTGCGGTAAGCTTGTAAATCTATTTTCAATAATTTCCAGTGGTTGAAGTCATTTCAGAAAGTGTGAAATTACATTTGTAATTTACCATGAGCTTTACGGTGAAGAAAAACATCGTGAGGAAACCTGCATACACTTGAGAAGAAATTCAATGGTGTATGTGAAGTTCCCAATCCGCACTGGGCCCGCGTGGCAAGTACGGCCCAAGCCCTCTCATTCTGAGAGGAGGCCTGTGCCCTGAAGTGGGACATATACAGGCAGGGATGATGATGATGATGAAGTCATTTAAAATTTGGTACGTATATATTTGCTGGATAATAGGAAGCTATTGCATTGTCGTTGATATTATATCGACGGTTAAAAGGCAAAACGCATGAAGCGACACTTTTTGTCAAAATGAGTTATACATATTTGAAATCAGCGAATTTTTCTCCGTCGTTTGAGCCGGGTTTCATGTAAAGTTCAAAAAACGTCGCTTGATGCGTTTTGCCTTTTAACCGTCGATATATGTAGTTGTAGAGTGACTCTACCACAAATAATAATAGTGAGTTCAGGCATGTGATATATTTCTTGTGATTATCTTTTGTTTTTGGGTTAAACATCATTATCAATATCATCGCCCCAGCCTATAAACATCCCACGCTGCGCACAATATAATAAAAATAAAATAAGACGTTGCAGTACCGTGGACATAGTTTCGTTGTTTTCTACGTGTAGGATGCAAACAAGCTGTTTCGACAATGTCGTGCGGTCTACGTTAGTTAGTTAAGCTTTAGATCTTTTTATTTTGCTTTGCGATTAATGCTTCACTGAATCTTCACAGTGTGCAAGAGGGCGGCGGAGGCTCACCCCGCGCGTGCCGTGGGAGTGCCGCGCACGCGCTGCTCCCATCGCGTGATACCCCCTGATTGACCACCATTATTCGCCCGCATTACACTCTTTATGTAAACGCTTACCAATGCACAACACACACACTGCACAATGGAACTTATTTCAGCTAGCATTGGTAGAGTGTAAACAGCTAGGATTAGGCTGGGTGATATTGTGTCGGAGGCAAATGCTAAGCAATAGTTTATTGAGTACCTAAAGTAGGTCTTAATGTAAAACCACCCACATTTGCAGTGGTACGGATGCTGATTTGGTTAAGTCAGTGCGTGGCACCATGACAATTTGATTCCCAATGAATTGCTTAGATATTTTACATGATGTCACCGATGACAATTATACTAAATGTGAGGTGGTGCATCTAAAGTCATACCTAATTTACGCTTCTCTCACTCTCTGGGTAGCCTAACGAAAATGTTCACTCTGATACTGTTACGTTTAATATTTCTAATTTTTGCCGATCTCCATATCAATCAATGTGATATGTCCTTCCAAATCTATGAATACCGTGATGACTGACACACAGCCTAAACCACTTGAGCTAGAGACTCGAAATTTGGCAAACTAAGGTATATTTTTTTAATAGGTTGGGTATTCCTACTGGTTAGGAAGTTAAAGACGCATCTAAATATATTTTCGATTCAAAGTGAATTTGTGTCCGAAACTATAATTACGAGTATTAGACTCTTCGAACTTTGAACTTTGTCAGTTTTTTATTACAGTTGTATCTTAAGCTTATTGGTAAATGGTATCACCTAATTTACTATAATCGTTAATTTCACTACCTAACGAACGAAGTTGCGGGCAAAGGTTAGTCTAAGTATTATTAGTCTACGTATATCAGTCGCCGGCGAAACCCTGTTAAATTACGTTAAACATTCTTGGATGTATGAGCACGATCGTGGTTGACAAATCCATATATCCAATTTTTTTTATAAAGAACATAGAACGTAACATTACATACCTAAGCGAGCTTGTAAATAAAAAACGAATAATTTGGTATCCATGGATAAACTAATCAAATATTTCGTAGCCCTAATCTCGAAATAATAAAAACCTTCCCGCGGGCACCTTATTGATACTGACAGGCGTCGGCAGTAACTCAATATCCAGGATCATACAACACCGCCGGCTACGCCGCGTCGAAGTTATTGCGCGCGTGTCCTTGCTGTCGCAGCATATACCTAGTGCCGTTCACGAAGACGCGTGAATTTATCAAAATTAGACATTAATAACATTACAATACGAACCACGGCACGTATCATCATGAATGACTCGATCTGTAGTAGGTACTGCCCCTGCGCGGGCGCTCCCACGGGAGGGCGCGAGAAATCCCTTAATTCGGGCGGGACATGCAGGTGCGGGCTCATTACGCGCTTTCCCGCCACGTGCCGGCGCGTGCGATGTGCGCCTAGTGTCTATACTGTACTGCCTTTCTCATCATTATTGGGTATATTGATTGAAATATAAATCCTTTTGTCATTGAATTAGTTCCTCGACTCAAATAAAAATAATGCGACCCTGCCCTTTGCCTTGTATGTACTTATTCTTCATAATCTATATAAAAAGTTACCAATGAAATGAAATTCATGGCGCCGCTCTAGATTGTGATACGCGTAACTGTAACTTTTAGTTTATGGTGTTATAAATCCTATAACCTAGATGTGATAATATGTAAGAGCATAAACTAAAAGTTACAGTTACATGTTGTCACAGTTAGAACGACGATAATATTGTCAAAATTATCTTTGATTACCAACTCGGTTAACATACTAAAACGGTTTCGGTACGTGACCACCAAAAGTTCAAAACCACGAAAAATGTGAGGTTGGAAAATCACAAGTTCCGATGGGAAGCGGCGGGTTCTCGTGTGAACGGCGCGCGTGGGAGCGCCGGCGCCGGGTCACAGGTCGCTCGGGATAATTACGGCGCGCGAGGTGCGCCCGCGCCCCGAGACCCAGTGTCCGCCGATCGCGAGCACACTCACGATTTATGCTAATGATTATGTTTTCTTTATAAGGCGAAATGTAAAGTAATTATGGTGATACAGTATAATAGGTATATGATATGTATCGAGCAAATAAGTCACCATCACTGACCTTTCGATAGTGAATAATGGTTTGTTGCATTCAGTTGAGTAATTTCTAAATGAAGGTCCTTTGATAGCTATGTTGATAACTTCCAAGCTTTTATGTTTCTGTTAACTTAACATTTGTACCTTACCTACATCTTTATCTGCTACTTTGAATAAGCCTTTAACCGGACAGTCAAAATATAAATGTCTTTAATTTTTGTTCCATTAAGCAATGCAAATAATGGTTAAACCAGCATTTCTTACGGCTAAAATGACTCTACCTAATAATCTTAGAAGGTGGTATGTATTGTGCGGTACTTGCTATTAGAATTACTTACTGATTTCTTCACCAAACAAACTCAACCTGATACAATTTACTAAATTGATATCGCATCGAAAGAAATTAACAATAGTCTAACCTTTGACTTACAAGATCCCTATTCATGAGCTCGTCAAGTTCATAAATCATGTTGTAAGTACACGGCCTCTCGTGCAAAATTGCAGATCTCCTCTGATTACGTGCAGAGTACTTACGTACATGAATTCAACTTACATAAACATCAATCTTCAATCTTGGGAACCATTATAACAATACCTGTTATGTGAGTGGTAAGGTATGCGTTAAACAATTAAATGGATATGCATAAAGGCGAATGCAGTAAACGTGAGAGAGGTAGGAGAACGAAAGAAATTAAAAGAACTAGGTAATAGTCGAGAAGCTTTGTAGGTGTTCGTAGGAGCACCCGTGAGAGTTTACGCCTACGATACGATAGTTAAGAGCTTACGGAAATCTACAGGGTTTAAAATAAACATGAACTTTTGCGTAGGTATGAAAGAAAGCGGTAGAATTCAGAACTGACAAAAGGTACCTTATACGATCATTCTAAAAACACTAACGACGAACGCGTTCTTTATGGGTAGCTATAATTTAATGACCTTATTCATTAGAAGATTACAATAAGTAGAATTTGTAATTATAAGTAAATTAAATTGGAATTATCCAATATTATCAGGGTTCTTAATAGCATTGCTCATTTCGGTGATGGATGGCAGCCGATTCACCGCCAACCCCGTCTAGAGATTAATAACATGGCTTCAATAAAAGCGGGGAGGTTTTAATTCGCAATAAGCGTAAAAGGCATTTAATAATGCACACGTCCGTCCACGTGCATGTTGAGGAACAAATACTCAGCAATCGGAGTAATGAGGGAGCGGGGGGGATGGAGGCGGGGGCGGGGAGGCGCCACGTGTCCATCACGTGACAGTTTTACATTTCCACGCGCCGGGGCGAGGGTGGCTCTGACTGTAAATGTAATACATAAGATCTTCATATTACTTCTAAAGGATCGCGATTTATTCTACTTTTAGTTATTCCCTCGACACCTGAAGTGAGGTTCAAAAGGGGGGGGAACTCGTCACACGAATGATATTATTTGGGGTATATTAACAAGACAGTTACGTAGACGTAGTGTAAGTGAGTACTTATGTCTCTACATACTTCTAGGTACTTACACACGTCTACGTATCCAACTTTATTAATTAAAGATGTACCTGGTTAGACGCCTATTAGTATCGTTCCACTTTCTATGAGGGGAAGTTTAAATTTTATTGTGGGATTTCGTATTCTGAGATAAATTTCCTACATTTTATTGGAGCCACCAATGTATTTTTACAAGTACCTACATACTAGCGTTAAATTAATCATGATTGCCGGCAGCCGACCCGCATGACCTCCGTGACTTGACATCGTTGCTGATTAACGAAGTGATCGGACTTCTTTTGTTCATTAATTTGTTTTCCACTCTTAAAGAATGTGGTAATATAATATGACAAATAATAGATTCATTGACGAGAAATTAATGTGCCACAATATTTAGTTTACTAAGGAAATTATACCATATTTTAGTGTTTTCAAACAAACGGATTGTGCTGTCTACGCAAAACTCCCACAGAATCATAATAAAGGCACTGTGCCGATTTTCCCACAATCGGTATTATAATAAAAACTAGGGATCAAATCGGATTGAATCACCCTGCTCGGAACTCAGACATCACACCCTACATCCACTGTAAGGCGACCTCGTAAAGCGCATGCGAAAAGAACAAATATTCTTGAACATGACGGAGACTGACGGGTCTATTTAATATGGTTATTAGTTCACGCGGCTATGGGGTGTTGTGACACGGCGTGGGAGCTGCCTCTATTGTACAGGCACTTAACTCGGAGTGATAAAAGAGCTATAGGACCATTAGGTGGATTCGTTTTGCTCATTCGTTATCGTTGATGAATGGATACGAAATATAATGATTTCGACACATGGATTAAGCTCCACCGTAAGCCTAGATGACATACCGCGAATCACGTTATTTATTTCCTACATTTGCTCTTACACATTAGTTAAGTGCCTACAGTGTTTTTTATTTATTCGTCTCTACTTTTTCCAAGAGTTAAGGACTATACCCAAGTAGGAACTTCTTTATTAAATCTGCGGTCCCTATTTTTTTTATGCTTCAGCCCTTCTACACTCTCAAACACACAATAAGAGATCACTATCAAACATACCGAATTTAGCAAAGCTAAATACAAATTCGCATAGTTCGGTACTTGTGTGCATTAACCAATGAGCCGTAGAAGCTTTATTGTACCTTTTGAAGTGCCATGAATTACCAGGATAACAACAAAGTTGGAGCCGGGTCGAAAGCCAGGTGTATGTGGGGCACGATATCTTGATTCACTTTAAACTTATGAGGGTTTAATTCATATTACAGCCGTTTTTCTAGTGAAAGGAACGCCCTTAAACCTCTGGCGTGAATTATTCGTGACCCTAATTGCAGATGATGCGATACGGTGCATTGTGCGAGTTGACGCCGCTATTGGTTTATTTGTTAACTTTTTTCTTAGCCACCGTGCGCAGGGCGGCGGTTGTTTGGGGTTTTAAGTTGTTTGTTATTGTTGCTTTCTTAGACGGTGCATTGTAAAATAGCGATGACGTGCTCAATGCAGGCTCATTGTAAGTTACATGAGTGCTGAAAAATGTGTTATTATTGCATTGTAACTCTCGTAATCTTTACTAATATTATAAATGCGAAAGTTAATAAGTTAAGTCTGTTACCTCTTCACACTTAAATCGTTCACCTGATTGAGATGAAATTTGATATGGAGATAGTTTGAGACACTGGGAAGGACTTAAGGCAGATTTTATCCCAGAAAGTTGCGTAGTTCCCACGACAGCGATACAAAACAAATTGTTCGCAGATGGAGTCGCGGGCAACAGCTATTATTTTATATAAATTTAAATTTAGATTTGAAAATTCAGTTTCCATCACAGATTGATTGAGAACTTAAAAAAAAATGACCGCCCGTATAAGTAACTAAAATAAAAAGCCTCATAATTATTTACCCGCCTCAGTCTGTAACGAAGTTAGCTTCTAAAAAATGGGTCATTGCTGAGATGGTGGTGGTTCCAAAATCATAATTAATTAACATTTCACTGACGAGTACCGTAATCTACTAGAACCTAACCTAAGTAGGTATTACACGGAAAGCATGTGCTCATTGACAGCGGGAGACGAAAAAGTGATGACATCGACTGTGCAAAGAAATAGACATGATAACATTTGTATTGTTCTTATTATTAGCTTTGTGGTTGCCATTTATTTAAAAAAACCGGCCAAGTGCGAGTCGGACTCGTGCACGAAGGGTTCCGTACCATTATTCATTTATTTTATTCTATTTTTTAGTATTTTTTGTTATAGCGGCAACCGAAATACATTATCTGTGAAAATTTCAACTGTCTAGCTATCACGGTTCATGAGATACAGCCTGGTGACAGACGGACAGACGGACGGACGGACGGATAGCGAAGTCTCAGTAATTGGTTCCCGTTTTTTACCCTTTGGGTACGGAACCCTAAAAAATATTGATGCATCTAAACCGCAAACGTGATGTTACTAGACTTATATAGGTAGACAATGCAAGTTATTTAAAAAAAAACAATACAGCAAATTTTAAATGATATTAGTGAATAGACTACAATGACGGGATAACGACTGTATGTAGGTATCATCCGGGTACTAACTGGCTCCTAAGCGTTTATCTTGAGCTTATCCAAAACCGAATAAAATTTACAATTTAAGAAACAAATAAAGTTTTAAGGTGATTTTCCACCAGAGATGTTCTATTCGGCTATGCTGCGAGGATGTGAAAGCTATACGCTACGAAACTATGTGACCGTTTACACTAATGTTATATGCTACGTAGCCATTGGAAGAACAACCAGAGCAAGCATCCAAAACGCAAGGTATCCACAGCACGAATCTTCTGTATACAGGGTGAAATTTTGAAAGTGATACAAAATTAGTGTTTCAAGCTTAGTTAATGCTAGATACTCGTAACATAATGAATTTACTCAATTGTTGAAATTAGTCTGATAAAATTTTGGATTTTCATACTTTGCTGTAGTTAAATTATGAACTAAATGTATGGACACCTCAAATTTAACAATACTAATTCTAACAACTGGGTAAGTGCATTATGTTGTCCAGCATTAACTAAGCTAGAAAGACTAATTTTGTGTATCACGTTCAAAATTTCACCCGGTATATAAAAGGCAACCATTACTGACTGATCTATCAACGCACAGCTCAAACCACTGAACGGTTTGTGCTGAAATTTTGTATGCAGGCTATAGCTATTACGACGTAGGCATTTTGCTAAGAAAGGATTTTCCGGAATTCCCACAAGATAGGGAATAAATGGGATTTTTGTTTTCGCTTCACAGATTTAGGATGATAGAGGAGCAGTAAATAGGGATTATTGGAATTTCCCGCGGGATAGAGACCGGAAATTGATCATAAATTTTATTTTTGAGCGGATGAAGTCGCGGGAAAAAGCTAGTTCCGTATAAAAAAATAGCTTAGTTGAACCCATTTCCACCAGTGCTGTGCTAGTTATGTGGACCAATGAATATATTATTGGTGGATATCAAACTCAACCATGGCAACGTACAGCACATCTCTGCTGAAAAAGCACCCTAACAGTTTTAACTAATATTATAATTTTACAATATTTTGAACAAGGTTTTTATCATATTTTTTTGTAAGTTAAACGCGTAAAACAGAATGTCTTTCTATTTACGATACTTACGATGACATAATAAAAACAACGAACGCAATGTTTTATGGGATTCTCCCATTTTGCGTCGAAAACGCAACATTTGTTTGGGCTTAACAAGGTGTTAGTAGCTCCCCTATAGAATCAGTAAAGCACAACTGTGCGTATGTGAATCGCGGCGCCGCGCTTTTCACACAATCGCAGCTGCGCTGCGCCGGCGTCGCCGTTCCACGTACAGCTGCCTGTGTATGCAAACGTCTAATAAACTCACTATTTTTATGACCTCATATTCGCACTGTCACATTGTCGACCAACGCTGGTTGGGCGTAGTGGATGCCGAAGCAGCAGTATATTTTATTTCACTGCAGCATTAGACTCCGCCTAGACGCAATAAATAACGCTATAGCGAAAGTCAAAGCTGCGAATAAAACTTATTAAGTATTAGTAAAGTTTTTATTGAAGATTGGTAAACTATCTATTCACGTTAGTATTTTACAATAAAAGGGGAATTGTGAGAAATCAGAAACTTATCTTTGAGCTTCTTCAGTTCTTCTGGTCGTGTATTTCTTACAGTAGGTAAGTAGGTGCTTAGTCAATACTATTATAAAGTCTATATAAGTGAGTATAAATTTAAAAACCGGCCAAGAGCGTGTCGGACACGCCCAAGGTAGGGTTCCGTAGCCATTAAGAAAAAATCAAGTAATATTTTTCTAAGGATTTCATATGTGTACGGGAATCATCCAAGTTTAGGTATATTTTATACCTTAGGCTACTATTTACTCTTAAACTACAAATAATTTCCAAGCAATCTTAGCCGCTATAATTTTCCTAGTAAATTTGATATATTTACTACCATTCTGAATTTTTTCAAATTTTTCCACCTAACAGTTTAGATTTAAGAGGGGGGGGACGCTCGATTTTAATGAAAATTTTCACTTTAAAGTTGAATATTTCGCAAACAGATCACTGAATAGAAAAATCATGTTAGCAACCCCGCAATGGTTTTAAAAGACCTATCCAACAATACCCCACACTATAGGATTAGTCGAGAAAAAAAAAATCACCCTCCCTTTACGTCTATGGGAGGTACCGCAAAAAAAATTTTTTTAGTTTTTTTTATTTAATCACTTTGTCGGCGTGACTGATATATATATTCATGCCAAATTACAGCTTTCTAGTACTAACAGTCTCTGAGCTTAGCCGCGGACAGACAGACAGACAGACAGACAGACGGACAGACATGGCGAAACTATAAGGGTTCCTAGTTGACTACGGAACCCTAAAAAGGAAAAACTAATTGGGGGCGTCGGAACTACGACCCAAGCCTGTACTCTGCAGTGGGACGAATATAGGCTACGATGATGATGATGATGATGATGATGATGAGAAATTTTCAAGTGAAATTTTTTTTTTATCCTTTCTGGGTAAACTGTTCAACAATACAGTAGACCCGATGATCCCTTCGACATGAGGTGTATCGCCGGTCTAAAAGCAGTTCCAGCTGCGAGCCATGTGCGAGGAGGTCCGGCTATTCAGAGACAAAGCGTCGTTGTGCACAATGCAGCGCGCCCGCTATATCGGGCCGCGCACGTGCCGAGCATTTGGCGCCCAGGCGAGGGCGGCCCGCCCAAACCGATACTAACACCGCCGCTATAAAACTTGCGCGCTATTACGTACTTTTTCTTATTCTATAAATGGTTTTATTACCTCCGGGGGTAGCATTAGATGTTGAAAAAAAAAACGCCAGTACTTTACCAAACCATATAATTCAATTTGCATAGTAAAAACATGACATAAAATAAAACATATTTTATTATGAAAACGGGTTGTATTCCTTAGAGACTGGAATAGAATTTTAGAGTGTGCCTACCTATTTAAAAACGGTAAATATTTGAAAAATAGTTTTATCATAAGTAATTCAGTTCAAGATTAATTGTTAATTATATTAAAAAAAACCGTTCATTAGTCCGTCTCAGAAATAACTGTATCATGTATTAAATGTGTCCCGCATGAAACAAGTTCTATCAGGGGCATTCAGGCTTACACCGGCCCCTGACACGTGTAGTGATTAATGATAGCAACATTGTGTCAATATTTGCATAAGAAGCAGGCAAGAAAGGAACTTATCATCCCGCAGATCTCCTCAATCGCGTACATTACTTTGATGACTTTCGTCTCGAATTACGTTTTCAAGGTACCGAGTAGTTGCATTTAGAACCGTACGTCTCCAACCTTAGCTAGTAACTTTCAAAGGCTGGGATAATATTTAGCCTTAAATTAAATAGGATTTTACTGTAACCACGTTTTGGTTCAAATTTGTAGAGCAACGTCAATATGATCCTATGGCTAAGTGTCGTAGTTGTAGCTGGGACGAGAAGAAAACTTGTTGGACGCGTCAATAAAAATATTCATTGACTCACACTCTATTTAACAGTTGATGAGACGGCTTTCGGGATAGCTCAGGGTTGTGCATGTGGGTGATTCTTCAAGGTCGTGATTTTTATTTTATTCCTCTGTCGCATTTTTTTTTACTTAGTAGAAAATAGATTTGTTCAGTAACATAAATTTATGGTACTGAACAAATCTATTTTCATGGAAGCATGATTTTTTCTGTACTAAGTAAAAAAAAAATACGACAGAGGAATAAAACAAAAATCACGACCTTGAAGAAAAACCCATGTAAGGAAATTATGCTAACAGTTTTACTAGAAACTATGGAGTAAAAAATTTAAAGGTCTATTGACGCGTTTTGCAATTTTTAGCTAGATTGTCCGTAAAAGTGTGTTTTAACACCCTTATTTAACTTGTAACTAACAATTGAATTAACAATGTAATGAAATCTTGCAACTCGTTTTGTTACACACTTTTAATGGCCCGATTGATTTAAGTCTTTTTATGTACATTTAGAAGTTTCCAATCCAAGATATACATCATCATGTTCTCATCTCTGGGCTGGGGCACCCAAGTACCAAATTCTTCCATTTGACCGCATCCAACGTAGAGCTTAGCTATCAGGCACTCTCTGGCCTACTCGATCCTTTGACTTTGCGGAGGGATGTGGCGTCTCGCTGCATATTATACTGTATTTATCATGGAGAGTGTTCTGACGAACTGTTCGAATTGCTGACTGCGGCTAAATTCCACTACCGCACTTCGAGAAACCGGCTCTCTTTCCATCCTCACCATCTTGATGATTGGCAGTCTAGTATACCGTGCGTTTTAAGCGAAACTTCTTTCCTCGCACGACGAAGATCTGGAATCAGCTTACTGCGGCAACATTCCCGCAGCGTTATAACTTAGAGATCTTTAAAAAAACCGGCCAAGTGCGAGTCGGACTCGCGCACCGAGGGTTCCGTACAAATTTATATGTATGTATGAACATCCAGTCTTATCAGACCCCTGCTCCTAAGCAAAATGTGCGCAGTGTGGGATCATTGTAGATTGGTTACTGATATAGACAGACAGACAAAAAAATTTATGCTTTTCGCAATTTTTCCTTTATCTGTGCTATAATACGTTGCTTCGTACCAAATTTCAAGATTCTGAGTTCACGGGAAGTACCCTGTAGGTTTTGATTCCCTTGCGAGTGTCGAAAATTTGTGGAAATTTGGAGCATAAACGTCTGTATCTTTTGATTGCGTCGGCTTAAAAGTTTGATTTTTTCACAGCTCCAAGTGACAGTAGACCTGAGTATTTGATATAAATTTCTGCTTGATACCTCTACGTGTTCCTGAGAAAAAGGGTCTTGACAGACAGACGGACGGACGGACGGACAACAAAGTGATCCTATAAGGGTTCCGTTTTTTCCTTTTGAGGTACGGAACCCTAAATACAAGCCTACCAATTCCTAAAAGAGTCGGCAAAGTACCTGTGATTCCCCACTGTGACGGGTGTCCATGGGCGACGGTGATCGCTCTCCATCAGGTGACCCGTCTGCTCGTTTGCCCCCTCTTATATAAAAAAATATATACCTAACTATAGTAAAGTTTTTTTTTAACTCACTTTTTTATGTGTCATCCCTGGCTGGATCCGTCCGCGCAAGCGGCCTGATTGATGCAATGAAAAATGACGCGACAATGTTTTGAGAAATTGCGCGTTCGAGATGGACAGCACGTCTGGTCAGAATAGAATTTTATGACTTGCATAATTTAATATAACCCCATCAACGTCGTCGCGGAACCGGATCCCTGTGATACTTTGTACCGCTTTTGTTCGGACATTTGATTAGGGAGATGACCGCTTTTCTCGCCAAGCGACAATCTGCGACATTGTCTGTTCCTTGACTCAAGTCATTTATCTGCGTCTGGTTTGAAGAAACTAACAATAGGTATTTGCTTCATCTTTAAACAGCGTCCATATTTCTTTGTAAACTATGTAGGGTGTTCTAATCACGCTGCGGATGTTAATGATTCGTTCGTGTGGCCTATGAGCCCTGAAACAAGCCTTAAAGTTAATAAATAAGTTAAATTCTGTGACGAGCAACGAACTTAAAGAAGTAATATTTTTTTAAACTTAATAATTTCTGTCCGTTACGGTCTGTATCCTTCGGTTCGTAGCTTATTGCCAATGTCATACCGTAAGGTTGGGATAATTTGACCCAATACAGGGTAACTTTGGCTCTTATAAAAACCACACATAGAAAGGTTTAGTAAAAATATAAAAACGTTGAAAGGCAGCTAAAATCAAACATATGGCAATTTTCCATAATTTCAATGCATCAATCAATACGGTACCTACTCTCATTTTAAGATTTTCTTAATTTTGTGTATAGGTATTAAGTTACTTATGGGTCGTCACATACTTAGACTTAACTTTCCCAGTGTAATATATTGTCACAACAAAGTGTAAGTAATTAACTGTCCGGAGAACAATTAGGAACGGCCGCGAGCTAATGGCAGCCTGGCTAATGAGCGCTCCACAGACATTCATCACACGTCATCGTCATCATATTTTTAAGACGTTTGATAAAATCACGCCTCTAATGCCACACTTAAGTAAATAATCCCGAAAACCTATTAACGACCAAGTAAGCTCTATATTTTCAACACCCATTAACATTTGGAAGATAAAAATTATCTTTTAACTAAAGATTGGTTCGATTCATACTATTCCTGAACTGAAAAAGTTGTTCCAATAAAACGAGGCTTTCTGGATTATGAAAATTCAGGCCACGTTGGTAAATGTGACATGGAAATATCCGTGATTATTACGAGTAGGAGTAAGCATCTACCTACATAATAAGATTTAGTAAACTGTTACTTTTATATTCCACATATTCTTCTTCATTTATGCAATTTATAACAATTAAACAATTTCAGTGAAAGTTGACGCATGTCGACATTAATTTAACTATGTGAAGTCAAGAGAAAAGCCACGGCCGGAAGACGTCGCTCGTTAGCCAGGTGTCGGCTGCAGGCTCGCTGTCTGTCATTTTTCCGCTTCAGATTGCTGTTATTTTTAAATAACTCATTTTCTCGTGTGCTAATTTGTATATTCAAGAAAATTCTATGCTTCCTAGTAAGCTAATTTAGTTTAATTTTCACATATTTCAGTACGCTTGGGTTAATTGGCAGCCTTGTTGCTAACAAGCGGTCTTAACGTTGCTTATCGTTTCCCAGGCCGGCCTTGAGCGGAAGTGGTTACCCGTCACATTTGGCGATCACCTTTCTCACTAGTTGTAAAACATTTCATAAAACGTATCACGGCCATGTGCGCCGGGGTAGGCCACGTGGGCCACGTGGGAGGAAGCCCGCTCATTTGTGTGCACTCGCAAATCTGTGCAGCACATTGCTGCACTAAACTGTTATCGGTGGAGATAGTACCTACACTAACTCGCAGATGTCGGATTCTCTTGTATTTTGTTTTGTTTGAGTTGTGTAGGTATAACCAGTTGCAGTTAAGGAGATTAGTGACATCTGCAATATGATTTACCCTACTGATCTCTACATTAAATCTAGAATCTAGTAGTTATAAAATATATTGCACAGTGAATGTACCTTAACGGTTAGTAAAACTTTAGGGGCTTAACCTAAAGTTTTAATGGATTTAGTTCCGAAAAAAACATTTGAATGCGTTTTTAGGTACTTTTGTGCCCATGTTGATAGTAGCAAAAGTAAGATTAAAACATGTCTGTTATGTTGTTCTATCGAAGTTATCAGCAGCAGTAGTGCGCCATATGGTATATGCGATAACGCCGTGGTTCATTTTATGGTGTTGTCCATGTTGTATTGTATAGATAAGAGATAAGAAAGAAGCTGTTCCTTTTAAGATGGCTTCTTATAGATTTTATACGTAACGATGTATAATCTAATATATAAAAATCTCGTGTCACAGTGTTTGTTATCGAACTCTTCCGAAACGGCTTGACCGATTCTTATGAAACTTTTTTGTCTGTATTCGGTAGGTCTGAGAATATAATAGGTCGTAGGCTATTTTTTATACCCCTAGGTGATTTGACAAGACAACGTTTGCGGGGTCATCTACTTTCATATATTTTCTGTACCCGGCTGTATCAAAAAGGGTTGTATTTTTGTGAAATGTCGTTGGATTTTCCGGGTGACACTTGAAATAATAATAGGCATAAAATAAAATTTTATGACGGCTAAACTGAAAGATATTTAGAATAGTATTGCCTGTCTTTGTGTGTTTGTATCGAATATGTGTAAGTAAATAAACATCTCTCTCTCTCTCTCTCTCTCTCTCTCTCTCTCTCTCTCTCTCTGGATTAATTAAGACCCAAAAAATTAAACAAGACTGCAAACACATTTTTTTTCATCGGAACGAAAAAAATGAGTGTAGAGTTTACAGTGAATTACAGCAGACGGGGACAAATTAAAATTGTAAATTACAAGAAATACCTGTTCCAAGAAGAATAAACAATCTTTTCAATTAAATGTTTTTCAGACAGACGAGTTTCTTTTTAGGGTTCCGTACAAAAAGGGTAAAAACGGGACCCTATTACTGAGACTTCGCTGTCCGTCCGTCCATCCGTCCATCCGCCCGTCTGGCCGTCTGTCACCAGGCTGTATCTCACGAACCGTGATAGCTAGACAGTTGAAATTTTCACAGATGATGTATTTCGTTTGCCGCTATATTTTATACTAAACAATAGAATAAAATAAATATTTAAGGGGGGCTCCCATACTATAAACGTGATTTTTTTGCTCGATATTGATAACAGCAATCGGTAGACGCTTGAAATATTGACAGAATATTTAGTTATATGTATATTCACTTTAAAAATAAATAATTAAATAAAAGTAAGACAAATATTTAAATATTTAAGGGGCTCCCATACAGAAAAAGTGTTTTTTTTGCCGTTATTATAGATAAATATACGGAACCCTTCGTGCGCGAGACCGACTCGCACATGGCCGGTTTTTATAGACGCTTGACAGGAGAAATTATCTTAGCGACATTTCAGTCTAAATGAAGTTCGAACTTAAAATGTATTTACATAGTTTATTTATTCTATTTACCGCAAAATGTCGCTTAGATCATTTCGCCTTTCATGCTACGAACCCTTCATGTGCGAATCCGACTCGCATTAATAATAAAATAATAAATAATAATACTTTATTTTCCTTAACAAAAGTGCTTAGCATACAACAAGACACTAGGCGGTTTTTTAAAAATAATTCCGAACAAAACAAGAAAATCGATCCAATGCACGATAATTCCTAGGCCTTTCGAATGTACAACTAATTATTTTTTCTTCAATAAAATTTTATACAAGACATAATATAGCTACGTAAATAAACGATTCATTTTTAGGTATACATTTTCGAGAACGCGAGGTCTGGCCTGTAAGTACCAAATTCAGACGGTAACATTTGATTAGAAACACAATAACAGCGACTAAAATAGGATTGCAGAATTTTATTAGGATAATAGGGATGTTTCCTAGGTCAAAAAATAATAATTCTTATTAGTCCGCATTTTACATTATCAAAAAATATTAGACACGTAATTTTTCTTTTGACAATTAAACAAAAAATGACGAAGATATGGCGCGTTGAAGTTCCGCGTGACGAGGCGTGACGTCACTTGTTCCTAAAACGCTCATACAAAGTGTAGGAACAAGTGACGTCACGAGAAACTTCAACGCGCCATATCTTCGTAATTTTTTGTTTGATTGACAAAATAAAAAATACGTGTCCAATATTTTTTGATAATCTAAAAGACTGACTAGTTAGGAAAGTAGCCTATTATAATTATGTTCAATGTTTATTTAGGGGAAAAACGGTACAATATAAATACTTAATAAACTTAAAGAAAAACTTAAATTAAACATTGTCCAGCAAATTATGCCACTGTAAATTTATACAATGGAGTAAAACGTTAAATTATAGGAATTACTCATATAAAACGAAGTGCAAATAAGTACTAAGTAGGTATAGTTAAGCTGGTGATGCCGCGACAGATGCGCGATACGCTATCTGTGTAATGAGCGCGATACGGTTGCTGAAACTGCATTATTAGTCCGGGCGCACTGGAAAACACGATTAATCCTCTTTTGCCTGTCGTAGATAAACTTGAGTATCACATATGCCATCCTGATATCAGATAATGTATGGTTTTTTTTTTCAGTTAATTTGCCAAAACCTTGTTGATATAATAATATTCTGTTATCCTTCTGCTCTTCATCTTAACTGTCGTAAACAACATGTGATGACTTGTTGGATATGATGGTTTTTATGTTCAAACCATTGCTTAAATACAAGTTAACTTACTTCTATCACTTACCTAAGCAATATATACTTTGTAACGAGTTATATAAGGTAGTTGCCGAGGTAATAATGGTAACAAAAGCGCATAAATTGAGAGATAGCCGCGACACACGTGTGCGCGGGCGCAGCTGCGCGCGGGCGATGCGCCGTCGCCGTGATCGATACAGATTTGCACTTGGCTAGGGCCTACTCCATTACAACAGCATAACTCAAATTTAAATCTTATTTTTGTACGTCACACCTGTGTTAAAAAAGAACTGTTTTCGAAAAAGCTAAAATGTTAAATTCATTCGCCGCGTTACATATTACAAGTAGGCAGTTCTCTGACCTGAAAAACAACAGGGTAAACAAACAGATGTCGAAGCTAATTTAACTTTACAATGAGCTTTAAACGACAGTAGAAATCTGCGCAGCAGACTTCCACGTGTTTGACAATAATAAGGTAAAGTATATCGTAAAAATATAAAAATGTGCTTTCTTTAGGAAACAACTGCGGCTCCGAGCCGAGGTCTGTTCTCACGTACATATGGACTGCAGGATTTTGGGCAGCATCTTGAACCAGAATCTGTCTTGCAGATGGTTGCGGCCTTTTCAAAGTCGTGTTCCAGAAATACCGAAATGTATCGCATTGTCTGTTTATATGAATTGGTTTATGGAAGAGGACTTCTGAATACTTATTTTACCTAAAATAACTTGTTCTTTTTACGACGCTTTAAATTTGTGTTTGATGTAAAAGAAAGCTGCAGAATAATCCATTGCGTTTTTTATCCATTAATTTTATTGTCGCACCATATTTTATTATTAGCGGGCTATTCGTAGCGTTTCCCGTCCGCGCCGACGTCGCAATTGGCGGTGTCAGGCGCGGGAGTGACACTCTGTCTACGGGGGTATTGCGGTGACACACTGACACTTTGGAAAACCACGCAATTTTAATTTTGTTAAAAAAGATCACATTTATTATTTTTATAAATTAACCACGTAACATGTGACACGCAGGTGCTGTTCTCTTTGGTAGCGATGCATATCAACTATTGTCTAACCAACAGTAGTTGTGCCATGTTTGATTAGAATACAAATTACAATAAGTTTGACGAATTTTGCGCCATAGTCGCTTGAAATAATCGCGTATTATAATGTGGCATCCGGCGGACGATGGTCGTGTCCGGTTTCCATATTATATGTGGTAAGGATTTGCAAGTTTGATGTGATGTGATGACTTGCTTAGTTAATTCAGAACAACATCACAAAACGAAGGGTTTTTACCACCTTAATGATAAAAACAGTAACGTAGACTGACGTTTATATATTTTGCTGTGTAGATACATACAAATCATTGAATTGCATAATATTGTTATAAATCGTCCATTTGTGATAATATTTTAATTAAATGATAAAGAGGTTGACTGTCTTAATAATGTTAAAAGTTCATGAAGTGACGCTTGCCACTTACAAATTAATATCTTTGCATTTTACTGCAAATTCGGCAAAACACATGTAAAGGGAGTCATGCAACGCATGTGCGTATCAAATGTGCGCAATACAAGGAGGCATTGACGGCGGCCGTGACAGCGCCACCGTTGTGGCAGCAGCCACGTGCTGCGCAGATTGGACACATGTGCTGCTGCCGAAAGCGATAGTGGACGCTTTGATATGCTCTACTTACAGAGCAAATAAAGCTCAGGCTGCTCTGTGCTGATTAAGCTCAATCTAGGTGCGAATATTAACCCGCACTAGAGTTAGTAATCGCACCTCTATTGCAACAAGGACGTAAATGCAAAATTTTCAAAAAATGACTTAATGATAGGAAACGGTGATTACAGTGAAATAAAATTGTCAAATGCATTTTCTCTAAAATCACAAAACTTGCATTAACGTCGTTGTTGCAATAGAGGTGCGACATGATGACATAACATTTATTGTATAATTCAAACATCATTATGTTTTTTGCGTTTTGGTATGTATAGTCGACCAAGAACTTCCCTTACTGCCCTAAAAAAAAACAGGTTCAATGTCAGCTATATGGCTTATATTATCAAAGACTATTTTTCGCTTACCTATACACAAGTCAATGTGACAATCAGCCTTATTGTTTTTTAACCGACTTCAAAAAAAGGAAGTTCTCAATTCGGTTGTATGTTCTTTTTTTTTTTTTTTTAACGTGTGTTACCTCAGAACTCTGTCATTTATGAACCGATTTGGAAAATTCTTTCGTTGTTTGAAAGCATATGCTTCAAGGTTGGTCCCGTTGTTACCGGAATCCAGTTCTGATGATGGGATCCATGAGGAATTGAAGGAACTCTTCAAAAGTTCAAGGGAAATGTAAAGCGATTTTAGTATTTTCAGTGACAAATCGAGCATTTGCATTCATAAAGTGTCATTTGGTAAACTAGATCTGATGAAGAAGACCGCAGATGGCCAACGGAACTCCTCAACGGGTCAAATCTTGCAAGTTGAATTTGACTCACTTCCCGGTTTCTGATTGATTTCATATTTTACATGCATGTGTAAATCAGGTGACAATGCAATATTATTGTGACATGGAGCTAATCTGATGATGGAGTTGGAAGGTGGTCATAGAAACTCTGTAATAAAACAACACAACCCCGTCGAGTTTGGGTTCATTTGAAACTTCTTGACGAGCACTTTGATCCCAGATGGTAACCAGGGTCTGATGATGGAGCTGGAAGGTGGCCAAAGTTACTCCATAAAGTAACGGCACTTACCCCATCGAGTACGGACTCATTTGACTCGTCTCAACGAGTACTTTGGTCCTAGATGGTAACCAGGGTCTGACAATGAAGTTGGATGGTGACCATAAGAACTCCGTAGTAAAACGACATAACCCCATCAAGTTTGGTCTCGTTTGATTCGTCTTGATAAGTACTTTGGTAACCAGAGGCAAAAAGTACAGTCAGTAAAGAGTGCCAGTCCAGGCCATTAGCAACAACTAAAAAGAAAAAAATAAAAAATTTTAAATAAAAAATAAAACCGCCTTCAAAAAAACACCCAAAAAAAACTTGGAAATAAAAAAAATTTAAATAAAAAATAAAACCTTCAAAAAACCTCCAAAAAAACATAAAATAATAATTGATTGAACCGACCACAATAAGCATGAAAATATCTTTCTACTAATCTGTTTGAAGTTGGTGCCTCAGCACGAGCCAGCAGGAGTGGACCTAGTAATCTAACTTACCTACATACCTATTATAGGGCTTCTACACTCCTGCTGGCTCGTGCTGAGGCACCAACTTCAAACAGATTAGTAGAAAGATATTTTCATGCTTATTGTGGTCGGTTCAATCAATTATTATTTTATGTTTTTTTGGAGGTTTTTTTATATAGGAACTGTCGTAAAAAAATGGTAAAGCATTTACTTGGTCGACTATACAAAAATAATGACTTCTCTTTTGGAATGTTTCTTTGACCATTATGTGAACTTTTATTAGCCATATGATTTTGTCGTTGGATAAGCGTTACGTGCGTAGAATCCTTTCGTCCGGCCGGGCACATAAAATTACGTCATTAAAAATTGCAATCTTAACCATCTACGTTGGTTTACGAAGTCAGAATCGCTGATACGGCACGTTTCAGTGTGATTGAAGACAATAGTCACGAGTGGCCTCGCGATTATCATCTCTTTGTAGTCCCCGCGGATGCCAACTGTCACTTCAAAAACGAAGCTTGACTAGCGCTCGTCTGCCGGATTATCGTTCCATAAATATCGTAAAACACTAGTTTAAAAATAAACGGTCAACTAATACGATGGGCAATCAAAGACAAAGCGGTCGTCAGAAGGTTTTGTATAGTTTAACAACACCTTATTTTAAATGGATGGGAATGACGCATGCGCATGCAAAGTGGCCACCGATCCTCCACTTGTCGCATGCAAAGCAGGACACGTGCTTCCGGAGCCAAGGTCTATGGTTGCACATTTTCTACCATTGTGTTTTGACATTATGATGTTCAGTTAAATTTTCATTATTGCGTGAATTTGGTGATACGCACTTTTTTGCAGGAGTAGCATATTATAATATAACTAGCCCGCGCGGAAGTCCGTAGCTTCGCTCGCGATAAATTCATTTTCCCGCAGGGAAAGGTATTTTCCCCGCGGTAAAAAGTAGCCTATGTCACTCAGTGATAATGTAGCTTTCTAACGACAAAAGATTTTTTGAAATCAGTCCAGTAGTTTCGGAGCCTATTCAATGCAAACAAACAAACAAACAAACAATCAAATCTTTCCTCTTTATAATATTAGTATAGATCACTAAATGTCAATGTGCAATATACCAAGGTGCTCGAAAATCGAAGTTATCCCAGTATATTGTAAATGCGAAAGGTAGTGAGTGTGTCCATGCGTGTGCGTTTGGTACCTACCTACTCTTTCATACTAAATCGGTTGGATGGATTTAAATAAAAAAAAATCGTATGTAGATAAGTGAATGTCTGAAATAACACATAGGCAGGCTACTTTACTTGGTACTCTTTCACGCTAAATCAGCTGGATGGATTTGACTGAAATTTGGTATGTACTGTCCTCATGGAAGTTTGTTTATATTTTCTGCTCTTTCCGGTGCCCTAGCCACCGGATCAGAGTTAGTGTTAGTATGTAGTAGGTTAGGAGGCGACCAGCCACGTTTCACGCTAGTGGTCCGACTCTACCTAGATAAGTAAACGTCTGAAATAGCACATACACTACTTTTATCCCGATATTCCCACGGTATTCATGTGAAATCTTAAAATTTTAACCGTAAGTCTAGAGACATGAAATTTTGCACGGTGTTCGTCATACAGCGTAAACGAAGACCACGATGTAAAAAATGGGACTTCCCAATGGAATTCGGTAAAATCTCGGAATTTATATTCGACTGCAAGATCTAATAGTTTACGCAGTGAAGCCGCTGGTAAAGGCTAGTTACTTATAAATTAAGTATCTGGTGCTGATTAATGATATCGGCTGCTTTTGGGTTTTGCGTGTTGTGTGCATGTGCGTCGCCTGGCTTCTGTTAGGGTGTCAGCCATGTGGCAGCGCCCCAAGCGTCGCAGGCGCAGCCCCGAGTGCTGTCAGTGCGTCTGTTTGTACATGTGCTCTGTGTCTGCTAGTGCTTCAACTAAGGCTGCGGCTCCACTGAGGCGGAGACGAGAGGAGCGGAGAGGAGACGTGTAGGGGTCGACCAATCATATCAGTTGAAATCCCCATCTCGTCTCCACACCGCTTCAATGGAACTAATATGATTGGTCGACCCCTACACGTCTCCTCTCCGCTCCTCTCGTCTCCGCCTCAGTGGAGCCGCAGCCTTAGTGTACAGTTAGCTTCGGAGTACTTGAACGGGACTCTGTTAAGAACTTGTCCGCAGTTATCTCTTACACATTAATGAATTTTGACATGAACTGTACTGAACTTATACTTGATACTTGGTATAATGTTAGAGTGACAGAAAACATTGTGAGGAAACTGCACTCACCTGAGAAGAAATTCAATGGTGTGTGTGAACTTCCCAATTCGCATTGGGCCTGCGTGGAAACTACGTCCCAAGCCCTCTGATTCTGAGAGGAGGCCTGTGCCCTGCAGTGGGACGTATATATAGGCTGGGATAATAATGATTATATTCAGTTAATAAATACGTAACACCTGTGAGATATAAACTTATTATAGCTTTAACTTTGTTTGTTTGTTTATACTCTTTATTGTACAAAGGATGCGAGTGTTTATCTGCATGGTTGTAAATTTTAATAATAATTTAATTAATTGTTTTGAGTTTAAATTTAATATGTATTTTGCTAGCCAGTGTGTAATCGCCATACGATAAATAAATAAATTGTACAAAAAGGAAAACAAAAAGGTTACAGAAAAAAAAATTATAAGTAAAAAGGCGGACCTATCCCTGAAGGGATCTCTGCCAGACAACCTTTGAGTGGTAGTGGTAGAGAAGAGCAATCAAAAGCAAGGATCGATAAATAGAGCAAAACATTTGAAATGCATACGTAAACCTCAAATAAATAAATAAATAAATAAATAAATAAATAAATATCACGGGACAATTCACACCAATTGACCTAGCCCCAAAGTAAGCTAAGCAAAGCTTGTGTTATGGGTGCTAGACAACGGATAAACATACTTATATAGATAGATACATACTTAAATACATATTAAACACCCAAGACCCGAGAACAAACATTCGTATTTTTGATACAAATATCTACCCCGACACGGGAATCGAACCCGGGACCTCAAGCTTCATAGTCAGGTTCTCTAACCACTAGGACATCTGGTCGTCTAAATACCTACCTATACAACATTGTTATTCAAATATTGTTTATTTTATTAGCAATAACGGCTGCTTCAGCTAATCCCACCGGCGCACCCGAAAAACTTTTTCGCTTTTAAATAATCAATATTGTTATGTTTCCAATTAACCTATCTAGGTACTTAATTTTCCGAGTTTTTCGTAACTATGTAGGTACTTATATGTAGTTTCTAACCGTAGGCTTGGCATGCCAAAGGAATAGGACAAACATCCAATTCACAGTGTCAGTAAAGATATAACACTCAGCCATCAGTTGCCAAAAACTAAATTGTTAACGCACAATGAAATCATAGTTGTGTTAACAATAGACAGACGATAAATACGAGTGTACTTTATTAATAGGCAGGCGTGGTGTTTCACAAATAGTTATTGGCAGGGGACACGTGGTCGCGGCTGTCAGCTGCACCGCTGCGCCGACGCAGCAACGGTTTTTAAACAAACAACTTACAGCGTTACGACGAGAAGTTCTGCGTGGCAGGCATTTGCTTGATACAGATCTAAAACGATATAAATGATAATATAGTACTAAAGCTAGAAGCTTACAAAAGCTACTAATAATTTCTTGACGTAACTATGTTGAGCATTTAGCTAAACTCCAACACAGGAACAGCGGGCTTATTGTCTAACGTTTCCGTCGCTTGTCTTCGCAATCAGTATTTCTTTGCGCAGTGAAAGCGAAGGCAAGCGTCAGAAGCGTTAGACAATACGGCCTCATCAGTTCTTCATAAAACCCGAAAACATAAAATTGGTGGTTGTAAAGTATCTGGATTTAATCCATACAGTTTAATATTATAAATGCGTTAGTAACTCTGTCGGTCTGTTACCTATTAACGCTTCAAATGCTGAACCGATTTAGATGAAATTTGGTATGGAGATAGTTTGAGACCTTGGGAAAGACATGTGGGTTTTTCTCGGAAAATGGCGTAGTTCCCGCGGGATAGCGATAAATGAATTCTTTGTAAACGGAATAGCAGGCAACAGCTAGTTGCATCTATTTTTTTTTATTTATAAATACCAAGTCATGAAACGCAAGTCTAATTTCAGTAATGACCAATAATCAACAGCAGGCAGGAGTAGATTGCTTAAATGGCGCATTAAGTACCTATAAATTTAAAAAGCTCTCAACACTAGTTTGTTATAGGTTTTGACTAAGTAATTTTTACATCTAAAGCTGACAGTCCGTTTGATAAGACGAATACAGAAAATTTAAATAAAAAATAAAAACTCCTTCAAAAAACCCCCAAAAAAACATAAAATAATAATTGATTGAACCGACCACAATAAGCATGAAAATATCTTTCTACTAATCTGTTTGAAGTTGGTGCCTCAGCACGAGCCAGCAGGAGTGTAGAAGCCCTATAATAGGTATGTAGGTAAGTTAGATTACTAGGTCCACTCCTGCTGGCTCGTGCTGAGGCACCAATTTCAAACAGATTAGTAGAAAGATATTTTCATGCTTATTGTGGTCGGTTCAATCAATTATTATTTTATGTTTTTTTGGGGGTTTTTTGAAGGAGGTTTTATTTTTTATTTAAATTTTTTTTATTTCCAAGTTTTTTTTGGGTGTTTTTTGAAGGCGGTTTTATTTTTTATTTAAAATTTTTTATTTTTTTCTTTTTAGTTGTTGCTAATGGCCTGGACTGGCACTCTTTACTGACTGTACTTTTTGCCTCTGGTTACCAAAGTACTTATCAAGACGAATCAAACGAGACCAAACTTGATGGGGTTATGTCGTTTTACTACGGAGTTCTTATGGTCACCATCCAACTTCATTGTCAGACCCTGGTTACCATCTAGGACCAAAGTACTCGTTGAGACGAGTCAAATGAGTCCGTACTCGATGGGGTAAGTGCCGTTACTTTATGGAGTAACTTTGGCCACCTTCCAGCTCCATCATCAGACCCTGGTTACCATCTGGGATCAAAGTGCTCGTCAAGACGTTTCAAATGAACCCAAACTCGACGGGGTTGTGTTGTTTTATTACAGAGTTTCTATGGCCACCTTCCAACTCCATCATCAGATTAGCTCCATGTCACAATAATATTGCATTGTCACCTGATTTACACATGCATGTAAAATATGAAATCAATCAGAAACCGGGAAGTGAGTCAAATTCAACTTGCAAGATTTGACCCGTTGAGGAGTTCCGTTGGCCATCTGCGGTCTTCTTCATCAGATCTAGTTTACCAAATGACACTTTATGAATGCAAATGCTCGATTTGTCACTGAAAATACTAAAATCGCTTTACATTTCCCTTGAACTTTTGAAGAGTTCCTTCAATTCCTCATGGATCCCATCATCAGAACTGGATTCCGGTAACAACGGGACCAACCTTGAAGCATATGCTTTCAAACAACGAAAGAATTTTCCAAATCGGTTCATAAATGACGGAGTTCTGAGGTAACACACGTTAAAAAAAAAAAAAAAAAAACATACAACCGAATTGAGAACCTCCTCCTTTTTTTGAAGTCGGTTAAAAATTGATATTGGGTATAGGTACATATAATTTAGGTAGGCGTCTAGAAAGTACATCTATTTTCAGTCCGATAGCTCGTTTCAGGGTGGATTTGAAACGTAGAAAATTTAACACCTGTAGTTAAAAATAGAACGAAATATCCCATTGTGCAATAAACCATCCATACATTTCTATGGGTAATTTACGTGTCACTGTGGATTTTTTTTCAGTTAGTCGTAACATGATCTGACTTTCGAACTCCACCCATCTACCAGATTTCCTATAATATTGCAGCATTTCTCAAACAATGGGTCGCGACCCACTGGTGGTCGGTCACAAAAATCAGTATGTATTTTCTATTAAAATCCATTTAGCCACTTAAGTAGTAATGCCGGGTTGGTTTGGTCTTGTTGATGAGTTGCGGTCCGAATTTTGGAGACCACTGGTATATGTATAGTACCTCTTAGCCTTCTACCTGCTCTACATCCTTCACATTATTCTGAAATTGGTTTTTATTATATTTGATGACAAGTGAAGATTAAGGACTCCTTTCAGGGCAATGGTGCAAATCTGATCTACGTACGGCGAAAGGAAGTAGAAGGCTATTTATGTTTATAATACTAGTTTTATCCCGTCGCTTCTCTCCCAAGGAAGAATAAAAAATTGGCCAGAACTTTATCTCGCGGGAATTTTAATAAATTTTTAGTGCGAGTGCTTTCTCAACGAATATGTTTGCCAAATTTCAAGTCTCTAGCTCGCTTTGCGTTGTCATCAATCAATCAGTCAGTCTTCTTAACCTACCTAGTTAAAAAGATTGGTAAAAATGAAATACCTACTGTATTGTACTAAAGAAATAAAAAATACAGATCGTGAATATCGTGATGAAAGAATTTGGTAAGGTTTGCGTAGTCGTGACCATCGCACGTGCGTGAACGGCGCCCGCGCCGGCTGCGCGCCGTCAGCGCCGACCGCTTGTTATTCAGATTTAAATGTCACTAGACACTGCTTTGTTACAATACATGCAGGCGGAGATGATACATAATGTAACAAGTAGCAGATCGCTGCATTTTCTCATTCGCATTATTTCTTTGTGTTCTAAACACGTACCTATTCAGTTGTCTTCACTATACCCCGTTATCAAGCGGGCAGTTTGGTGGCTACCTAACACTATAATGTGCAACATATAAACTATCCAAGGCTCGGCGTTATAGCTATGTATGGGAACGCCAAAATGTATGTGAAAACTAAATTTAAAAAAAGTTATTTTTGGTATTGTACATCACCATACATCGGCGACTCGAGGCATTTAGGTAGCATTTGACGTTTCTGACAGACTAGTGAAGTGACTATCTTTCTCTTTACGAGTCGAGCAAAAGGAACCAATTAGACAAAATCTTTTCAACTATTTAATATTTGACTTTCGTGATAGACAAAAATATTTGTTCAAAATTTTTAGGAGCTAGGTCTTTTATTTGAGAAAAACCACTTGGTGTAAGAAAATGATATTACGATTTCGACTGATGCGATGGTTAAAAAAAAACATTCTTGCGTATTTGCGTATTCTTGTGTATTTTGTATTTGCGTAAGATGTTAAACCAACTCACTGGGCCCCAAGATACAGGCTCAGCCTAGTTTGGGGACCACTGTATACTGCTAAAAATGTAATATTTCTTTATGTGTAATAAAATTTTTCATTTCATTTTTGTTGTTGATCTCAGTGATTTCAACTTCTTTATTTTGTAATAAGCTATTAAAAAATATTATTGTAAGATATCCTGGATTTTTTGATAATACTATTTTTGCTTTTGATAAACAAGTTTACCTTTTGGATGCAGTCTCGGTAGGTAATAAATGTAACCTTTCAATTTTAAAGACCTAAGTATTTTATCTTACCTGAAAAGATACTTGAAAACCGTGTCTCATCACTAGTGCCACCTAATTGCCACGAGTTACCGATGTCTATACATCACTAATGTTAGGTACAGTACCCGGCCATAAAGATCGCACACGCTCTTTGAAAAACGACTACAAATGTCGGACATTTGCAGTCTACAAATACATACATTTGTAGTGTACTATAGTATTCCATGCATTATTCAAATAAATACTTATGCTTTCTCTTCTCTAAATAAATCCATGTATTCATTAAGAGAGTAAAAAGGATTCTCCTTCAGAAGGATTTCATTGGTAGACAGGTTATTCTGGTTGGTAGTAGGTTGTACATTTTAATTTTTATTGGGATTCCTTGCTTCTTCTTAAACTACTTATTTGTTATAAAAAATAAGCAAACATTCGGACCCACATTTAAACTTAAATCTTAGTTACCCTAGATATCCGATGTGAGTGTTTATAGTTTGGGAGAGGAAAATTTTAGATGAATAACATATACATATGAGCTACATATTATGTCAATTGGCTGTTGTACCAGTTTTGTTAATTTGATGTTAATTAGTTTTTGTTCCATATACAGGGTGTTGTCCATAAGTGAAGCGATAAATTTAAACGATGACTCCTTAAAATATCCGAAGTGATCTTGACCTGATCCTTATGCGCCAAAATGCTTAATCTCAGAAAAAAGTATTTTAAAGTTACAATGCATAATAAATGAATTTCACCAACGCCAAATTGTCAGTTAGTATTGGTGGTTAGATGTCTTGGTACCGGGCATTATTTGGTACATCGGAGATTTTTTTTAAATAAATATTGACTCATAAAGATTTCTACAAATCGCGCTTCATTAAATTTATTACTAACCTTAGGCACGTTGTTGAACTAAAAAAAGCTCAATATTAATATCTCGGGCCTCCATAGACCATAAACCATACATTGAAAATGTGACTTTTTCTTTTAATTATGAATGGGTTGGTTACTTGATTGACAATGTAAGTCAAGTCGGTAAATCAGAATATATCAAAATGGCATTAATAAAAATAAATTACAATGTACGTGAATTATGACGAATTATGACGAAACAAGAGTAAATAATAAGCCGAGCTTTATGTAAAAATACCACATACGAGGATCTTCCGATTGATAATATTGGCGTTATTGTTAATGTGACCATAAGTCTCGTTTCGAACGGGACTGTCCCACTCTCAGGTACTCTGTCCCGGTGTCCCGAAAAAACAAGTCGGGGCTGCTAAAATGTCCCGTTTTCATAAGATTTAAAATAACGACACGTAAGCGGTAGTCGAACATGTTATTTCTTTGATAAACATGTTGCGGGCAGAAGAGAAAACTCAATTATGTAGATATGTCTACGTAGTTTGCACTATTGTAATAGTATAGTCATTGTTAAAGACAATGTTTAGAAAATCTTGCCAAAAGTTGTACACATTTTGAAAGTTGTTACCCAGTACTGAAGTACCTATTATTTGCGCATTGGAAATAAATTAAATACAAAATTAGGTGGTAAGACGTTTGTATTGTAAAAAAAAGTTAATTGCTGCCCAAAAATCTCCTTGAAAAGTCGTCGTCCCGTTTTAAAGTGACAAAAAATGGTCACATTAGTTATTGTCAAACCCAGAGCACCAATGTGGGATCACCGAATGTGATCCTCATTGTAACCGTGGGTATCCAGCCAGCTATACGTCCATGGGCATTTTCGTTGTTAAAGTGCAAGTTAAGTTGAGAAGTAATATGAAATATGGCAATATTATTACTATCAGTGATTTTACTATAATAAACTTTTTTGTTGGAAACGTTAAATAAACAGGATAAAGTTTACCTACTTACTTGAAGAGGAAACTATTATGTAATTTTTAAAGAACTTGTCATTTAATTAAGAACTGAATATGTTTATTAAGCAAAATTTATGTATTTAGTAGATTTTTAAATCAAAACGATAGTAATAAGTGTCAACGTAACGTCAAGTACTTCGACTAGACATGATGGTCTGCAGTATATTTTAATTTATTGCTCTTGTAACAGGATACAGCCTGTATTTTTGTAACAATCAGCCTTCAAGAAGCTGGATGCAAGTTAATCACACCGGCGTTAAGTCGGACTGTAAAAAACTCTGGTAACAACGTGCTCTGTCATACAAAACTTAATTTATGGAGCGGTTGGATTTTACAACTAAACCACCTCATATTTGCGTTTAAAATCTTAGTATAAGTGCAATTTTGAGTTCTATACACTAGGTCAAAGGATTCATTATTATGTGTGTGATGATATTCAATAGTTGTCCGAATTTTAACAGCGACACACTCCTCTTGAGTAAGTTTGATGGTTATTTTATAGCCGAGTTCTAATTACGAGGTTTCCTCTCTAGAATACTAGGACAGACCGACTAACCGATTGTTTGTAGCCACGTTAATGTTTAAGCATGTAAAAAGTTTATGGGAGTTCGTTGAATAGGTAACCCTTTGTCGGGCAGGATATTGGATCTGAGTGCGACTCCGCAGGTTCGTGTGAAATAGATTTAAGAAGCGGAGTGTGAAGTGTGAATTCGAACAAGCACGTAACTTTACAGTAAAGGCCTTACCTAATGTATATATGAGCACAAAAAAAAGCTATTCAAATGTCAAATACACATGTTTTTAATTAAGAAGATATGTTACTATCGATGTTTACATAAATGTTTAATATAAAACATAATAGACGACATATAAGATATTATACATTTCCAATCTCTATCAAAGTCATCACGCCGTCAACTTTATGATTAATATTCGGGCAATATTTACGTATTTCTCAATAATTTCGTGCTTCTGAGGTCCGTCGTATCGACTGCAAGACGTTTAAAATTCAATATATTTTGTCGTAAATAACCCATTTTACGAGCCATAATCCCAACACATGTCAAACAAATTGTTGACACTTTTGAATGTGACGAGGGCGCTCAAATAAAAGATTTACTACAACACAAACATTTACTGAACTTCGTTTTAAGTTTGTTTCGTCAACGTTTTTTAACGTAGGTTTCAATTTAAATAGGAATTAGACAAGCAGTTTACTGTGATGACTTTCGGGTTTACGCAATTTGTGCCCCTGGCATGCTAAATTAATGTAATTTTTTAATTGAATGAAATTTATTCGTATTTAATAGTATAGGGAACATGCAGTAAGTAACTATAGGTGGCAGCACTAATGCGACAGAAGAGACACTATGCGGATTGCGGGCAGTAAAAGAAACTTATCAGGGTAAAACCATGGACGGGTAAGGGGTAATACAGTCAAATTGATGACACCAGTTCCCTATTGATGCGCTCATGACACACGATATCATACTATACTAGTACTTAACTTTTTTTTTAACGTATAACATCATTGTTGTTCAATTTTACTGTCGTAATCTAACAATTAAGTATTCTAATCTTATAATAAAATTAAATACAACACTATAGTAACTGACGTACAGATTTCATTATAACTTGACTTGACAGTCCAACTTCAAATAACATAAAACGAAGTAACTATTAGAATAGCAAAGTTATATTTTAGTTAATTTAGTCAAATTTGTATGTTTTGATGGTTCAATTGGTGTTGTACATTATTTTTTGTAGCTTTATCCCGTGGCGTTGCTCCCGTGTAAGAGTAAAAAGTGGTTATCTTTTGAGAATTGCCAGAAATCCCTGCAAAGTGCATCTCTGGAAGGAACATGTTTGCCAAATTTCAAGTCTCAAGCTCCAGTGGGTTAGGCTGTGCGTTGTCTATCAGTCTGTCAGTCAGTCACGTTACTATTTTATAGGTATACCTAGTAGATGTTTAAAGGATTTCATTTTTCATTTTAATTAGTTATTCTAAAATGGGCATTAAGCATGCAATGCAAGCATGATGCTGGCGCTCCGTCAAAGGTAATTTTGCTCTCTACGATAAAAAAAATTATGTGCTTACATATTCTCTTAGGTAAAGATATTGGTTGCGTGAGCAGTAAAACATTTTATGATGAGGTTCGATAGGTCGTAACAATTAAATTATATTCCGGCTAGAGACAACGACACCTGGGCTCTGGGAAATTCCATCTAGGCACATTTGCAGATGTATCTAATATGTTTTTGAATGTAAATGATGTTTTATATAACGTTTATGTATATATTTTACTCAAGAGTTCCGGGTGCGGGCGAGGAGCTGACCGACATTTGCGGCAGCTGCCAGGTGCAAGGCCGCGCGAAGAGGAAGGACCGGCGTGACCTCAAAATGGCAATTTGCATTATTCATCGGCCAACATTCCATCACGAGATACGAAATCCTAACAAAAATTAAGCCAAGAAACTATGCGAATTAGGGTTTTTTTCCCTCAGCAATTCTATGACGGCATCGCATATATTAAAGGCTTCGTCTGACGATTTGGACGTCGAATCCGTAAACAAAATAAAAGCAAATCAGCTGTCATATTAAAGATATTCTCATTATAATACCGATTGATTTACATAACACAGCCGGTTTGCCAGAGTATATAAAAACAGTTATCTAGTTGGCAAGGTCGCCGGCGAGGAAAATAATGGTCAGCGAGCCGTTCCGTACCCCGCGGCGGCGTGTCGGCCGCGGCCACCACTGCGCGAGTACCTACTGCAAATGCAGTTTAGATCGAGTTTTAAGCTTTCTTGGTCTGAAACGTCGATATAATTCAAGTAAATAAATAGTTCGTGATTAAGTTCCGAAAAATATTAGTTATTAAATCGAGATACGTTATTAAATCTTTAAAAAATACTTCAACTTTGTTAGATTAAAACAGGGATGCGGCATTTATAATAAATATTATTGGACAATTGATTCCAATTGACCTAGTCTCAAATTAAGCAAAGCATATACTACGGGTTTAGGTTACGGATACACATACTTATGTACATATTCGAGATTTACTCCAGAGTAAACGTTCACACAGAATCGAATCCGGGATTTTCGTAGTCAGGTTCTCTATTCAGATTATCCTGTCGTTAAATTAAGTTATTATAAAAACTAAAAAAGCTAAAGATCATTTTAAATTAGAAATAATCGTTAGACTAAGGCATAACAACAAGTTATTTCGAGCCCGGCTAACAACAGCGCAACGATTTGAGATTTAGCATATTTATCTCACTCTACCGCATTGTTGGAATTAGCTAATTTTATGGAAAGTTTTTAATGATTCTCGTATACATTGATATCACCTGCCATCCTGCCTATTCCGATTCAGCATGATACTGGCTATAAATAACCGCCTTTGACCTGTGGCCTTATTCAAATGTTATGATCTGACTGGGTAGGCTATTATGAAATTGGAAGCACAGCTGTGCGTTCATGGATACAAGACAGCTCTATATGCCATAACGTGTCAAAGGTTGCATGGCGATTGGAGGTTGTTTAATTTGGGTTTGGTACTTAAAAAAAATTAAAAGTAATAAATAGCAATGCAGTAATGCGGGTAAACATAAATGTGTATGAAGATGGAGGCCGGCGCACACGTGCAGCCATTCCAGTAAACGATTTGTTTTGATATGGCCGCCGCGGCGCGGGCGCAGGCCGCTGTGACACCATCACTTAACGCATTGCCCTGTTTAATTGTTATGTAGTTTTCATTATACACACAGACTTAAACAATTGTTAGATTGTAGCTATTTATGTTATAAATCCATACTGTAAGGGGTCATCCATAAATTACGTCAAACCTTGTTTTAGGAATTTTGATCCCCCACCTTGATACAAGTCTTTCCTATACTAAAACTGAAATTAAAAATAGTTACATTATTATTATGTGTCACAAATCACCCGACTAAAAATGTGTGACGTAATTCACCTATGTAAAAAGTATGTAATAGGTAGTTTTTAGTAGAATTTTCATAAAAAACACAGTAACTACATAGTTTATCTGTTCAGCCATTGCTTTTTTAAATTAAATCCATGAATATTTTTCATTTTTTTTACTATGAGTGGGAGGAAAACTAGGAAGCAGTACCTGACCACCACCACCCATGAATATCGACATCTCAAGGAGAGTCACTGATCTGTTGCCGGCTTTTGGAAATGTAAACCCTTTTCTTGAAAGCTCCGATATCATACCATATTGTGTGGAAACACTGCTGGTGGAATATGCCATATTATGATTATGACAGCAGACTAAATACATACAAGTTTCGATCGGTATTTTACAATCTGAAGTATATAATAGAGTGCTCAGTGTCCATGCGTAAGCGCAGCTGCGCAGCGGCCGCGCCGGCGCCGCGCGACCTGACCCGCGATACCGACGACACCGCCTCGCTTTATTGTCGTCATGCCGTATAGTCGCTTAAGAAATTTCTTTATCAACCACACTAAGCTTCAAATTTAAACGCGCCCTGGGGCTAAATTCAGGAACGGCCCAACACGGTTTGCGTGCGGTAATTCAATCGTTTACGTTTGGGAGAGGATAGGAATGGGTTGAGCTTGGGATGAGCCCTATTTTCCTGTCAATTCGCTTTGTAAATAAATAAATAAATAAACAAATAAATAAGGCTTATCCCAAACTCAGCCCAAACCTCTCGCAAACCTCTCGCAAACCAGTGATTTTTGGCGTTCCTGAATAGCAGTTCAAACCAAACCCAACCCAAACGATTGAACCCGCTACCAAACCCGTGAAGGTCCGTTCTTGAATTTAGCCCCTGGCCACGACTATGCGCGAGAGCGGCGACGCAGCAAGTATTTTCTCTGTTTGTGGCGAGTATCTCGCCCGGGCAGAGCGATGAACAGAGAAAACGATCGAACGATACTTACTCGACTGTACTACCTTTTTCGGAACCAAAAAGTCAAATGAACAAAATAGCTAAAGCCGGCGTGAAGCAGCAGTACTCCTGCTGCGTTTCGTACGGTCAGTGAGAGCGCCGGGCGCCCAATACCTCTCCCCCTCCCCTATTCCCTCTCCTTTTTCCTCAGGGCCGACAACGCACTGGCATCGCGTAAAGCGCTGCGGGTGTCTATGTACAGTGGAGATCATTTAACATCAGGTGGCCCACTAGTTCGTTTGTCTGGCCTCTTTAACATAAAAAAAAAAAACTCTTTTGATTTTTTATAGGTTTTGATTTATTTATTTATTTATACATTGTCAATGTCATGTAGAATAATATACAGTATAATATAATCAAGATATTATTACTATTATTAGTAAAATAAGTCAGTCCATGACGCCCTGATTTAAGGGTTTTGAATTATTTGAACAATGGTCGGTACATTTTAAAATACATTTTAAGCAATTATTATGAACCGAATGTGATTCGAATCTATGCTAACAAACAATACTAGTAGACGCTATTTTAAAAGCTTTAAGAGACACAATGACATAAACCACGATGTACTACATTTACCATGTCCGTCAGCAATAGGTATTCCCACTGCTATGCACAGGCCTCCTCTCAAAATGAAAGGGGCGAATATTAATATTAATAGAATATAGAATCATAATCAAATGTGAGCTGATGCCTACTACTTTTGCAACTTTGTATTGTGACAAACGAGGGCTAAAAGGTCGCCTCTAAAAGATATTGCTCCAAGTTATGTTATAAGTTAGGTATGCAGTTAAATGTTAATAAGTGGCCTGTTGCTACGACGGAAAAGTTGGTAACAGTCATAACATAACATTATCAATGGCCAGCTATTTCCCTGCGCGACCAGCTGCGGCCCATTGACCGATCAACAGCCTGATTCTGTTCATAGGAATACAATCAATATTATTTACAGAACGTTTTACTGAAAACTCATAGTCGAGTACTTTTGGAGGTCTTTGTATCTAAGGGTAGGTACACAAAGAAAAAAAGGAAGGAAAAATCGTAGATAAGTACATTTATTTCGTAGATAGATACATTTACCTTAATACGGTTATTTATTTTTCTCAAACATGCTATGAAATATTGACGTTATGTTCCTTATAATACGCCACGAAGTGTCACAATGCAGGCGCGGCGTGGTGTGCGGCTAGACGAGAGGTCAATAATGGAATTTCATACAACATTGCTGGCCTTGGCCAGCAAAGTGATCGTCTATTGTTTCATACCATAACGTTTATAGGTCTATGGCATCATAGCATTTAGCCATTAAAAAAAAACTATAAGCAATATTTGCATTTTGGTTCATTAGGACAATCTGCCACTACCCTTATTTAAGGTAAAGTAAGATGATGATGATGATGGTGATGATGATGGTGATGTTGATGGTGGTGATGGTGTTGATGATGGCGGTGATGATGATGGTGATGGTGATGATGATGATGATGGTGTGATGATGATGATGATGTTGATGATGATGGTGATGATGGGTGATGATGATGATGATGATGATGATGGTGATGATGAGTTGATGATGATGATGATGGTGATGATGATGGTGATGATGAGATGATGATGTCGATGATGATGATGATGATGATGATGATGGTGATGATGATGATGATGATGATGATGATGATGATAGTGATGATGATGGTGATGGTGATGATGTTGATGATGATGATGATGGTGATGATGATGATGGTGGCGATGGTGATGGTGATGATGATGGTGATGATGACGACGACGACGACGGTGAAAATGGTGTTGATGATGATGATGATGATGATGATGATGTTGCATGTTTGAGAAAAACTCTATACAAGCCTTGGCCACGAACAGGGATTGCCGGCCTCGTATCTCTAGATGGCCTCGTTAACACTCGGCCATCTATAACTACTCGGCCGGCAATCCCCTATTTCGCGGCCGCTGCAGTAATGTACTATTAAAACTGCTCTGGTACATACCGCCTAAAATCTTGTGATACAAATGGCACGTACTTACTACTCAATAGACACACATAAGTGGAAAGGGAACATTGACTGTCTTAATTTATATTATAGGTACATTATTAACCTATTACATATCAGACGACTGGATAGGCCATTGGTTAAAGAACCTGACTACGAAGCTTAAAGTCCCAAGTTCGATTCCCTGTCTGGGGAGATATTATGTGGAGTATGAAAAATAAGAATATGCTCTCGAGTCTTGGGTTTGTAATATATATATATATGTATGTATAAATCTTATATACTGATTTATTTAAGTGTCCGATGCCTAGTACCCATAACACAAGCCTTGCTAACTTTGGGAATAAGTAGGGAAAGGCTTGTTCGCTAGCAGCTTCAGCGATAAGTCTATTATAGTTAAAATTTCCAGTGCAGTCGACAGCGCGGAATGGCGGCGCGGGCGCAGGCGACCCGCGATAACCCGCGAGGCGCCGCTTTCTGCTCCATTCATCTCGGCTATCGACGCCAACAGCTGTTTGTTGCGACGCGATTAGTTTAATTGCTTGTTCGTTCTATCACGCGCTCTCTTGATTGCTTACGCAACAACACATTAATCAAACTTGTGTGTTATTTGCCGTTTTATTAAGGCTATTGTAATTTGAAACGTTATACCTAATTAGTCGCTTGAATCGCTGAATGCTTTAAAAAAATACATAGAAGTTTATTTAAAACTCACAGCAATTTATTTTTAAATTTGGTAATTATACTAGTAAGTAACGCATTATTTATCGACAGCAGTGCCGTACCTTCACACAACTACCAAATTAAGTAAAGATACATACATATTAAACGATAAAAAGGTTCTACACACAATGAAGAAAATTTATTTGGTATAAGACTCTGGGGCCGTGGGGATCCGAAGCACAAAAACTTTTTAAATTTTTAAAAAGTAAACTTGTCCGGTCCACAGGTGATCATAAGGCTGGTTCTTTCCTCGGTCAACGTATTGACGTTGCCATACAACGAGGAAACGCAGCCAGCATTATGGGCACCCTGCCCATTAGCAACGATCTGGGAGACATTTGTAAATACAGGTTTTTAGGTTTAGATTAAGTTAATTTAAGTTTTTTTTTATTTTTGTGTTTTAAAATATGTTTCTGTAAATATGTATATTTTGTGTAAATAAAAATTTATTTTGGTAAAAACTGTTCATTATCGCTAAGTATATATCTTTTCTACTGACAAACAGCAACAGAGAAAAAAAAAAGATAATTAATTTCGCCTTAAAAAAGTAATGCTCTAAAATAAGACATGAAAAATCTTTGCCGCCATATAAAAATAAAAAAAATACAATTACTAGAGGTGATTTTGTAGCGACTACTAGCGCCATCTAGTCATCGCATAAGGAACTATACTACAATCCTACATCACGCTATCGAAGTTTCTCAACTCGGCTGCATAAATACAACTTCCAACTTTCATCCATTGGACTTCGGTCCCCAGGCATAACATCTGCCTGGAAAGAGATCTCTCTATGGTTACCACCCCCAAAATTTCATTTGATCAGGCGTTACTTAGCGGAGGCCCGTATCAAGGAACTAACAGTTCTTATGTAATTAAAACCAATTTATTATACTTTATTACCTACTTGCTTTAAAATTTCTGTTTTAAAATTCATACTACGCAATGATTGTTAGATTCATTAGATTTCATACGTAGGTACCTGCTCAAAGTCGTAAACAATCTGCATATCAAATTTTCAATTTCAATTCTTTACAATTCCGAAACATAATTCTCAGCGTTGGATACTCGGAACCTAACAAAGGCTTTTGTTTCCAGTCTTACAGCCTTTTTGCTCCTGTTGCATTCTCAAAGTGCTGACCCGCGAATCGGCTTAGACTTAAAGAACTGGTTTTGCGTGCCTCAACAATCTGAAAAATATCTCGCTTGCATTATAAACTGCGACTGCTTTTATATTAACAAAAGGTTTAGTGTCGTCGTCGGCACAAACATAAAATGTAACTTGAATCGAAAATGCTGAGCTGCTTCCATATAGGGTGGCGTTCCACGGTGGCTCGTGAAGCCTGCGCTTGCGCTGCGTGCTATAATAAACTAATCATTATGCTTAGTATAAGTTTTACTTCACCAAATACTTCTCTTTTCTCTTCTTTCATCTTCTTCTGGTATTTGCTGAAGTACAACTTATACTAAGCAGTCTGATAGTAATAAAACGCACGTGTACTCGTACATGATTGCGATTCTGCAATGAAGGTAAACAAAAAAAAAAAATAAAAAAAAGCAAATATCCATGCTGTTTCAAGTTTGAACCTGCATCGGCATTTAATGAAATCATAGCATTTTGCAAGCATAGAGTGCAGTGTGACGAAGTTTAACTTTTAGTTGCTGGGTCACCTACTTAAAAGTCGACGCATTTTATTTTTGCTTCAAAAGTGATCGAAACGTGTCTCAATATATTTATAGCAAATGAAGTCACTTGCCGTATGCAACACATCTTAGCTCGTCGCCATGGCACATCGTGGAAATATAAACGCACCGGACAGAGGAATGGTGGCTGATGGTGGCTGCTGCGGTCACGGGCACGCGCATATGGAAGTGTTCAATGACCTTTCGTTCTGCGACATCATTGTTATAATACTCATAGTGACGATAGTGTGCATTGCTATCTATTGTCTGGTGAAAATGTTGACCAGCTTGTGCGTCAAGTACGTGAAGCGGGAAATAGAGAAAGAGTTGAGCACGATGCATCGTCCGACGGTTACCGAGGAGGTGGAAGTGCGGAAAGTGTAGTGAAAGAAAGTAATTTTGTATCCGATTTCATTATATTATATAAAATAGCTATAAATATTTAAAAAATACTGTTTTATTTATCTCAAAGTCTCACTTTGGGTATTTACAGCTTAGTGTTTTATAAAATCAAAATAACAACGGGATTCGAGAGTACCGTTAGCACAACAGTACCTACTTAAAAATGATTAAATATAATCATAAGTCAATCTTGCAGACACTTATTGATAATAGAATTAATAGATTTACAGAGTATCCTTTGTATATTTGGACTCTATTCTCGGTAAATGTTGTCATTTGTTTTATAATAAACTAATCTGACAAATCTGTCACTAATTCATATCATTTTCGCGTTATCGAATTGCCGTAGCTGTTAAAAAATACGTATGTATAAAATATGAATACGGTCAGTGCCGAGAAATTATCTGCAATGTACTAACATATACATAAAGAAAAAGATAATGAAGGTTCTCCTGAAAACTTTGATGGCCATTTTAAGCAGTTATTTACAACATTTGTATTTCATTTAAGTAATAATAATAATAATAATCATTTATTTTCTGCTCACAAAAGTACATAGGTAACAGCAATAGTTATAAATAATACAACATTATGGTAGTTTAGTTAGATACTAGTAACTTTTGCGAGGGACTGGAGTCTGAACTAGGTAAAACCTGTATTACAGATCTCCAGGCCCCCACCCCGGAAACTCACCGATAAGGGCTGACAATTTCAGTAGGTACAATTTTCAAATTAATAACTTAGGTAGGTACTCGTATTATGAGGTTATGAGGTTTATAGGAGGTCAACAAGCTATAAACAAATCAATAGTACCTAGCATATACATACTAACATGCAAACTCATGCAAAGGTGCATGCGTACATACATGTGTGTGTGTGTGTGTGTGTGTGTGTGTGTGTGTGTGTGTGTGTGTGTGTGTGTGTGTGTGCATTTGTGGATGAGTGTGGGTTTGTAAATTGAGTTAAGTATGTGATGTTAGGTTGTGTTTTATTTTGTATTGTATAACCTGTAATCTTATAAAATTCTATTGGTTTATGTATAAATAAATAATTGTGTCCCTCAGGCGCTGTCAGTGAAACATGATCAAGTCCTCGATCTTAAGTAATATAATTTGATGTATTTTTCCTTGCTTTATAACTTTATAGTACTAAAATAACAATTTCATTTGTCTGCACACTCTACCACTGACAATGTCATATCATGCATTAGTTGAAAAATGCCATATGAGCTCAATCCCTTTCTAACCGCGCTTTGATAATAATTGTTTGATAGAGTCTTAAAAGTTTGTAAATTCGTTGTATCTATTCTTGCTGTTAGGTACTTATAGACCCTGCAGCATTTACTGTGAAGTCTGATTAAGGACATCAGCGGACTAGCGAACAAGTGTAGTTTCATAAAAAAAGGATGTTCCACTCGAAGAGACTCCGTCACAGTCCAGCGGAGCGCGGTCTCCTAGGAAGGGCGGCAATCAGAGCCTGCACCGTGACGGACGACCAGTCGGGTGCCTTATGATTTGTTCGAGACGATAAACTTGTGGCCAGAGACCGCAAATCCTATGCCTTATAATTACATGAATCTTGTTCAAGATAAGAACAAATAAGCATTCTGCATCTGACTGAATAATATTAATTTCAAAAGTTTACAATAACCTGCAAGTTTCTACGGTGATCACTAACACTTAAGCGATTGTATGTAATATATAGGTATATTCGCATTATGTTCACATCTCGGCAATGGCAATATAAAAGTCACTTCTATCATACTAGAGTAAGGGCACATTTCTGTGTTGACGTCTTAATCGAATAAAATAAATACCGGAATTATCAAAGATATCTCTCACATAAGATAACAGGAACTTTTTTTTGTTTTATGTTAGAATGGCCAGACAAAAGAACTAGTGGGTCATCTGATGTTAAATGATCCCCACTGTCTACCAACTTGACAGCTAGTGGAGTAACAGGGGTGTAGAAGTTGTTTTGGTTAGCAATAACATTCATCGTTGCTCTATCAGTAGGGTTTATTGGTATGGATAGACGACAATAGACGTTGAGTAAAATAATGATAGTTTCAAACCAAACTGACATGTGGGTATGTCTTTAAACCAGTCTAGTGATTACATCAATCACCCATCTAAATTAGACTTCCGGCGAGGGCGACCAAACGGAGTTCCTCCCCCAACGTCTTTTATTCAATTGTCGGACTCACTAACTTCTTGCCGTGATTACTAACCTTGGGACCGTTTCCTCCGCCTTTAGGGTGTTAACGCACCGTGATTCCTCGCCGCACCTTTTTATTCATACTTCTTCGTTTCACTCTGATGCCTTTTGGTGAATGACCGGTGAGAGTAAAAATGAATTGCAGGATTCATGGTCAGTGAGCAAAGAAAGACGTTATAATAAATTTCTTTTAAATTTCAATTTCAACAGCTCTAATCGATTCAGGCGAGTCGTTCACGAGACATTTATATCAGCCAATCAGGGATCAATTTCCACAAATGATGTCCAATTACGCGAGGGCGCTTCAATATGCGCCAATTACGTGTCGCCGCGCGCGCACCTGGCTCACGATTCGCGTAGTCACGCGCAAAGTCGATCGTAAATCCTTTTGCGATGCAAAGTTATGCAACTTCACTTAACATTACTTGAGCTAGGTTGTAATTATCTCGTGGATTTAAAGTAAGGAATTAGTAAATCTACATATATCAGAAAATAATGATGACATGTGTTGTTTTCTCCGTGCGTTTGAAGACGTTTAATTAGTAAACATAGTGAATGCCAATAATGTGTTTAACAAATAAATGATGTTAGAACTTGCGACATCACGACAGAAGCGCCTGCTGCGTCTAGTGGCGGAAGTGGCGATTACCGCCGCTAATGAGGAAGCAGTTACGTGTGGCGTGTATCCTGCACTTCGCTATTAGTGCTTTACTGGACGCGTTGACTCCCCACCTAAGACCATGTCAAATACGATGTTGGCTGCGTCAATTTGGTCAACATTCGGTTTAAAGTTCATTATTTATATCGTAGATAGAATTTTTGCGAATTGTTAATAAGGCCGACTATTGTGATCATCATCAAACCAGTCTGTCGCTAATGTAAATAATCGATCATAAAATTAATTAAAAATTCATTTTTGTCTATAAAATACTCCCTTCAACAACGGTCATCCACGGTCCGAAGGATGCGATTCCGAGAGTGCGCAGTGGGCCGTCGCCGGCAGTGCAGTGGGAACTTCTTGACCTTAATCAACGGCACCTGTCGAGGGCGAATAGTTCCTTGGGGAATCTTAATCATGGGAATGAACTTAATCGACCAAGGGCTGCACCGCAGGTGTGGTCTAAGATGTACCATGACCACGCGGTATGACACTAAGCAAAGTATAATAAGGAAAATCCCCCGCCCCCCTTTTTGCTTCTCCCACTGCCAATGAACGTTTATTCGTGTTCCCATAGGTTTTACTAGATTACAGCATACACTAATGAAGTGTAATTCTTTTTGACCAACCAACTCTGCAAAATCCATTTTTTGAGCAATTAGGTTACTTTGCTAGGTACAGATGAGTTGGGAAAATAAATATGTGGCTTTTTGGCGATCAATGGCCAACGTTTTTAGTTCGCGTGACATTATTATACTTCTTATTATTAGTTCTGTGGTAACAACAGATGTATACATCAACGATGTTGCATATCAGAGTAAACAATCCCTTTGTATACCGGTTCCCGCCAAAATTTTGCGTCGAACGCCGCCGTTTGTCAATGGAGCGGGCAACAAAGCGCCCATTGACTGGTGAGGGCACAGGGCACAGGGCACACGGCACCTGTAGAGGGGTTCCCCGGCGCCATGTGTGCCGCCGCTCACCTGGTGAGGAAATCTCACCCCTCACCCATCAGGGTATTTTGTTCTGCGCACATGTCATCGGCGGCTGCGATCGACAGATGCTAAAATTCGTTGGTGACTGCTGATTTGGTATTATTGAATAATATTAATAACAAGACATATATTTACAAACATATTTCATAAATGAAAAATACGTTTAAAAATAATTCAGTTCCAAACTTATAACGAAACATAAATGGATCGTATTTTTACAAGCTTTTTATTTAAGTACTGAGAAGTCTGAAAAATTAAACCCTAAAACTAAAAGAAGACCACTTCTGTCAAAATTTTATAAAATTATCCCACAACCAAACTCCAAGCAAACCATCAAATGGTAATTTACATGAGCAAATGTATGATATAAAAAATATCAAAATCGCAGACGGTGTGCCCACAATTTTTGAAGAGTGTCTTCGTTTTCTCCAGGATCCCATCATCAGATCTTCACCTCGAGATAATGGGACCACCTTTCTTTCGTATAAAAAAAAACTATCAGAAACGATCCACTTTTGACAGAGAATTCGGCTAACATAGATAAAAAAAACCTCCTTTTATCTATCAAATTACCCATTTTCAAAACTCCCGGAAAACTTTCCAGGTAAGGTAACCCCCTTAATAATAACCAAATGACTGAAGTATTTCTTGAAATCAGCAAAATTATATGTACTTAAAAGTACCTACTTAGAAAGATACTAACTTCAGGTTGCGAAAATATTAGAAAGCAGATAAAAATAAGAAAATGGAAATATAAGCTGTCTTGCTAACTAACTATTCTTTTCGTTGACTTATTTACTTGCATCGTCATTCAGCTTACATACCTAAGTCTACCAAATTTCAAGCCATTACGACCAAATCATTGTACCAAATCATTGTATTGTGGGCTAAATTCGGCTTCCAAGATGTAGCCCAAACTACTTAACAGGTTAAGGTAAATAAAAGCTTGCAAAAAATTAAAGAAAGTGACGGAGTTCAATTATAGACGGACCAGAAACAAGTGAGGTCTGTTCTGTTACTGAAATTATTAGGTGTCCCACTGAAACATTAATTTGAATAATAGTCCACTTTTTATAATATGACACAAAAAAGTAGTGACAGCTGAAAAGGTGCCACGTAAAATCGGGACTAACTATTTGTAGTCAAATCAATCTCACTAAAACATTTCGTGTAAATTCACAAAAAAGTATTCACGTGACAAAAAAAACGTGTGAAAAATGGTAACAAATAATAGAGTAATAATAACTTTGATACTATTATGTATGTAATTATAAATCAAATCAAATTTTTTATCAGTCTGATTTTATAATTGTGCAGACACAATGTCCACGATGTTGACCTCCGCAGCTGTCAAAAAGCTAAACGTTATGACATCTGCGCCGGCACCACTTTCTCTGGCATTTAAACTTATTATTATTAACATTGTATGCACATAATAGGCACTTCTTACATTGTTCTAGATTTGACCTACATAGTTTATATGCCAGTACTACATTAAAATTGCAAACTAACGGCTAGTTCTGATTTTTTTGTGTTGTAAGAACCACTAGGTACCAGTAGTGCACATTCAAGTTTGCAGTTTCATGCTAACCTCGTTGCACTAGAAAAACTGCGTATTTTTTACGCAAAGCGATTTCTAGTGTACTATTTCAACGGTCTTTCATGGTACAGTTTTCCGAATTAAAAGCTTTTTTAAAGAATGAAAGAAAGAAAAAAAATTATCAATGAATTAAGATCGATTACAGCGCTTAGAAAAAATCCAAATATGACATTACGAGTATACAAAAAATGTTCATGGAGCCATTTTAGGTTTCACTCCTTAAAAAAAAACGAAACCGTTATAGAATAGTGTTAATCTGCCTGTTATAGCCATTTCTTATCGACTCTACTGAACCGACATAAGAACAGATTTGATACACTCATGCATTTCTGTGACCCAATCGACTGTAAAAAGGACATGGAAACTGTACCAAACGGTACTATTTTATAAGTAGGAGATAATTCAGCAGGTATTCCCACGGATATTGACCATCCTTTAGCTCCACGGGAGGATATCCGCGGCCGTCGCGCTTCACCACCGCCGCCGCTCACCCGTGTGATTGCCTTGTTTGGACGATAATAAATTATCACGAATAACCTGATACGGACTATTTACGTACTGATTTCTCTCTTGATGTTCAAAACGGCAATCGTTTTAATAAGCTTTGGATAATTTACCTGTCGATTCTTGTCCTGAATCGGAACTGGTCAAATTGGGATCTAAAGCCCTCAGTCAGTCCTTTTAATGATGAGAAGGGAACACACACACACTGCTGCTGCTTGTTGTGAACAGCAATGAGAGCAATAGAAGAATCTTCTACACACCTTTAACTTGGTAGTAAAGATCTTTTTGAGCTCTGCTTTATCCTCATCCACTTTTGCTGCTGACTTCATAATCGTACTGAATTCATTGTTATGGTTTAAATGCGATAATTGGTAAATAAGGGCCGGCGTCCACTGACGGCATGGCCCGGCGTGGCATTTTATTACTATCAAGTTATTTTGAATCTTATTTAAATGAGTTTAGAATTCATGTTACTTTATTGGTTATGCGTGGCATCGGCCCTCAGGACGTCGCGGCATCGTGGTACCCAAAATAAAGTAACATAACATGAATTCTAAACTCATTGAAATAAGATTCAAAATAACTTGATAGTAATAAAATGCCACGCCGTGCCATGCCATCAGTGGGCGCCGGCCTTAGCGCACCCACCCAGCCACTCAATGGTGGAGACTATTAGAGTTCCGTTAATTAAGGGAATAAGTTTGTGTCTGTTTCTTTTGTATTTGTATAGCAAAGGGTTTACGTACTACCATCTAAGGTACTACCTAATTATAAACTAAACTATCTACATTTTTTTTAAACAAACTTATCGGATTGTTGCGTGCTGGTAGGCAGGTACCTACTTGTCAACTTACAAAGTAAATAAAAGCACTGAAATGCAGAAGTTTAATGTAAAAACTGTGCATCGCAATGTTTTTTCACCATTAAAATGGTCTGATCAAACATCTGACAGTCTAAATGTGTTTTCAGTACAAACAGTTTACTCTGGAGCCGTGGAAATTACGACGCCCACGCAGCCGGGCGGGCGGCGTGGAAATCGTTTGTTCCAAGTTACTTCAAGCAACATAACAATAGTAAAATCACACAGTGGACTGATGTGAACCTTACGGTACTGGACTAAGGTATGCTTCTAATCATTTTGAATGCTTGAGAGCGAATCGCGTCCATTCTACAGGGCTTGCAGCGTGTGAGCTCTACTGCGTGTGGGCTCGTGTTTTCGAATGCCAAGGGCCTGCAGATTAAAGTTTTTTTTGTACATTTTCAAGGTATTTTGAAATCAATCCCGAGTATTTCAGTAGGAGGTGGGTTAGTCTTACTATATTATGATTACATAATGAATCCGAAAAATCGATTAAAAACTTCAGGGTGTTCAGTCAAATTGTCCAATCTGCTGAAATAAAAATTTATATTGACGAGCAAAACATAACGGGTCAATACTCATACAACCTCGTATGGAAAGGGACCGGTTATTTTTACCAGTCAGTGTATGCAATTAATTAACCTATCCTGAATTTATTGCAGTTATGCTTGTTAGTACGGTGGAAGTTCATAGTTGTTATTTCTTTCATGCGTACCTACACATTAGTTACTAGGTAGGTACGTTAGACGTGGTCGTTCAAATGTTTAGTTCAATGAATACCTAAATAAACAGTTCCTAAGGTGCGCAACCTGGTTTCAGAACAGTAATAGCACTGATTGCTGCATTATTGACAGTTAGTTTACGCTAACTAGTAAATGTTTGGCAAGCAAATGCACTCAATAAAGGTTTGACGTCACGCAATTGATCCGAATGCAAATGATTTAGCAAACGACGCCAAGGAAACGATTTGTTAGTATTTATCTCGAAAGGCCAAAATAGTGAGCATAACAATATTTACGTGAACGCCGATATTCTGTAGCCTCGGAATATTTAATAAGTGTATTGCGTGTCTGAAAATACTTATTTACTAGCCGGGCGCACTAACTCAAATCGGATCATTGAAAATATGTATGAAAACAATAATTATGACTAAGTTAGGTACCTGTATTTTGTAAGACGAGGTGCCATTTCATAGAAACAAATTGCGATCTAGAAGTGACTTATTTCATCCAATAGGTAGACTACCACCTATACCTTCTAGAGGTACGACCCCGCCATTTATCCATCTACTGAGTACCCAAACAGACAAAGTAATCAAACGAATCTAACAAAGTAAAGTACATTCGAACTGAAACAAAACCCTGCCGCTTAGTCCACCACAAAATTTGCATTTATGCGTGACGATTGCGTGTTGACCTAGTGGGTATTTGGAAGTGACACTGAATCACGCACCTGTGTGGAACTATTTTGCAGTGAAGTCCACAATGATTTATTTGACAGCAAATCTATGGCAATGCAAGATTTGCAGCGAAAAGGTTCAGTGGTAGCTTAGATAAGAAACGAATATGTAGGATGTTTAAGCCCAAATAGCGTACCTAATATCAAATGTCAATATAAAGCATTTGTGTTTTAATACACCACACGTATCTTCGCACTTTAATCTCACTATGGACACATTCATGAATCAGTGAATAAGTAGTGGTTGAGTAGAAACCTGCACAGAAGCTGGTCATTTCCACCGTCGCACCTGTCCGCCGTTCCCACACGTCAGTTACACAATATATGCGTTTTTTATACACCGCCGCCTTTTTGCTCTATTTATTATTAGATCGCTCAGGATGTAACTAATAGCGCGGAGTGGTTCCGAGATTGCAAGGCGTTAAGATCGACGTGGAAAGTGTTTTTGTAAGGTAGGACGAGACCAGAGTAACAACCAGATTACTGATGACATGTTTTCATTATGAAGATAATCAGGAAATAAATTTAATCATTATTGGTTCTAGAGTTTGTTTGTTAGTTTTTTACCCGACTGCGAAGAAGGAAGGGTTATGTGTTTGACCCGTATGTATGTATGTATGTATGTCCATTCCTATGTCCTCTCGTAACTACACAACGGCTGAACCGATTTTTTGTTCTTAGAGTTCACAAATATTGCAATTAAGTTTAAATTAAATTAACTTAGGTTGATGGGATCTTGACTTTTAAACTTCTTAAAGTAGTGTCTCCTGCAAGATCTACGCCCACACAAAGACGCAACAAACGGTCTGATTCTGATTGCAGCGATAACACAGGGAATAAGTTATTGGCGTGCAAACTGATTTAACATTAAAGGTCAATCATATGACACGATTTAAGATAACCTTGATGAGTCTTAATTGAAAGAAAGTAGTAATGGCTCTTAATTGTTTCCTTGAAAACATGATTAAAAATTCCAAGCAGGCTTCGCAGTTATTTCGGTGAATTAATATTCAGATTGAGGCGACGCAGTTTGACGAGTATCAGGTCCTTACACCTGTCTGTGGTTCCCACGGCACAGCATCTCAGAGTACAGGGCTAGCATACTTGAGCGGAATCAGTTTTTTAATCGTATATAATATTTACTCGTAATATGTGCAAACTGTGACGAAGCGAACCATAACAATGCTCATAATTACTATACTAAACGGGACTTATCACGCACATTTACCTCGTCGTTTCGGCCACATTTGCAGCAGCCACGAGTTAACTCCGAATTAACGAATGAATGTGGCCGAAACGTCGAGGTAAATGTAAAAAAAAAAAAAATATTAGGGACAATCTTACACAAATCGACCTAGTCCCAAACTAAGCAAAGCTTGTACTATGGGTACTAGACGACGATAAACATACTTATATAGATAAATAAATACTTAAATACATAGAAAACATCCATAACTCAGGAACAAACATTCGTGCTCATCACACAAATAAATGCCCTTACCAGGATTCGAACCCAGGACCTCTTGCTCCGTAGGCAAGGTCACTACCAACTAGGCTAAGGCGGTCGTTAAAAGTCCCGTGCGTAAGTCTCGTTTAGTATAGTAATTATGAGTGGAAATAACGGAAGTTTAAAACAGCATACCAATGCTGTTGCTTTTCTTGAAACTAAATTATATGAAATAGAAAGGTGCACCTCGACTAATTTTCTTTGCACTTTGCTTGGTTGGCGCCATGAACTCAGTGATCCATGCTGGACATACACGAGCGTAACAAGTTAAGACAATATCGCCAACTAGGACGTCGTGGACCCCGACGTCGCCTGCGCTCGTTATGCAGAAGACGTCCACTCGAGACTAGTTTTTGCGCCGCTATCGTTGCGTGAAACGCACTTGAAACTTACTTAATTACACTTCATGAGAATAATCTGATTATTTCTGACCGATGCCATGCACGACCACGTACGTATATTTGTGTAACGACCAAAAAGTTGTGTACAGTTATAGAGGTGGTTTTTAATCGATTCGAAGAGTTATTGGCCATTTTACTTACAAGCGCAGATGAAAAACGAAACCTAGGTATGCGAAAAACAAGGAATACGCTTACCTAAACAAAAAAGTTTGTTGTCATTTTTATGAGTTGAATTATGCATACGAGTCTACTTATGCTCATTGAATGTAAATTTTTACACATTGCAAGTGCATAATGAACAAAAGGTGACCTACATTGTTTTTATTTTATGTTGACTGGAAAAACAGAAGTAGGTATGTAAAATAATAGGTATCATCATCATCATCATCCCAGCCTATATACGTCCCACTGCAGGGCACAGGCCTCCTCTCAGAATGAGAGGGGTTGGACCGTAGTTCCCACGCGGGCCTAGTGCGGATTGGGAACTTCACACACACCATTGAATTTCTTCGCAGGTGTATACAGGTTTCCTCACGATGTTTTCCTTCACCGTAAAGCTCATAGTAAATTTAAAATGTAATTTCGCATATAAATTCCAAAAACTCAGAGGTGCGAGCCGGGAGTTGAATCCACGACCCTCTGCTTGAAAGGCCATTGGTCAAACCGTTAGGCTACCACGGCTATGATAAGGTATCTACTCCTTCAAACATATTATGTTTGTTTGCAAACCAGTTTGTTTCCTATGAGGGTGGCCGTAAATTAAACTTGAAAGGCACTGCTATAATAAACGAGTCTTCTTATATCTTGTAGAATATTTTCAATGGTATCGTAAGCCGATATCCTGTGCTCTGCCGTAAATACACGCCTTACCATCCAGATCAGCAGTAAATTCGTTTCTTTACGGGCGCAAGTGCGCAATCAATTAACGCTGGAGCCCCGAGGCCAACGCAACTTGTATGAACTTGAAACCGCAATTGGAAAACCACTTAACGACATTGTCCTTTTGTCAACTGCATGCAGGTGCGCTGATGACGTCAGGATGGCCATGAGAATATCCCGCGAGTTGCCATTCTCACGCCTCCGCGAACCAGTTCCTCCGCTAAACACTAAGTTCCGTTACTGCAACTGCATACGAGTTTTAGACAACCTGTTGTGCCTACATTATGGAGTTATTCTTTCTTAGTTACCTACGCTTGTGACCATCATGGCATCCGTCAATTCAATACGTATGTCGCTGTCTCATTTTTTTTGCCCCACGCTATTATAGGTAACTTTGCATATTTGTATATTTCTATTTTCACACGCTTTATGGTGGCAGGGGTTGTGAGTCAAGTGTCTACTGTGATTTCAATAAAATTAAACTGTCATGTGATTAAACAATATTACCCCATTTGCAAGGAAAATTACCATAAAATCAGTCCCACGTCGGTGTCGATTGTTTGGAGGGGGTGGTGTGTGAATGGGGGCCGGAAGCGGCTGTGATGCGTGTAATCAATTCCGATTCCAAATTTGTTATCATTGTAATGAACGGCAGTGTGGCAGGACGCAGCGCGATCGCGTTGTTTACCGCTGCGTTGGATGCATCGACGTTTAACGACGCCTGTCTGTTTCATGCCTTTGCATAAAACTGATATCATCTGGGATTTGTTAGGCTGCTTTTTGTGGTTAATTGAAATCAAATTAGCCTAATGAACTGAAACAATTACTTTGCTCACCCACGACCTTACGATAGTTACGTTTATGTAAAAAATGCGTGTTCATGCATTTCCTCCACCTCCACACTGTACGAACACACACAATTCACACAAACTCAACCATCACCACCACCAAACTACACTGACGCATTTCGAATCCAACTAGAGCTCATCTTAAAATATAGGTACCAAGTGTTTAACATTTGGTAGCATTAGCGTACGGTTGTGGTGCCAACTCTGAAGTTCGAAACGCTTCAGTGTAGTTTGGTGGTGGTGATGGTTGAGTTTGTGTGAATTGTGTGTGTTCGTACAGTGTGGAGGTGGAGGAACTGCATGAACACGCATTTCTTACATAAACGTAACTATCGTAAGGTCGCGGGTGAGAAAAGTAATTGTTTCAGTTCATTAATATGGACCTCCGCAAAGTAACGTCTGATTCAATAAATTATTCAAATTAGCCTGTTTCCACCAATAATGGAAAACAGTTTAGGTCAACTACCGTGTCGAGCAACTTGCTGCAGTAGATAAGTATATTTATTGAATAAATAAGATCGTACAACGCATAATGTCAGGGAAAATGCGGCGGTGGTCATGTCGAGGATAAAACAGCGTCAGGTCTGTTACTTTTCGCATCGTCGTATTAAATTAGCATCACGATTTTGATACACATCGGATGACGGACGCAAAAGAGAGCGAGTTCAAAGTACATTCACACTGCAACCTATTTGGTGCACGAGTCTAAACTTTATACAAATTAAGCTCATCTCTTGTCAGTAATGCCCTTGAACCTTATACTGATACGTATATAAAATATTTCGTGAGGTACCTAGATAGTGGTTTTTTATTATTATTTATGATGATAAACCTATTATTATTATCTAGATAGTAGAGTTTCTAGATATAAGGACTTTGTATTAGATGTAAAACTTTTTTCAATAAATTATTATCAGATATATAGATCATAATTGTCATTCAAAGATTATCAAATTATGGCAATAAATAAAATATCCTGATTACTATAGTTAAGACCAAGTTAGTTTCAGCTTACTTATTATTCTTTACTATTCATTTGTTTTTTTTATATGTGGATTTTTTATACAAATCTACATATAATATAAGGGTTCTAAGGTTTTTATCAATGTATCTCTATGTAGAACAGGAAATCCGTCTATTTTTAATAACGTCTTAGCAGCATCAACGCAATGTTTTTTTTTTTTTTTTTTTTTTATGATATAGGAGGCAAACGAGCAGACGGATCGCCTGATGGTAAACGATTACCGTCGCCCATGGACACCTGCGACACCAAAAGAGTCACAAGTGCGTTGCCGGCCTTTTAGGTAGGAGTACGCTCTTTTTTTGAAAGCTTGAAGGTCATATCGGTCCGGGAATACCGCAGCAGGAACCTCATTCCAGAGCTTTGCTGTGCGAGGCAGGAAATTTCTGGAAAAACGCACAGTAGAAGACAACCAACCATCCAGATGGTGAGGATGGAAGTGTTGTCGCGTAGGGCGGTGGCGGAAGGATGCGGCAGGGATCAACCCGAATAACTCCTCGGAGCACTCTCCGTTGTACATGCGATAGAAGATGCACAGTGAAGCTACATCTCTACGCAGCGCCAAGGAATCAAGCCCATCAGAAGTTCGTTGGCAGCCGACTATTCGAGTCGCTCTCCGTTGTATGCGATCCAGAGGGAGAAGCTGGTACCGGGGAGCCCCCGCCCACAGATGAGAGCAGTATTCCATATGTGGGCGAACCTGCGCCTTATAAAGCTGAAGGCGGTGGGCTGGAGTGAAATACCGTCTCGATCTGTTGAGCACGCCGAGCTTCTTCGAGGCTAATTTAGCCTTACTCTCCAAGTGGTCGCGGAACTGGACTTCACTCGAGATGTCAATACCAAGGATTCCGATACTGGCTGTGGTAGCAAGGGGAGTGCCTTCGAAAAGAGGTGACGCGACAAACGCAGACTTTTTTGCGGTAAACGCGCAAACCTGTGTCTTAGTGGGGTTAAAACGGACTAAATTAAGTCGACCCCATTCTGAAACTTCTTTTAGGGAAGTCTCAATTTCAGACACAAGTTTATTTCGGCACTCTATAACGTTTTCCCGAGAAATACCGGCGCGGCCGGTGTAAGAGGCATCAAGCGTACTATCATCCGCATAACAGTGAATGCCGCCGGATGGCAGCATATCATTGACATGCAGAAGGAAGAGCGTAGGCGATAGCACACAGCCTTGAGGGACACCAGCATTCACAGACATGGAATCAGAGCATGCACCGTCAACTACAACCTTTATGCTTCTGTCCGTTAGGAAGCTGCTGATCCATCCGCATAATTTCTCAGGAAGCCCAAAGGACGGAAGTTTTGAGAGGAGCGCTTTGTGCCAAACCCGATCGAAGGCCTTCGCCACATCTAAACTAACAGCCAATGCTTCACCCTTTGTCTCAATCGCCTGTGCCCAACGATGTGTCAGGTAAACCAGTAGATCGCCGGCCGAGCGGCCGCTACGGAAACCATATTGACGGTCACTGAGCAATTGTCGGTAAATGCAAGCAATGCTAAAGTCGTTGCCTTCTTATACTTAACTCCAAGTTAGTGCAAATCCAACGTGTTTATAAATACATCATATCTCGCAGTATATCCATGCATAAAACACTAGTGGTCTTCAGGGTAGACTAGCAGCGTGCGGTGACCGAAAGTCGACACTGTCCGTCGGTAACCGGAGCCGGGATTGCGCCGGCGCACCCATCGCGACGCGCGTTGCGCTCCGCTGGACACATCAGGCGCACCGGCTGGCACAGTCGGACCCTGAAAGCCTTTCGATAAGCTACAGATAAAATGAGGAAATAAATCGATACTAAATCACAGTTACCCTCCCCCCCTTTATCCCCCTATTCATTCAGAGATGAGGCCTGTGGCCTACAGTGGGATGATGATTGATGAGGATGAATCACAGTTCTTTAAATGCAGTCGACCAATGTTCACGATAATTAGTGTTTTTTTTATAGTGAATGAAGCTACTTAACTTTGTGCCCACTTTTCAGATAAAAACAAAATAAACAGTCGAATTGAGAACCTCCTCCTGTTTCTGGAGTCAGTTGAAAATGGCGCTACAGACCACGAGTCGACGTTTTATTTGAAGCAAAACCGGTCAATGGTGCTAGGTTAGGTACAGTCAAGTGTAAAAATATGGGTGCACACAACTTGCTCATAAATATGTCCCATAGTTCTTATGTCGTCGAATTAAGGTATTGGTATGTAACGATGGGAGGATTAAATCGATACTTATTTTTGCACTTGACCGTACAACACAACCATTCCGTTAATTTAAAAACCGGAAACGAGGTTTAAGTTGATTATAGTGATGCGCAAGTAAGTACAGAGAATGGTAAGTCTGGACTTACTAATATCCAATCACGCGTGTGTTATTGTTACAAACATTATCAGCGATCGTCTGTGATTGGATGAATGTGACACATTACATTAATTATGCGCTATTGTCAGCCACCCGTGCGTGCGTTGATCGGATAAAGTTAAATACATCATAACCGAGCGTATAGAAACGTAAATATGAATGTAAACAAAAATAATATCATGAAAAATCTTTAAAATATTTTGTCTGTCTCTATCGCCATCGTATAAAAATAGGAATAGATTACTTTAGTTACCTACCTACCCATGAATATTAAATAGTGATCCCAATCGTGTTACATATAAAAATAAATGTCCTTGCGTTTTTTTATAATCATTAATTTTATAACAATTGGGGATGTCTAAAAAAAATTACCAGTGGTTTTTATATTTTTTTTGTATAGAAAAGTCAATTATAAGAAACTAATTTCAATATTTTGTCATTTAGTTCTCTACTTTTTTCAAAATTAATTATTGAAACTATTTTAGTTGATGACGTCAGATTATAATTGAGGGCTCCCACAGTGCCAAATTTCTAAATCTTTCTGAATGCGTTCGATAAGGCAACCCCTTTAATTATTTTCTGCGTAGTGGTACACTATACACTCTGTCACTTTAGTGGCACTGTCAAAGTGCTAGATGTCAGACAGCGGGTCCAAATCAAACTCCGTAGTATAATCCACGCGTAAATTGTGAAGAATTCTAACCACACAGAATAAAGTACGACTTGAACCGGTCACGCAATTTACACCAATGTCAAATGAAGGTCATTGCTTATTTGTTATATAATAAATTCATTACATAATATTAAAATTAAATAACTACAGAAAACGAGTTAGAAAGCATTTATCTCGAAATGGTTTTCGATTTACTATACATTGCAAAAAAATAGACATCCCCAATTCAGAAAATTGTACATTTTATGTCAAATGTAAATATGATTAATACATTCGGAACTTTAATTTTTAGCCAGTCAAAATACATAAGCACCTAAACCGAAATTAATACATACCATGCCAATGAAGATTTGTGCGCGTTTGTTAGATAACTATACCTACCTATTGCTTTTTATAACAATACCTTGTTGAGCGAAACGATACAAGTAACGAAGTACTTCCTTATTAACAGAACTTCCTGTTTCTTGTCGAACAGCGCTGCGGTAGCCCTAACATCATCATAAATTACTTAGTTTACCACTTAATCATTTTATTGACCTATTCAGTAGTCTATAGGTTATCATATCATAAACCTTTCCCGGCCAGGTTGTACAAATTACCTTGCACTTAATAATTGGAAAGTTGTAACTGGGTTATTTTTATAAACTCTCAAGAAAGAACATTATGGTCCAGATTTCGTTATCAGTGAATTTATTGGTCACTAATTAATTAAATTAAAAGATACACGGGAAAACGATACGATACGATACGATTTGATGCATGAAATGAAATTGTAGCAGTAAAGCAAGGGGGTCACCTCGACCATTGCAGCGGAACAGTTATCCGAATACCACTTAATCGCAAATGTAATTGAGTAACAGTTCAGAAATGCAAACCGGTGGTTCAATTATACTACAAAGTATGCCCTTAAAAAGTGGAAAGGAGTAAAAAATCAAGAGCGAGGCGAACATTACCGGTGCGTTACAGTAAATTATTGGTTTGCGGAGTAACTGGGCGCTCCACACAGGGCGACTCCGGTTACGACCTGCAAAATGATTTTTATGATATCTATTGCTTTTATAATGTTTTAAAATTTCACGCTCACTCATAACTAATGTTTTTCGGGACTTAATCACGAACCACTTAATTGCTGAAATTACCTCGATGTTTCGACCGCATTGCAGTGGACGTGGTCGGCAGTTGACTGAAGTGTAGGGTATCACATTCGTTTAATCCCGCGAGTTTTCTCGTGGTGTTTGTTTTTTCTTGTTTTTTTTTTATATGAAGTATAAAGAAAACCTATTGCAACCGGATGTTTCTTTCCTATGTCAATCAATTAATCAAATCAGCTCATACATATTCAACCACCGTGGGGTATAAACCTTTTCGTTTTCGCACCACTTTACCCGATCCTGTGCCAGTTTCACCCACTACTTAGCACTGACTAACTGTCAAATGTTATCTGACCAACAAGCCGGTGGTCTGCCCAGTGCCCACTACTGACCTTCTACACTCTTTCCTATTTTACTTGTTGTATTATAATATTAATTTATTTACCTTTTTCTAAAATTGTAAAGTAATCATCATCCCAGCTTACACATAATACTGCGTGCCACTGCAGTCCAGAGGCCTCCTCTCAGAAAGCAATAGTGGATCTTTTTTAAGTTATAAAACTTTAGCTAGAATTTAGAGAGAGAAAGATTAACACAAAATCGAGATAGGAAAAAATACATTTTGGCAGGAACAGATACAAATAAAAAACATCGAACATCGATTAACAGTACCCACGAGTATAGTATGTAGTATAAGCTTCTTCAAATTAATCCATTTAAAGGGATACCTAAGATGATAGAAAATAGCAGAAAAGTCAGTAAATATTATTATTTAGTTTCTCCAGAGCAAAAGGAGACAAGGTACGAAAATAAATAAATAAAATAAATAAATATTAGGGGACAATCTTACACAAATCGACCTAGTCCCAAACTAAGCAAAGCTTGTACTATGGGTACTAGACGACGATAAACATACTTATATAGATAAATAAATACTTAAATACATAGAAAACATCCATAACTCAGGAACAAATATTCGTGCTCATCACACAAATAAATGCCCTTACCGGGATTTGAACCCAGGACCTCTTGCTTCGTAGGCAGGGTCACTACCAACTAGGCAATAGCGGTCGTTAAATCCTACTAATACCTATTATACCTAAATGTGAAAGTTTGTGAAGATGTTTCGATATTTGTTACTCAATCACGTAAAAACGGCTGAACGGTTTTACATGAAATTTGGTACGTAGATAGTTAGAGACCTTAGGAATACCATAGAAAATCTCATTTATCTCGGAAAATTGCTTAGTTCCCGCGGGGTAGCGATAAACGAATTCTTCGCAGACGGAGTCACGGGCAACAGCTAGTTATACATTTATGAATAAATATTTATTGAGTATCGAGTGCGTTACTCGGATTCGACACAGGAGTAAACCTACAAGCCGGCCTCGGGCGACCAGCGACGGCAGTGACCATAACCGGCGACGGTAATGATAGGCATTTTCCCAAAGATCGGACGGCGCGCGCAGCCAGGCGAGGCAAGAAACCATCGCGGTGATATATCACACTACAATCACGCGCCGCTCATTCGCAAAGACTTGTGAAAGTGACGCGCATACAAGTGGCTTTGATACAATTATAATAAACCTTCACTCACGAACGCTGCTCCAAATAAATAAATGGTAACTAGTTGTTTTTTAACCCCCGACACAAAAAGAGGGGTGTTATAAGGTTGACCGCTATGTGTGTGTGTCTGTCTGTGGCATCATAGCTCTTAATCGGGTGAACCGATTTCGATGCGATTTTTTTTAATAGATAGGAGGTTTCTTGGCGATGATTCTTAGATATATTTCATCAAAATCGGTTCCGCCGTTCCAAAGTTATCAGCTCTTTTGTTAGCTGCGGAAGGGATCTTAAACGCATAGTGGGGATTTACTTTATGTTCAAACATACGTATGACATAATTGCGTTGGGGGTTCTTAAAATTTTTAATTTATAGTTATTAAAAACCAATCACGTAATCCCCGCGTTTTTTTGTAAAATAGGTTGAAAGTTGGAAAACGAGTAAGTGGTTGACCTAATGATAAGTGAGCAACACCGCCCATGGACACCTTATGACACCAGTAGATTGCAGAGCTAATCTGTCACCTCGAATTTTTCCCTGAAAAAAAAAACAGACGAAACATAGCACTTATAGTTAAAATAATAACTTCAATAACAGCGTTCTAAATCCTGGTATAGTGGTTTCTACGTCAACAGTCATTTGGTATTGAGTATACTTATCAATTCATATAATTAGAAGGCTTATTATACGTTTCCTTATTTGTTATACCTACGTAATACAGATTGATTAGATCAGTATTGGAAAAAAATATCTACTCGATAGGTAGTTAAACGGCTAACTTTTTATAAGAGGTCGCCTCAGTTGTGTCTCTTATTATTATTCACTGACATCACATTAACATGATTAATTCATAAACACCGTAATTTGGCAGATTTTCCCATTTCGGTGGCAGCCAGTTGCAAATTTGAACTTCTGAGGTAGCGATCATCTCTCGCTGGAGGTAATTTACCTCTATCCGACATAATGAATCAATTTATTTCTTTTTATTTCGGCAATTTACGATTATACGAGTCATTTTGTCCATCACCATCACCATTATATTTAATTCCAGTCGAAACTACACTTAGCTGTAAAATATAATGGATCAACAGTTAAAAAAAGTGTGAGAGTATTCAATTCTATCGTTTTGCCTTCATGGTGCTTAAGTAGAAGGTACGATAAATTGCAATTAATTCTTCGGATCACATTTGGAATGATATGGATGTTTTCTATGTATTTAAGTATTTATTTATCTATATAAGTATGTTTATCGTCGTCTAGTACCCATAGTACAAGCTTTGCTTAGTTTGGGACTAGGTCGATTTGTATAAGATTGTCCCCTAATATTTATTTATTTATTTATTTATTTATATCCCTACAAACTTTTTGAATTGCATTCGGTTCTGCAATTATAGTGTACGTATTTATGCTCCGCCGCGCACATAAAGTGAATTAGATTTCTGTACCTACCTCTACCAAGAGTTACACTTGTTTACAGTGACCGTACTCGCTAGCGACGGCGTAAATGATTTTGTATGGAGAATTGTACTTCCGTAAGTGACCGCTAGAGGCGCTGCACAATTGGCTAAGTAAAGTTTTTTGAAGAGATGCTAATTATATTTTTTTTCGACAGTGGTCGACTTCAACACCAATAAACTGCAGCTGTTTTATTTTTATCTCCTTTTATTTATTAGAAATATTTTTTTAAGTGTTCGAGATGACATTTGTGAGATTTTATGGCTGACAAGCGGTTCGTGCTCAGTACTAAGAAGAAATAGAAAAAAAAACGAATTCAACTGTCGCTTCTGTCAATGCCAAATGAAATCTAACCGTTTGCGTTTCGTTTGCTTTGCGTTGTCCAAAAAGCAGTTCCAAAATAGTGATCGAAAGTATTCAATCGGGATCCAATTATCGTGCATAGGTCGTGGAGAAATGCGGTAAAATTTAAAGTCCGGATTTTATGCGAAGGTCGATAAAAATAGTCAAAAAATCACACTGAGCACACCAAAACGCAAAGCAAACGAAACGCAAACGATTTGACATTGACAGCAGTAACAGTTCACTTCGATTTTTTTTTCTGTTTCTACTAAGTTCTGAGCACGAACGGCTTGTCAACCATAAAATGTCACAAATGTCATCTTGAACACTCAAATAAATAATTCCAGTAAACAATAGGAGGTAAAAATAAAACAGCTGCAGTTTCTCGATCTCCAGAACGCCGACTGTCGAAAAAAAATATAATTAGCACCTCTTCAAAAAACTTTACTTAGCCAATTCTCCATACAAATAATTTACGCCGTCGCTAGCGAGTACGGTCACGTAAACTAGTGTAAACTCATGGTAGAGGTACTGTTACTAATCGACGTTAACCTGTTATCTTAGGATAAACCTAGAGCTCCAAGATATTTGACGTGTCAAGTAAAGAGAACTAGGAACTAACAGTGCACAGTATATTATTTAGACGACCATATGGCCTAGTGGTTAGAGAACCTTACTATGAAGCTTGAGGTCCCGGGTTCGATTCCCGTGTCGGGGCAGATATTTGTATGAAAAATAAGAATGTTTGTTCTCGGGTCTTGGGTGTTTAATATGTATTTAAGTATGTGTCTATCTATATAAGTATGTTTATCCGTTACCTGGTACTATTATATATTCTGTGCCCACAAGCTTGCCTAGCTTACTTTGGGACTAGGTCAATTGGTGTGAATTGTCCCATGATATTTATTAGTATTATATTTATTATTATTAAGATAAAAAAAATGATTACAGCCTACAACGTGGCAGAAAATGTAGAAATTAAAAGTCTGATTATACCGTGTTATTGTTTCACCACAAAGCAATGAAAAACTACTCGGTGAGAACCTTTGAGGAGAGAACAGGACTTGTCGTAACTTGTATGGTGCGACAGCGCAATTTCAATAGCAAATGAACGAATCGGTTTACATCCACGCACCCACAGGTGCAGTGCGCAGGATAGATAATAAGCTACATCTTTTGAAATTTCTCACGCTATCCTGTATTCTCGTGTGACTTGTCGCGACTTGTTTCATGTCATGAGGTGTTTGCTTGATCCTAAAACTTGTACCTTACTACATGAAGCTTTACTCTACTGATAATGTGTAAGCGGTTATAAAGCCAGATGAATTACCTATATATAAAAACTTATCGTGCCTAACCAGATATCATTGAATTTATAGTTTTAATGCGAATCAATAGGTATAACTAAAGCATATGCAGTTGTAAGAAATAAACATTTATTTTTCAAATCTACATGTTCAAACTCTGGAGTTTTTCCAGTTGCAAAACCATTAAATTAGCAGTTATTTAACTTATGTATCCAATAGCTTTTTTGTAGCAGCAGATGTCATTACGATTATAAAAAGATCATGCCAATCAATCCTTCCAAATCGGTCGGTCCACGTCGGGCGGCAGCATGCAAAGTCGCGCGCCCGTATTGGTGCTGGCGCTGCTCTACTTCGCCGCTTTTGGCAGCGACATCTGTTGCGCCGACAACTTGCCAGTGCCATTTTTGGACATTATTCATCTGAAGTCACTTAGGCTACCGCTTAAGCAAACCTGCCCATGCGGTATGCGACTTACTGAAGAAACGTGACGTCCGCTTTTTGTATATTATACAAAACAAAATCGAACACATAGCGACTCTACGATGTCTCTACGTGATAAATAAAAAAAAATAACTATGGATATGGTGTAGTATTCGGTGACGCTAAATTTAAAACATGTTTATACAAAAATTGTTGTTTTTTGTGTCGAATTTTTCGACGGAGCTTGAAGTTGAAGAATGACATTAACTTTTGTCAGTAGCGTTACCTTACCAATTTCTGTGTTGTGGATGCAACGTGTGAACAAATCATAACATAAAATACGAAACTTGCCAACTAAGAACTTGATTCTGATCCAATCATGCGACAAAAAGGCTCGCGGTCGCGGTAAGTAGGTAATATTTTTTTTCAGTTTTATTTTGCTATGATCTGTAGCCAAAGTCGGGGGAAAAGATAGTTTGATATAATAATTCCTTGTCTTTACCGGAAATAACTAACATAGTTGCTGTATTCCATGATAAAATTTATCTTATCATGAAGTAGAAATTAATCAACAAAAAAATAAATAAAGAATTGGTTTTTGATTAATAACTGTATTGAATTAAACGTTCAAGGACATTTAGGGATGAATTTTTGACTAAATTTTATCTTGATTTTCAATTTTAAGGTAAGACCAAAAAATATTTATATTTCGAACAGGTTATAAATAATTATCAGGAGCTGTAGTTTTAATATTTAATTGTACATATATAAAATATGTGCATGTTTGAGCCTATCAACTTACATGGAGGGTTTGTTTTGGATAGCGAAATAAAATAACTTCCATCTTTATTCGGGTATGTATTACAATACCGAAGTACGAAAGACCGAATGTATTAAAACATCGAATAGATCAAAAGACCGACACAATTTTTTTCTGAAACCGTTAACTTTTTAAGATTGTTATAAAACAAACCTAACCTAACCTAATGGGTTCTGTATGATGCCGTTTTTATAAATTCTGAAAAGTTTACGGTTTCAGATAAAAAATCGTGTCGGTCATTTGACCCATTCGATGTTTTAATACATTCGGTCTTTCGTACTTCGGTATTGTAATACATACCCCTTTATTCCGCTACCCATCCAACCTCCGTGCGCGCCATATAACAACATGAAATAGACTGTCACAGTAAATTTAATTTTTCATTCGTCCTAACTACCATTTTGTTTCCACATCATCGTCATCACAGAACTAAGTATAACAATTTGAATCGCCGAATAATTTACGTCAAGAGTAACATATAAAAATACACGCAAGAATATCCGGAAATAAATAAAGAAGAGTGAAAAGTGAAATACATATTAGTAACAGAACAACTTCCATTTCTAGGATTCGTAGCCAAAATGAAAAACGGAACCCTAATAGTTCCCCCATGTCTGTTTGTCCGTCCGTCTGTCTGTCCTCGGCTTAGCTTAGAGACTATTAGTGCTAGAAAAATATGTATCTTTCAGTGAAATTAAATCCATATTTAGTTAGTGACCTAAGACTTGCAATCAACATTACCATAGAGTGGGAACTGCACGGTCACTGTTATGTTGCAAAAATCTTGAAATCACCACTTACTTACATATACGTTCGATGCAAGATAGTTAAGCTTCTAAAAAAGAAGAGTTCCAAGCCGAGTAAGCCCCATTTGGTTAGACTCTCGCCTTCAACATTGGCTTCGCTCTGAGCAACGCTACGGGCGCAGCCCCGCACAGGTTGGCCTCCCCTGCGGCGCTGCCCCGGCCCGCGCCGTCACGACGCGGCGCTCTCCGCCCTGTCTCCGGGGACTTTCCACAGGGTAAAGGAACCACGAAGGCTCTGCAAGTAACCCCGACAGTTGAACTGGTTGGAACTCCCATATATTATCACTAGATTTTGCTTATATACGATCAAGTTAAAAAACTTCAATAGCGTGATGCAGAAACGTTCCGTTTTTCGACTTAATTTCATAATCCTGATGATTTCCTTACTTAAAAGTAATTTTTTTCAATTTGTAAACTAGTTTTAATGTGATTAATGACATAATTTTCAATAGACACTGTTAAATTAAGCAGGGATGGGACTAAGATAACAGCGGTGTATCGTTTACGTTAAACCGCCATCTGTTGAGAATTTTAAAAACTAGAACGGAGTTTTCCTTACAGTAATATTTTGCTTCTATTTGCGATTTGTGGCATGTTTGCTTCTATATTGTATTTATATGACTACATGTTTTTGAAATTTTTCATGTCTGATTTTTCTTTTTAACCGTCTTTAGCATTTAACTGCAGTAAAGCATTTACTTGTAGACATTCTTACTCGTTTAACAAAAGGACCATTACTCTTGGTCAGAAATCTGTTTGCCCACGAAGGCCGTAAAAATACAACTTTGCTGTTAAAGGTACAGAGTTTTGAATAGTTTGTTTGTTACATCCGTGATTCGTAATGAGAATGTGACGCTGTTTCATAGTGGACTGAACCCACATCGTATGTATTTAAGGTGCAGTTTGGAATGTACGGGGCGAGATGCGCAGACGCAGGTGTGCGGCCGCCAGGTCGTCGCCGCGGCTACCACTCTCGAATATATGGTATTCATTTATTAATTTGCTTGCGCTGACCGACGTACCAATACATATATGTAAACGATAATAGCGCTGATAACCGCACGGTTATTTTGCGAAAGAGGCTTCGTAAAAACAAATGAAGAGAAAGGTACTCAACGAGAGCTTAGAGTTAATTGTTTTGTAATTAAAAACTGTTCATTTTAATCGTTCTTATTAGTCTCATGAGAGTAATAAACTATGTTGTTATACTTGCATAAATGCGCACATCGTGCATTTCAAGTGTTTCGGACGGATATATGAATACAAATAGCGGCCGTTCGTGTGAATGCTACATCTATATTATCAGGCGCTGTTATGTTGACACCCAATGGTTGTCCTAATTATAAGATTGAAACCGATATTTTAACGTAGTTTTAGTTAAATATCATTAGTGTTATGAAATAATTACCTAATGTAAAAACTTATATTATTTTACCAAAATGACCATTAGCCATTATTAACTGTGTTCTATTTTATGATAATATTAAATGGGGACTGTAGTTTTATACTAAAGTAGCTGTTGCCCGCGTCTTCGTCTGCAAGATTTAGTTTATCGTTATCCCGCGTGAACTATGCAATTTTCTGGGATAAAAAGTATCCTATAAGTTAATCCAGGTCGTTTATCTGTGTACCAAATTTCACCAGAATCCATCAAACTGTTCCAGCGTGAAAGAGAAATGTGTAATACAATCTTTCGCGTTTAAAATATCAGTGAGATTTAATACGTTTAACGTGTTCGTGTTAAGCAGGAGCTTGTATTTGAATTTGGAAAACGATTGCCTACAGCCTTTATTGCCGCCGCGCCGGCGTAACACAGCTGCACGAGTGGACAAGTTTTCAATACCCTCGGGTAAAATTAGTAAATTAGATTTCCAATTCAATCCATTAAGCAATTCATGCTCATTTTACACTAATCGCTACTAATAAATCAAGATAGAAATATCAATTACACTGAAGTAAATTAGTTAAATAGGCTTTATCGTGTATTTGAACCGGCCTTGCTTGGCTTCTATTGTGATTGAGAGGCTTTATGAGCGTGCGCAGGCTTTTGTGCCGAGATTAGAAGCGGCATGGGCTGAAATAGGCAGGGAAATGCTGTCCGCCGGCATTCCTCGGCGGCTGCGAATTCCGTTGTCGCGTGCGCCGTATACGTCCACTGTTTGCTTTTGAAACTTACGTCCTTTACTATCGGATAGAGACCGAAATTCTCAAATGAACTTGGAAAAAACCATCAGCAAGAGAACTTGAGGAACGATCTAACTAATACTGCGCGTCCAATCTATTACGACTTTGGATTCACACACGTGGGAACTATGTATAAGTATAGTTTATTGTGAGAATCCCTAGCGCCCAATTAATAAGATTTATATGTGTACAATACTATTGACTGTAGCGAAATTCAAACCAATGGGGTTTAAAGTTATTTCACTAATATCTACGGTACAAAGTTTACATTTCATCATAATGTAAGTACTTACAGAAACATCGCAACCGCAATATCTTATCTCAGAGTTAATTTTATTGTCAAACAAATGACGAAGCGATATTACTTTCTGTATTCGCTCACTGTGACCACACAATTATCTTTGAGTAAGTAAATTAAATAACAACTACGTAATTGTGTACTTATTTTTACGACCAACCCACGTTCTAACACAGCATGGGCATGAAAAATTACATACTTTACTTAAATACTAGGGGCGTTCAATAAAAAGTGAGAATGAGTATGTTATAAACAACTTTTACTAAATGTCATTTTATTTTTCGACATAGTCACCTTTTAGCATAATACACTTAGGGGCTGTTCCACCACCCATTGATTAATTTTAACTGACGGATAAATGTGATGCCGTCTCCATCTATTCGAACAAAACAATCAGAGACGGCATCACATTTATCCATCAAATAAATTTGATCAATGGATGGTGAAACAGGGGGTAAGTATATCTTTTTTCTAAACTTAAAATTCCATTTTTAAAAAAGGTCTCATCTTGAGTACTTAAAAAATCTTGTACTGCAGCGACTACCGCGTCGTCGTCTTCAAATTTCTGGCCTCTCAGGTATTGTTTCAATCTCGGAAATAGGTAGAAATCACTGGGAGCGAGATCTGGTGAATACGGAGGATGCTTAAAGAGATCGAACCCAGCATCACGAATTGCAGCCATTGCAACGGCGGACTTGTGTGCCGGGGCATTGTCCTGGTGGAACAGCACAACTTTCGAGAGTAGATAGATAGATTAGCTTTACCGGCCAGTATTTAATTTCGTAATATTAAAAGAGTTTGCATCTCATTCTCACTTTATATTGAACGCCTCTCGTACGTAAGATTTTATAGATTCTGCGCGCTGTGATTTTAGTACTAGAAAGGTAAACGTACCAATACTCGACACTTCAACGCCCAGTAGATGACACCCATCTATCACCTCTCTTACTATGGCATAAGACTGAAGGTCCAAGTATAGGGTCAGTGTCGAGCAGAGGGACGTTTACCTTCTAGTAGCAATCGTTTAACGCCCTAACTAAATATCATCCACGACCTATTCCCGTCATGCTGTTAATTCGACTTATGTATAGGTAAATCTCAAAATTATTCACTTTTGAGATGTTCCTTTTTCATGATTAAGCGTGCGGATTCTTTTGATGCCCGCGGGATTAAAATTAAAAAATCCATTAGCTTGGTTACCCTAATCTAAGGCCGAATTCCTGCCGGTGTTTTTGCGCAAACCAGTCGAGTCGATGCGTAAAAACCCAACTTTAAGAACCCGGCTGCCCGAACTTGATTGCAGCTGGCCGCAGCATTGGCTAGGTGAGTTAGATTCCGCAGCTAACTGGAAATGCTAATTGTACTAGGTGGCTTATAATAAATAAGCTAGTAAATTGTCACCGTCCGCTTTTACCTATGTTTGCTGACTAACTTAAAAATTGGTTGTAATTAAATGAAATATGTAATCACAAATTAAACGAACACAATTGCGTTATTGTGTATTTTATTTAATGAACTAAAACAATTACTTTGCTCACCCGCGACCTTACAATAGTTACGTTTATGCAAGAAATGTGCGTTCATGCAGTTCCTCCACCTCCACACTGTACGAACACACACAAATCACATAAACCCAACCATCACCACCACCAAGCTACACTGACGCGTTTCGAACTCAACCAGAGCTCATCTTCAGAGTTACCACAACCGTATGCTATGCTACCAAATGTTAAACTAACAAACCAAACAAATGTTTTAACTTGTCACTGTAACTTCTCAAGTACCCACTTTATTTTTCTTATTCTCAAACTACCCCACAAAAATTAACTTTTATTGACATATTATAAAACTACCTTGAATTTTTTGTTTATTTATTTATAAGGCATATTTAATTAATACTAACTGTTCAAATTCGACCCAAGCCGCAGTAAAGGAGAAGATACTAAATTTACCTGTTCATTAATAATAGACCCCATAGTGTTGTACCTAATTATTTCCATGCATTCCAGAGCATCCAGACGCAACCCCTTGCCGCAATAATGTAACACTTCATAAGAATCTGAATCTAACAATGAATGATTTGATTCCAACAAATGTTTTGCATAAACGTAACTATTGTAAGGTCGCGGGTGAGCAAAGTAATTGTTTTAGTTCATTAATATGGACCTCCGCAAAGCAACGCCTGATTCAATAAAGTTTTGTGGTGGCCCACTGTGGTTGGAACCTACCTTTTAAGGCGATTTTAGCCGTCAGATGAGCACACAGGAGGTGCCGCTGCATGCCGCCCGCGTTCTACAGCTTCACGGCCATTAAAGTAATTATTTTCACTATTACATTAGGAATGGATTGAAAAACACAGCTGCTTAATTAATTTGATCTCGATAGCAGTTAGTGTATCTATCTAGTTGGAAGTGCCTTTTTATATTTCGAAGTACGTTTAAAGAACAATACATTCGTTATTATTATGTAAGTAGGTAGGTACATGATTTATTTGCGGATGGAGCAGGACTATGTTCAACAGTGGACGTCTGTCGGCTGAAATGATGAAAATGATGATATTATTTATTAGTAGGTACTTATCATCATTTCTGGCCTATATACGTCCCTTACAAATTTCAATTGTACCTAATTTCATACATAAATTTCGAAAAACTCAGAGGTGCAAGTCCCAGGTTCGAACCGGGACCCAAAATCCTCTGCTTAAGAGGCCATATCATAGGACTTGGCTACCATGGTTAGTATCTACTTACACCATGAAGAAAATTCAAATATGAATGTGAACAGATACCATCTTAATTATGTTTTTAGCTAGCCAACACACATGATGGAGAATGGTTTTAGTTAGTACTGATGTAACAAATTAAATGATGGTCATTCATGTCGTTTTCGAGCCGTTTACTAGTAAAGCGCCCTTTGACTTTTTCTCCAGAAATATAGTCATTACGCAACGTATTAACACAGTCAGTTTCATATTTGGAGCCAGTTGTTAATAGGGCGAGTAATGAAGATGCGCCGGCGACGGCCGTGGCACTTAACGCGTGATAAATGATGCTGTGTCGAGGTTTCCACCGGCCCGGTGGACTATTTGACGTAGCCGTAGCTATTATGGCAAACTATATCTAAGACATTTTTGTTCACGTTTCCGAATGAAATCCATATACATACTAATTTTATAAATGCAAAAGTGTGTCTGTCTGTTACCTTAGAAGAGAACGCGCAGGAGCGGTCTGTTTGGCGAACCATAGGGATGATGAGGGATGATGATGATGATGACGACGACACGCTACACTCCATTATACGTCAAGCCGTGTTAGCCTAGTGGTTTGACCTATAGCCTCTCGAGCAGAGAGTTCTGTCTGTCTGTTCTGTTTCTGTGACTGAGTTTTTCAGTTAGGCTGCGCGTTTCCACCAGAGATGTGTGTGAGGATGCGTTGCGAGGGATGTGTTTGTCATGAACCAATAGAAACACATCATTCACTTAGGACCTTTTAAATGAAGTGTTTCTATTGGTTCATGACAAACACATCCCTCGCAACGCATCCTCGCACAGCTCCGGTGGATACGCAGCCTTATGCTGGCACGATGAAAAAGTTCGAAACATCAAGTTGGCCGACATTGTAAAATTACCTACCTAACATAACGAAGGATAAATTAAATTGGTGTTATAAAGAAGTCATTGAGTAATTAGCCTGAGGGTTTCTGTATTTTTTGAAAGTTAGCAAGCATGCTTTTGTTTTAACTTAGAAGAGCAATATCACCTCATCGTTGAAGTTTAAGTACTAACATAGTTATTTAAGTTGTAATACTAATAATTTATGGATTCTAATAGTCTGAAATAAATGCATTTTTTTTTAATATACATACATATAGGTATTTGCTAAACGCAATTTCTGATGAAACTCCATCTAAATACTTGTTGATGATTAGATTATGTTAAACAGTAGTGCGCACGGCGCCAGTCACCGATACACACGGACACGGCCTGCCACGCCGCTCGCCGCTCATGATGTTTCGGCTAACATGACCTTTCTAATACTGTGTTACTTTATTGCTTACTTTATTTTAAGTACGGTTCACAAGACGTCAACTAACGTAACGTTATTTTCGGTAGTCTAAAAAATATTGTCGCGCGGGCGCTCGCAAACTTCACCGATTTTTTTGTACCACCATTCTTATATGTATGTATGTATATGCCAGTTTAACAAAGAGAAAAATGGTAAATATGGTTACAAGTACAGTGTGGGTACAATGGAACTATTGAATTTAGTAAAATGTATTTAACTTAACCCCATCTCTTAACTACCTATTTAATTTAGTAAACACAGTAGGCTGAATGAAATTGTATATGAACGGTACGGGTGGACATACAAACTTTAATACTGTGTGCACATCTTTGTAATTTTGCCCATTTGTCTTCTAGCTTGTTTTTGAGTATAACGTATCTGTGACTGCATTTTCGTGAACGTTAGAAGCTTTCGGTATCGCTTTCAGCGTCCCTTCTGTATGTATGTATATCTACTGGCTCTTATATACTCTGACGGTGTTAATAGTAACGTAATTAGGTACGCCTCATGCATTTAATGAATAGTATATTTATTTTAAAACTATTCCAATACTAAAATGTTAATAACCCTTCCTTCTTCGCAGTCGGGTAAAAAAGGGACAGTGCACATTGCTTGTATTAAGACTTTAATAGTAATTTTATTAACGAGTCTTACGTTCACAAAATAATCTAATATATAAAAATCTCGTGTCACGGTGTTTTTTATCGAACTCCTCCGAAACGGCTTAACCGATTTTTATGAAACTTTTTTCTGTATTTGGTAGGTCTGAGTAGGTCTATTGGTCGTAGGCTTTTATACCCCTATTCTTCGCGGACGGAGTCGCGTGCAATAGCTAGTTATATATAATATGCATCGTTTGTTTAGATAATATATTCAAGTGTTGACTATTTTAAACAAGCATATCTAGATCGATAAGAGAATTAACGTATCTAAACCTTCACAATTGGATAGAATTAGGATATTTCCTGTATTTTTCTAAAGTTATCTGACAGGTTGCTTACACGGTCCGCTGAATGGCGATCGATAGATCTTATTGATGTTAGCCGACGTGTTGATGATAGAACTCAGTGATTTGTTAATATCTCAGGACAAACAAAACAATACGATAGGTATAAAGTAAAGGACACCTGATACTCCTGAGACGATGTTTACATCAGTTTATGTTACATTATATCCACTTGTTAAATATTAGCAAAATGCTACGACGTCAAACAGAAAATGATAAGGTGATGTTACTTGTGTTGTGCTGTGCATAAAATTCACTCAATATTGCACGTGAAAATGTAATTTTCATGTCAGCAGCAAGGTTTAAATAAATCTAATAGATAAAAATCTCGTGTCACGGTGTTTGTTATCGAACTTCTCCGAGACGGCTGAACCGATTTTTATGAAACTTTTTCCTCCGTACTTGGTAGGTCTGAAAATAGGTCGTAGGCTACTGTTCTTCGCGGACGGAGTCGCGGGCAACAGCTAGTAACAAATAAATATTACGGGACAATTCACACAATCGACTTAGTTCCAAACTAAGCAAAGTTTGTACTATGGGTACTAGACAACGGATAAACAAACTTATATGTATAGATACATATTACTTAAATACATATTAAACACCCAAGACACGAGAACAAACATTCGTATTTTTCATACAAATATCTGCCCCGATGCGGGAGTCGAGCCCGGGACCTCATGCTTCGTGCTTTCGTAGTCAGGGTCTCCAACGAATAGGATATTTGGTCGTCAAAGAGAGAGTTTATTGATGCTTACTTATACTTAAAAAATAAAAGAATGTGGCTGGTTGTGTGGTATCGAAAGAATTTGAAAATTTCAAAGATGCTAACACGTTTACAGGTCATACATTAAAATGTCGCAGTTTGTAATCGTGCGTCGACATCAAATGCCATCGAAATGCTATGTGCGGCTCGCGGCACCTGCTTAGTGCTTACCTCCGCATAGTCCCGTTTTGTCCGTAAAACTTGAAAGTCATATCCTAGCCGTTTTGTTTATAATACTTTTATTAGGTCCTAAAACAACTGTTAGGACAAGGCTAAAAAATTATTCCAAAAATTATCTGTTTAAAATAATATCACTATACCTTTCTAAAAATTATTTATGGCAAAGGTCAGGTTCAGTTGACGCTTGGCTGGCAGAACAGTTAGAAGTCTGGTTTATTTTCAATACCTTGTTTATTATTTCTATACCCTACGTATCTGTTATATAAAATTTGGAATGTTATCAGATTATCAATGTTTGCCGACTATTGTATCATACCAATTTTCTTCTTGTTAATAATTACACCAAAACTAGGTAGGTAAATAGCAATCATGCTCAAATAAAGTACCTACATAAATTATAAACTATGGGTCCACTTTAACCAAATTTTTTTGCTTACGCAGGTGTTTGCCAACGCCTGTGATTTAATAAAGACCATTTCGGTGGTACCTAATTGGGTTAGGTAGTCGCAAAAGGAATAAGTACAAAAGTTTGAATTAGGAATTCCACATACACACATCACGCCTGTATCCCAAAGGGGTTCGGCAGAGCACACGAAACGGTACATTTAGGTTTCAGAGGTGCTTAATTAGCAATTTTAGGTTTTATGTTGGATAAAAGTGGTACAATAGTGACAGGTTGGTAGCCTACCCTTGAAACTAACACTTCTAACAAGTCACTAGTTACTGTTTAGACCTGCTTTATATAATCTACTCATTACTTTCATAGTATACTTAACCCTATAAGAACGCGTAATTTGAAAGGCTTTCAGCAATGAAAGAGTTTACTAGTCCGCGCCTGTTTTCCCTGAATTCTAGCTATAAGTCTAAAACTAACATTATTGAAGATTTAGAACTTATCATAAGGCAAGTAGGTACCAAAGTTTCAGGTAAAGAGGCAGATAATGTTAATGCTTAGCAGCGTTTATGAATAGGGTGTGGGTGTTTGTGATACAAATCCAAGCCAAACATGCAACGTTACCACCTCTGCAGAAAATTCAAGTATGTGTATATATCTAGTCAAATTCCATTGCTCTGTTACATAACCAAGTAAACAGTCTCACGAGATCCTTTACCCTGCGTAGGCTAGGCACAGGTGAGGCGCAATCTCGGCGCGCGGCAGGTGACAGGACGCCGGCGCATCTACGCGCCCGCGGGGCTGCGCTCAAATCACTTCTATTAACCGCAGGACTATGACCGCCCATAGACATAGCAACTACTCCAAGGACTTTTTACATTGTTTTTCTTAATAACATATTTTCCGTCGCTCGAAGAATCGCTAGACTCAAGTGACAGTGGGCAGGGCACAGCGCGTGTAGAGCTGATGGTGGTTGGGTCAAAAGGTTCTCGAATAGCGTCCACGGAATGAAAGACGCAGTGTAGGTAGGCCTTCAACAAGGTGGAGTAAGGTTGCGGGAACGTGTTAGGTGCAGATGGCGCAGCGCCGAACTGTTTGGCGAAAACAGGAGAGACCACCGACCGCTTTAGCCTAGTTGGTAGTGACCCTGCCTACGAAGCAAGAGGTTCTGGGTTCAAATCCCGGTAAGGGCATTTATTTTTGTGATGAGCACGAATATTTGTTCCTGAGTTATGGATGTTTTCTATGTATTTAAGTATTTATTTATCTATATAAGTATGTTTATCGTCGTCTAGTACCCATAGTACAAGCTTTGCTTAGTTTGGGACTAGGTCGATTTGTGTAAGATTGTCCCCTAATATTTTTTTTTTTTACCCATGTTCAGAAGTGGACTTCTTTCGGCTGAAAAGACGATGATTATATTTTCCGCACGTAATTCCATGTCTTACTTTTTTTTCCTTACGGACAGTTAAATGGAACTCTTATTTTTCCACTACATTGATTAAAAACATTTTTTAGCAAAGCAATAAACGATATATTACGTACGAGTATAATTATTAATTATGTGGGTAGGTAGGTACTTGTAGGTAAGATAGGTAGGTACCAAGTTCATACTGTGTTTGACGCTTGCGTGACTCTACGTTTGTTTTGAGGACTTGGGTTACATATTTGATGATGGAAGCGTTCATCTTCACTGGACGTTGATAATTTTTTTTTTTATTATAACCCGTAGAGACTACATCCCTAAGACCTTTAGCGCCCATACATCCCAGTCATATCTGCATGTATCTAATGGCAATGAAATGTTTCAACAACCATGTATTATTTGTAAATTATTTTTTTCGAAAACGACTTTTTGCTTAATGTTTCTTGCAAGTGCATTCTTATTATCAAGATGATCTTCCTGAGTTCCCGCAAGCACTGGTAGTACATAAACCGGCCAAGTGCGAGTCGGACTCACGCATGAAGGGTTCCGTACCATTAAAATTATCTATAAAAACGGCAAAAAAACACGTTTGTTGTATGGGAGCCCCTCTTAAATATTTTTTTATTTTAATTTAGCTATTTACTGAATATATGATTAAATATTCTGTGAATATTTCAAGCGTCTACCTGTTGCCGTTATCAATATCGAGCAAAAACGAGTAAAAAAATCAAGTTGGTTGTACGGGAGCCACCTTAAATATTTATTTTTTTCTGGTTTATAGTATTTGTTGTTATAGCGGCAACCGAAATACATCATCTGTGAAAATTTCATCTGTCTAGCTGTCACGGTTCATGAGATACAGCCTGGTGTCAGACGGACGGACGGACGGACGAATAGACGGATAGACGGACTGACCGACAGACGGACGGACAGTGGAGTCTCAGTAATAGGGTCCCGCTTTTACTCTTTGGGTACGGAACCCTAAAAACAAGACGTGTAAAAGAACCCCTTGCGGCCTACTTACAGAATAAACGTTTTGATTTTTGATTTTTTTTCTAACGTGTAGTTATTTTATTGCTGGCCAGTTCTACAGCATCGCTGCTCCTGCGCGCATGTAATGGCGTAATTCTAGACGAGTACGTATAAGGTATGGTAAGTAACAAGATTAAAAAGTGCCGCGGCAGGTGGCCGCCGTTAGAACAGCGTTAGAGCCTTCCAGCTACATGCGTCTTATTTACGCCTTATGTTCAAAACTTGTTCTAAGGTATATGAACTGGGCTATAAATAAAGGATAACAAGAATTTAAGGTTCCTCTCGGTATGTAATTAAATTGTGTCGTTTGATCGTTTTAATCGAGTTTTTTTTTAGTAGCAATAGTAAAAAAAAAACAAAATTAAGATGAAAAGTAGGTAATAAATGGGTCATAATTATTCCCAAATAGTTCTTGTATCCCCAAATTTTGAAATAAAATCATAGAAATTTGGTGTTTTTCATTGGTAACTTGCAGTTGTTTATGGTAAACTTATGAATTATCTCGTTTTCCGTGGGCGCTTCCTTGCTCGATGGAAGGCAATAAACAAGCGCTTGCAATGTACCTATCTGCCGGTTTCCTGGGAGATGTTTTAAATGAGCTATTGCGAAGACGCGATTTCCGTAAACATTGGATAGTTTAATAAATAGCCATGTTGTATGTGGGTGCTGCTAGCAGGTGGCAGCATCCAATAATTACGGCCTGGGCTCTCTAACACGATTCTAATAGGAAACGTGCTGCGCCCGCGCGCCACCTGCCACCGCCAACCAATCACGGCCTACAACACGTCAGATTTGATTAAATACCAACTTACCGACACGTTTGAATCAAGTATATTACTGCTACTTACATTACCTTATATTATTACGAGCGAGTTCCCACCCCGGCCCAAGCCATCTGTCCTCTACAGAGTTTAATTGAATCCAAAAAAAATCTTATTGGATTCCTTTTTGCTTTAGGTTAAAACATTTTATAAAGAACTATTTTATGACAATCTATATGACGTGATATTGTGTAATCATGTAAGTACATGTTCTTTGTAAATTTTCAGCGATTAACTAATCGTTGCAGGTTTCTTAGAGTTTTTGCTAATTTCAATGAATACTTGTACCACTTAAACCACAGGGGACACAGGAAGTGTCCAGCAACGCCATTACGAAGTAAAAACTGCTGCGGTCTGATTGCGACCGCTCTAGCGGCAGGTGCACTCATTACTCGTAGAAAATCTGCAGCGGCCAACACCTGCCGCAGGAAAATGACAATTTTCTCCTACGCCCACTCGGACCGCCGGGCTGGACGGAGAAACGCATTACCAGCTCTGCGATTTTTAGTCTATCTATAAATTAAATTAGAGTTTTGTTTATCTATAAATTAAAAAAGCCGGCCGGTCTAGTCGGAAACGTGGACCGAGGGTTCCGTATAAACTTGTACGTAAATAGTTCGTTAGTAAAAGATTGATCGCAAAAATATTAACTACCTAATTACCGATTTTTTTTCCTTTACTTGTGCTCTAAGACCTACCTTCATGCCAAATTTCATGATTCTAGGTCTGTGGTTTAGATTGCCTTGCGAAATGTTAGTTTTTTTTATACAATACTAGCTTTTGCCCGCGGCTTCGCTCGCGTGTACTATGAGTATTACAAAGAACTAAGATATCAAGCAAGCAAGCATACAGGCAAGCAAGCAAGCAGGTCCACAATTGACCGAGAAATCGGTGAACATACCTACATAGAAAAAAAAAAGTGGAATGCATAACCTCCTCCTTTTTTAGAAGTCGGTTAAAGAGCCCTTTGCGGCCTACTTACAGTATAAACTTATGAATTTTGAAATTTTAGCTTTCTACAACCAGTAAAACGCAAAATCCCGTTTTTCCCGTTCCCGTAAGAATTTCGGGAAATGTTTTCTTAATGCTCCCCTATCCCTACACTCCCCAAGGAACCCACTTGTCAAATTTCAGCTTTCTATGACCAGTAAAACGAAAAATCCCGTTTTTCCCGTTCACGTGGGAATTTTGGAAAGTCCTCTCTCAATGCTCCTCTACACTCTCCAAGCAACCTACATGCCGAATTTCTGCTTTCTATGACCAGTAAAACGAAAAATCCCGTTTTTCCCGTTCCCGTGGGAATTTTGGAAATTCCTCTCTCAATGCTCCTCTACACTCCCCAAACAACCTACATGCCGAATTTTAGCTTTCTACGACCAGTAAAACGAAAAATCCCGTTTTTTCCCGTTCCCGTGGGAATTTTGGAAAGTCCTCTCTCAATGCTCCTCTACACTCCCCAAGCAACCTACATGCCGAATTTCAGCTTTCTACGACCAGTAAAACGAAAAATCCTGTTTTTTCCCGTCCCCGTGGGAATTTTGGAAAGTCCTCTCTCAATCCAGCTCTACACTCCCCAAGCAACCTACATGCCGAATTTCAGCTGTCTACGACCAGTAAAACGAAAAATCCCGTTTTTTCCTTATCCCGTGGGAATTTCCCTATTTTTTACATTTTTTACTATTATAATTACCTAGTCCTATGCCAAATTTGAAGAGTCTAGTAATTATAGTTCATAGGATCCCGTTGAACTGAATATATAAATCCCGTTTTTTCCTTATCCCGTGGGAATTGTGAAAAATCCTGAAATCCATGTTTTAACAAATGTAATACCTACTTGTGTATCAAATTTGAAGAGTCTAGTTATTATAGTTACTGAGATAGGGTCACTCGGAATCGAATACATAAATCCCGTTTTTTCCCGTTCCCGAGGGAATTCCCAAAAATCCTTCCTTAGTGGATGCCTACATTGTATAAGGTATCTATGTACAAAATTTCAAGTCTCTAGGTCCAGTGGTTTGGGCTGTGCGGATATATCAACAGTCATTTAGTTTATTTAGACATTTCAACCCCATCGCACCCCATCCAGGGAGATGGTATTTTACGTCTGCCACGTCGGATTTTAAAACCATTGTTGTTTTCTTAACCAGCGACCCGATAAACCATAGAAACAACACCCATGTTGATTTTCAGACTTTGTTACCCCTTTCCCCCCTTTTAGGGGTTGAATTCTCAAAAAACCTGAAACACGTGTTTACTCATTTATTATTAGGAGTACTTCTGTGAAGTTTCGAATGAAATAGTCGAACTTATCTTGTTTCCCCATACAAACTTTGGACCCCCGTTTCACCCCCTTAGGGTGTGAATTTTGAAAAATCCTTTCTTAGTGCACCCCTAGAACTTATAAGGAACCTACATGCAAAATTTTGAATCTCTAGGCCCAGTGGTTTGGGCTGTGCGTTGATATGTCAGTCAGTCAGACAGTCAGTCAGTCAGTCAGTCAATCAGTTTCTTCTTTTATTTATATAGATAAGCTTGCGTTTGACCCACGTTTGACCACAATCACGCCTGGTGGAAAGCGAAGATGAGGCCTACGATGGAGCACGCTTGCCCAGTAAATGTTCATTTACCCTATACTTGAATTTAGGGGGAATAAGACACAAATGACCGTATCTTTGGGTTATATTGTCTTGATTTAGAAGCTTGATAATTTTTTGATGTTAATTTCAATTTGATAGGTACTACGCGTTTCTGAGAAAAAAGGATGTTAACAGACCGACGGACACTAAAGTGATACTATCAGGGTCCCGTTTCTCCTACAGAGGTATAGGTAGAAGTTTTTCGCGGGATCTTAGTTTCCTTGTAACCACAGTTCGGTCCAAGACATTAACACGCACACGTTAACACATATATAATTTTATATCCACAACCGTGATAAAACGTCTATTCGAGTGAATATTGTCGGTACCTACAGCCAGTTCAGTGCGCTGCGCTGTCTGGACCACCCACCCGCAGAAGCTGCGATATGAGAAGCGTGCTCATAAACCTACATTTCTCAAACAATGGTCAATTCAACGTGCCCGGGCTAACGGCGGCGGCCTCGCTTGGAGCTGAGCTGAATCAATGCAATGTAATTTAGGTAGTATACAACTAGAAACTTAGGCATAGTTGTAGTTTTTAAACGTACCTTAATTCTTACTGTAGAATCTTAACCCATATCCCAGAACTATTTTTAGTCTCCGATTTCTTTCATTCGCTAGACGTCACAGATAAGCGTTTTCGTTTACAAATCCGCGGGTTTTTTGCACGGGTAAAAAACGACCCACTGGGTATATATGGGTATGGAGAAATAGAAACTGAGCAGGCAAGTTACTGTTATGCATATCCATTTGCGGTTTGTTTTTCTTTTTTCTGACGATTGTTAATTAGGTCTATTACGTACTAGAATGATTCATCATCATCATCATCATTTCAGCCGAAAGACGTCCACTGCTGAACATAGGTCTCCCCAGGGCTCGCCAAACAAATCAGCCCTGCGCCATCCGCATCCAATGCGTTCCCGCCACCTTCACCAGGTCGTCGCTCCATCTTGTTGGAGGCATAGAATGATGCCTTTAAGTTATTAAAGCAATTGAAGGGTCCACGGAAAGAACATGTCTAGTTACCTTTTCAGTTATAGCAACTTTTTCAGTTATAGCAGTTTGAAAGTTAGTCATCACGAACAATTACATGGTAACCATTTAAACGGTAAATTAAATGGTAAACGGATCGCCTGATGGTAAGTGATTACCGTCGCCCATGGACACCTGCGACACCAGAAGAGTCACAAGTGCGTTACCGGCCTAACGCACTTAGTACGCTCTTTTTATGAAAGCCTGAAGGTCATATCGGTCCGGGAATACCGCAGCGGATACTTCATTCCAGAGCTTTGTTGTGCGAGGCAGGAAATTATAGTACTTTGCAAGCTCTACATTTTGAGATTAAAATCTCAATTTTCAGAAAAATGACTAGACTTACTGTTCTTTCCGTGAACCCTTCAATTACAGAAAAGCCGAGGTAGCCTAGTGGTTTGACCTATGCCCTCTCAAGCAGAGGATCATACGTTCAAATCTCGGGCTCATTATTTCTATCATTTTTGGGAATTTACGTGCGAAATTACATTTGAAATTACCTTGAGCATTAATTGTGAAGGAAAATATCGTGAGGAAACTTGAACACACTTGCTAAGAAATTCAGTAGTGAGTGCGATGTTCCCAATCCGCACTGGGGCCGCGTGCGCAGTACGGGTCAAGCCCTCTCATTCTGAGAGGAGGCCTGTGCCACGTATATAGGCTGGGATGATGGTGATGATGACATAAACGTGAAGGGCTGTTAAGAATGCATTAAGGTTTTCTCGTTCATTGACCAGACCGTTCGCACGTGATCAACGAGCATTAACTACCTGTTACTACCCCGTGTAAACGTTTAAATCTGTCAATGAGTAATGACGAAAGTATACTTCCTGGAGGCGATGTTTGGAGACAGCCACCTGTGCACACCGCGGCGCTCCCACCGCCTCCGCGTCAATATTGACTCAGATTAAATCAATTCCCTGGCTATGCGCTATCGCACGTCAGGCTCGCCGGCCAGGACCACCTCTCGCATCTCTATTGGTGTTAGGGATTAAGCCAACTAATACGCGACATGGAGGGTCTCTGGGATTATCACTAGGAATTATAAAAACCGGTCAAGTGCGAGTCGGACTCGCGCACCGAGGGTCCGTACACATTTTTAGGTATGTCAAAATATACGCCGTAAACAGCCGTAACTATAATAATCCAGTGTTGGCAAAGCCCTGCTTCTAAGTATTATCATTTTATATTCCTTAAAAAGGGCACCCGGGTTCTAGACTATCTTATCATACTAATGTACTTTTTCTACAATAACGCGCAAAACATTAATCAACATTATCATGTGATTAACTAATTATCGTGAAGTCATGCGTGAAGCTAATTCATTTTAATATTGTTCAATGTAAGATATTAAATAAACACGTAGTGATTTTCAGTGATTATTTTATTAAGACTTTATCTTGTACACTAAACTCATTATCATCATCATCCCAGCCGACACACGTCCACTGCTGAACATAGGCCTACCTCAAGGTTTAGGTACTAAACAGGCCGGTCCTGCGCCATCCGCATCCAAACGCGTTCTCGCAACCTTAACCAGGTCGTCGCTCTATCTTGTAGACGGCCTACATACACAGCATTTTTCGGTCTGTTAACGCCACTCAAAAACCTTTCGGATTAATCGGCCATCAGTTCTACGAATGACGTCCCCTGCCCTTAGAGCTATGTCGATGACTTTTTTAGTTCTTGCGAGTATTTCGTCATTTCTAATGTGAAACTCCAAGGATAGCCCCCTCTGAGTGACCTTGAGGTTTCTTTATGAGGTTCATCGTTAGCGGCCAAAGCTCTTATAAATCTGTTTGCGCTTATTTGCGGACGAACTAAATCTCCGGCGAGATGCTCGAAGCACGACGACAAACACGCGAACTTATCTGCGCAAATAAACCCGAGGAAAATACCCATTATACTCCAAAATGTTTACCAAGTTATAAGGGGCAGAACCACGCAGAACGTTCGCGCCAATTGCCAAAGCCAATATTGAATGACGTCGTTTGTGTAATAATTAACGACTGTCTATGATAACATATTGGTCACCAGCCAATCTATGCTTCAATATATGTTTATTATGTAGGTTTGTATACCTTAAGGGTAACTTCAAATCGTTTTCACTTGACTCGCTCTGCCTGATTTTAGGGTCAGAAAAACGCCAAGCATTTTGCTTTTTAGCGCATACCTAACGACATTTTAGGACTCATTTATGAGTCGAAAACTTCGCAGTCGTAGAAGTATTTATGTATCATATGTAAGTATATACAAAACAGGTTAATTTTGTTGAAATGATGAACGTTTTTCTGACCCTTGGAAATGATACAGAAATAACCTGTTGTTAGCGATTTTTCATTTTGTAAATTACCTGTATCTTTGTTCCCAGAACAGACCCACAAATTTGCGAATAAAATCGTAAATAATTAGAGGCCAATTTTAAGTTTTTACTTCAGTCCTTGCCTAGAGCGACTTGACGTTAAAAAACTGTTGCAAACGTTCGAGCCACCATCACCGTTTACGAAAAATGCCAAATGGCATTTGCTCGCAAAACGTGAAGCGCCGCCTACCTAACAAGCGGAGATTTTTTAATAATTGCCAGCAGCTGCACGCGGCAGGATAGATCCGACGTTTTTGCGATTCTGAATGGACATATCCTTTAAGCTGTGTTGTGAAATCGATGACTACAAATTATAGTCCAAAAAGTCGTTAGTTGCACCAGAATTCTGAACCCGCGTCGCCGTTTGAAGTTTACATGCTGTCGATGTGACCTGAAATCTTACTAAAGAAAGGATCGACTCTATTTTCTTTGGCATCGATGAAGTTTTAATTATTATTTATGACAGTTATGAAAAATAGCAAGCGATTTCAGGCCAAAAGTTTTTTCACTATTTTATTTACGTATATTATTGAACGAATCATGTCATTACGTGTCGTGTGAAAATACAAATCGGTATTCGAACCGTGTCTCTGTCACATGATAACGGATGCCAGTCCTCAAATTTTCCGTTTGGTAAGACGCCAAAAGTATAATCTATTAAAAAAAAGTACACTCATTTTAAGTCGACTAAATCACGCGTTTCTGCAAATTATTTATAGCAATGTTCCGTTTTGGCTTTATAATAATAATGTATTAAAAATTTCATAGGACAAACGTTTGTATTCAAACAAGCTAATCCATATGAATATGAGTTAGTTTATCATATAATCAAACAAACATTTGTCTTTTAACCGTCGATATGTAATGTGTACTTAATTTAAAACTGCTGCTCAATAAATAATAATTATAATTAATTAATAATAAATATAATTTTTGGTATTCCATTCATTAGGTAGCGCATACCTAACGAATACTTACATAAACCCAAAATAGTCTCTGTGATAACACTTCAGAATGAAGGTATCAATGACCACGCTATTCTACTTATGACCGATGGGTGGGCAGGTGTGCAACCCCTTTAATTTGCTTGTTAAAACTGAATTAGGTTCGCATTTCAGACGCTTAGCTTTTTTCGTTTTGTTTTGCAATTTAATACTGAATGTCAGAGTTAACAAATAAAGTTCTGTGTCTGGATGGATATATACTTACTAAAAAGCTGTCGATAAAGAAAAACAAAAAAATACAAATATCGATTTATACTTACAAATAACGATTTTTTAACATTGAATTTATCAATAGCACAAAACGTTTTACAACTAAAATGCCGTCTTATCAAATTGATACGCACGAAGAAATAATATCATTACGTAACATTGGACATAAAATTTTAAAACGGTTCCAATCATTATTTACTATAACTTATTTAATTGTTTCTACATAAACAATATTTACAGTTCTCTAGTAATGGAAACATTTCATTCAATTACTTGATACATACGAGATAAACCTCGACCTCGATCAACCGTTCATTCAGACCATTCCTATACTTTACATTATCACGAGCTATCATATTGACTTTCCACGCTCTGTCATTTCTGGTAAGCTTTTTAGTCACTCACTTAAATTAATTATTATTATACCAAATTAACTATATTTATTTATTTATTTATTTATTATTAAGGATCACCAACAGATAATACATCATACAAAAACTTAAGTAACTAGTAGGTAAACATTCCTGGCAGATGCTTATCCAATTACAGGTAACCACAACTTATTCTTGTATCATGCCATTCGATAAATTAAGTAACGATATTCAGAAGCGTGCTCTCGAACATACCTACTCGTATTAGAAGTATATAAAATTAACAAAAACCTGTAGAGAAGTACTATGTAATTTAACATGCAAAATTAAAATTAAAAACCTAAATATAAAATAAAATAAACAATGCAAATAATAATATCAAGTTAAGCGGCAACTGTGCATGATAACTATGATCAGTAACCCACTAAATCCTGGGAACTATAGGTAGGTACAGTCAAGTGCAAAAATAAGTATCTATTCGAACCACTCAAAAATATGTTACTACGGCCTTATTGCGTCGGAATAAGAGTCTGTGGTACTTATCTTTGAAACTTTGAATAAGGACATATTTTTACACTTGACTGTATATTTGTTCATTAAATAGGCTAGTACGGTCTAATCGAACCTGAATTTTCCTAGAACTATACACAGGCCAGTACCTATTAAACAAATTTTTGAAATATGAGTATGATCTGAATTAAAATTAATAAATTACTTAAAATCAACAAAGTTATTTTCATGTGTACATTAACATAAGTTTTAAGTTATTTTTAAATACATCTACAGAAATATAACCTAGAATTTTTATGCTTTCGTTAATTCCTCAGGTGCAGGTGTGTACTTCAAACCTGTGTCGTTAAGCATGGTGACGACCCAGGCGTCAGGGCTGAGCTTGCCGGAGCGGAGGAGTTTGACGGCGGCCGCCACGTTGGCTCCGCTCGTGTACCCCACGTACAGCCCCTCCTTCTCGCCCAGCAGTCGCTTGTACTCCACCGCCTCCTCATCCGAAACGCTGATCGTGCCGTCCATGTACTCAAATTTGAACAGGGACGGAACAGCACCGTAACCTGAGCCTTGAAGCAAGTGGCAAGGCTTAGTGATCGGCACACCTTTGATTGGCTCAGACCCTTCAGGTTCTACAACGTAACACTGCAATTCTGAATTCTTCTCTTTTAAAAATCTCGAAGTGCCTGTAAACGTGCCAGCAGTTCCTACTGTCGCCACAAATGCATCTACGTGACCTCCAGTTTGTCTCCAAACTTCGGGACCCGTCGATTCGTAATGAGATTGTGAGTTCGCGTCGTTGTGAAACTGATTAACGAGGAAAGCACCAGTCTGCTCAACTATGCGTAAACCTTCTTCTTCAGCTGCCTGTACATCGGCCAAAGTAACTTTTCCATAAGTACCTTCAACTTGTGGCACTCGCACGCATGTTGCACCTAGCGCCTCCATGTGCAACGCTCTTTGAACGCTGTTACCTTTGGACATGGTCAGCGTCAAAGGATGACCCAGCACGGCGCAGACGACAGCGAGCCCACAGCCCTGATTTCCCGATGTGACCTCAAGGACCGGGTTACCAGGCTTCAAAACGCCAGTTTTTCGGGCGGTCTGAATCATGTGTAGCGAAGAACGGCACTTGATGGAGCCTCCCGGGTTCATGTATTCACATTTTGCCAAAATACGCCCGGGCCCGTTATAAAGTCGATCAAGGGCAACGATAGGAGTATTGCCGATTAATTCTAATGCCGAGGCTTTAATTTCGTTGTCTTGGTATCGCGGCGCCGGAGCCATGGTGCACTGCTTTCAATTTCTTACTGAAGGAAACGAGTAGAGTCGTGTGAGAACACTGAGGCTGTATGGCAGTGCCAGCTGCTTAAATGTTGTCGCGAGCGCGCCGTGTGAAGTGCTGCGGCCGGCGCAGAGCTAACGAAATCTGGCTGTAATAGAAACGTGCGCAAGGTAAAGATCACAAGACGAGCGCTGTCGATGTCGTAGTGCCGTGCTCAGCGCGGAGGCTCGCGATAACTCTCATCGATAACGTTACTTCAGATCGCACCACTGATATACGTAATTGTATCTATCAGGTTATCAATTTATTAGTAAGTATAATTTATTTTCTTTACTATAATCGAACTACGAACTAGTTACTTACGTTATATGTATTACATATTATTGTGTTTTTGGAATTGTTTAGGAGTGCGTGTCGAAAACATTTCATTTTATTTTTTTTACAAGCTATGCTATTGTGTGTCCGTTTTAGCTTGGGCGAAAATTCTTTCGTATGTGCGGCTGTCTGGCTGTCTGTTCTACAGATCGCATTTCTCAACCAATTCTCGTGAAATTTTGTGGGCAAGTTATACAATATGTATATGATTAGTTTTTTCGGCGGTTCAGTTTTGGAAAATTTTCAATAATAGATAGAGCCACTAGTTTAACTTTCAACGTTGGTATGTATGTACATAAGTCTGTTGTGGTTTCATAATTTGCCAAATATTTTTCGACCACTCGCTGGCATCCGATTGAGCAGTATGCTTAGTATAAGTTTTACTTCACCAAATACTTCTCGATCGCGTTTACGTAAAAATTTCAATTCTATGGAAACATGGACGCGCGCGCGCGGAGGCGCTGTCCATGTTTCCATAGTAATTGTTTTTTTTTAAACGCGATCGAGAAGTATTGCATACTGTAAATACTTCTCGATCACGTTTACGTTAAAATTTCAATTACCTACTATGGAAACGTAAACGCGATCGAGAAGTATTTGGTGAAGTAAAACTTATACGAGTAGGTACTAGGCATACTGTAATATGACGAACTCACTCCTTAGACAATACAGTAATCTGGTAGTAAAGTAGTAAGTTCTGGAGATCCGGCCAGGAATATGTCCATAGGATGGAACCTTTAACGATTATGGCCATTGATTTGAAACTTGGTACGGATATGTACGGTCAAGTGCATAAATAAGTATCGATTTAATCCTCCCATCGTTATATTATACCTTAATTCGACGACATAAGAGCTATGGGACATATTTATGAGCAAGTTGTGTGCTTTTACACTTGACTGTACATAGTTTGGATGATAATGCAAAAATCTTGATTAAAATGTTTTTTTAACAAACTTATTAAAAAAAAAGTATAACATTTGCTCCACGCCAGAAAGATTAAACCACATTATTTTGTTTAATCGAATTGTTGATCGGATACAGAGCGATAGGAATTCACGATCCTCACATTTTCCGGGGTGCCTTTAACGAAAATATCCGCTCTACGCCGCTGGCAGCCACCTACTAAAATATGACGCGACAAATAGTAATGGGATATTTATTTACAGTCAAGTTATATCCAAAAATGTTTTTCTTTCCTTTTTTAACGCATCACTCGCATTAAATCTCAATGATGCTGAATCTGCAAGTCAACAAATTACATTATGTTTGCGCCAACTGGCAAAACACACAAAAAGTGCAAATAGCCGCCACCCCTCGACAGCCGCGCGATTATGACACAAGTGGCAATTCGGAGATATTTAACATCCTGCAATTTTAACTCCTGCGTTGCACCATCTAAAGCCCTTGCTTACCAACAACTACCCTTAACAATAACTAATACGGTTCAATATGAAGCATACAAGGGTTCAAGGTGACATTGAACTGTATATCCAAAATTGAACCCTATCTGTGTCGCGATAAGGCGTACGAAAGGACAATGCTCAGCAAATCGCAATAGGTCTTTTGAGTCGGTGTTGTTAGTTGAAGACCCACCAGATGTCAATACGTAGCTGGTCCATTGTTAACAAATATGGGTACAATTGTGCACAATGCATTACATTATTTAGTGAAGGCGAGCAGGCGACCGCGCCAAATGTCAGCCATTTGATAATTGGGCATCCATCCATTGATCAAAAGAACCTAATACGGCATGCAGACAAATGGCTCTTGAACATAACAAGTTTATTACTACGTTTGTTGACAATTTTTTTTTTATAAAAGTTTACAAGTAAGTTTCCATTACGATTCATTAAATACTTATTGTTATCGTGTTCTACATAATTTTATGAACGTGTCTGAATATAAGTTAACTGAATATATGTTAACTTTTAAAATCTTCATCTAATTTAATTTCCTGCATTTGCTTCTTCTTTTGTTTGTGATACTTGCAATTTAACTATCGGATACATGTATTAAAAACGTGGCCATTATTTTGTTTTCCAATTAAGTACCTATAAGTACACAATCATGATCTTTCTTATGCACGTGAATTTCGTTTTATGTTTTGTTAGACAGACTGTGAAATCTGACATTTGGTAACTAGAAAAATAAAATAAAATATACAATGAGCTGAACGTGAACTTCAAAATTCAAGTTCCTATTTATTTTGTTATCATCAAAGTTAGTTTAAATTATTTCCTTGGTTGATAATGATAACGACATCAACTACGTAACTGAGCTTTGTGATCGTTATCATTCGTTATCAAAACTGAATAAACAAATGTTTCTGAAACATTGAAATAAAATATTTTTGTGTTAAATATTCCTCTGTTGGCGACTGGTTGGCAAAACCTCTTTTTTGTAGTTCGTTATTTTTGTTCCTATTTTAAAATCTACTAAGACCCGCCTGACAGAGACGGAGAAGTCAGTTGCTCTGTCAGACGGGTTGTGCTAAGTTCTATTTGTCTGTTTATTCCCTTTTATTATAGTTGGTAACCATTTTAAACGTGTATTTCATTTAATTACGTAGTGTCGTCAATACCTCAGACAGTTTTACCTCTACGAAAAGTGGTCAAGTGTCCGTTTTTCTATTGGAGTATGGAACCCTAAAAATAAATAACATTTCTACCTCGTTGAGCATACGAGCATACGAGTCGTTTTAAAAAAAATTGTACGTGCATTAAAGGTTTAAGGAAAACAAAATCACGATCACGTCGTTTGTGTAACGAAAGTTAGTCATACAAACTATAATGGACAACTTTTGTTACACAAATAAATCAATTAAGTTTTGTTTTAATCACTACATAGTATAAAATAAAGTCGCTTCCCGCTGTCTGTCTGTCCGTATGTATGCTTAGATCTTTAAAACTACGCAACGGATTTTGATGCGATTTTTTTTAATAGATAGAGTGAGTCAAGAAGAAGGTTTATATATATAATACATGCATAATATAGATGCACCCGTGTGAAGCCGGGGCGGGTCGCTAGTTATAGCATATAATTAAATTAATAAATAAAAAAAAATATCACGGGACAATTCAGACCAATTGACCTAGTCCCGATGTAAACAAAGCTTGTGTGTGTGTGTGTTATGGGGATAAACATACTTATATTTAGATAGATACAATGCATAAATAGGTAATACTTACTCGAGAACAATCATTAGTATTTTTCATACCAAATAACCGGGAATGAAACCCGGAACCACAAGCTTCGTAGTCAGGTTCTCTAACCACCAGGCCATTTGCCGTCTAAAAAAATAATAGTTATTTTTTGTAAAAACGACTTATTATACAGCTATATATATTAACGACCGCTTTAGCCTAGTTGGTAGTGACCCTGCCCACGAAGCAAGAGGTCCTGGGTTCGAATACTGGTAAGGGCATTTATTTGTGTGATGAGCACGAATATTTATTCCTGAGTTATGGATGTTTCCTATGTATTTAAGTATTTATTTATCTATATAAGTATGTTTGTCGTCGTCTAGGACCCATAGTACAAGCTTTGCTTAGTTTGGGACTAGGTCGATTTGTGTAAGATTGTCCCCTAATATTTATATTTATTTATTCCCGCTGTTTTTTTTATATTCTAAATAATTAAAATACGTAGAGCCGAGAGTATATTAGGTAATTTATTGAATCAGGCGTTACTTTGCGGAGGTTCATATTAATGAACTAAAACAATTACTTTGCTCACCCGCGACCTTAAGGTCGCGGGTGAGCAAAGTAATTGTTTTATTTCAGTATATTAGGTGTATCTGTATAAGGTTAAGCCACATTTTATTTTAGTGTAAGAAGCATTGAACCTGAATATTTAGAGAGCCCCATGAAGGTTTATGTTCTTATTGTTCCGTGAATACAATGACTATAAATATGTAAAGAGACCGCGAAAATTAAATGACATCTTCAAATGCAAATTATCGCGATGAGAAATATAGACTAAATAGTAAAAAATCGTGCGTGCAGTTCCTCCGCGCGGAAGAAGTGAAACTTCGTAATGTGGGAATGAAAAAGGCACTTATACATCAATATGAACCTTAATGCAATAACTTAAAGAACTAAATTTATTTATGCATCTATGTGTTTAAATTACTCACTAGATGGCGCTTTTATCAAGTCTCATACATTTCCACAAACAGTATGAGTTCTGCATCGCACTATCGAAGTTTTTAACATCCGTTAGTATATATACAATGCGAGATTACCTGCTTCGGCAGTACATATACTAATGCTTTCATACCCCCTCCATGGTAGCGTTAAACGTTTAACGCGACCTTGTTGGAAGTCGCATTAGAACGTGATGTTCATATTGTTAGCAAGTAACAATTGTTTACTTAATTTAAGCCGTACTTAATTAAAACTGCACATTGGTGTGGATGGTGTGGATGGCAACTAATACTTGTATTTATAGCCCTCTCCATACCTCGTTGAGCGACTCTGAGCCTATTCATCAGACCTATAGTGAAGCACCAACACCACATGTCATCACTGGCAACACTCACTGGTTAAAGACTTTCGTCTTAAGCTTCGATCAACACTGAGGCACTGAGGTATTTTGGACGAAAAGATATTGCGGAGTTGCGGTGTTTCCCGAACGATGCCCATCCGATCCGATTCTTACATTATAATTTTATTACATTATAATTAAAATGTTTTGTTCGAAAAAAATGATGTTGTCAAAATGAGATGTATATTTTAAATTCGGTTTCACGAATCTTTTATATTTATTTATTTTTAATTAAACTAAGTATAGCACCACGCACACAGTACAACACGCACAAATGAACCTACACATTGAGATCAATCGCACTTCTTTGATTTGTCTTATGCGTTTGAGAATATTTTTGAACTGTATCAGGGTTAAATGGGCATGAGCGTTTCAACCGCCTCAATATAGACTAAATGGTAAAAAATCGTGAGTGCAGTTCCTCCGCGCGGAAGAAGTGAAACTTCGTAATGTGGAAATGAAAAAGGCACTTATACATCAATATGAACCTTAATGCAAATGCTTAATGATTCATACCTGGTTAATTTTTTCAAGAAATGGCTGTATATTTTGATGGGGTTTTACGGTTATATATTAGAAGTCCTGTACCTCTACAATATAACTGGAAACTGTATCAGAATCTACTGCCATTTCTTTAAAAATGTGACCAGATAAATGAGGCGGTTGAAACGCTCGAATAAATGCTCGAATAGCATTGTGTTGCCATCCCGATTTTTTAGGGTTCCGTAGTCAACTAGGAACCCTTATAGTTTCGCCATGTCTGTCCGTCTGTCTGTCCGTCCGCGGCTAAGCTCAGAGACTGTTAGTACTAGAAAGCTGTCATTTGGCATGAATATATATATCAGTCACGCCGACAAAGTGATTAAATAAAAAAACTAAAAAAAATTTTTTTAGGGTACATCCCATAGACGTAAAGTGAGGGTGATTTTTTAATTTTCTCGACTAACCCTATAGTGTGGGGTATCATTGGATAGGTATTTGAAACTAAATAGGGGTTTTTAAAACCATTTTTTGATAAAGTGAACATTTTCGGAGATATTCACTCCGACAGTTCAAAATAATGTGTCCCCCCCTCTAACTTTTGAACCGCACGTCTAAAAAATATGAAAAAAATCACGTAAGTTAAACTTAATAAAAACTTTGTAGGAGAATTATTTTCAACTTAATCAGTTGAGCAGTTTTTAAGTTTTTGTAAAAAATATTTATAAACTAAGATTGTAATTTAACCGCCATTGCAAGCATTTTTTTTCTTTAAGTACCTGTAAGATCACGCTAACAGTATCTTCATTGAAATAAAAAAAAATATTACATCTGAAAAACAATCAACATACATACTAGTTCTAGTAGACTGCAATTAGATTAGTTACACAATTCGCCGATAGATGGCGCTGTACCGCCAACGTTGGGACCAAAACAACCACATTAATAAAGTATGCAAAGATTTTTTCGTACCTGCTACGGAACCCTATCTTGGGCGTGTCCGACACGCTCTTGTTGTAATATTACTCCGGCTCTCGAAACGTTTATTTAAGGCTCTGAAGCTGTCATCCTCATAATGATACTCCCGTGAACGCAGGAAAACGACATTTACGTACCAGTAACATCATCAGTAGGTGAATACTTCAAACCTGTGTCGCTAAGCAAGGTGACGACCCAGGCGTCGGGCTTGAGCTTGCCGGAGCGCAGCAGCTTGACGGCGGCCGCCACGTTGGCCCCACTCGTGTACCCCACGTACAGCCCCTCCTTCTTGCCCAGCAGCCGCTTGTACTGCACCGCCTCCTCATCCGAAACGCTGATCGTGCCATCCAAATAATCGTAAGTGAACAAAGCCGGAACCACACCATAACCGGAGCCTTGCAGTATGTGCAATGGCTTTGTTACTTCTTCTCCTTTAATGGCCTCTGCTCCCTTAGGTTCTACGACGTAGCATTTTATTTCAGCGTTTTGTTCTTTCAGATATTTCGAGGTGCCTGCAAACGTGCCGGCTGTACCCACTGCTGCTACAAATGCATCCACGTGACTTCCGGTCTGCATCCAAATTTCGGGGCCCGTCGAATGATAATGTGCTTCCACGTTTGCCTCATTGTAAAACTGTCTAACGAAGTAACCGCCAGTTTCTTCCAAAATCTGTTCACATACTTTCCTGGCTTCCGAACTATCGGCGTACGTTACTTGACCGTATGTACCTTCGATTTGTGGAACCCGTATGCATTTTGCGCCAAGGGCTTCCATGTGATTAGCTCTTTGGATACTGTTACCCATTGACATGGTAATCGTTAAAGGGTGGTTAAGAACGGCACAGACCACGGCGAGTCCGCAGCCTTGATTCCCTGATGTATTTTCTACGACGGCACCGCTGGGTTTCAGTGCCCCAGTTTTTAGAGCTTTCTTTATCATGTACAGCGAAGCACGATCTTTCACGGAACCACCCGGATTCATATATTCACACTTTGCTAAAATACGCCCGGGACCTGTGTACAATCGATCAAGAGCGACTATCGGTGTGTTACCGATTAACTCCAAAGCCGATGATTTAATCTCGTTGTTTCCACTTCTTGTAACCGGAGCCATGATGTACTATCACTTAAACTTTCTCCTTCTTCTTACCGAATACAAGTGCAGTCGCGTTTAAGGAATACTGATTCAATCTTAGTGCGTGTGCCACCTTTAAATGTAATACAATGCTTTGGTGCCGAGCGCAAAAAGCTAAGGAAACGTGGTTATTAAGTACGAACGATCCGTGTGCAAAACAAGGGTCGTTACTACAAACAGGACAGAGTACTCTCACGCGAGGCTTACGATAATATGTTGCACGAGCATAATGTGTTGCACGATAACGGTCTAATTTTGTCTTATCTTATGTAAGTATGTTTTACTTTTATCCAGGCCAATAGGAATTAAGAACCCTCATAATACATCTGGATGTGTTGAGGTAGTCTTGGACAGCTATTTAAACCCCCTTCGATTGAGTATCATAGATTAAACCCATATCTGGGGGCACGGCAGTGCCCCCACCAAGACGAGCCAAGCGAAGCGCTTCGTCGTTTTTTTGAACCCTTATAACTTGAGTTTGGATTATACCAGATGAACAAAATTCTCGAGATATTATGTCAATAGTAGACTCATTAAAAACATGAAGTTTCCATTGCATAATTATTATAATTTAAATTTTATTGATATCTAAATAAATTAATCTATACATATAAAATCCTTTGTCCTGACTGACGGATCAACGCACAGCCTAAACCGCTGATCGTAGAGACCTGAAACTTGGAGGGTGTGTTCTTTGTATGACGTAGGCATCCGATAAGAAAGGATTTTTCGTAGTTCTACTCCTAAGGGGGTAAAAAAGGGGGGCAAAGTTTGTATGGGACAACGTGATTCCTTGGTCCAATCTACTTCAAATTTTGCATAAACATTCTTTAACAGAATTAATGGAAGACGTGTTTCGTATTTTATTGAAATTCATCCCTTGACGGGGTTAAAAAGGAGTAGAAAGTTATTTTGGGGGTGATTTGCTTCGAAGTTGGTATCAATACTCCTTAGTGCTTTTGATTTAAATTACATTTTATTTTGACACAATGCAAACGAAACGAAACTTCAAATTTGGCAAACCATTTGTCTACGTTTGTCAACCACTTCCTGATCTGATCTCTGATAATAACTAATTATATACAAGTTAGCTATGAAGTATCTTTTTTTTTTTGTACTTATTTTTTCAACTTCATTTTTTTTTTATTACTTTTACGGTCATCCCGTGAAATCATACATTTCGTACTAAATACAAACTGAAATATAGATGCACAGAAAAAACCCCAGAAAAAAGACCAATGCTGGGAATCGAACCCAGGTCCTCAGCATTCCGTGCCGCGTGCCATACCCCTACACCACCACTGGTCTAGAGATTAGACACGAATCTTTCCTATACATCATACATTTCAATCTGCTAAATCATCACCTTATGCAGTGACAAACGCACATCTATGTTACACCCTCATCGAGAGATTTTAACACTCCTTCGGAACTAACCGCTCACCTGGACAAGAGATGGCGCTACTGTGCAACTTTAAACAAGTTAGCTATGAAGTATCTTTTTTTTTTTGTACTTATTTTTTCAACTTCATTTTTTTTATTACTTTTACGGTCATCCCGTGAAATCATACATTTCGTACTAAATACAAACTGAAATATAGATGCACAGAAAAAACCCCAGAAAAAAGACCAATGCTGGGAATCGAACCCAGGTCCTCAGCATTCCGTGCCGCGTGCCATACCCCTACACCACCACTGGTCTAGAGATTAGACACGAATCTTTCCTATACATCATACATTTCAATCTGCTAAATCATCACCTTATGCAGTGACAAACGCACATCTATGTTACACCCTCATCGAGAGATTTTAACACTCCTTCGGAACTAACCGCTCACCTGGACAAGAGATGGCGCTACTGTGCAACTTTAAACAAGTTAGCTATAAAGTATCTTTTTTTTTTGTACTTATTTTTTCAACTTCATTTTTTTTTTTTTATTACTTTTACGGTCATCCCGTGAAATCATACATTTCGTACTAAATACAAACTGAAATATAGATGCACAGAAAAAACCCCAGAAAAAAGACCAATGCTGGGAATCGAACCCAGGTCCTCAGCATTCCGTGCCGCGTGCCATACCCCTACACCACCACTGGTCTAGAGATTAGACACGAATCTTTCCTATACATCATACATTTCAATCTGCTAAATCATCACCTTATGCAGTGACAAACGCACATCTATGTTACACCCTCATCGAGAGATTTTAACACTCCTTCGGAACTAACCGCTCACCTGGACAAGAGATGGCGCTACTGTGCAACTTTAAACAAGTTAGCTATGAAGTATCTTTTTTTTTTTTTTGTACTTATTTTTTCAACTTCATTTTTTTTATTACTTTTACGGTCATCCCGTGAAATCATACATTTCGTACTAAATACAAACTGAAATATAGATGCACAGAAAAAACCCCAGTAAAAAGACCAATGCTGGGAATCGAACCCAGGTCCTCATGATGTATGATGTATGATGTATAGGAAAGATTCGTGTCTAATCTCTAGACCAGTGGTGGTGTAGGGGTATGGCACGCGGCACGGAATGCTGAGGACCTGGGTTCGATTCCCAGCATTGGTCTTTGTTCTGGGGTTTTTTCTGTGCATCTATATTTCAGTTTGTATTTAGTACGAAATGAACTAATTATATGTATAAGTATTTGCATTTCACCAAGCTTTTGCTTTTACAAGCGCAGCGTGGGACGTCCACCAACGAGATGAACGGACGTTTTGGTGAAGGCCGCAGGTTCAGGGTGGATGCAAGTCGCTTCCAACCGTAATGATTGGGCGTCAATGAGGGAGGCCTATGTCCAGCAGTGGACGTCCTACGGCTGAAATGATGATGATGATGATGAAGTTTTTATGTGAGTTCAACCTTTTTCGAATAAAATCGAATTGGGTATTCAAACATCATTGTTGAACTGGCATAAAACCTTGGTGCAATGCAAATACATATAAAATGCTTTGTCCTGAAGTCCTAAATGACTGACTGGCGGATTAACGCACAGCCTAAACCGCTGTATGTAGAGACCTGAAACTTAGAGGATGTGTTCTTTGTATGCCGTAGGCATCCGATGAGAAGGAATTTTCCGGAATTCCCACGGGATAAGGAATATACGGGATGTATATATTTTATCAATCTAGAGTGACCCTATCCCCATAACGAAGATTACTAAACTGTTTAAATTGGGCATGCAAGGCAAGTAGACTATTAGAATAGGTATAAAGCTAACTTCAATAATTATGAAAATTCCCACGGGATAAGGATAAATCAGGATTTATATACTCAAATCAACTGTATCCTATATCCGTAGGTAACTACTATTACTAAACTTTTCAAATTCAGATAAACGTAAATGGTCATACATTACATAACAGCAAAAAAACTTATTGCAGGATTTTTGGAAATTCCTGTGGGATAGATTATCTCTGACACTTCCGAGCCGATTAAAAAAAATCTTTGACCAGTAAAAAGTTACACTATCCTTTATTTACATAGGCTACTTTTTTCCGGGAAAATGCAAAATTCCCAAGGGATAGAAAAAATATTCATCTTCGGAGCTCATTTTAAAATGTCTTTCACCAATAGAAAAGATACACTGTCCTTGATTAACATAGGATGCTATTTTCCGGGTAAATGCAGAATTCCCGCGGTATAGAAAATAGTAAACTTAACTTCGGGGCTGAGTTTAAAAAAAATTACCAATAGAAAGCTACACTATCCTTTATTGGTATAGGCTAGGCTACCTACTATTTATTCGGTAAAATGCAAAATTACCGTGGGATAGAAAGAAGTGAATATCACTTGAGGGCTAATTTGAAAATTTCTTTCACCAATAGGAAGCTCACCAACCATTGTTTACATAGACTACTTTTCTCCGTGAAAAAGCAAAATTCCCACGGGAAAAAATAAGTGAATTCAACTACGGGGCTGATTTTAAAACTTCTTTTACCGGTAGAAGGCTACACCTTTAAGGACATAGGCTACTTTTTCTCGGGGAAAATGCAAAATTCCCGCGGGATAAAAATAAGCGAAAATTTGCATAGAATAAGGACAAATTTGTTGAAATTCCCACGGGATAGAGAGTAAACGGGATTTATAATATTCACTAACTGATACTGATGATGATGAAATAATGAAATGATAATAATGATGAATGTTGCCGTTGCCGGATTTTTGTTTTATACAATGAAAGAGATGAAGAACCTTTACCACAAATTGGAATTCCACGCGGACGAAGTCGCGGGCAAAAGCTAGTCTAAATATATAAAAGAAGAAACTGACTGACTGACTGACTGACATATCAACGCACAACCCAAACCACTGGGCCTAGAGATTCCAAATTTGGCATGTAGGTTCCTTATAAGGTCTACGGGTGCACTAAGAAAGGATTTTTCAAAATTCACTCCCTAAGGGGGTGAAACGGGGGTCCAAAGTTTGTATGGGGAAACAAGATTAGTTCGACTATTTTATTCGAAACTTCACAGAAGTACTCCTAATGATAAATGAGTAAACACGTGTTTCAAGTTTTTTGAGAATTCAACCCCTAAAAGGGGGGAAAGGGGTAACAAAGTCTGAAAATCAACATGGGTGTTGTTTCTATGGTTTATCGGGTCGCTGGTTATGAAAACAACAACGGTTTTAAAATCCGACGTGGCAGACGTAAAATACCATCTCCCTGGATGGGGTGCGATGGGGTTGAAATATCTAAATAAACTAAATGACTGTTGATATATCAACGCACAGCCCAAACCACTGGATCTAGAGACTTGAAATTTTGCACATAGATACCTTATACAATGTAGGCATCCACTTGTACGACCCAATGTATTTTACCTGTGCATCACAAATAAATAAATTACTATTACTATTACTAAGGAAGGATTTTTGGGAATTCCCACGGGAAAGGGAAAAAACGGGATTTATATATTCGATTCCGAGTGACCCTATCTCGGTAACTATAATAACTAGACTCTTCAAATTTGACACACAAGTAGGTATTACATTATTTAAAACATTAATTTCAGAATTTTTCTAAATTCCCACGGGATAAGGAAAAAACGGGATTTTTCGTTTTACTGGTCGTAGAAAGCTGAAATTCGGCATGTAGGTCGTTTGGGGAGTGTAGAGGAGCATTGAGAGAGGACTTTCCAAAATTCCTATGGGAACGGGAAAAAACAGGATTTTTCGTTTTACAGGTCGTAGAAAGTTGAAATTCGGCATGCAGGTTGCTTGGGGAGTGTAGAGGAGCATTGACAGAGGACTTTCCCAAATTCCCACGGGAACGGGAAAAAACGGGATTTTTCGTTTTACTGGTTGTAGAAAGCTGAAATTCGGCATGTAGGTTGTTTGGGGAGTGTCGAGGAGCATTGAGAGAGGACTTTCCAAAATTCCCACAGGAACGGGAAAAACGGGCTTTTTCGTTTTACTGGTCATAGAAAGCTGAAATTTGACAAGTGGGTTCCTTGGGGAGTGTAGGGGAGCATTAAGAAAACATTTCCCGAAATTCTTACGGGAAAGGGAAAAAACGGGATTTTGCGTTTTACTGGTTGTAGAAAGCTAAAATTTCAAAATTCATAAGTTTATACTGTAAGTAGGCCGCAAAAGGCACTTTAACCGACTTCTAAAAAAGGAGGAGGTTATGCATTCCACTTTATGATTTTTTTTATGTAGGTATGTTCACCGATTTCTCGGACAATTGTGGACCTGCTTGCTTGCTTGCCTGTATGCTTGCTTGCTTGATATCTTGGTTCTTTGGAATACTCATAGAATAGAACAAATGTTATAAATAAATAAACAAAAATTCAAGGTAGTTTTATAATATGTCAATAAAAGTTAATTTTTGTGGGGTAGTTTGAATATAAGAAAAATAAAGTGGGTACTTGAGAAGTTACAGTGACAAGTTAAAACATTTGTTTTGGTTTGTTAGTTTAACATTTGGTAGCATAGCATACGGTTGTGGTAACTCTGAAGATGAGCTCTGGTTGAGTTCGAAACGCGTCAGTGTAGCTTGGTGGTGGTGATGGTTGGGTTCATGTGATTTGTGTGTGTTCGTACAGTGTGGAGGTGGAGGAACTGCATGAACGCACATTTCTTGCATAAACGTAACTATTGTAAGGTCGCGGGTGAGCAAAGTATTTGTTTTAGTTCATACTCATAGTACACGCGAGGGAAGCCGCGGGCAAAAGCTAGTAATTAATAAAACACTAGAAAAACACGCTTTTATAAATGAACGTAAAAAAAAAAATTATGGATCGTTCAAGTTGTCTCTATTTCTGGGCTGAAGTGTAAACTATGTGCTTTTAATTATAATATTTGATTGTAAAAGCGTGGGGCGCTGGAACAGGAAATACGTTCTTGGATGCGTCAACAGTGGCAAAATGTAGAGTTCTTGTTCCTGGACGAGATATCTTTGGTTCCCTTTGGTAACCCTTTGGCGGCATAAACGTTATGCTCTCGTGCGACCTCATGCAGCTTCCGCCAGGAAATTAGTATTAGTATTTGTTAACAAGAACGTCTTTCCTGTTCCAGTGCCCCACGCTTTTACAATCAAATATTATATATAATTAAAAGCACATAGTTTACACTTCAGCCCAGACAAAGAGACAACAAGAACGATCCATAATTTATTTTTTGTCTTTGATAACGAAATATTTTTAACATTTATACTTGGCATGATTTCCATGTCCTAAAAAGAGACACATGAAGGTTTTTTGTTCGTCTTAAATAGAATCGGTCCATCTTATACTTTGTCTTTGGTGCACGCGCACTGCTCTACAGTAATATACCAAACGTAACTCTCTGTTTCTTTCTTCACCCCCTCACCCCCCAACCCCTCCAATCCAACAACCCCCCAACCCCCTAACATCTGGGATCAAAGTGCTCGTCAAGACGAATCAAACGAGCCCAAACTCGACGGGGTTGTGTCGTTTTATTGTGGAGTGCCTTTGGCCATCTTCCAGCTCCATCATCAGACCCTGGTTACCATTTGGGATCAAAGTGCTTGTCAAGACGAATCAAACTAGCCCAAACTCGACGGGGTTGTGTCATTTTATTACAGAGTTCCTATGGCCACCATCCAGCTCCATCATCAGATCAGCTCCATGTTACCATAATATTGCATTGTCATCCAATTTACACATACTTGCAAAATTTCAGCTCAATCAAAAACCGGAAAGTGGGTCAAAATCATGTTCAAAGTTTCCATTACATAATTACAAGTCGACCTAATAAAAGCGTGTAAAAAACCCTGATTTTGTCACTGACTCACTGATGGTCATCAAAATTCTTAGGGTACTTCCTGAATTCTCAGAAGACTGAAATTTTATATATAAGTACACAAATAAAAAAAAATACAGAACGAGAAACTTTAAAAAAAATGTCTTAAGTAATTTACAAAAAGAAGTGAAATCCCACCAAAAACATATTCTTTCATGTAAAATATTGCCAAGACGAGACCATATTCCTTGCACTGTCAAAAAGTTATCAGATCTCATATACACCGTGAAATTTTAGTGGTTGTTTTCCCGAAACGAGGTGATTTAGTTTCGATTGTACAATCGATTTATAATTACTATCTTGACTAGAGTCAAAAATCCAATTGTGAAAAACGAAAGTCGAAAATGACCGCAAACCAATAGTAACGCTTCACTGGTACAAGTAGCGTACGATCGTACGATAGGTTAGGTACCAACGAAGCGTTACTATTGGTTTGCGGTCATTTTCGACTTTCGTTTTTCACAATTGGATTTTTGACTCTAGTCAAAATAGTAATTATAAATCGATTGTACAATCGATACTAAATCACCTCGTTTCGGGAAAACAACCACTAAAATTTCACGGTGTATAGAGCCAAACGTCTTAACTCTACACGCCCTAACTTCACAAACTTTACACCTTAGTCAAACTATGTGGCTTCGCTGTTTCACTACCTACTACAAGAACGATTGTATGATAGAAAAGTAATGAACAGCAATAAATTGATATAAATAAATAAGAATAAAATTTTCACTTTACGGTTCCATAGCAGGCCCAGTCGCGGGCAGCAGCTAGTTAAAAATATCAAAAATAATATAAAGATGAAAATTTCGATGTCTTTGCCATTCGAAAATATTCTCAGCAATTTAACAATCTTTGATTCGGAAAGTACTACCTATACCTATATACCGCAAAGAACTTGGTCAGTTACGCTGTACCTCTACCATGAGTTTACACTAGTTCACAGTGACCGTACTCGCTAGCGACGGCGTAAATGATTTGTATGGAGAATTGTACTTCCGTATGTGACCGCTAGAGGCGCTGTACAATTCTCCATACAAATAATTTACGCCGTCGCTAGCGAGTACGGTAACGTACTAGGGGCGTTCAATAAAAAGTGAGAATGAGTATGTTATAAATAACTTTTACTAAATGTCATTTTATTTTTCGACAAAGTCACTTTTTAGCATAATACACTTAGTATATCTTTTTTCTAAACTTAAAATTCCATTTTTAAAAAAGGTCTCATCTTGAGTACTTAAAAAATCTTGTACTGCAGCGACTACCGCGTCGTCGTCTTCTAATTTCTGGCCTCTCAGGTATTGTTTCAATCTCGGAAATAGGTAGAAATCACTGGGAGCGAGATCTGGTGAATACGGAGGATGCTTAAGGATATCGAATCCAGCATCACGAATTGCAGCCATTGCAACGGCGGACTTGTGTGCCGGGGCATTGTCCTGGTGGAACAGCACAACTTTCGAGAGTTTACCTCGCCGTTTTTCGCGGATCTCATTGCGCAATGTTGCTATTTGTTTGGCGTGTAAAGTGCCCGTAATAGTGGCTCCAAGTTTGAGATACTCAATCATTAATACCCCTTTACCATCCCAAAAAACAGAGCCCATGACCTTACCGGCAGATGGGCCCACCTTGAATTTCTTCGGAGTTGGAGATGATGGCCTTTTCCATGTCATAGACTGCAGTTTCGTTTCAGGGTCGTAATGATGGAGCCATGTTTCGTCCATTGTTATAAATCGCGCCAAAAAAAGTTTCCGGTCTTGTTGTATCAGGTCCAAAACTTCTTGACAAATCTCGACTCTAGTTTGTTTTTGCGTGTCAGTAAGCATTCTTGGTACCCAACGCGCAGATACCTTTTTCATACCCAAGCGTTCATGTAAAATATTATGCACGCTCCCCGTTGAAATCTTTATATTTTCAGCAGTAAAACGAACCGTGACACGACGATCCGCCAAAACTGAGTTTTCAACTTTTTTCACAATTTCTTCAGTTATTGCAGTAGTAGGGCGTCCGGAGCAGGGGTCGTCCATGGTCGATGTTCTTCCATGTCTAAATTCGGCGCACCAACGTGCGACTGTCGAATACCGAGGAGCATTAGACCCTAAAGTGTCCCGCAAATTTTTCAAACACAAGTATTTGATAACGGCGCGCAGTTAAATTTTCTGCATTTTCGCTAACGTACTCAATAGCATTGCAAAGAAATTACCCTATTTTTTTTTAAACAAAAGACAGTTACTTTTTTTTTCATAGCAATCAGCTAGATAGATTAGCTTTACCGGTCAGTATTTAATTTCCTAATATTGAAAGAGTTTGCATCTCATTCTCACTTTATATTGAACGCCCCTCGTAAACTAGTGTAAACTCATGGTAGAGGCACTGATTGAGGAAAATGGTGTCGTTGTTCTTAACTACTTAACATACGTTCAATTATTAAAATAAACAAATAAATAATTAAGCTAATTAGCTATGGATTGAAAATATGTTAATTATTTTTTTAGTTGCATGTGCTATGAGTGCGATTCTGCACACCTTCTATCCACTGCGCTTCTCTGGAAGCGCATCCTAACTAGAGACTCTCATCTCAAGAATATTACGTTTTTACATTTGCAACGATCTGCGAAATTTAAAAATATTTTTAACGTAATTCATTTATGTCAAATTAAGCACTTGCGCAACAAGGAGTCACATAAGCTTTAGCAAAACATCAAGTGTTGGTAACAGGGCGCGACGTCACCGTCCATTTGAGAATCGCCGTTCTTATCCGCGACAAGTATTGATAACAACAGTATCTATTATCATTAAGTATCTACCGGCGAACACGTATGAAAAGACTAATGAGTGTTGTGGAAGCGAAAGATGTATATCAGGATCGTAGCAGGTGGAAACAAATAGTCTCTGCCTATCCCTTTGCTGGGTAGGAGGCGTGATTGTATGTATGTATTGACTCATCTAGAAAAACAAAATGTACTTCTGGTTTACCAATATGTAATCTGGTTTCATATATGGCTGTCAAAACACGATCAAAACACGAATAATACAATAATAATATAATATAATATATATTATTTAATATTAATAATATAATACAAAAATAATATAATAAAAATATTAATTATATAATTTATGTTCTGTTTTGTTTTACTGAACTTTAAAAAATACGACATATTAGAGTGTTTTAGCCTAAAATGTTATGCCTACTACACTTACAAAAAGTAATAATTTAACAGTTCGATTATAAGTGGAGGATGACCCAACTAGGTAGGTAGTTTTTGTAAAAAAGTAAAAAAGTTAATTTTAGAGAATAAAGCGCTGTAAACAGAATTGAGAGAGAGGCGAGTAAAATACTGTGTCTAGACTTAATTAGACTATAAATATTGCTTATACATAAGTATGTATATATATATATATATATATATATATGTATGTATGTATGTATATACTCGATACACTTATACCGAACGTCAGTAAGCAAAAAACGCTAACTGTATCTTCACACTTATTTTCTAGCTTAGAAGCTTCCATTCTATGAACAACTACTAACTAGGTAAATAAATACAAGTAGGCACTCACCATTGAAAAAAGTCTTCTGAAGAGACAGAAATTAGTCGAATAGTTCCTGACTTACTATCGTGACTTAAATCGTTTTTTACATGACATGACTGCAGCAATTGATCGAAGTAAAATGGAAATGATCTTTCTGCAATACGTTGACTCATTTCAATGTTAGCCACTGAAAAGTGTCAACGTACAGCACGCAACGGTTTTTTCTCGTCATCTACTTTTAAATATTTTTATCATGCATACTGTATCTAAATACTGTGTTTCTAAATAGTTTTCGGAATAAAAAAGTTAATCAGAATACATTTATAATTAAAATATTTTCTGGTGTATATGTATTTCTGTCATGCTCTTAATAGGTATACATTTTAGTATGCCCAGTTCTTGTGATTTCAGTAATACTACCTGCTCGGATTCTCAACTCTCAGTATTTGTTATTCTCATCAAGATGCTACCGTAGCAAATTATGAGTAAAATTTACTTATCAGTAATATCATCAGTAGGGGAATATTTTAAACCGGTATCGTACAGCATGGTGACGACCCAGGCGTCGGGCTTGAGCTTGCCGGAGCGCAGCAGCTTGACGGCGGCCGCCACGTTGGCCCCACTCGTGTACCCCACGTACAGCCCCTCCTTCTCGCCCAGCAGCCGCTTGTACTGCACCGCCTCCTCGTCCGAAACGCTGATCGTGCCATCCAAATAATCGTAAGTGAACAAAGCCGGAACCACACCATAACCGGAGCCTTGCAGTATGTGCAATGGCTTTGTTACTTCTTCTCCTTTAATGGCTTCTGCTCCCTCAGGTTCGACAACATAGCATTGTATTTCAGCATTATGTTCTTTCAGATATTTCGAGGTTCCTGTGAACGTGCCGGCTGTTCCCACTGTTGCTATAAATATATCTAGGGACAATTCACACCAATTGACCTAGTCCCAAAGTAAGCTTAGCAAAGCTTGTGTTATGGGTACTAAGCAACGGATAAACATACTTATATAGATAAATAAATACTTAAATACATAGAAAACATCCATAACTCAGGAACAAATATTCGTGCTCATCACACAAAATAAATGCCCTTACCGGGATTTGAACCCAGGACCTCTTGCTTCGTAGGCAGGGTCACTGCCAACTAGGCTAAAGCGGTCGTTAAAAATATAAATGCATCTATATGACTACCGGTTTGCCTCCAAATTTCGGGACCCGTCGAGTGATAATGTGCTTCCACGTTTGCTTCATTATAAAACTGATTTACGAAGTAAGCTCCAGTTTCTTCTGAGATATCTTCACTTGCTTTTCTGGCTTCCACGCCATCGGCGTACGTTACTTGACCGTATGTGCCCTCGCAACTTGTGGAAGGCGTATACATTTTGCGCCAAGCGCTTCCATGTGTATAGCTCTTTGGACACTGTTACCCATTGACATGGTAAGTGTTAAAGGATGGTCAAGAACGGCACAGACCACGGAGAGTCCGCAGCCCTGATTCCCTGATGTAGTTTCTACGACAGGGCCGCCAGATTTTAGTGCGCCGGTTTTAAGAGCCTTCTGTAGCATGTACAGCGAAGCGCGATCTTTCACGGAACCACCCGGATTCATATATTCACACTTTCCTAAAATACGCCCGGGGCCCGTGTACAGTCGATCAAGAGCGACCATCGGAGTATTACCGCTTAAATCCAAAGCCGATGATTTAATCTCGTTGTTTTCACTTCTTGTAACCCGAGCCATGGTGTACTTAGCTTTAACTTTCCGAATACAGAAAAAAAAATAAACACTGATTCAATCACAGCGCGTGGGCCACCTTTAAATGATTGCTTTGGTTTGGTGCCAAGTGCAAAAAGCTAAGGAGACATTACATGCGTACCGTGTGCAAAACAAGGTTTTTCAGTATGAACATGACAGTATCAGCCGCAGGTGTATGATAACTTAATACGTTGTACGATAACGGTCTAACCTTGCCTTATCTAGTAATCAGGGGCGTAACTAAGAGAGAGGAAGGGGCAAGGGTAGACAATTTTAGGCCACATCATGAAAATAAAAAACCGGCCAAGTGCGAGTCGGACTCGCGAACGAAGGGTTCCGTACCATTATCTATAAAAAATTGCGGTTTACGATTTATGACGTATTCAAATAAAACTACTTACTAGATCTCGTTCAAACCAATTTTCGGTGGAAGTACATCATATATTTTTTTTAGTTTTATCATTCTCTTATTTTAGAACATAGGTTCCCAAAGGGGGGGGTAGCGCCCCCGGTGGGCGCTGGAGTTTTTCACGGGGGCGGTAACGGGTCCTAATAATTGTTAATTTGTGATTAATAGATAAAAATATAAAATTGCTAATTTGCTAATACGTAAAGAGAGGTGTTAGATTTTTTTTCTTGCAAAAGCGGTGGTAGGTAGTCCATAAAAGATTGGGAACCTATGTTTTAGAAGTTACAGGGGGGGGACACATTTTACCACTTTGGAAGTGTCTCTCGCGCAAACCATTCAGTTTAGAAAAAAATTATATTAGAAACCTCAATATCATTTTTGAAGACCTATCCATAAATACCTCACACGAATGGGTTTGATGAAAAAAAAAATTTTGAGTTTTGAAAGAAAGCAAGAAAGAAAGAAAGAAAGAAAAACATTTATTTGTAACAACAATAACACGCACACATGCAAAAATAAGAGTACAAACATAGACAAAGACATAGGTGCACATATTAAAGCAGTCAGTATATCGCTAGTTAAAGAAACCAGCACTGGTCTTCCGCCGAGCCACAGTACAGTAAAATCACGGAAGGCCACACAAAACAGACACAAATATTAAAAAACATACATAAAAAAAACTAAAACTAAATATTTAAAACATTTAAGGCTTCTACAGACCGAAACGCGAGGCATCCGCGCGATGGCAACGGAGACGCTTCGGTTTGTGATGGCCCTAAAATAAGACTTGGCTGTATGGTTCACAGACCTTTGCCTTTTCCTAGCGGAACAAACAAAAAAGAAAAATACAACCAACAACAACAACAACCCAATCATAACCCGATTAAACTAAATCAAACCAGTTTTCTTTTCCCCTCTGATCTGAATTCTGAGAAACAGATCTCAAACTAAAAATTATCACAAAACAAAAAAAAACACAGTTTAAATCAAGAAAAACACAGATTAAGAAAAAAGTTAAGCTACATTGGCGTGGCAGATACTTCAATGGTTTGAAGTAAATATACTCTCATGAAAAAATTTCTCATGATTGCAAAAACAGTCAGTTACATCCGCTCCGACGCATCAGTCATCAGTTTTAGTTCTAAGTATGGGGAACCCCCAAAATTTATTGTTTTTTTTTTTCTGTTTTTGTATGAAAATCTTAATGCGGTTCACATAATACATCTCGCTGCTTTGCTAAAAAACCGGCCTAATTCGAAATGATACGCTGTGTAACTTAATACTTTAATTATTACAAATAAAGTGGATAGTTACACAGCGCATCATTTCGAATTAGGCCGGCTTTTTAGCAAAGCAGTATTTACCAAGTTTCAACAGCATAGTTCTTATAGTTACGGAAAAAAGTGACTGTGACATACGGACGGACAGACAGACATGACGATTCCATAAAGGTTCCGTTTTTTGCCATTTGGCTACGGAGCCCTAAAAAATTACACTACTTAGCCTTGGATTAAATGTAACTCTAAACAGAAATATATTTTTTTTTTTTTTTTATGATATAGGGGGCAAACGAGCAGACGGATCGCCTGATGGTAAACGATTACCGTCGCCCATGGACACCTGCGACACCAGAAGAGTCACAAGTGCGTTGCCGGCCTTTTAGGTAGGAGTACGCTCTTTTTTTGAAAGCTATAAGGTCATATCGGTCCGGGAATACCGCAGCAGGAACCTCATTCCAGAGCATTGCTGTGCGAGGCAGGAAATTTCTGGAAAAACGCACAGTAGAAGACAACCAACCATCCAGATGGTGAGGATGGAAGTGTAATAATTCTATTCTATTCTATTCTATTAGCAGTTAAAACGGAGTTATATACTCAACTTTGATCCGCGCCATCTCGCCTTATACGTAGTCAATTACGAGTACCTACTACAGAGTAGTAATTCTTCATTATGTAACAACTAAGTAATGAAGGTGTTAAAAGTAATCTGATCAAACTGTTATTTCAGTAAATGAAGTTCGGAATACAGTGAAAGAATTACGAGAAGTATCTTACTAACCTTTAAAAAAGTGGCACCTTTATAAGTACATTAATGTTATTATTTTTTCGTTTGAGACACAAATCTTAGCTCAACCATCAATGCTGTTATTCCGCTTACCTTAGATAACTAGTGCAGGCACCGGTGATGAGCTATATTTTTACTGAACAGTAAATCTGTATAAACAAAATTTTTAGATGACTTGTTAAAGGAACCCACATTCTTTTTTACGACCCTGCTCACAGTGAATTATTGTTTACGTTCAAAAACCTTGTAGACATTATTCAAACTAATTGAACTAAAAGATAATTTATTGTGTCGTCTGGGCATCAACAAACCTTAAGGCTTCACAGGTGGAAAGAGACAGCAATTTATGAAAAGAGAAAGCGTGACAGAGACGTAGACATCAGATTGTTCTGTGGGAATCAAATCACGACTCATGCGCAGCCGTGAAAGGATCTCGGGAGTGTTTGTATACAGCATGTTTAGGTTTAGGTTTATTAATAAAAAAATGGTAAAAAAAATGTTTCTAAAAATATATATTTTAACGCTCATAACTACTATGTATTTATGTCTGTTGATCTGATCATAGCGACCAATATTGTGCTAATGCGGACGGCCAGCGAACTTTTTTAGTCTCATTCTTCGAGACCAACTTTGATTATAAGTAGACCTGTATCAAAAAATATGCTATGTGTGCCGCAGGCACAACCTTTTTCATATGAATTTATGTTTTTATACTTTTTTTACCAATTTTGAATGTTTTTTGTTGTCTTTTTGTTGTCAAGTCTGTCAGTCTCATTACAGCTATTAAACAGTTACAACGTGTTTGATTTATAAAGCATTGATTAAGCATATAGACTCAGCAGACCCTTAAGGTCCATTCTAAGCCCTTAAGACCCCAGTCAGCTACACTATGGTTTCCAACTTGCTAGGATTATCTCATATTTATTTATCATATTCATAAACGAGCAGTTCTTGTATATTTATTTCGGTGACTTCTGAAACGGCTACGATTTCGATAAATTTTGCTATAGGTATAGGGGGTTTACGGGGGCGCCCATCTCATTTATATTATAAGGCCTCTTCATGTTGGCTTCGGCCCCATGAATACCTTTCAAATGAACGGGTCCCCATGGACCCCTGATTTGAAATCCGCACCAACTATAATAATAATAACAATCATGGGGCGATTGACACCAATTGACCTAGTCCCAAACTAAGCAAAGCTTGTACTATGGGTACTAGACAACGGAGAAACATACTTATATAGATAAATACATACTAAACATCCAAGACTCGAGCACAAACATTCGTATTTTTCACACAATATCTGTTCCAACCGGGAATCTAACCCGGGACCTCAAGCTTCGTAGTCAGGTTCTCTCACCACTGGGCTATCAGGGCCCTATTGGCCTAGGGCTTATTGTAACAGAAGTGAGAGTTCCGCTTGTAATATTAGTTATACCAAGTTATACTTTGTTATGCGATTGGGCCCGGGTCGTCAATTACTCAATTATTGAGATTTATTGCAGAGAATGGTTCAAAAAAAAAGAATAAAATTTCATAATTGAGTACCGTAATTTACTTTTGTGAATGAATACAGCCATGGAAACACAAAAACGTGCGCGCATAATAGCAGAGGAACCGAGAAAGTGGCGCCATCATTGATGAACGGCAATTCACAATTTACTTAACCTTTTTATTCCTCTTACTAGCTGTTGCCCGCGACTCCGTCTGCGAAGAGTTCGTTTATCGCTGTTCCGCAGGAAACATGAAATTTTCCGGGATAAAAAGTATGCCATATGTTAATCCGGTTCTCCTTCGTAATCCATAATATCGTTTATCCTAAACTCAAATGCCATACCACTTTTGCAATAAACACTTTTGACATATCATACTTTTGCCATAATGATCATTTGCCATAATGTTCTTATGACCTAATGATCATAAGCCATAATATCACATGTCCTAATAAGTACTCTAAATCCCTAATATGTTTTGTACTAATATAGTAAGACATAAAACTTACGAGTCATAACATTAAAATCCATAATATTAAATGTCATAACGGTGCACTTGTTGGCAAACAGTGGCTTGCGAGCCAGAAAAGTAGATTAAGTTAGGTTAGAACTAAGACCCCAACAGTGACGAACCGGTACCAGAAAAGTAGGTTAGGTTAGGTTAGAACTGCGATCCCTACAGAAACGAACCGCAGCCAGAAAAGTAGGTTAGGTTAGGTTAGAACTGCGACCCCAACAGAAACGAACCACTGCTAAAAGAAAAATAGGTTAGGATGGAATTGCGTGCGACCCCTACAAAAACGAATAGGTAGCAGTCAGAAAAGTATTTTTTATAGAATTTTTCAGAAAAAGTGACACATTTTTTAGTGTATTATCATTCTGATAGGAGGCTTGTGCCCTGCAGTGGGATGTATAATATAGGCTGAGATGATGATGATGATGATGATTAACATCAATAAATCCGTACTGGGCCCGAGTGAGAACTGCGGTCCAAGTCCTATCATTCTGAGAGGAGGCCTGTGCCCTGCAGTGGGACGTATATAGGCGTGATGATGATGATGATGAGTAGAAAATTATAATGACAAATATGCATATAAGTATTATGACATTTATGACAAACAATTATAGTACAAAATTGATTATGTAAACCAATATTAGGATATGTGACTATTATGACATATGATTATTAGTAATTACGAAATTAGTGCAAATAAGCATTAGGATATTCAATATTAGGACAAACAATATTATGGCATTTACATTATGGCAAACGTTATTATGGCAAAAGATCATTATGACAAAAGTTGTTATGCATTTTGAAATTAGGACAAAAGATATTATGGATTCCAATATAGACCCACCCATCCATCCATACAAACTTGCAAGTTTTTTATTATTATATGGGATGGGATTATTACTTAGTTCTGTGGGTTGCACCAATCCCAAAGGATTATTGTCAACTGAGTCAAACTTCGGATTTAATTAGCATCCTGTAAACGGCTATCGGAATCAGTGCGGCGAGCGGCTGTGAAGGCCGCGGGCAGGTTCGGATGCACCTGAGTATTTCACGCCGCGACGCGCTGGCGCCGGCGGCCGCGGCCCTAGCAACGCGTAGACAAGATCATTTTATAATTCAAATTAAAAAAAGTGGCACCCCTTAACTGTAAAAACCACTAAAAAACTTTACTTTTTCATATTCGTTTCCTGTACTTTTAATGCCTTAAAGTCGGGTTACTTTGCCCTGAAGGGTTACTTTGGCCATTGGGATTACACCACTGCAATTATGGAACATTGTCATCACGGTACGGTACAATTCACACCAATGAGGGTTTTCTGACTGGTGGAATATCGCTAGATGGCGTTAGTATCGTAAGGTCTATTTGACGTTACACCCATACAACAAATGTAAAAGTTGACAAACGGACCTGACGATACTAGCGCCAAATAGCCTCTCATAGAAAACCCTCATTGACCTAGTCCCAAAGTAAGCTAAGCAAAGCTTGTCTTATGGGTACTAGGCAATATATATATATATATACTTAAATACATATTAAACACCCAAGACCCGAGAACAAACATTCGTATTTTTGATACAAATATCTGCCTCGACACGGGAATCGAACCCGGGACCTCAAGCTTCGAAGTCAGGGTCTCTAACAACTAGGCCATCTGGTCGTCTTATGGTTGGTTTTAGCTGACAGCCCACGTTTTTATGTTTTTTTATTAGATCCTTCTATATGTGGTTTTCATATGAGCCAAAGTTCCTCTTCATTGGGTCAAAGTACCCCGACTTTACGGTACGGGAAGAATAGCAAAGTGTATATTCCCATCCCATACAAGGAACGTGTTTTTGTAGCGTTTTTGCTAGATTTTATAAAGACTATGATAGATACATAAAACTTGCAACCAATTGATAGAGGGCCTTTTTAACCGACTTCAAAAAAAAGAGGAGGTTCTCAATTCGTCTGTATGTTTTTTTTTGTATGTTTGTTACGCGATTACTCCCTTAATTATTGTGAACCGATTTTTTGTCAGATACTTTTTGGTTGCCTTTTTACAATACCCACTGTGTCAATTATTTCCGGATTCAGAATTGAAGCTCCAGAATATAAGTTTCACGAAGTGAGACAGACACTTTTTACCGTTAAACCGTTCAATATAATTATTACATATATAATTCAAATCACATTGTTCATTTTAAGTCTACGTAGATAATGTTTTTCGTTAGCACGTCTTCGTCACTTGATGCTATGCAGCGTTCATGCAATACTTAAATTACAATTTAGGATCTCTAACTACCCAAGGCACAAAAGAGTAAATGGTAGAATCAACTTTTTCGTGTTGTTTACTCAGTCCCCAGATTTCCAAGTGACACCTTCATACTGTTTCATAGAAAAATGCTTCGGTTGTCCATGAGACAAAATTTATCTAACCATAGCAGTTAGCAATAGCAAAGGGTGGCAAGAAAGTTGATTCACCCAGGTACGGGGTTAAAATTGCCCACTCTCTACTTTAAAAAATTGGTGATCTGTTTCATAATTTCCAAGGTAGTTGTGGACGATTCTAAAGGCACGTAATCTCTGCCGCCCACTCGGTGGAGTGTCGTGCGTGTCCCGTAATGGTATTAGCGCATTCCGATGGCCGCGGCCAACCACTCGGTCGCTATTGTCGACTCGCTGCTCTGCTGTGGACGGCACGGTGTCTGGGGGGCTACTATGAAATTTTAAGTTCGAATCTAGCCATCCCTTCCACTAAAAAAAAAATATCTGTTTATTGCAATCATCATCATCCCAGCTTATATACGTCTCACTGCAGGGCACAGGCCTCCTCTCGGAATGAGAGGGGTTGGGCCGTAGTTCCCACGCGGGCCCAGTGCGGATTGGGAACTTCACACACACCATTGAATTTCTTCGCAGATGTATGCAGGTTTCCTCACGATGTTTTCCTTCACCGTAAAGCTGGTGGTGGTTAATTTCGCACGTAAATTTCGAAAAACTCAGCTTGAGAGGCCATAGGTAAACCACTTAGGCCACCACGGTATATTGCAAATTAAAGTGTAACATTAGCTTGAACAGAACGGCACGATACGAAGTTCGAATATCGAATTTCGTAGTTTAGGGCCTGTTCTGTACGAATAAATCACGGTGTATACAAACAATGTTGGGCGAAGGTAATTAGCATCTCTTTTGATGGCAATACGTGGACACTTTCAGACTATAAAAGAAAATACTCAGAGAAAATACTCGAAGCTTTCAGCATTTATGTACTTATAGCGATTTTTTTATTATTATAAGAGGGAAGCAAACGAGTAAGTGGGTCATTTGATGGAAAATTATCACCATCGCCACTGATCACACCACTGATCTTTTCTGAGCTTTTAAAAAAGAGAGGGAATAGGGGAGGGGGTGGGAGAGAGGAATTGGGCCCCGGCGCTCTCAGGAGTACTGCTGCTTCACGCCGGTGTTCTGTGAGATGGTGGTACAGCCCTAGACGAGCCGGCCCATTCGTGATGCAGCTGTTGATGTGTTATTTACTCTGTCCCCGGTTGTCCAACTTCATACTGTTTCATTGAAAAATTCTTAAGTTGTCCATTAGACAAAATTTGAGTAACCATAGAAACGGGTGGGAAGAAAAAATTGATTCACCCAGCAGGCTTATTGTCTAACGCTTCTGACGTTTGCTTTTGCAATCACTATTTCTTTCTTTCAAACGTTCTGTTCAAAAGCGTTAGACAATACGGCCTCAGGAACACATTACTGATCAAATGAAACCACACTCTATCATAATACATCGTTTAATATCATGACGTAACATGCCAAGAGCGTGTCATTTAGGTGCATAGTGTCCTTCGTACAGTCTTTGCAGCAGCTGCGCCCGCGCCGTCGGGAACGGCTGCATAGTGAGTTCTGCGTCCACGCGCAGGCAGCGCGCCGGCGCCGCTAGACGCTCGCAACGCACCGGCAACGTGCTATCTTCCGCGGGAGTTGGGTCCCTGAAAACAAATTAAAGGACCAATGATACTTGAACATGAGTCTATGAATGGAATTGTATTGTAACGGTAGTTGGCGTGGCCAGGCGTACCTATGTTAGATTATTTTCTTTATTTTTTGTTATGGCCCAAAAGGATAAAGGAGACTGGCGTATGCCTATATAATTTATTGAATCAGGCGTTACTTTGCTTTATGCCTATATGGTTAAATAGTTAATGATTTTTTAGTCTAAAAATTATGTCGGTTTCACATTATTTTATTGTTTTTTTTTTAATGTATGACGACCTTACGGTCCCAAAGGAAGGTCAGCGCCGTTTGCAAGACCGGCAGTTTCCTGATTCGGGACATGCACATCTTTTATTTAATTCTTGTTTTATTTAATAGTTTTTCTCAGTGTAGTCACTAATACATGTACACTTCTTTCTTGAAATAAACGGGCCACCTTTTCCATTTACCTCGCTCCTCCGCCACACACCACTTACACAACCGTTTGCTCGTGTTAGCGGAGGAGTAAAGTAAAAGGGTTGTGGTTCATGATATAGACCTCCGCAAAATAACACCTGAATCAATCAATTACCCAAAGCAAAGCTTCATTGCGTAAGGATTGCGTAAGGAAGCTATAAGTAAACGAATTTAGTCTGAGTTTCGAGAATTTCAGTACCTCTACCATGAGCTTACACTAGTTCACAGTGACCGTACTCGCTAGCGACGGCGTAAATGATTTGTATGGAGAATTGTACTTCCGTAGGTGACCGCTAGAGGCGCTGTACAATTCTCCATACAAATAATTTATGCCGTCGCTAGCGAGTACGGTCACGTAAACAAGTGTAAACTCATGGTAGAGGTACTGGACTTAAACGTTATCGTTATCGCTATAGCGCAATCAAGTTTAAATTTAAACTATTACATCATCATTCCCATTATATCGACTTGGAGTATGATTAAAGTCCAATTTCTATATAAACAGATATTACTTGGTTGGTATCTAGGTTGTAGATTATTCTTGGTTATTATCACCCTTCTGATCAATACTGCCGAAAATGATTTGGAAGACCTTTACCTTTAATAAAAATAAAAAATATAAAACCCTTACCCGTATTTTGCAAAGTTGGTAAACATCGTAACCATCCGATCTCGAACTAAACTGTCTGTCTGAGAAATGTTATCGACCGGCAATAAGGCAGAAGACATTATGTATCCGCCATCGTCACCGTGGCACGCTCCGGGGGACTTCACCCCGAGTTTTGTTTTAAGGTAATTTAGTTTACCGTCATATGAAAATTCGTAACAGTAAACAGGAATAGTTTTCGCTAGCAATAAAGCAGAAACATATATCCCACCAATAAAATCTATATCTGAGAAAAAGTCTATGGCGTATTCGTCGTCTTCTCCGTAGCGGCTCTCGGATTCTGGATAGACAGACTTTAATTCAGCCTCTAAGATAGCTTTTTGAGCATCATCTATTGCGAACGGCAGGTGATCTAGAAATTTCTTATTCTGCTTCAGTTTTTCCAATACATGGGGTGAAGAAAATCGCATCAAGAGGCCCTCGCGTGAACAGAAGCCGGTCACGACAGGAACGCGAGCGAACTCGCCGCGACACAGCAACTCATATGGAGATTTGTCTAGAAACGGTTCCCAATCACCAGGTTTCTCAACTGTCGGCACGAAACGACACAGAATGCCCCCTTTCCAATCAGTTTCAGCAGCAATAGCGGTCACAGATGCCTTAATTAGGTCTTTATAAGGTAGATTTTTCAACAGTTGGAGTACTTGATCATCATCGGTAATTTGTTTTTCTTTTATTTGAGGTATTTTCATTATTATTTCGCTCATATTTTCATTGTGAGCCCAAGGCAGTAGAGTGGAGCCAGATTGCATGAGAGCCTTGTGGAATAGACCTCTTGCCATGGGCGATAGCAGGAGGTACTCGACCGACGCGCCGCCGGCGCTCACTCCGAACACGGTGACGTTGCCAGGGTCTCCACCGAATTGACTAATATTCTTCTGTACCCACTTGAGCGCTTGAACCTGGTCTTTGAGCCCCATGTTTCCGGGGGCACCTTTGCGGTCGAGAGACAAAAACCCGAGGATACCGAGACGGTAATTAAAGCTAACTAAAATTACATCTCGTTCAACAAGGTAGTCGGGCCCGTGCTTGTCAGGGTCCGTGCCATCTCCATACATGAATCCACCACCGTGAACAAACACCATCACAGGTAGCGCACCCCGTGTTTTCCCTTCCTTTGGTAGCTCAGGGGTGTACACATTCAAGTACAGACAATCTTCGTCTCCAATGACGACCTGAGTCGCTTTTTCGAACTGAGCGCAGACGTTGCAGTGCTTCGTAGTGTCCCGTACCCCCTCCCATCGGTCTGGTGGTTCAGGTGCCTGTAAGCATCGACATCGTATTTGAAGCTTTTGTTAAATCGATTTTTAAGTTTAAAGTAACAGAGAACAATAAAACAATCTTGACATCGTATCATGGTCCTTTTTAAATACTTTGACAAATGTTTTTTGTTGACGGTGCTTCAAATATTACATTGTCATCGAAGTTCCATAAATGCACCAAAATTCAAGTCAATGCGATAACTGGAAGCGACTCATAATTTAGTTATAAGGTTTAAAGGAAGCAAGGAAGAAATACACGAATTCCGCAGTGAATACATTTAAAAGAACGGACGGCCTAAACACGATCCGGTGACCGTGACGAGAATTTGCCGGCCACGGCCACACGGCCCTTCGATTATGCTGCTGCATGCGCTCTAGCAGTGTTTACGGTACGTTTTTACTGTGACACAAACACTACAACCGCTAATAATGCATGTCCGAGTTGCGAGTGGATGACCGAGTTTCGCTCGGGTTAATACTTAAAAGCACAACCCCCTATTCCGAGATCCCCGAAATCAATAAATATATAAGAATAGTCCGTCTAAAGCTATTATCTCTTCTCTATTTTTCATCAATTATATGTATGTTTATATGTATAATACATGCATACCATAGCATATAAAAGCCGAGAATTTCAAACGCTGGCTAAACCTCACCTAGATAGATCAAAATAATGTAGGTACTAGGTACTTACAGAATTATACAGGGTGTTCGGCACATGGACCGTCAAATTTTTTTGGGATATTGTTGAGGTTATTTGCTATCTTTTCTCCCTTGGAACTAGGGTCCTAAGGGTTACGGTTTTGAAGATATGATTTTCTAAATGTTTTTTCTCAAATTTCCCGAAATCCCACCTTTAAACGTTCATAACTTTTTTATTAATGTTTGTAATTTATTTTGTATTTAATACTTGGCAATACATACTTGTTTAAATATTAATAGTTTGTATTCTAATTGATAGTCTCAAAGGGACGTACGAGGTTTTTGATTCCACAAAATTACTGATTGTGTGAAAAAATCCAACTTTGAAATTCAATTAATAAAAAACTAAAGACAATTGAGAGGTTATTTTTTTAAAAAATACTTCTTTAGCGACCTTTCTAATGATATGCTACACATTGATAAAAAAAATCTAAGTCAAATTACGGGGATATTCCGTCAATAGGGCGGGAAATGTGTGGAATCAGCGAGTAAAGCAAATCTATTTTTATTATTTTTTTAATCTTTAGACAAACCGTGTCCTAGTTTACAGTTTGTCTAACCATTTTTAAAAAAAACGGTCATAAAAATAAATTTGCTTTACTCGCTGATTCCGAACAATTTCCGCCCTATTGACGGAATAGCCTATTCTATATCGATGGAAAAGCCCCGTAATTTGACTCAGATTTATTTTTTATCAATGTGTAGCATATCGTTAGAAAGGTCATAAACTAAAGAAGTATTTTTTAAAAATTAACTTCTCAATTGTCTTTAGTTTTTTAAGAATTGAATTTCAAATTTGGATTTTTTTCACACAATCAGTAATTTTGTGTAATAAAAAACCTCGTACGTCCCTTTGAGACTATCAGAGGCCCTACCACGAAGTGCATAATTCGAACTTCGTTCCGTGCCGTCCCGCTCACGCTAATATGATTTGACACGAGAGTGAGAGGAATAAAACGATACGAACTTCGATTTTCGAATTTCGTAGTAGCGCCTCTGTTAGAATACAAACTATTACTATTTGAACAAGTATTAAATACAAATTTTACAAACATCATAAGAAAGTTACGAACATAAGTATAAATGTGGGATTTCGGGAAATTAAGCATTTTTATTTTTCTTATTACAAAAAAATAATGAGTGTATCATTAAAATAATGTCACTCATCCATTACTGACACCATAGTAGTATCCACATTGTACCCGTGGCCTGCAGGTCGCTACCGCTAGTTGATAATAATAGGTAAATAAATCCTAAATCCATAATAATATTATGTAATCAAATATGGCTTGTAAATGAAAACACACGCTCGTTACGCAGGTATTAGATAAACAATATGTATACTTACCAAAAATCTCAACTCTCCGGTGGGTGGCTTAGCGTAAGGAATTCCCATAAATCCATAGTAATGCTTGTTATTTATGGTTTTCGTTTGATATCCTTGTAATTTCCCGTCGCTAATTTCAACTATAGGACTTGTCATTTTGATTGATTGAGTTAAGACAAATAAAACGATAACCACTCTGATTGTAGCAGTCTGTGTCTGTCTGTAGTGTGGATGTGGACTTTGTACTTATTTTGTAATCAAGCTCCGTGGAGACTGGACTGGAGGCAAACCTGATTGAAGCTACGAGGGGAACTTCATGATTTTTGCCATGCGTACTAGATGGCGCTGATATCAAGGTTTATATTTTGCGCATTGTAGCAATGGAAGTTACTATCCATCTGTGATACCTGCGAGTACTGTGTTTGAAAAATACTTGGCTTAGTATTTAATGAGTACTTAACTAAAATAAAAAAAATAAAAAAATAAAAAGTAAGTGCGTCACTTCATCGGGAATATTTCAGCAGGTCATAGGGTTAATTTGACTTAACAACTCTGTAAACGTTTTTTCCTTGAAAAAATCTACATGCAAAGCCAAATCTTAACTGACAGTAGAGCTTTTTTTAACCAAATTCACTTTCTCCGTAAGGTACACAGTTACAACTACAGATAAGTACGTCAATACTGATATGTCTTTAGGTACTAAATAAACAAATGCGACATGGTCTCAGCTGTGCAAACGCTTGGTCGTACGGAGTGACACTAGACGACCGCAGCCTCCGCCGGATGCACACCTGTGAGAGACGCTACTTTTTTTATGCCGACGATGGTATTACTTAACTAAGATGTTCAGTTATACAGCCAAGGAGTCATGCAGATGTACTGAGTTATAATGTTAATGTCAACTTAGAAGTCAAATCTTTCTATTTCGTGTAAGAGGGCAGAGTTCGGATTATAACCCGGCAAAGGTTGACCTGCCATTTAAAAATTGCGATTAAAAATGGGGGGTGGGGGTAAGAGAGAGAATACTACACGCCCTGTTCACATATCTAACAAATAAACATAAAAAAAAACATAAAAATCGGTCAAGCCGTTCCGGTGGAGTACGATCACAAACACAATGACACGAGATTTGTATATCTATATGTATTAGAAGAAGTTAGCTCTACATTTCTCGTATTTTGCACATACTGCTACGTGCGACTAGCCTCCATGAGATGGTTGAGATTCCTTCATTAATATGAATATATTTACCCTAAAAAAAAGGTATAAAGTATTTGTAAAAAACCAGACAACTGTCAGTCAGTCGGTTCACGCACAAATTCAAAAGAAAGCAAAAATAAGTATGTCTTTCATAATATTTCTATGAAAAACCAAACTATTAAGTGATTTCCGAAATTTTTCTTTACTAGTACTGTGAGGCCTTTCTTCTTGCCAAATTTCATAACTCTATGTCTATGGGAAATAGGTACTCTATATGTTTTAATGTTTTAATTGCTACAGTTTTCGTATGAAAATACGCTTTCATAAATAAGCGTACGCATTCTTGAGGAAAAGGGTCTTGATAGACATACAGTCAGACAGGCGGATAATGAAGTGATCCTGAAATGGTTATTTTTTGCTTTTGAGGTTCGGAACACTGAAAACCACAACAATCTCTAACAGTTATTAATAGAGAGTCACGATAGAGTCATGTAGAGATTTTCTTCTGGCGGTAATTAGGTATACCTACTACACTAGGTAACAACAACCACTTTTAGTAGAAAGTGACCACGGCCGTTATATTGGCTCGTCAATGTATAACTTAAGTCAACATCAGTGTATTTAGAATTTAGCACAACGGGAGTTGTTTGGTGTAAATACCTTCAAGAGCTGTAACTTAGCAAAAATAGTTGTTTGAAGCAGTAACATCCAATAAAATTTTAATAGAGAACTATGTGGAATTTGTAAAAGTGTATCAGATTCATCAGATCTAATTAAATTAGCATTTAAGGCCACATGAAAGGGCTAACAATCGTCCTCGTCCAATAGCTCAGCAGTCGCTGTAGCTGAAATTGCCTGGAGCTTATATCCCACTATCCCACTAATAATTATAAACGTGAAAGTTTGTATGGATGGATGTGTGGATGTTTGTTACTCTCTCACGCTAAACCGGTTTCACGGATTCCGATTAAATTTGGCACACAGATAGTTTATAAATAATAAATAATATAATAAGTACGGGACAATTCACACCAATTGACCTAGTCCCAAACTAAGCAAAGCTTGTACTATGGGTACTAGAAAATGGATAAACTTACTTATATAAATAAATACCTACTTAAATACATATTAAACACCCAAGCAAGACTCGAGCACAAACATTCGTATTCTTCACACAAATATCTGCCCCAATCGGGAATCGAACCCAGGACCTCAAGCTTCGTAGTCAGGTTCTCTAACAACTAGGCTATCCGGTCGTCTAAACTGGATTAAAATAAAGGAAAATTGCATGGTTCGCACGGGACAGCGATAAGCGGATTAGGTACTAATATTGTAAATGCGAAAGTTGCTTGGATATTTGTCACTCTTTCACGCTACACGGTTTGACGGATTCTGATGAAATTTGGCATACAGATAGTTTATTAACTGGATTAACATATAGGATATTTTTATCCCGGAAAATTGTAAAGTAGTTTTGTAGTTAGCGATAAACGAGTTGTTCGCAGACGGAGTCGCGTGCAACAGCTAGCTGGCTAGCTTGCTAATCTCAAATCGACATTAAGTCAAGTGTTAAACGGCTGTTAAGTTAATTGAAATGATGAAACCATTTTATATAATTAATGACCAGGGAAAGGAGAGTCGCAACAAGAAAACCGTAAGCTACAATAATTACGGTGTAGGTACTCGTATTTATAGCTGACAGTTATAACACGTCAGATGTGTGAAGTGTGTTAAGAAGGCGGATCCTGAAGCGGATTTGTAACAATTTCTTAAGTATCTCTTTGATTTTAGCAATAGTTTATGCATTATAGATTATTAATTATTTACTGAAACAAAAATCGGACCATAATTGTTAAAAGAAGTCGTGTTAGCCTAGTGGTTTGACCTATTCTGAGTTTCTCGCAATTTATGTGCGAAATTACATTTGAAATTTACTATGATGTTTACAATGAAAGCAAACATCGTGAAGAAGCTTACACACAACTGCGAAGAAATTAAATGGTGTGTGTTAAGTTCCCAATCCGCCCTGGGCGCACATGGGAACTATGACCCAAGCCCGCTGAGAGGAGGCTGTGCCCGGCAGTGGGACGTATGATTGTTATGATTGTTAAAATAATGGTACGTATCTACTTATTACTTAAGACCATGCTACGATAGTAAATTGACGCAATTAGTACTTAATATTACAAAAAATGCATTTTTTCTGAAATCTGTTGGCATCACTGTCATAAATCTGTATCATTGATATGCCTTTAAAATTTTACGAATGAATATCGAAATTAAATTCTCAGTTTCTCTGTTTACACGCCGAAGTAAAGGCTTTGTTTCGTCTCCATAATTAGAACGCTTCACACTAAACTGATTCAAATCCTGCGCCTGCGAGATAGCCGGATGCGCACCTGTGCGCGTCGTGAGAACCAACCACGATCTTCTCCCGCATCTCTCTATACCCACCAAACCATACGACAATCTAAAATAGTACTTGTTAGTTCTATAATAAGAATCAAGGGTGATATTCCGAGCGCAAAAGAGGTTGGTCCTGTGTACATAAGGCTGTAGAGCCTGGCTGTTTGTTGTGTTATTTTGTCCGCTTTGAACATCCGCGTACGGCTATTATCGCAACTTTTTACTGTAATGTAACCATGCTCCGAGTGGAAAATGGCACGATTACCTCGCTCGAAGGTTTTTAGGAAAATTGTGTTTTTTAGCTTCTAGTAATTGGAGGTACGCACTGTTTCCTTTATTCTCAAAGATATCTTCTAAATCAGCTAACAACTAAGTTACATTAAATGTAAGTAACATTAGCTGGTTGCAAATTCAGAACGGCTACTTCCGCAGAAAAGGTTTTTCTCGACCCGAGGCTGTATTGTCTAACGTGCGGGCGCTTGCCTTCGCTTTCACTATCTCTTTGCTGTCACCATCTTATACTGTTTGACAGAAAGAAATGGTGAATGCAAAAGCAAGCGTCACGGCGTTAGACAATAAGCGTACCGGAATGAAAGACAATGTACGACCTGATACATTGGATAAGGATCTGAATTATCAGGTCGTACATTATTGTCGTTCATTGCTGGTTGACAAATACCTACGGAGTCGTATTTTAACCGCACCCGGAAAAACAGCATGACAACTGTGGTTCTAGTGAAAAAGGGGTTAAGTCTGCAGAAATTAAACAGCTATTTTCTATTTTATGTGTAAAGGAGGCTAAGTCGAAATCAGCTGTTCAACTTCTGAAGACTTAACCCCTTTTTCACTAGAGCCATTATAGTTTTCTTTTAAAAAATAAATGAATATTTCACTAGATAGTTTCACGTTAGGATTATTACACTAATTGAATTGCACATATTATGCTTCATACAGTTTAAAATACCAATATTATTGATGAATGTGTCACAATAATAAATGTTTAATATATAACTTTTTATTTTCTCCTTGTTATAAATGACAATTTGTTGAAAATGATGTGTTCGCCTATAATTGAGGCCCATACGAAACTAATAAATGTATATTATGATATGAATGTAACAACGATATGTGTGTGCCCTGTTGGCGTCCCGAATAAATGAATAAATTAATGAATCACCAACTCATCTTTTCTGCTCAATTGTTTTCATTCCGTTTTCTTCGTTCTCCTATTCGCCGTGGTCATGGTCACCCTACTAGTGAACACGTGAGCTGTGTGCAAAATTCGCCTCGGCGGCCGTGTGAACCGTCTCCTTTTGGCCTTTTTGCATTTTTCCGCACTATACAAACTCTTTTTACGGGTCCATTGAATTCGCTTTGTCGATTCCCTAATCTTCCCCTCTGCCAATTATTTCTTATTGAATAATTTATCAATACAGCAAAACATAGAGCGCACACATTTTGGTTAAGCGAAGCTTTGTTGATATAATAATTATCAAAACCATTGTACAGCCCACCATCAATACAGCATGTAATATTTATGTACCTATCATACTTCATTCAATAATGTTGAAATAGGTACCTACATCATATGCAGCTCTTTTATTTATGTAGACAACCTAAAGACATTTCAGTTCAGTATCGAATGTTTACATCGTAACTATAAATTAAAAATTTAAAAAATCCCCTACGCAATTTGGTCGCATATATGTTTTGAAGATAAAGTATATGCCCATTATGCGTCTAAGATCCCTTCCGCAGCTGACAACGGAGCTTATAACTTTGAAACGGCTGAACCGATTTTGATGAAACATGTCTAAGAACTATCGCCAAGAAACCAGCTTTCAAATAAAAAAAACCGCATCCGAATCGGTTCACCCGTTATAGAGTTGTGGTGCCACAGACAGACAGACAGATACACACACATAGCGGTCAAACTTATAACACCCCTCTTTTTGAGTCGGGGGTTAAAAATTAAATGACGCTTATTGCATACTAGGGAGCAATCATGTAAGTAATATTTGTTATTGTTACTTGAATGTCATAAAGGAAGTTTAAGTAGTTTAACTACATACCTACCTATCTATGGTTTCTCTGGAGTCATGTATAGTCTTTTAAAGTGTAAAATAGTGTGACGTACGCCAGAACATTTCCAAAATGACTAACCGTCGAATAACATAGTTATGGACCCAAAAAATTTGTTGATAATTAAACAAGTGGTGAGGTGACATGTTAAGTACAGTCTATCTCTATGTTATTATTTTATTTTGGTAAACATTTTTTTTTCAGTCACAATTTTGTATAGGTACCTAGTTAGGATTTTCTACTTCCATATAATAGGTGCTGTATATTGTTGATACCTATCTGATTCTAACCGTGATCAACCATTAAAAATGTAGAACCTGTCACCCGAACAATAACTGGCCGCAAAGCCTTCGCGGTAAACAATAACCCTCTTTCATGTAGCCGCATAATCAAGGCGGCCATAAATCGCGATGCGCGACACACGCATACGTGTGCGCCGTATATTTACAGGGGTTATTGTGCGTGTGTGCGTGGTGTTATGTGTGTGTAGTGGCCAGCGCGCAGGTGTGCCCGAGACTGGCCGGCGCCGGCGCACATTCCAGAGGCGGTCACGGCGCCGCGGCAGTGCGCATGATGCGGACATGACTGTACAGAGCCAACGGCAATTATATCGACGGCTTGGACCTCTGCCTACGCGAGTCTAGATTGAACTTTAGGTATGATGGTACCTATCTACTGACGTGCTTCTTATGACCTGGCTAAACACGATTTTCTTATAGATTTTGTATTGCAATAGCTTGTTATGATTATGACGTCATTTATTTGATGCTGACTGTAAATTTGTTGTGCGTTTGTTAGGAACATGATTTCGACGACTAAACGATCTTTTAAAAACATACTTAACCCTCCTTCGGCAGTCGGGTAAAAATGTCCCTCAATTCAAGTCAAAATTTCAACCTATTTTATGAAAATCAACGCAGTGCTAAGCGACAAAGCAAATCTCAGTCTCTCGTGGCAGATTTTTGAACAAGAGTAATTAAAATCTTGCAGTACCTAAGTATTTAGTAAACAGATTATGAACAACGGATGTTACCATTAGAATTTTAATCCCAAACTAGGCCGAGCTTTTACATTACACTTTTAATGTTTTTAATTTCTATTTCTATTCAATTAACATTCTGTAGACAATATTTTAATTAGGTAACTTTTCTTTAATTAGGTCTAATAATAGTTCATGAACACTTAAATGCAAGGTTTCTGTGATGCGATGTACGAGGTGTCTGCAAATTGATCAATTCAATTATCAAATACCGCAAATAAGAATTCGAACTTCACGGCGATTCACGATTGATAAGCTCCATCTATCGATAAAATAAGTAACTAAATTTTTGTCCGTGACTGCGCCATCTGTTGCCAATTTCTAGAACTATTAGAAATTCGTTAGTTCTGCTACTCGTCAACAGATGTCTTTTAGAAATAATGTAAAATATAAAGTATTGTAAAAATATTTTATGAGTTATACTTGCTTTCATTATTGTACCCTAATTAACGCTTAATTTTAATGATATTGTTGAAGTAAATATAAAAGTTTTGTAATGGCAACCCACGAAACACATGGAGAGTGAACTATTTCCTTCCGCCCGTCAAGTCGCTCATTCGCTCATTTCGCTCATCCATCGGGCCGGCTTCCAATCCGAATTTTCTAGATTCGAGAAGATAACCAAAAAATTTTCTGCACTTCACTTGTTTTACTTTCTGACAGTAGCAGAAAGCACAAAAATGGCAGCTGCAGCGAAGCGACTAATTCCCCTGTTGGATCGCGTTTTGATTAAACGCGCTGAGGCGGTGACAAAGACTGCTGGCGGTATCGTGATCCCCGAAAAAGCACAGTCCAAGGTTCTCCAGGGAGAAGTAGTTGCTGTGGGGCCAGGATCCAGGAAAGACAATGGTGATTTCGTCCCTCTGTTGGTGAAGGTCGGTGACAGAGTGCTTCTCCCTGAATACGGCGGCACCAAAGTTTCTCTCGATAACGAAGAGAAGGAATACCACCTCTTCCGGGAGTCCGACATACTGGCGAAGATCGATAACTAAATTTAGTGCTAGCTTTAAATTGTATGTGGTTCGAATTGGTTAGTCATATATTTTAGAAACTCGTAGTGAATGAACAAGATATGATTGTGTAATATGTTGGTTGCTGATGAAACATGGACATAATGTCTCCGTTGCATTTCTTATTATAATACTGTTACAAAAATTCTCTGAACTTTTCATTTCTTATCCCTTCAGTACTTTTTAAATTGCCTGACAATTCATTACTACTTAATATTAACTAGCACACAATAAACGAATGGGTTAATCAAATGCAGTGTCAATGATAATTTAATGGCATGCAAGTACCCAGTTTCCTTCCCAGGCTCTATTATGAGACGATTGACTTAGAGTAAATTTCATATCAAGCTCTTGTAGGTCAAATTTTAGTTGTGTGGATGAAGTCTGGCAATATCTGTAACCTATGTATGACTTTGCTTGCACTTTAAGTACTTGTACATTTAAATTTTGTTTCCTAGCTGCTAGCAACGCCTTCCTGAGGGTAGAGCAAGTGAAATGGCTACTTGGGGGACCCCAATAGAAAACTGATAGGTAGTCATTTTCCAGAGACACTGCTAGATGTGGTCTCAAGTGCGGTTAAAGTATGACCTGTAATTTTTGACCCGGAATGTGTGAAAATTATAATGTACAATCTGATAATTAAAATCCTCATGCAATTGCCATAGGGTTTGTATTATCGGGTTGTGCACTATTATTGTTCATTCTGGGACAGCAGCCACTAACTGCACTCTGGGTCTCGCTCAATCTAGAAACTCAATCAAAGATCCTCACACAATCAAACTACAGGCTGGTGTTGCCAGCTAGATGCACCTGTGTACATAAAGAAAACAAACTTTGTTTCAGATTATATTTTATTTATCACAGTATAATATTATAATCATTAGATTGATTTTTTTTTAAATAACCCCTGACGAGACAAATGCCCATTATGCGTCTGAGATCCTTTCCGCAGCTAAAAAAAGAGCTGATAACTTTGAAACTGCTGAACCAACTTTGAGAAAACATGTCTAATAACCATTGCCAGAAAACTTGCTAACAAAACAAGCACATCCAAATTGGTTCACCCATTTAAGAGCTACAGTGCCACAGACAGACACACACAGCAATCAAACTTACAACACCCCTTTTTTTGCATCAGGGGTTAAAAATGTATTATGTAGAAATAAAGAAGCTTACCACTGTTAAAAAAATTGGATTAATTTGCATTTTGATTCAGTTATTTCTTTAACAATACATATAATAGATAATTGTTTAGTTGGGTCTAGAAAATTGTACTTTATAACCATAGGATGGATGTGAACAGTGACTACTCTCTAACTCAGCAATACTCAACTTTTCTTTGCATGGGCCACAAATGTGTTGTAGAAATAGTGCAGTGTGCCACAAGCATTAATTGTAACCAGAAAGTCAAAATGATCTAAAACTACAAACTTTATATCAGGTGGGCCACCCACAGAAGCCTGGCAGGCCACAGGGTAAGTAACTTGTAGAACTTGATTTAAACAAACAAGAAAAAACTATGCAACTGCCATTACATTGTGTGGTACCTAATCAATCCAATGAGGCTGGCATAGTCACACAGGTGCACTAAAGCCTCGAAAAAAAAAAATAGAAGAAAAAAAAAATACCTAATCAATCTCTTGCATTGGTAATGCTACTTTCTTTCATGTTGCAATGTCTATGCTAATGCCATATTGTCTAACACACACAGAATAACAATCGCTTTCACTACTTCTTTCTGTCAAATGGAATTAGAATGAGTGAAACGAGTTTGTGATTGCGAGTGTCCATATGTTAGACAACACAGCCTCTGGGCTAATCAGCTTAACATTTGCAAGTCCATTTTCAAATTACAAATATATAAATCAAATAAAACTGTTTTATCACCAAGTAAACTCTGACAAAACACTGAATGCAATTTATAATCATTTCATAAAGTACTGTTGACAAAAATTTCATGATGCAAGTTCTTCTTCTGATTATAAGAATAAGCATTTTACACAAATTCATAAAAATACAAAAACATTTTAAACACATACAGGCAGAACCAAGGCATACAACTGAACTAAAACAACACCTAAAGCTAAATTGACAATGCAAAATAAACTCAGTAATATGCTTACAATGTAATAAAGGTACATGATAATGGCATATCAAAACTTGATTAAAATGCAAAACTATTGTAGAGATATAGCTGTGCGACGCACTGCTGCTGACAGTGCGGGGTTGGGATCAGGAGGCTCTGTTAACAGTTGTACTGATGTCCAACAACCATCTTCACACGACTGACGGAGAGCCTCCATAGCAGCTTGTACTCTCTGCCCATCCTCAAACGTAGCAGCTGCTCTAACTGGCTCCTTAATCCAATCCATTTGTTCTTTAACTGGCAAAAAAGCCTCTTTCAATGCACTGATCATTTTACATAAACCTTTTATATAAGGCTTGGGCACAACACTTGACGCACAACTGAGGTCTTCCACATCTACATAAATAACCTCTTCTTTCTCATGACCTCTTTTGCTGTCCTCTTCATTATTTTTTATTGAATTAGATTTGTGCAATCTGCCATGTAGATCACCACCTCTCACAACTAAATAACCTTTCTTGCTACACATGTAAATCTCCTGGTTGAAGCAAGGCCCTGGCAAGTGGTTGTTCAAAGTAGCCGTCACTAAGAGCCCTTTATCCATTTGCAATTGAAACGTGCAGAAGTCTGGTGCTGTTATTTTTCTTATACCATTTACTTTTGTAGTCTCCTCTACAAATGTTCTCAATACTCCATGTACTTTCACAACTCTCTGTCCAGTCAAAAATGTGACTAAATCTATAACATGACTACCAACTAAAGTGAGAGTACCTCCTCCCATTGTATCATCACACAACCAATTATAAGTGTCTCCCAGTAGTGAACCCATTTGTACTCGCACATCCATCAAAGTCAACTCATCTGGGCTTCCCAGATAGCCCTCTTGGATGCATCTTCTCATGTGGCTGAATGCAGGCAAGAATCTTAGAGAATGATTAATAATTGATATAAGAGTGGGGTAATACTGAGCAGCTCGCACCATTTTAAGAGCCTCAGCTTGGCAAAGTCCAGCAGGTTTGTCGCATACAACATGCTTGCCTATACCCAAGGCCTTTACGGATATTTGAGCATGTAAATTAGGTGCACAAACAATGAAAACGAGGTTCACATTCTTCTTTAATAGGACATCATCGATTTTGTTGGTGAAGAATGGTATTTTGAGCTCTTTGGCCACTGTTTCGGCCTCTTGTAAAGTGACTCCCCATATTGCTTCAACAGCAAATCCTTTCTCCCTTAAAAATGGCACTAGAACTTTGGCTACTGAGCCGGTTCCGAAGACTCCTATGCCCGGTAGCATCCTAAATTCCTAACGGTTGTAATACAACAATTATTCACACATGACTGCCGCGCACCGAGACATGTTTAGGATGGCTGACTTGTTTTGATTGTTTATTAATTTGAGCACGTGTGAATATTTTTACTTGTTTTTAATCGATCAACAATAATAAAGTGAGACAATCGACTTTTTTCAATAAAAAACTAGTAAATACGTACCTACTGTCAATTATGTCAATGCAAGGTGTCAATGTCAGTTCAGTATTGTCAGTAAGTTTGTTCCAGATACTGGTAGACTAATGAAAGCTAAAGCTGATTTACACTCGCGTACGAGTGGCGAGACGAACTGCGGGACGAGCCACGAGACAAGAGTGTGAACAGGCGCGCCTCGCGCCTCGTCTCGTGATTTGCCTTGATTTTGAGGCTCGCGTCCGGAGCGAGACGACGAGGCGAGGCGCGAGGCGAGGTGACGAGGCGAGAGTGTAAATCAGGTATAGGCTCGCGTCCGGAGCGAGACGACGAGGCGAGGCGCGAGGCGAGAGTGTAAATCAGGTATGAATGTTATTAAATGGCAAAAATTTAGGTTAATAATGTGGATGGTATGTATATTTTGATACTTTATTTATCATTAAATAAATTTAAATACTAGACTCTGGCCAATGAAAGCTGATACTAGAAATTAGAGCAAATTGAAAAAATCGGCGTGTTGCAACACCGTATACTTATATTATAATCGTGCACTTTACACGCAACACGCCGACTTTTTTTTAATTTACCGCTATTTTTAGTATCTATCAGCATTCACTGGCCAGAATCTATAAAATCGCTGTCAATTGAAATTGCGAACAATGTAAATAAACCATAAATGAAATATCCATATTCTAGCACTTGTTTATTGTTTTAATGGTTTAGGTTCTAGGATAGTGTTGTGGTAAGTATTGATTAAATAACACACGGATTTAGTTTAGCAGTATTTGATGAGGGAAAATGGAAATTAAAAACATTTTAAATACAAGGTTTGTTTACATTGTTTGCAATTTCAATTGACTGATAGTTTACCTATGTACATGTACTTACCTACTGGTTTTAACCAGTGAAATAACATTCTTGACCACGTAAGGATAAATAAATGTAAAGTTTTCGAAACGATACCGACGATACGTTAAGATACATACAACATACTACGCCAAAGCTCAGCTGAAGGAGTGCGGTTAAAGTACAACCAGTAATTACTTACCGACCCGGAATGAATAGACCCTGATTATTCAAATCCCTATGTAAATTCCACAAGGGTTTGAATATCAGGTCGAGCATTATTGCCGTTCTTCTGGGTCAACCATTACAGCGTAGCGTCGTAAATACACTAACCACACCCCGCTGAAATTGTTGAAGTTGTGCTATTGAGTTCGACATAAAATAAAAGTTTTGAACATTAAATAGACCGACAAGTATTTGTGCGAGTAGAATTTTCAGAGGACGCCACTAAAACTACATTGATAGGTACCATCAGATTCAACTAAAACTGGCCACTACCTAATCTAATCTTAACATTTTTGCCAAGAAACGTTAATGTTTTCGTCTGAATATAATTGAGTAATTTGTTTTCTTTGTAAGTGGGATAAAGAATAATATTTGTTGAGAAAACAGTATAGCGCAAGTCACAAATACTCGACGGTGCTTAAGACGGCGGTTAAACTCAATGCCGTGATATCAGCCACCTGGACTCAGTAGGGCTGGCACAAACAGATAAAAATAGGAACTTAGTATTTGTATATTTATCTACAAGGGGAAAATTTCAGAACTATTTTATTTATGTATAAGTTGCTAGGTAAGAATATATCTAAGTAAATTTACGAGAATTGTACCCGTAGGCCGTAACACGTGTACCTATGAGTGAGTCCTAAGTCGTGAACAGAAATTATTGTTTCTAACTCAGTTGATGTCGGATAATATAATACCCAGTATTGATTGAGTTACAAACAATAATTTCTGTTCACGTCTTAGGTTAGGATTCACCCTGTATAGCGTGTCCCAAAACTCAACGATAACTTATGGTAGGTATACCAGAGGTTAAGTTATACCTGATCTAAAAAAAAAAATTAAAAAGCGTCACTTTACTTCATTAGCGATAATAGAGTCACACATTATTATAATGAAATAAAAATTGAATTTTTAGACATATTTGTATATAAATAGATGCGTAGGATAAAATCATCAGTTTGACATGGAAATAAGTTTGTTAAAAAATTATTTGTACCCAATAGAAGCTTTTTTGCTGAATGTACTTGTCCCTGGTTACCGAAGTACCTACTCATCAAGATGAATCAAACGAGACCAAACTTGATGGGGTTATGTCGTTTTATTACGGAGTTCTTTTGGTCACTTTCCAGCTCCATCGTCAAACCCTGGTTACTATCAAGGATCAAAGTACTCGTCAATACGAATCAAATGAGCCCAAACTCGATGCGTTCGTATCGTTTTCACCTTCCAGCTCCATCATCAGATCAGCCAAATCCACACATAATTTACACTTGTAGTATGCAAAATTTTAGCTCAATCGAAAACCGCAAAGTGGGTCAAATTTAATTTGCAAGATTTGACCAGTTATTTAGTTCCTTTGGGCATCTGTGATCTTCTTCATCAGATCCAGTTTACCAAATGACATTTTCTGAATGAATGCTACTGATACCCTTTACTCGCAACTTTTGAATCCTATTATCGAGTGACGCAATTTCAGAGTGGATTCAGAATAATTATAATATGAATAGGGATGTTTCCTAGGTAAAAAAATAATAATTCTTATTAGTCCGTATTTTACATTATCAAAAAATATTAGACACGTAATTTTTCTTTTGACAATTAAACAAAAAATTACGAAGATATGGCGCGTTGAAGTTCCGCGTGACGAGGCGTGACGTCACTTGTTCCTAAAACGCTCATACAAAGTGTAGGAACAAGTGACGTCACGCGAAACTTCAACGCGCCATATCTTCGTAATTTTTTGTTTAATTGACAAAATAAAAAATACGTGTCCAATATTTTTTGATAATCTAAAAGACTGACTAGTTAGGAAAGTAGCCTATTGTTGAAGCAACCCTACCAGTCCTATTTACGGCAATCCTAACACCTCGCGTGCTGGAGCCACTGATCAGTTTTTCACAGTTAGGGTTGCTAAGTTGTTAGAGGAAAATAGAGAATTGCCGTAGTACAAAGAACACCTAACCTAAAGGTACAAAGCATATAATCTCTGAAATTTTCAGAGATTATGCTCTACATACACCACACCTACATGCACCTTTAGGTGTTCTTGTAGTTCCTACCAGATTACCTTTAGGTACTGATTTGATAGATATTGAAGGTTATTGCCTGTGTATTGCGCGAATACAATGAAATCTATCTGTTTTTATCATAGACAGTTGATGAGCCTTCGCCAATGTGTTAGGCCTTCCACTCTGCAGTCCGTTCACGCTCTTTATGTTATTTTTTAGATATTCTATTTGAGAAAAAATTCAATGATATATGTTAAGTTCCCAATCCGCACTGGACCCGCGTGGGATCTACGGCCCGAGCCCTTTTCATTCTGAGAGGAGGCCTACGCCCTGCAGTGGGACGCGTATAGGCTGGGATGATGAGGCATGCTTAGCACGTGCACCCCAAAATTAAAGTATAACGTGACACGGAAACTCCCCTGTCAATCTTCTATCTCACTTATGACGCCGCTAATTGGTTTAAAAGTAAAAAATAAGACTTAAATGTCGTTTTGGAACTTCAAACGTGACAAAAGGTGTAGGATTGCATTCAAGCGATTTTTATCCATGGCGATAATGTAAAATGTCTTAAGAGAACAGTTAGTATTACATGTCTTACCTAGTACGTACTACTACCATGAGTTTACAGTGACGGTACTTGATAGCGACTGCGTAAATGATTTGTATGGAGTCTCCATACAAATCATTTACGCAGTCGCTATCGAGCACGGTCACTGCAAACTCATGGTAGTGGTACTGCTCGGCTAACGAATTAATGTGTCCTATATAAGAAATGCCATTACGAACGTTGGTGCTTCTATCGCTAAAAAATCTACGATGATAGTCGGAAAATAACGTGCAAGTTGCGTAATCTAAGATCCATAAAGTACGATTGATCTTTATTGATTGGATTAATATATTAAATAAACTGTGTAGGAACAATTAATTTATCAGCTCAATGCACAACCGCTTAACTAAAAGCTCGCCTGATTATTTATGCAACAAAAGACTTGGTTTCCATGTATTTTGTTTTCACTAAACAGGGAATCTCATTTGTCGAGCAATGCTGGCACAGGAGGGGCGAACGTGGGCACCGCCCAACATCCCGCCCGCCTTGCGTGTGCGCCGCTCATAAGATAACTGTCATTCTAACCTACAGGACCCGGAACTACAGACTTAAAAAAAATGTTTTAGTTAATTTTGTGAAGTGCTGTGTGTGAGATGCCAAGGAAACGCGTGAGATCGCCGCCGGTGGAAAAGCGTTCGGATGATGACGATGATTTTTTCTTCGATGATTCGCAGTCCGGCTCAGGTAGGATAGACGATAAAATATAAGCGACTTAAAAATTTTACTATCGCAATTTGAAACTTATTTTTAATCACAAAAAGTTACATTTGCTTCGACATAAGTAGGGGAGCGGGAAGTTATTGTAAAAAGAGATCAGTAAAATAAGTACTTAGTCTTAATTTGAAATGTTTTTATTTTTTCTTAATTGTGATTTCACCAATTTAAACCGTAATTATTTGAGTACTAGATCCAGTTTAAACATTAGCCGCAATTAGGAGGCCTGTGCCCTGCAGTGGGACTTAATAAAATAAAAATAAAAATCATTTAATTCAGAAAACAAATTCCATATGTTGTTAGTAACAATTAGCTTACATACTATGTTAGTTATAATAGTATTAATGTAGTCCGATGATTATTTCGTCGGGTGACAAGCAAAAGTCACTAAGTACCAAATACCTACATAAAACAAAGCTCGTATCTCAGTATGAAATTACTAACTAGATACGACTTTTTGAGGAGCAGCGACAGAAATTTTAATGAGTTTTGCTTGTCATCCGGCGATTTAATGTAGTGGGCATTTTTATGGCTAGGGAAACCTGGGGGTGGGGGGCTTTTTGACTTCACGTAGGCTCGAAGTGAGTATTTTTTACCTATTATAATAGGGATGTTTCCTAGGTAAAAAAATAATAATTCTTATTAGTCCGTATTTTACATTATCAAAAAATATTAGACAAATAATTTTTCACCTCAGCACCTCAAACAGGCAGGTTTTGCTACTAAAAAACAGTGAGCAAAATCCGATTTTGCTCACTGCGTGAGACAAAGTAGCTTTTTAATTATTTTTTTTAAAAGTCAAAGACAATGGTGGGTCTGCTTACTGAATTCGAAAGATTTGAACTTCAGTTTGATCTGTCACTTTCATTTCGATACGAAAAGAGCGAGAGATAAGATCAAATCGATTCGAATTTCGATTTCAAATTCTATCCTAGTCGACCTAAAAATAAACGAACGATTGAACGTTCGGATACTCATAATAAGTTCTTAACCTTAAAATTGTAATTCGTCTGATAAGGTTTTAAATTAAATTATTGTAGGTACTTTTTTAATAATTGGATTATATTTTTATATAATCAAATTAATAGTAAAAATGTTGTTGAAAACAAAGTTTAAACATGTATCTATATAATTATTAATAATTTTAACAATCTTGAACATCGTGGTAAATACAGCGGATGCAGCATTGGAACGCAGCGGGTGTAGTATCGGAACGCATCTTTAAAAAAATAGCGGGATTCAAATTTTAATTCTTTTCTTCTGTTTCTCTAGCTACAGAGTTCGATATCTATGAGTTTGGTACACGATCAGAGGCAATTTGGAAATTATTAGAATAGTAATAAGTACTCATTTAATACATTTTTGAATATGATATGAGTGAATTGAGTGAGTCCAGTGACGAAGTCAACAATTGAACACCAGACGAATTAATGGAATGAATTGAGACGAATTAATACATAATGCAGAGTAAGTTTCTTACTTGAAAAGTCTCGCGAAAAATATTTAAAAGCTTATGATATTTTTAAACAATGCAAACACTTTTTCGGAGACTGTACCTATTGTTATATATATAATATGAAGTATTTACTCAATGTTGAAAACCACAACAAAGACAAAAAGACGACGTTCATATACCTTTAATAATTTATTATGTTCTCGCTGCTGAGGTGAAAAGTTGTATGTGTCACACGAGACCAAAGTTTTTTTGCATCTCGTGTATTTGAATCACTCGCGCACTCAGGATTCTAACTTAGAATCACTCGCTAAACGCTCGTGATTCAATTATAGAATCCTTCGCTAACTCGTGATTCAAAATCAGCACTCGCAGTAAAAAACAACTTTGCTCTCTTGTTGCACAAATAACTATTTCTTTTGACAATTAAACAAAAAATGACGAAGATATGGCGCGTTGAAGTTCCGCGTGACGAGGCGTGACGTCACTTGTTCCTAAAACACTCATACAAAGTGTAGGAACAAGTGACGTCACGCGAAACATCAACGCGCCATATCTTCGTAATTTTTTGTTTAATTGACAAAATAAAAAATACGTGTCCAATATTTTTTGATAATCTAAAAGACTGAATAGTTAGGAAAGTAGCCTATTGTACCTACTATTTTAATTCTAATTTAAAAATACATGTATTTAAGTACAAAATTAATAATAAAAAAGTCCATGTATAATAATATTATATTATGTTCTTATAATTATCTATAACCGTTTATAATTATGGCTAGGGAAACCTGGAGGTGGGGGGCTTTTTGACTTCACGTAGGCTCGAAGTGAGTATTTTTTACCTATTATAATTGTACCTACTATTTTAATAGTAATTTAAAAATATATGTATTTAAGTACAAAATTAATAATAAAAAAAGTCCATGTATAATAATATTATATTATGTTCTTATAATTATCTATAACCGTTTATAATTATTTTCTAATACACAGTATAATGATTTCTTTTCAAGAACCTTAAACTAAACTGTGTTACTTTGAAATGTTACTTTAGAAAACAGTTTTTTACGCCGTCCAGACCATCTGTGGCAGTGAAATAACTACCTTGATAAAACACCTAACTTTTTACGTCATATGCTCAATCGAGCTATGAATATTTGCGTTGTACCATTTTAAATCTATCAAAGTAGCCCCATTTCCTAAAGTAACCCCAGTTTACGGGTACCTACTCTAGATAGGCTCTCTTTTAGGTAGTTAAGTACTTATCCAAAATTTCTTATTTTACTTTTGGGGCGCGGAGAGTACCTATTACTGTGGAAACACCTGTCTGCTTGGGAGCATGTCAGAGGCCTACAAATACATGCATTGTTGTGCATAAATTACAAAAGTAACTACCCAAATATGTTCCGTCTCTACATCACCTTCATACAGTACTGAAACAGGGTTCAAACGCACACGGTACACACACGTGACCAATACACACCTTTACATATTTATGATCCAAATTTAAATTTAAATTCATTAAAAATATCAAAATTAAATTGTATTATTTGTAATTTTAATTTAGGTATTTAATTGCGATTATGATCATGAGTATGTCATTAAGAAAAAACTTGGCGTAGTCTGAAATAAATATTAGGTGCCTATTTATTTACACAATATACTACCTATATCTCTCTCTAAAAGGTTCTCGAGTGGCGTCCACAGACGGAAGAGGCAGTGTAGGTAGGCCTCGAACAAGATGGAGCAACGACCTGGTTAAGGTTGCGGGAACACGTAGAATGCGGATGGCACGGGACCGATCTGTTTGGCGATCCCTGGGGGAGGCCTATGCTCAGCAGTAGACGTTTTTCGGCTGAAATGATGATGATGATACTACCAATAGTACGAAAATACGGTGACAACAGAGTAGCAACTGAAACGGCGCAAATATGACGTTCTTGCGGAGAGGTACATTTGACGTTAAAAATCCTGGGGTCATGAGGTTTAGGCAAGAGATAGGTAGGTATATGTACGTACGTACGAACTAGTCGGATCGTTCCTGCCTTAAAATCTCGACGCCGCTTAATTTTTCGATGATGTATAATTTTATAGACACTTATTTCAATTAGTTGGTATTTTTAAATTCAGTGTTTGTACAATGCAGGGCGCAGCAGTCAGGAGCCGCAGCACAGGAACGCCGCCAACGCCCGCGAGCGGGCTCGGATGAGGGTGCTTTCCAAAGCATTCTGCCGGTAACTAACTATACTCCGACAGTTAACTCACTGCAATAAAATGACAACACAGACTGCCATTATGTGAAATCTTTATTTCACATTTATTTTAATGGTGCTTTAGTTCATGTAAAGAATTGACAACATTTCATATTTCTAAGACTATAATTTAATTCGTTCTCTGTATTCTGTTTGGAAAGAGAAAGACGATGATAGTTTTAAATTTTCACTAGGATTATTAATTAATTTATTACTATTTTTTTTATGATGTGCTTATTCTAAAATGGCGTAACTCCAAAACTACCACACAATAGATCCATTACTTTTGTCTAGTCTCTACTTAGTCTCTATTTAAAAAAAAGTGATGACGTAAATCTGACGTTGAAGTTGTTATCAAATTTAAAATTATTACAGCTCTTTTTTCTGGTGAAAAAGGCAGGGTGAGTGGGTAAGATGAAAATAAGATGAACAACAGTGTAAGATGAAAAACGACCCGTAGCACCCCAAAGGAAACATAATATCTAATCTGTGGTAGTATTGGTAAATTCAGATACTTTTTTTAATTTCTTGTATTTTTTAAATATGGAGAAATAAATTATAATAAATATTTTTCCGTGTTTAGGAGGCAAAACTCTTTCGATTTCTGTAGTAATTTTCAGGTGTCAAAAAAATGAAATCTCGTCAATTATTTGACTAAAGAGCTGAGAGATGCTATAACTGAGGGGTATCTATAGTCAATGGATGCCATACAAAAAAGCCAGCTCAACCAGTCTAGTAGGTAGCACATCGAAGAAAGTAGCAAGAATTAGTGCATCAGTGTAGATCATTGATAGGACCTCCACAAAATAAAGCGTGAATCAATCAATTACTTAACTACTACTTATTGCGTTTCGTTTGGTCAGTAATTCCTTGAGGGTAACGGGTGGCGGTGATTCTTCACACCCTTAAAGTATCTGTTTACCTAGGGTGAGTGGGGGTAAGATGAAAATAAGATGAAAGGCAGTGTAAGATGAAAAACTACTCTTAGTACCGGGTGCTACGAGTGGTTTTTCATCTTACACTGTTTTTCATCTTACCCCCACTCACCGTAATCAGTTCACCTTTTGCAGCCTAAAAACAACCCTCCCCTGGGTCCCTGCTGACACAAAGCTGTCAAAACTGGACACTTTGCGATTAGCGGCGTCCTACATCGCGCATCTACGGACGCTGCTACATGAGCCGCGATCGGCGCACGCGCCGCACCCGCTTAGCCTAGTAAGTCAGCTCTGGACAGACAAGACAGCTCTGGACAATGGCGTCTACAACTGACTTTATATGTCTATACTAAATGCGCTTAAACCGATAACGGGTTGCGTGTACCTACTGATACATACATACATAAGGTATAAGCTGGCAGCCGACTCCACGCAGCAGCAGCAGACGACGTATCGCTAGCTACGCGAACTTATACCTTATTTCTATGAAATTCCCTCCGTAGCTAGCGTAGCTAGCGACACGTCGTCTGCTGCTGCTGCGTGGAGTCGGTTGCCAACTTATACCTTTATCCACCAGAGATGTGCAATGCTACGTTGCTATTAGATGAGTTTGATATCACTTCAAACATTAAACTAAATACGGATCACTCACGGCTTAAAACGAGCGTAACTCGACATGTTTCGGGCTAAGCCGTACCCCCCTCCCCCGAGTTGGATGACAGTGCTGAATAATCATACTGCATCAATGGTGAGTGTTGTGTGCTACCCTACATTTAACAATGACGGTAAAAATGACGATGAAAACGCGGTTATTTGTGCGCCGGTATCAGTGTCGTCGAACAGCCGTGCGAGCAGAGCGGTAGCGCGTAGTGCACTTAGCAGCCGCCGTGACGTGTGGCTCCGGGAAGAACGGCTACGGATTAACCCGAAACATGTCGAGTTAAACTCGTTTTAAGACGTGAGTGATGCGTATATTTTCACTATGAGTTTGATATCCATCAATCATACCTATTCATTGGTTCATATAACATAGAACTGGTGAAAACGGGTTCAACTAAACTAAGCTATGTTTTTATAAGGAAAGATGCATGCCGTAGATGCGTGCTCGGGCCTTCCTCGAGCGGCTACGTAGCTTATTAGTGGGAACGGCCACATAATTTCGTAACGTGGCTTTGACATCCTCGTCGTACAGCTGCATAGCAAATCTCCTGTGGTGTGGAAAGGCACCTTTCTACAGCGAATCCCAGATAACTGGAATCTCAATGGACCAGTTGGTATATCTTACTTGTAGAGTGTTTGACTTCTACATAAGTACCTGTCTCACAGAGGGTTCAATCTTCGCTTCCATTAGAGAGGTGCGATTATTAAATTAATTAATTGGAAAAGTTTCGGGACCTTTACATCCGGATTCTAGATATATGAACCTATGTAATATGTAGTAGGTACTACATGCTTTCTTATAAAAAACAGCTTTGTGAACCCGTTTTCACCAGTGCTATGTGAACCCGAAACCCTTTTGTCTGGCAGCAATTGCATTTCGTATCTACATGAGAGCCTTTTTTTTGCTCCGCGGCCAACGACTCGACAGCGCGGCGAGCGTCTCGGCCACGCAATAATTAATTAAGAATTAAGCAGAAAAATTATATTATATTCAATCAACGGAGCAAAAGCTCGCCGCGCCGCTAGATACAAATGCGATAGCATACTTCTCGGTCACTTGATAATTGCAGCGTGTACTCGTAGTATTAACAAAGAGGTATACCTACCTACAAAACAACAGCAAGCAGCAGCAGGTAAGAACTGTAATTCTAAGTATCATGTATCTTTATGATAGTATTTACCTACCTACTTCAGTTCCTGTTCTTACCTCTGTTTTCGGTAAAGCTGACGCGTCATCACACCTCTTAAATCATTAAAAATCTGCTCAAAAACATGTCTATAAACGCCAGTCAACACTTTACCGTGTAAAAGTTCCGCCCACATGTCACACGGTATAATTGTTTACGATTTATCCGCTGTCACACTTGTCATCTCTTAATTCGTTCAGAACCGCACGCGACTGTACCGCCATGAATCAGTCAGACACGCTTGCTAATCGACTCGTTCGACTAAAACGACGTATATCCATTTGTAGTTTGAAGGCGCTTGTGATCTTTTAGATTAGCAAGTTATTAAACGCCAGGCCCGACTGTCATCGCGGGATTATCAAGACACGTTCCACGAAGGTTTCCAAGTGATCGATGGTGGGATTTACGGTTTCAAATGTGATCTTAAGATTTTGGTTCTGATTATTTTAGAATAGAGTTGTAGATGATTTGCTTGTGTGATATTTAGGCAATCAAGTTGCGTGTTACGCAAATATAGGTCCCTAAAAATAGGTCCGGGTAGGGTCCTAAGAGTTGAACTAGTTTAAGTAAATAGCAGTTAATTATACGAAATGACTATCTGGAAAAAGTTCTATTGTGACGCGAAAATTGCCCAAACAATTCTATAGTTACATATTAAAAATTAACTAATTAGGTAATTAATTTATCGCGTCACAAGAAAGTTTTCATACTATTTTTAACTGATAGCATTAAGGTGTCCAATTTTTTGAACTCTAGGTACTTACTTACCTAAATATGTAGAGTTTTTATAGTGATGTTTGATTCATTATCATTGTGCAGTCACGCCGTAGTAGTGTAGTTGATGCCGTACACTTTAAACGCCGAGAAATGCGTAGAAACATTTGTCAGCCACAACTACGGCTAAAAAATTCCGTAATACATTATGCACTGTTGTTCAGTTCAATTTGCTCAATCATCTGCGGAAATATAAACTTTAGGATAAACAGTATTCGAATGCGGAAAGAAGTACCTATGACGAGTTAAATGTACTTAACTAATACTCTTAGTACTCTTAACTAGGTACTTACCTGCCGCAGCAACAGCGTAAAGGAGTTGTTAAAAGCTTTACCACAAATGTACCTAGATTGAAGAGTTAGAATAAATTTAAATTTTGTCTTCAGATGAAAATTTACATAAATTAAAAGTTTATTAAAATAATAAAAAAATACATTTGAAATAGGTACTTTAATTCGGCTTTGAATGATGGGACAATTGCGTGCAAGTAAATACAAGGTTGTTTCCAATCCTTATTGTTTCGTCTTGTGTGTTCCTGAAACCTACGGCTCTTAAAATAAACATATTTTAATTTAAAGAAGTCCTCCTGCTTCAAGATAAACAGAGCTCAAGGACCAGGAATAAAGGAGAGATAGAGAAACAAAAAGTTTAAAACAACAAATATCTTTTACGCGCGGCACACGCTGACCAAAAGTTTGCAGCTGTTACTGGTATAAATAAAATTTATCTCCGGACGTTGATGTTCCAGTTTTATTGTTTCGCTGTTTACCCCTTTGTTTCACTCAGTTTTACTTAATTGCGTACTTAACGTGTCGATTATCATATTTTCCACTTTTTAGAAGCTTTTATTCAACTTGGAATTTTCGTACCTACATACAGCCGGAGCAAAAAAGGCTCGTTACCTTAAAGTTGTCATTTGCTGCAACAAGGCAATTTGTCAGTTCTGTCGACATTTTCGCGATGTCCACTAGGTTCACCTAATTGGATCTCCTAATATCCAAATAGGTCCATAGGATCCAAATAGGTGATCCTAGTGGACATCGCGAACATTTTACTTCAAAGGAAACAGAATATCGCATTGACGTTTCCCATTTTTCATAAGACTAAGGGTCTATGACTTGATAAAGGAATAACTTTAACAAAGTTGACGAAGTTTTTCGTACCCTGACTGTAAATAGTAAGGCTTGTGTTGAGGCATGGGCTTCAAACAGACCAGTAGAAAGTACTCATCATCCTAGCCCATACATATACGTCCCACTGCAAGGCACAGGCCTCCTCTCAGAATAATAGGGCATGGGCAGTATTTTCCATGTGGGCCAGTGCGGATTACTTTGCAGGTGTGTGCAGGTTCCGTCACAATGATTCCTTCACCGTAAAATTTCGAACGTGATTTAGTATGTAAATTCCGAAAAACTCAGAGGTACGAGCCTGGACTTGAACTCACGTCCCTCAGCTTGAGAGGTCTTAGGTCAAACCACTAGGCTTTTTTCAGGAAGTACTCACAGAAAACATAATATTGTTTTTATTTATTTCTGTGGTTCAAATTTAGAATGCGAATTTACTTAAGTATTTTTCATGTTTTTTTTAGATATTTTCGTGGTATTTTTGAGTTCTATTCTTTTTAAATTTGACTCCTGATTTTCTTTTCGTTACTTTACCTAATATTTAATAACTCGTACTTAGTGCCGTTCTAGTTTACGATTACGAACTTGACTAATGTTATTAAAGTTATTATTGTTAGACTTGGAAGCATCCGGCACACATTTTTCCCGATTTTTTGCTTCATAGTTTCTAATTATGAATTTTAGCTAATGTACAGTTGGGGTACAAAAACCTTCGTCAGTTATTGAATTAATTCCTTTTCCAAGTCATTGACTCAAAGTACCCACCTTTTTACCCGACTGCGAAGAAGGAAGGGTTATTAAAAATTGGAAACGTCAATGCGATATTCTGTTTGGTTTGAAATAAAATGTTGACAAGACTGACAATTGCCTTTGTACAAGTAAATGTCATCTTTAGGTGACGAACCTTTTTTTACTCTGACTGTACGTAATAACCACCCGACGCACATTCGACAGAATCAGAAAACTCTGATTATGCACATTTTTCAGCTGAAAAAGAAATAATTGACCGTTGGTTTATTAATCAAACTAATCCTAAGAAACTCCTCTACATTACGAGATTATCTATTTTTTTGCGCAAATGTAGACTGCGCCGAACACGTGTTTACAAAGTGAATGTGCATAAAAAGTGCGGTCAAGTGTGCTGCAATAAACGGATTCACACTTGTTCCAATGTTTAGACGATATGGGGGGTCCATGAGGATGTTATTTAGTTAAATACATTTCGGGTCCGCGGTTGTCAAATGATTAAACATTTTATTATTTCGTGATTCTGAAAAATCATCAATGGTGAAATAGGGTCAAATCTTGTGGCGCTGTAACAAATCAATTGGCAAATTTCAAGTGATGGCAAGTGTGGCAAAGCGAGTACAGTGTACTACGTGTCATTACATCCGAAGGCATACCAAAACTCACGTTTCTCCTACTCTCTTGGTTGTCTAACGAAAATGTATACTCCATGCTACAGAATATACTTAGGTAAGCACCTACCCTACGCTACTAAGTATTACCTACTAAAGTAAAATTATTGTTCTTACTTAGGATTTGGGTTTCCTACTTCAAAGCCTTCGGGAATGAATATAAATTCGCAAGTACTAAAACTGAATTAACATTTTTAAACCTACTACCTACCAAAAAAGTGATAGAAGTAGTATGTGTAAGATAGATGATGTCTCCTCATTTCCTGCTGCTTCGTGCTGTGGCACCGACTTCAAAGAGATCAATAAAAAGTTATTTAAAATAAAAATAAAATAAATAAATATTAGGGGACAATCTTACACAAATCGACCTAGTCCCAAACTAAGCAAAGCTTGTACTATCGGTACTAGACGACGATAAACATACTTATATAGATAAATAAATACTTAAATACATAAAAAACATCCATAACTCAGGAACAAATATTCGTGCTCATCACACAAATAAATGCCCTTACCGGGATTCGAACCCAGGACCTCTTGCTTCGTAGGCAGGGTCACTACCAACTAGCTAGGCTAAAGCGGTAGTATTTTCATGCTTTTTAGGGTTCCGTAGTCAGCTAGGAACCCTTATAGTTTCGCCATGTCTGTCCGTCTGTCTGTCTGTCCGCGGCTAAGCTCAGAGACTGTTGGTACTAGAAAGCTGTAATTTGGCAAGAATATATATATCAGTCACGCCGACAAAGTGGTTCAATAAAAAAAACTAAAAAAAATTTTTTTAGGGTACCTCCCATAGACGTAAAGTGGGGGTGATTTTTTTTTTCTCGACTAACCCTATAGTGTGGGGTATCATTGGATAGGTATTCAAAAATAAATAGGGGTTTGCTAAATCCATTTTTTGATAAAGTTCATATTTTCGGAGATATTCACTCCGAAAGTTCAAAATAATGTGTCCCCCCCCCCCTCTAACTTTTGAACCGCACGTCTAAAAAATATGAAAAAAATCACGTAAGTTAAACTTAATAAAAACTTTCTAGGAAAATTATTTTCAACTTAATCGGTTGAGCAGTTTTTAACTTTTTATAAAAAAATATTTCTAAACTAAGATTACAATTTAACCGCCATTGCAAGCATTTTTTTTCTTTAAGTACCTATAAGATCACGCTAACAGTATCTTCTTTCAAATAAAAAAAAATATTACATCTGAAAAACAATCAACATACATACTAGTTCAAGTAGACTGCATATTAGTTACCCAATTCGCCGATAGATGGCGCTGTACCGCCGACGTTGGGAGCAAAACAGCCACATTAATAAAGTATGCAAAGATTTTTTCGTACCTGCTACGGAACCCTATCTTGGGCGTGTCCGACACGCTCTTGGCCGGTTTTTTTTAGAATCGTTTCATTTTTTTGTTTTATACATATATATTTTTTGTTATAAGACACGACCTCGAGTCGAGTACCTACTTATAAGGTGTTTATAAATAATACAGTCGTTTGCGACTCTTCGTTTGCTGCAAAATATTTGACGCAGACTCTACTCCACCAACCAGTCCAGTATAGCTACTTACTTAATTAATTGTTTATTTAATATTATTTTTTATTTTATTACAGGCCTGGCCTTTCGCTTTCCAACATGGTGGATCGCTCAGTTGTTCAATCTCACAACGATGGAGCGTCACTACCCAACCTAGCGAGCCTCCAAACAGAACCCAAATCCAAAACGAAAATATACAAAACAACGTAAACTGCAACGACAACTATGGACAGGAGTACTCAGAGAACGACTACGATGATAAAATATACGAAGATATGACCACAAACGAACCTAACACTTGCACCCCCATTCAGTACAGCAATTACGGTTACAAAGGAAATTATTATGAAATGAGAAATTATTCTTCAGATAGTATAGTAAACAATTGAATAATTACATTGCTTAGACATATTTAAGAATCAGTTCGAGCTTGATTGATTCCTAGACAGACACTTTTGATAACGCATTTATTTATTTACTTACCAATATTGGCCAAATCCATTTTTCGGTGTTGTAACTTTGCTGTGGATTAGATTATTACTATGTTTGTACTTTTTAATTAAATGAATTAAATTATTTTCTATAATTGCGATCCTTTATCACACCTGCATACACGTATGAGTATATTTTAGAATACGTCAGGCAGTGGTAGGTATTAACACTAGAGATAGATTTATATAAATAGATAGAGATATAGAATTTGGTTATGTCCTTGTCCTTGTCCCACAATTACTTCTGAGCTGAGTTTATTCGGTTTTGGTCCTTGAGTTAAAACTAGAGTTAAAAAAAACCCGGCCAAGAGCGTGTCGGACACGCCCAAGATAGGGTTCCGTAGCAAGTACGAAAAAATCTTTGCATACTTTATTAATGTGGTTGTTTTGGTCCCAACGTCGGCGGTACAACGCCATCTATCGGCGAATTGGGTAACTAATCTACTGCAGTCTACTAGAACTAGTATGTATGTTGATTGTTTTTCAGATGTAATATATTTTTTTATTTCAAAGAAGATACTGTTAGCGTGATCTTATAGGTACTTAAAGAAAAAAATGCTTGCAATGAAGGTTAAATTACAATCTTAGTTTAGAAATATTTTTTTACAAAAACTTAAAAGCTGCTCAACTGATTAAGTTGAAAATAATTTTCCTAGAAAGTTTTTATTAAGTTTAACTTACGTGATTTTTTTCATATTTTTAGACGTGCGGTTTCAAATACCTATCCAATGATACCCCACACCATAGGGTTAGTCGAGAAAAAAAAATCACCCCCACTTTACGTCTATGGGAGGTACCCTAAAAAAATTTATTTTAGTGTTTTTTATTTAACCACTTTGTCGGTGTGACTGATATATATAATCATGCCAAATTATAGCCTTCTAGTACTAACAGTCTCTGAGCATAGCCGCGGACAGACAGACGGACAGACATGGCAAAACTATAAGGGTTCCTAGTTGACTACGGAACCCTAAAAACAAAGAAAAAACAAATAATAAATCAACCATAAAGTCACTATTTTACGTACTTAAAATGCGTCTTGAAAGTTCTTAATATCATCTCTAATGCCTGTCATACTTCAAAGCATATTTTAAAACGAGAGGAATGTACATTTAGTACCTACACTTACAAGCATATTAACTTACGTTCGTGGATTATTTTTACTTCATCCACATTCATTTATTGGCGTTATTTTCACACAAATTATTGTACAGTCGCGGAATGAAAAGGTTCGTCACTTTTCGACTATAGGTGAAAAACTTAATAAGTCACGTGTTGTATGTAGTAATGCACAGAATTAATATGGAACTTAAGTCATTCTTGAAATTTGTAAAGTCAATTTGTTTATTTTTATACGGACACGTACCTACACGTTACTACTAGGTAGGGTCAACAGCATTAATAAGTGGTAATTTCTGTACCTTGTCGTTTTCAATCGTTTGACAATTTTGTATGACATTTCAAACACGACGTTAAGAGGGTTTATACCTGCTGAGCTAGCAACGTTGCATTTTTGTTAGTTTTTCTCGAATATTCCATAAAAATTGAATGAAAATTAAAAATGTTTTGTATACAAATTGTTCTAATATATAAGTTAATGTGTCTACTGCAATAATAATTCGTGATAAGACTTATTTTCTTTAAAAACCGTTAGGTAATAATTTGTTTGTTTTTAAAGAAAATAAAAGTCTATCACGAATTATTATTGCAGTAGACACATTAAATTATATATTAGAACAATTTGTATACACAACATTTTTAATTTTCATTCAATTTTTATGGAATAATCGAGAAAAACTAACAAAAATGCAACGTTGCCAGCTCAGCAGGTATAAACCCTCTTAAAGTGACAAGGTACATAAATGATCACTTATTTATGCTGTTGACTGTACATACAACAGGTGACTTACTTAAGTTTTTCACCTATATAATGTCAACGAGTTAAGGTCGAAAAGTGACGAACCTTTTCATTCCGCTACTGTACAAAGTAGGTACTTAGTTACATAATTATAAAATAACTTTAATTAATTTTTGTAATCGTTTTTTCATTAAACCTTTTTCTCAAGACTGTGGGAATTGGTAAAGCTATAATTAAAATTGTAAAACGGATATATACAATACATACGCACATTTCTATCAAATCTACATATGTGGTTACGAATTACTTACAAAAACTTACTCTTTTCTAATCGACGATCGAGCGTTGTTGTCGAATACCAGCCATCTTTTAAAAGCTCTACTGACTCTACCCAAATTTTTGAATTTCTATATTAGAAAAATGGTCTTTTGACCATAAATTCGAAAGAACTCAAGTTTTAATGCAATCAAAGGGATGGATTTGTTTATTTATTATCATTGCTGGGAAAACGTTCTAATAACTCATCGTAATTCATCGTGTAAGTCAGACGGTAAAGCCGCGACGGGACTCAAGCGTGTTTTTACTAAGACAGTGGAAGGAAATACAATATTAGATAGACGAGCACGTGAGTGTGAAATGGTAACACAATACCTTCGCGCGCCGCGTCGGCGTCAAACCTGACAAAACAAACACGAATTAAGTGGTTGACATCCGCAAAAATAGGCATCCTTGGACACGAAATTGTGTTTAATTGCTCATCGTGGAGTTTTAGGCAAGGAAAATGGCATTTAGGTAATAATTTTCTCGAAGTTTTTAGTATAGTAGACCAGTACCACTACCATGAGTTTACACTAGTTCACAATGACCGTACTCGCTAGCGACGGCGTAAATGATTTGTATAGAGAATTGTACTTCCGTAAGTGACCGCTAGAGGCGCTGTACAATTCTCCATACAAATAATTTACGCCGTCGCTAGCGAGCACGGTCACGTAAACTAGTGTAAACTCATGGTAAAGGTACTGAAAAGTGTTTTACCAGTTTAGACATGCACAGTTAAATGGGCTGAATGTTTGTTGAAAGCCGACTTAATTCGTAAGACGAAGATAGTCTATAATATTTATCACGGTATTAATTAGGTACATTGAATCTTAATAGTATTTTATGCAACTGTTGTATAAGTGAGGTCTTAAAAGGCGAGTGACGTGAGTTGCGATACGAGCGAATGCGAGTATCGCAATGGAAGACGGCACGAGCCGTTAAGACCAAATTATACACCGTTGCATACAATATTTTTCCTACGACTCGACTCTACTGTACTGTACTATACCCTATGTAGGGTACAGTCGGGTACAGTAGGGTAAAATGGGATACAGTCGGGAACAGTAGGGTAAAATAGGGTACAGTCGGGTACAGTCGGGTACAGTAGGGTAAAATGGGATACAGTCGGGAACAGTAGGGTAAAATAGGGTACAGTCGGGTACAGTCGGGTACAGTAGGGTAAAATGGGATACAGTCGGGAACAGTAGGGTAAAATAAGGTACAGTAGGGTACAGTCGGGTACAGTAGGGTAAAATGGGTACAGTCGGGTACAGTAGGGTACAGTCGGGTGAAATAGGGTACAGTAGGGTACAGTCGGGTACAGTAGGGTAAAATGGGGTACAGTCGGGTACAGTAGGGTACAGTCGGGTGAAATAGGGTACAGTAGGGTACAGTCGGGTACAGTAGGGTAAAATGGGGTACAGTCGGGTACAGTAGGGTACAGTCGGGTGAAATAGGGTACAGTAGGGTACAGTCGGGTACAGTAGGGTAAAATAGGGTAAAGTAGGGTACATTTGGGTTTGGGTACTGTACCCGACTGTACCCGACTGTACCCTACTGAACCCTATTTTACCCTACTGTACCCTATTTTACCCTACTGTACCCGACTGTACCCTATTTTACCCTACTGTACCCAACTGTACCCTATTTTACCCTGCTGTACCCGACTGTGCCCTATTTTACCCTACTGTACCCGACTGTGCCCGACTGTACCCGACTGTACTCTACTGTACCCGACTGTACCATACTGTACCCTATTTTACCCTACTGTACCCGACTGTACCATACTGTACCCGACTGTACCCTACTGTACCCTATTTTACCCTACTGTACCCGACTGTACCCGACTGTACCCTACTGTATCCGACTGTGCCCTATTTTACCCTATTGTACCCGACTGTACCCTATTTTACCCTACTGTACCCGACTGTACCCTATTTTACCCTACTGTACCCGACTGTACCCGACTGTACCCTACTGTACCCTATTTTACCCTACTGTACCCGACTGTACTCTACTGTACCCTATTTTACCCTACTGTACCCGACTGTACCCTACTGTACCCTACTGTACCCGACTGTACCCGACTGTACTCTACTGTACCCTATTTTACCCTACAGTACCCGACTGTACCCTATTTTACCCTACTGTACCCGACTGTACCCTACTGTACCCTATTTTACCCTACTGTACCCGACTGTACCATACTGTACCCTATTTTACCCTACTGTACCCGACTGTACCATACTGTACCCGACTGTACCCTACTGTACCCTATTTTACCCTACTGTACCCGACTGTACCCTACTGTATCCGACTGTGCCCTATTTTACCCTATTGTACCCGACTGTACCCTATTTTACCCTACTGTACCCGACTGTACCCTATTTTACCCTACTGTACCCGACTGTACCCGACTGTACCCTACTGTACCCTATTTTACCCTACTGTACCCTATTTTACCCTACTGTACCCGACTGTACCCTACTTTACTCAACTCAGCAGGTCTAAACTGGGCTTTAGTGTTGAGTGTACCCTACATTTAATATTATGTGGCAGCTAGGTGTATCGTAATAACGACATTACGACACAAGTGCTGTTATGGCGAATAGATTAAGTATAGACTTTCTGAAGTCATATTATCTATGTTCTTATATATTTGTTCGCGACCATGTAAAAACCAGATAAAAGTACAGGAGTAGGAAATAGTATTTTATACAATCGCTGCATAATGAAGGCTCTTAAAGTCGAGTTCCGTGTTTAGGTTTAGGTCGAGTTCCGTACGAGATTTTAAGAGCTAATTATGTAACTATTGTATGCAATACTTTTTCTACGAGTCATCATCATTATCGTCTATCGAGGTACATACATAACCTTTTTCGTCCGCCATTCCATGAAGTTAGCATAACTCAACAGGAGTTAGCTTTTTAGATTTTTCTGGCAACAAGGTAAGCGTTGCTTCCTCTGCAATAGTAATTATCTCCTCTGGAGTAGCGGCGAAACTAATCTCGTCACTGTCACTCATGTTTAATTCGAGTTAGGGATTATTTATTTAACACCATCGATTTCGCGTTAAATAACAAACAAAACTTTTAAATTTTCGTAGCACAAAAAAGAACTAATAAGATGTCGTTATAAGACTGTTTCTGATTGGCCAATTACTTCAATTAGTAACCAATCACGTAACAGAAGAAAAAAGTTAGTGTGTTCAAATGGAAGCAAATTTGCCAGATATTTCCAACTTTACATTGGGTGCGTTCCAATAAGCGCTCACGACGCTCAATCGAAGTACTAAGTTCTAATTTTGAAATTATTATAGTCGTCTAGAGCGTTGTATATTAATCATTAAAATAAAGTTTATTTATAAATCAAAGCTTGACAGAATAAAACAAAATTTTACAAAACTAAAAATTACAAATAAAAAATAATATAATAATATAATCATTATAGTTGAGTCCGAAGTGCCATAGACTATCCAAGATTAAAAAGTATGTGATTGCAATTTTGTCTATAAACACATAATTGACAGATTAAAATCAACGAGTAGAAAAAATAATAGTTTAAAAAAACTAAAAAACACGCTTTAAAAAATAAAAAATAAATTTTAATAAATTTCAATTCACTATTCTTATAGTGCAGTAAAAAATCTTAATAAGCAATTATTATATTGTTATATCCAGATCAAAATTTGTAAACAATTCTAAATATTGATAAAATAAATAATAATAGTTTAAAATATTTTATTGTAAAAAAAGCGTGGGGTGCTTTTTAAGATGTTATCAAAATGATAATCCTTGACAATTGACACCATGCACCCCACGCTTTTTTTACAATAAAATATTTTAAACTATTATTATTTATTTTATCAATATTTAGAATTGTTTACAAATTTTGATCTGGATATAACAATATAATAATTGCTTATTAAGATTTTTTACTGCACTATAAGAATAGTGAATTGAAATTTATTAAAATTTATTTTTTATTTTTTAAAGCGTGTTTTTTAGTTTTTTTAAACTATTATTTATTTTCTATTTCTTAGTTGCATTTTTTTTCTTTCTAACTTTACCCCCCTCACCTACAACCCCCAAACCCCCTAAACCCAACCCCCCAACATCCCCCACCCCATTTCCCCAAACCCCACACCCTTACCCCCAATCCCCTAAACCCCCCTTACCCCCCTCCTCATTTTACAAACCCCCGAACCACCTAAACCCAACCCCCCTAAAACCGAACCCCCCCTCCCCCACCCCACCACCTGCCCCCCCCCCAACCCCTCCCCCCCACCCCGCCGCCTACCGCCCCCCCTTCCAGTTCCATCATCAAACCCTTGTTACCATCTAGGCCTCTTACCCCCTCCCCATTTCCCACAACCCCCTAAATCACTTACCCCCAAACCCCCCAACACCCCCACCCTATTCCCCGTAAACCCCCCCCATCTCCTAACCCCAACCGCCACACCCTAACCCCCAACCCTCTAAACCCCCGACCCCCTTACCCCATACCCCATTCCCCCCCCACCCCGCCACCTACCCCCCTTCAAGCTCCATCATCAGACCCTTGTTACCATCTAGGACCAAAGTACTCGTCAAAACGTATCAAACGAGCCCAAACTCGATGGGGTTGTTTAGTTTTATTGTGGAGTGCCTTTGGCCATCTTCCAGCTCCATCATCAGACCCTGGTTACCATCTAGGATCAAAGTGCTCGTCAAGACGAATCAAACGAGCCCAAACTCGACGGGGTTGTGTAGCTTTATTGTGGAGTGCCTTTGGCCATCTTCCAGCTCCATCATCAGACCCTGGTTACCATCTGAGATCAAAGTGTTCGTCAAGACGAATCAAACGAGCCCAAACTCGACGGGATTGTGTTGTTTTATTACATAGTTCCTATGGCCACCATCCAGCTCCATCATCAGATCAGCTCCATGTTACAATAATATTGCATTGTCATCCAATATACACATATGTGCAAAATTTCAGCTCAATCGGAAACCGGGAAGTGGGTCAAAATCGCGCCCTAAGGAGTCGGTTACAAACATACAAACATACAGGTGAAGCTAATAATAAAGCGTGTAAAAGCGTGTAAAAAGATTTAAAGATTTGAAGATTTTTAAGATTTTTTCTACTCGTTGATTTTAACTTTTTTCTTCTGTTACGTGATTGGTTAGTAATTGAAGTATTTGGCCAATCAGAAACAGTCTTATAACGACGTCTCATTAGTTCTTTTTTGTGCTACGAAAATTTAAAAGTTTTGTTTGTTATTTGACGCGAAATCGATGGTGTTAAATAAAAATAAATAATCCCTAATTCGAATTAAACATGAGTGACAGTGACGAGATTAGTTTCGCCGCTACTCCAGAGGAGATAACTACTATTGCAGAGGAAGCAACGCTTACCTTGTTGCCAGAAAAATCTAAAAAGCTATACAACAGGAGAGTTATGCTAACTTCATGGAATGGCGGACGAAAAAGGTTATGTATGTACCTCGATAGACGATGATGATGATGACTCGTAGAAAAAGTATTGTAAGTATACAATAGTTACATAATTAGCTCTTAAAATCTCGTACCTTACTTAGGCCACTGGGCAAGCCTCGTGGCCTAAACGCGGTACTCGACTTTAAGAGCCTTCATTATGCAACGATTGTATAAAATACTATAAGACCGCTTGCATGATCCAGGGCAAAAAAAAAATCGTTAACAGTTCCATACATTTTGATATTACTTAACTCTAAGTTAGCACTGATCTCGGAGTTGTCTAGTTAACTTTACTCTGGTCCGTGCAAGTTTACCTTATATGGTGGTAAACCACTACATTTACTATTTTATTTTTTTATTTAGATGTTTACCCATTGTAAATAAAAAAACCAGCTAAGTGCGAGACGGACTCGCGCATCGCGGGTTCATACAAATTTTTAGGTATGTCAAAAAAAAAATATACTCCGTAAACATAATAATCCAGTGTTAGCACAGCCCTGCTTCTAAGTAAAATGGCCGCAGATAGGGATCGTTTTATATTGGTTCGTTAGAACCCCCTTTAATTGTTTAGTTTATTTTATTTTCATTATTTTTTGTTATAGCGGCCACATACATAATCGGTGAAAATTTCAAGTGTTCAAAATTTCAACAGACGGACGGACAGATAGACAGACAATGCAGTTACAATTTTATGGAAATTTGGGTTCAATGGGTAAAAAATAGATTATTTAGCCAGTGAAAAGTTTATTTATAAATATTCATTACTATAGGTATGTATTATTATGCCAGAGCACAAAATCATAATTGTTTAATATTTACAACACATTGTAATGTAGGTAAAACTTAAGCGAGGCAATGTTTTGGTAAAATTTCTTTTTAAATACATAATTCTAAACTTATAACTAAAGCGATGGATCTAAGATAAGATCTTGGGGATCTTACTCTTACTATAAACTGCGGCAGTTAACTTAGGATACTCGTGGCAAATTGAATTAAGCAGACAGTAGTTCTCTCTTATTTACTCTATAAGAGTGCGAGCGAGCGAAAACGATATTGCCAACTTCTAATGTCGTATCTAAAAACAAAATTGTACATCACGTAGGAAACATTAATTTCTTTACGGTAAATTCATCTAAATGCTTTTCAACTCTTTTAATTTCACTATCAATTAAAACTAATGGCTAGTTTGATAAGAAATTGTAAAGCTACGTCTTAATTGTAGCTACATGAATATGTAGAAAATTATTGCGTTTAAATTTAATTTAATTTAATTATTAATTCTTCTACAAAATGAATGTTTTGGACATTAGCTTAAGTCTACAAACAATGGGTAGGTTAGGTATAGAACGCGGTTATATGATAGATATATTGTTTACATGGTTAATTTGTAGAAATGATATCAAAGTCTAAATATTACCGGTTGTTTAAATATGTGCCATAATTAATTTAAGTAAGTACTCTATGTCATTAACCATAAGGTCGATGTTTACATATTTTGACGCGATGACTGTATACATATTTATGCTTTCGACTGTACTACAAAAATTTAAGAAATAATGAATTCGCTATCGCACCGATACTAATACCCTATTGGCGGAGTCATCGCTCTGATCGATAGTTCTATATTATTATCCCAAAAATTTAAATTGAATTTCAATCAAAACGTTTAAAATTATAATCGAATAAGCGCAGCAATTTCGGATCTATGTCCTATCCTAAAATGTCTTAGGTATCGAACAAAACGAAGTGATTTTATTTGTTTATTTGCCTTTAGTGTTGCCTAAAAGAGATTCTGTAACCTACTGAACTAACCATGCCAACCGATTATAGTCACGACTAAATATTACGGTAATATCCAACGTAAATGCTAATCTAGACTTGCCCTAATTAAAAATGCAAACACTCAACACTCCACGATACATACCTTAGATGAATTATATTCATGCACGTTAGCGCTAACTTACCCAAGCTATACTCCTGTATTAGTATTACATAGTATACCGTTATAATAAAATATTAATCCTACCTTATTTTTGGTAGTCTCCTAGCTTCGATTTTAAATCTTTATAATGTGATGACGATCACAAAAATTAGTCAAAACACCTAGGTACCTACTACAAAACTGTGTCACCGCAAAAGACTAAGTATTGCTAATGGATAGTCATAAAAGTATATAAAATTGATTTAAGAATTCAGTTGGTTGAATGTGGTTCAGCTTTAAAAGATGACCTTTGAATTGAATTGGTAATTAACTTCACATAAAATCATTAAATGCCAATAATTTCACAAATTACATAGATATACTGCTTTAAGAGCCCTAGTATTTATCTCAGATGTCAAAATATTTTTAAGATTTAAAAATCTCCCCCTCTGCCGACTGTAAAATCGACATAAATAGAGCTACTTTTCCTACAAACTTTTTGGTCTAATGCAATCTGATTACAAAACAATTATTGATTATTTGAATTCACAAACAACTACTAATCATAAAAGCTAAATATTTTGCAAGCATTGCTTGTTAATTTATCTAAAACTTTTTATTGCTGTATTTTGTAAACCTTAAAATTTTACTTGACAAACGAAATTCCCTGCTTAGCATTCACTTATCTAAAATATTTGTTTAAAAAAGAGGCTAATTTTGAGCTAATAATAGTAAAAGTGAAAAATTAATTTGCAAAATATAAAGTGTTTTTGCGAAGTCAACACAGGAATTCCGTTTATGGTCGCCGTTTGGAATTTGTAACTTTTCGAAAAGTTTGTGATCTTTTTGTGATAGAATCGAACCACAAGTCAATCATTATTTAAAATGTAAACCTTACAGGTTTATGATTATTTTTCACAGCACATTCTGCCGTGATGATTTCAGAGTATTTTAGTTTTATAAATATTTTATACTTAATGATATTTTAGATTAAGGTGGCACATGTAATGTAATGTGATCCTCGCTGTAACACGCTATATTCTTCAAAATAAAACATGAATATTACGAAGCGATTAACACTAATACAGTAGTCATTAAACCTTGTCTTTAGACATCTTAAAAGGGTTTATTTTCAATTCGAACGTTGAAATTAACGTTTAATCCCCTTGTTCATAAACGCTAGTTAAGCTTTTGTTAATTTATAATTAATCGGACTTTACGTGTTACTTTTATACTTGTTTTTGCCAGACAAAGACGACATATTTATTCTTATAAGAGTTCTGCAACTTTTTATGAATAAAGGGGACCACCTCCTATTTTTGAAGCAATAATGAAAAATTTTTGGCTTACGGCTAAAAATTTTTACCAACCAAATTTTTAAATGAGTACGTAGTCCAAATATACTCAATGATTTTGTAAACATAGGTACCTATAAAGCCAAGTGCTTGAAATTGAACTATACGATTTTTTTAATATTTACTAAATATAGGACTGCTTACGCATAGTCTATTATTACTTTTGCATTGCTCGTTGCGTACACTGGAGCTTAGCAGTGTGTCAAAATGATTGGTTATTATTGTTAAAAAATATAAATACAGATTACTAAGTGCCAGTAGTGTCACCCATACATATCTAAATATGTATGGGTGACACTACTGGCACTTAGTAATCTGTATTTATATTTTTTTTTTCTGTTTTAGAACAGAACTTCAAATATACGTGGGAAATTAAATATTTAAAGACAAAACTAGATGTCTTTGCTGGAATTGGAGTAATATTTTAAATTAAGATTGGCATTTTCCATACGAGGCAAGTCTTTGACATGTAAAAGAAAATCGATGATGAAATCAACTGGTAGTAGAAATGACGAAGTTCTAAGAGTTAATCGAAAGAAAATACTTATACTCGCCCCTGCGGCTCAAAGTCACCCCATTTTAGAATAATGAAAACAGTAAACATATTTTGTTATTAAAAAACTTATACTTATGATCATTGCTGGAAAAAAGATATAAAATTATGATTAAAAAATTCTAGAGCGCAATAATAAACAGTAGAAATTAGACAAGGGTGCCACTATCTATCTATGTATACATTATCTGTACTTACATGCATACCTACCTAACGGTCATATTTTTGACGTAAAATACTGCAATATGGCAATTATTCTGCGTAAAAATGTTGAGCTCCTTTTTTGTCTATTCAATCTTCTACTGTTCATTATTGAATTTAAGTTTTTGCGAATTACAATAATAAAGCCAGTTTGCCACACTGCTAAAGCTATCCATCATCCTAATACTTAAATATGATGATTATATCTTAACTTAGTTATGACTGGGAATATCACAAATAAATCCCAAGCAATATCAACTTGCAATTTAACACCAACACAGAATTATTGCGTACGAATATATATTTTGTAACAAACATTGTTTTAAATTAGGCATCATCACTTACAATTGTAATTATTCCGTGCTATTCCCATTATTTATTACATAACCACACACATTTAAAGTTATTCATTATACAAAGTCCCTGTAGAATGTCTTTTAACCATGATGAAGAGAGCACAGTAAATATTACTATCATGTCCAGATGACGTTTAAATACGATAAATGTATTATTATTATTAATGTCGACTTATTCTTGAACTTTTTTATGAGTTCCTTTTAACAGCTGTCATCATTGTGTTGTGCGTTATAATATAAGCAAGTAATTCAATTCAATGTTTACAACAACGGCCAACCGATAATGTCTTTATTAACCTCGACATTGGCAGAATTATCGATAGTATCGATGGAGCTATATTTTTAAAAATTGAATGAATGTATAATCGATAGTATTATCCACGATTCCGCCATCACTGAGTTTGAAGAAGACATCAGATTTTATTTAGCCGTTGTCCGGTATGCATTAAAGGTAATAAGCGGTATTGTACTCGTATTGGCAGCAGGCAAAAAAGATACTCATATAGAAATCTTCAAGAACCTATACGGTACTCCAATGTTACAATTTAGGTACAGATAATTACAACTAAAACATATTCTGAAAGCTAGTCCCCTTAGGCAAGGTGCCGAAGATGCTGGCAGCGTTTCCTCTTTGGCAAGAGACCGGATGGTATGAGTCTGATTCCATGGAAGATGGGTCGGGTGCTGGTTTGGGATGCCACTTGTTCAGACACGCTGGCCCCTTCCCATCTCCATGGTACTTGCAACAGACCTGGTGCAGCTTCAGAAGCGGCTGAAAAGGCGAAAGGACTGAAATACAGGGGTCTAGGCAGCGAATACGATTTTGTCCCATTCGGTGTCGAGACCCTTGGTCCGTGGGGTCCTAGCGCTTTAAAGCTCTTTAAGGAAATTTCTAAGAGGTTAATCGACGTCACAGGGGACCGAAGAGCTGGCAGGTTCCTCGGACAAAGAATTAGCTTAGCTATTCAAAGAGGAAACGCTGCCAGCATCTTCGGCACCTTGCCTAAGGGGACTAGCTTTCAGAATATGATTTAGGTACATATACACATTGTAGGATGATTTAAGTATTGAAATTATTTGATGAAGATATTAAACATCTATTGTGCGTTTAGCCAGGATTTACGAAAATAATGACAAACACGCAACTATATTAATTAATAATTTAACAATCAGTCCTCCATTTGTTAAAAAGAATTTAATACCAAGAACAAAACATATTTACACTTAAAACACATAATTGTAAAAGACTCGTGTATATATATGCTATACGTAAGTGATTACAAGAGAAAAATATAAATTATTTAATCTGAAAACATTAAAATTAGATATACAAGTGAAGTCATATTTGTGGGCTTTTCAGTGTAACAGTTATAGGTACAATTTTTGTCACAGGCTCAATGTTATTAATATACAGAAAGAGTAGATATTTTTCCGAAACAATTTGACGATTTCAGATACTGTTCTGTTTTTTCTCACTGTCTACATTTAACTCGTTAATTTCGTTCTGTACTTTTTAACTCTACACTGAAAAACCACCTCAAATTAACGCAACGATCAAATAGTAACCCTACGTGGTGGAAAAATGAAGCATCGGTTCCTCTTACGGCTAAAGCATAAGAGTGGAAAATGCAACTACCTTCCGGAGAATATGCTCATTGAATTTGATGTTGTGCGTTTGCGGACGAGGGTCGCCTCAACTAGAAAAGAAGGATATAGCATTGTTAGACCTCATCATACAGTCAGTCCTATGACTTATTCTATGAACCGCCAAAAAATTACTATTTGAATAGGTACCTACTCAGTTTTTTTGCAAAAAGTTAAAATAAAGTATGATCACACCTCCCTGCTGTCCCGAGGGATCCATAATCTATTCTTATTTAACATCATTAAGGGTACTTCTATGCAAAGTTTCAACTTCTTAGGGCCAAGGCGAGTCGGTCTGGAAATAAATTTCCATCGTAAAATACCTAAAGCCGTCAAAATATTGGAACATGCAGGTATAGGTCTCGCCACGAGAGTTGAGGCGAATGATTACACACACAGCTACATAAAGTACTGATTGCAAAAAAAGTAGTGAATGAATGAAATGAGTGAGTGAATGAAAATGTGCGTTTTACGATCTTATGATAAAAAACCTATGCAATACTATGCATATTATAATTTTTATTTTTTTCATACAACCTATTTTTGAAATAAAACAATTTGAAACTGATAAGAAATATGCGCAACAAAAGAATCGGTATTTTATAAATAGCGAAAAATATGCTTATCTCATTTAAATAAAATAGATCAAAATGTTTTATTTTCTGTTTTGTTTGAACTAGATTGAAGAAATTTTTAGTCAATTTTGCAATTCACTGTTGAGTCTGTTGAACTTGCTATCGGTACGTACGAATGAATGTCAAAATCCCGCTGTCATTACATGACATATGGTTGTGTGCGTAACCTAAACTCACGTGGCGATAGTACTCCTGCTGCGTTTCGTACGGTCAGTGAGAGCGCCGAGGGCCCAATACCTCTCCCCCTCCCCTACTTCCTCTCCTTTTTTGAAGGCCGGCAACAGATCAGTGACTCTCTTTGAGGTGTTGATATTTATTGGCGGTGGTGATCATTTTCCATCAGATGACCTGCTTGCTCGTTTTCCTCCCTCTCATAATAAAACTAAAAACCACGAACCTCTGTTTGCGAGGCCATAGGTCAAACCACTAGGCCACCACGGGTTTAATCTAAACATATAATCTTCTATTATATTACTGAATCTAACACTTACTGGTAGAGTCCTGAGGCGACAGCGGCCGCTTTATCGCCTGCTGCAGCACCACGAGCCAGCCGGCGCGATCCTCGTGCGAGATTGCTGCGAGGCAGTAAGTCCGTTCTGGCGTCACCAGGTGGAAGGGGAAACGGGCCTCTTTACACCCGTTGCCAGTGTTTGAGACTTTGATGCAGTAGCCGTTTGATTCGTGGCCTGGAAATAGAAAAACAGAACGGTTGGGAAAATTACAACATTACAGGTTATTAACATAAAATCAGTTCAAGTCTGTATGTTGTTACACTTCGCGATGTTCTAGGACAACTGTCTCAACAGAAGCACACAATTACAATATACTCTTTTTACAAATGACTCACCGACAAAAATCTCTCCTTTCGGGTAAGCGTCCAACGGCTCATCGTGGTACATGAGTTTCCTATTATCCAAGGTAAACCATCGTCGGCGGTGTGCGTCAGAAGATCTGGGTCCTGTCTTCCACAGCCAACCTTCTCGAGCGAAGTCTTTGGGCAGTCTGAGTAGTAGATCTGATTGCGGTGCGGAGGGGAACGCGACTTGAAGGAGATGGAGCTTCGCACAGCGTATTGCCATGTACCTGGAAGAGATATTAGAAGGGTTAAACGGGTACATAAGATGCAAGCCACACAGAATAGACGTGGGACGGGGGCGCGTCGCAATCGCGGCGCCCCTTGAATCAGTTTTCATACTAAATTTATAGAAGCAACAAAAACAACAGCAAGGAAGCTCAAAGTCACTCAGAGGGCAATGGAGAGGGCTATGCTAGGAATTTCTCTGCGGGATCGCATTAGAAATGATGTAATCAAATCAAATCAAATCAAATCAAATCAAATCAAACATTTATTTGCTTAAACATGGTACAATAAGATGATTTACAGACAAGTTAAATAGCTTCACATGTTTTATCACAAGGACATGCAAATATTTCCTAGTTACCTATAGTTAAGTGTATCGCATGCACAAAGTTAGTTACAATCAAAAAACATCATTGAAGTATTCTTTGATTGAGTAATACGCCTTAGACACTAAGAATTTATATAACGTATTTTTAAATTCATTCATATTTTCCAATTTAACAATTTTTGTTGGTAATTTATTGTATATTCGGGGTGCCATTCCAAAAAAACTTTTTTTTTTTAAAAGCAGTTCTTGATGGTTTACAACAAATTTTTTCATGGTGACGGATGCTATTAAATTTTGAAAATTGGTGGATGTTACATTTAATATATTATATTGAAATTTCATAAATATAGAGACACGGCAAAGTAAGAATATTTAATTTGATGAAATGTGGTTTGCACGATTCAATAGATTTAATGCCACACACAGATCCCAACATTTCTTTTGGCTTCTAAAAATGATTTCCCTGTCAGTAGCATTTCCCCAGAATATTACGCCATATCTTAAAGTTGACGTAACATATGCGTGGTAAGCAGTTAAAACTGCTGATTTATTCACTATTTTCCTTAAATTATACAAAGCATAACTAAACTGATTAAGTTTCTTACATATGATGTCAATTTGTTTTTCCCATGTCAAATTACTATCTAAGCTTAATCCTAAAAATTTTGTACAGTCAGTTTCATTAATTATTTGATTTTGGAACACAATAGGTAGATTGGATATGTTATTGCCTCGTAATTTAAAATTCATTATACATGTTTTTTCGAGATTTACTTGAAGATTATTTTTGTTGAGCCATTCAATAATTAAGTGTAAGGTTCGAGTAACGTTTTGCTGATGTACGAACACGTCGCTTTCACTAAATATAATAGTACTGTCGTCGGCGAACAATACCATTGGATGATCAATGGCTTGAGGTAGGTCATTAATATAGATAAGGAAGAGTAGTGGACCCAGAACACTCCCCTGCGGCACACCGTATTTAATTTCCCTGAAATCAGATGAATATGTGACTTCTTTCTTGGTTTTTAAACATATTCGATCAATTTTTTTGCATTAAACCAATTAAAAAAGATTTTAATAGATTGCCAACGTTACTCCGTATTCCATAACGATATAATTTCGATAAAAGTATGTGGTGATCAACAAAGTCGAAGGCTTTCGACATATCCATGTACAAAGCAGAAACCGGTATTCTTCTATCGACTTGATTCATGACTTTTTCCAGTAAATCGTATATGGCCACATTTATTGTTTTACTTTTTCTAAAGCCCTTTTGTTCTGGTCTAAATATATCATTTTTTTTCAAAATATTGATAGACTATTATAAATGACTTTTTCCATGATTTTTGAAAAGATTGATAGTAAGGCTACCGGTCTGTGATTAGACATATTGTCCTTCGCGCCTTTTTTGAATAGTGGTCGAACTACTGCCAACTTTAACTTTTCCGGGAAAGTACCCTGTTCGATACACATATTCATTATGTAGCTTAGAGGTTCAGCAATCACAAGTGCAGCCTCCTTAACAACCTTTGTGGCTATCCCGTCGTAACCTGTACTTTTTGTGTTTTTAAGCGATTTAATAATCATGTGGATGTCGTGAGGAGTCGTTGGTCTCATAAACAAAGAACTAATTGAATTATATGTCATAGTTGAGTTATTATTCGTATAACTATTATTATTATTTAAATTAGATGACTTGCTATCGCAGTCACTCACTATTTCTATCTGTCAAACGGTATGAGATGATGACAGAAAGAGATGGCAAGCGTCCGCGCGTTAGAAAATACGGCTTCTGGTCTGCGCCGGCCTTAAAAGTTGTTAACCTTACTATATCTTCCTGAATCCCGACTTTTTCTAACTGAAAAAGTGATGTAATGCAAGACGTAGATGAGAGTCTTGTAATTTTAGATATTATTCAAGCATATTTAAGTTCTTTATTCATTGAATAGGTAATTTGTACTTTAAGTATATAGAACATTCGGCAGTTACTCTTAAAATTGATTTATTTTTTATAAAGTACGCTAGGACTTATGATTATTTATTATTTTTTACATGCTATAACAAGAAATTAGCATATTGGTTCTATTAAATAGTAAGTATAGATTACTATAATCATGTGGCATGCCCATGGCCTACATCGTGCTGTTGTAAATGTACTAAACCATGAAAATGTAATGAGTAAAACTAGATTTTTATCTACTCATAAAAAAATAACACTGCAAGTGGTTTTCCCTCTAACTGCTCGTGAACTTAGCAGTGATGCGATGAGCCAGTTCTTTTGGTATTATACATAATAACACAATTTACGTAGTTACTGGCATTTACTGAGTCAGCATGACGTATTACGTAAATACCTACATTTAATGAACTAAAACAATTACTTTGCTCACCCGCGACCTTTAATTAAGTAAAGCGCGCAAAGTAATTGTTTTAGTTCATTAATATGGACCTCCGCAAAGTAACGCCTGATTCAATAAATTACCTACATTTAATTATGTTTATTACCTTATCGTTTAGTACTATTTTTTCATGATTTCATGAGTAAAACACGAAGCGTAGAAAGTTTGTTACCTCCAGCTGGAAAAATCCAGGGAGCACGGAAATCCCGCAATCAGAATTTTATGAATATTTTTTCCCTAAATGGGGGTTTATTTTTTATTTTACTGTATCACGGATATATTTAAGTAGTTCTTAGTACGTAATCTTCTTCCACGAAGCCATTAATATAGGCAGGTCGACAACCCATTTGCAAATATAAATATACGGAACATAAATATAATATAGGTACTTATTATAAGCTTTGTTGTCATCAAATAACTAAGATGAAAGTTGAAGGAATTATGATTAGATTATTGAATAAGAATTCTCCGAATGACGACGTAAGAGTAGACTAGCAGTTTCAATATAGAAGGTAAAAGTTGTAAAGTTTACGTCGTATATCAGGCCTAAACATAGGTATAGGTTATAACTTATAACATCTGTTCTTGAGGTTTAGACAGTCAGTTCAGTGAGACGCATCTCATGTTACACAATACGACAAAAGGAACATCTGTTTCCTGGCCTTTAGGATTATTAGTTGAAAATAAGAAATATGATTTGATTTTACGTTGATTTGATTGCCTACGAGATGTACCTATTAAATTTTGAGTTGTGATTTTTTTTTAAGCATTAAGCTACATTATATCCATCATCAAACAATTTCGGAACCAGGAAACTCCGCTGCACGGGATTGTTAGCCGTTTTCCTTACTAAAAACAACAGTTCTAGAGGCAAGGTCTTGTTTTTTTATTAATTAACACTGACCTAACGCTTAGTTTAAACCTATTCTTGAATTTGAACTTTAATCTTATCTAAAAATAAAAAATATATATATTGAAGGCCTGTGCCCTGCAGTGGGGGACGTAATAGGCTGGGATGACGATGATGATTATTATTATTGAAGATCAAGCATACGCCTTTAAAGAGGAGGAAACCTACGTCTACGCATAAAAGTAATAAAGCTATGAAATATTGAAAGCCTCAAGTCATCTCTACCCTCGTCATATTAATGGACATAAATATCAATTTATGTAATATTGGACCTGAAAAAACTAGCTAAAGCAGGGTTTGGTAGTTTACCTTCTTAATTTCCTAATTTAGATAGTAAAAACTTATGAACTATTTTCATATGATAAGGATAAGGATGCAAACGTGTCATAGCAACGTTACGAAAGTTTATGATTATGACTAAGTTGTTCCAACTTAGTCCCTGTAGTCCCATTTCGTAGCCAGATTTGGTAGTCAGCTTTGAAGTGGGAAGATAATTTAAATTCAAAGCTGGTTACGAAACGGGAATTCTTAAATCCTATCTCGTTAGCCAGCTAGCTACCAAAACTGGTTACGACACAGGAAAATTATTCCCTTTTCATAACAGCTACGAACGGGAAGCCACATTTCCCATTTCGAAGCTAGCTACCAAATCGGGCTACAAGATGGGATAAAAGGAATAAGTCAATGATTTTTTTATTTAATAAAATTTGTAATTGCTTAAAAAACTAAATGTATATTTAAACCACTTACTTAATCATTTAACTCATATATTATAACAAACGGCTTTATTTATTGCAAAAATAAAGAAATCAATAAACTCACCAAGTGTTGATGATCTCTGCATCCTCGTGGTAGACGTAAATATGACGCGTGGACCCATCTTTAATGAAGGTGAGTTGCATGGAATTCATTTTACCCATCTTTGAAGGGGCGAATGCGACGTTCAACTCGGATAGTTTGAGTATACCCTTTGGCTCTTTGTTTTCTTTTACATGATACCTGGAAAATATGTAGAGTTTATGGTTTCTGGGTCATATTTATACCTACATTAGTCAACCAATTGAGACTAAAAATTCTTTGTTACATTGTTTTTAAGAATTCACTTCATGGTAAAACAAGGTGAAGCCGCAGTAAAGAGATTTGCACAAAGCAGGAATGAAGACGCATTACGTAAATTGTCTCTTTGATAATGATGAACCTATTGAAAAGCAAATAATGATGACAAGTTGCAAATTGGAATGAATGGTGCTTTAGATAATTTGTAACAGTGGTTATGTGAATTGGAATAATAATTTACCTCGAACCGCATATAGATTATGTACAGAAACCCCGTTGTTTTTAGTTTTAATTGAGAATCCGTCCTTACCTCGAGCGACCAAAGCTTTTGATATGATCGCGAATCCAAGCGAAAAACCGATCAAGACAACTCGCGGCAGTGCTACAGCCGTCTGAAGGATGATGATACCTAAACAACCAGTGGGTATAAGTAGCGAAACCTATGTAATATACTATCAGGCATCTAGATACAATTCAAGTAAGTACATTTTGTCCATGCTCACAATCTTGTAACGTTTAGGTACGACGAAGTACGAGCAAATATTAGTTTTTAACATGATAAAATGTATGTTGTAAACAACAAGGTACATTGAAGTGCTTATTGACATAGTTTTAACCGCAAGGATTGATCGACGGAAACAACTGTTTTCCCTTTATAGCAGCGTTATCAAATGTGTGTAAGTATTGTTACCTTTCAGTGCACCCAAGTTTGACCAGAATCTAACTAAACAGGTAAAGATAGCATAGAGATAACTTCAGTGGGATCCGACACCTAAGGGAAATTCACACGAAACCGGCTCCCACGCCAACACTAACAATAACAGTTACAACGACTTTAGTAAATTTTTAACTGTTATTACTACCTGACGAAATACAATTCTAACCATCTATGACTTCACGAGAATTGTGTCAAAAGTATACTTAACTCAATTATCTACGTCAGAATTTCACAACATTCGCTAATGCCCTATAACATGCTATGTTTGCTATAAAATTAAGATGGGCGTGCCAAAATATGACGTCGCCGTCAACTCGGCATAGGTACATTATCGTTAATGAGTGCAAAGTTACGTATTCGGTCAATATTTGAACAGTTTTCGACGTAACATTGTAGCAGAGGTGTGGAAGTTTTTCCGATGGATTTCGTGAGGACTACGTCACGAACTTACCCGTAGCTGTTAGGACACGTATGGTTTAATCTTTCCCATGTTAATCTCTGTTATCAACTACCTGAGACTCCAGTAAACCGCTTGATATTGCCACTGCGGTCTAACTGGATACAACTTCAATTGTTATTTCATCAGCTTGTTACGTTTTACATCATCATTCTGATTTATTTAGACTTGTACGTTTTTATTGCATTACAATTATTTTATTATTTGTTTTTCCGCAAGCCTTTGGACCTACGACTTGATTTTATTCTGTAAGACAGAGTTGGAATCCTTGTTAATATGAAATATATTTTGTAGTTAACTATCAATTTAAAAAGGTTATTTTTCATTTTTATAATATTGGTGGGACGTAGTTAAACTATAACTCAAAATTAAGTGATATGTTTAGAAAGCAAACTTCCCGTTGGTACATTTGGTTAAGACTAAAATAGACTGTGAAAAATAAATGAATCATGATGGATGACATGGAAATGGGTAGCGCCAATTAAAAAATAAAACAATGATTGTGATGACGTAAGATTTGAATAATGACAAATTAAAGGCATCCATCGCTATCCACTAAAAATTTCAAGAGCACTACCCTGTCTCAAACTAATGAGACAAAATAACAATGCAGGGCCGGGTGATCTTTAGTGAATAACTAAGTACTTAAGCGATAGATTAGTAAGCAAGACAAGCACACAAACAAGAAAGTTTTGCGTTAAAGCTGGCATAAATTAACTGGGCGATTATCAATCGAACCGTTCAAATTATAAAATTAACTCTTTACACCAGCTTTAGCGAAGTTTATAATAGTTTCGGCTCACTTAAGTGTGTCTTCGCTTTCATTGAGTACGAATTTTCTGAGCTGATATCGGTCATCTTCCTTCCCTCGTTTCATCAAGAATCCTTCCAAAGACCCAGAAAGATAGTTCTGGCGGTCACTGTGTGTGAATTCTTCGCGTTGGTACTTAGCACGGATCCATTGCTCGATTAACACTCTGAAAATGAAGCAGACACATAAACAAAATTAATTAACTTACCCAGGACATCGGCCCCATACCTTTATTGCGCATGGGCACGATACCTTAACTTAAAAGGTACGAATAACGTCTAGACTACCTAGTCTAGTCGACGTTAAAAATATTACACTTTGATGAGTTTAGCAATTAGCCGTGAGTCACACTGCACTTAATGTCGGGTTCTTTTAGGTTCCACGATATGAATACAGTGTAAACTCTTTATAAAATCATTCTTTATAACAATAAACTGCTACAACTGCTACAACGTAGAAGTGAGCACAATTTGGTTGGTTTACCTTAAAATCCACACATTGATAAACTCTTTATAGCGCAAGACCCATTCTCTATTGCAAAGAAAGGTGTTCATATTAAGACACAGTAAATATTTATTACCCGTAGGTACTATTGTTTTTTTTATCTTATCAGGCTACAAAAGATGCCAACTATACTTTTGAGGCCCCAAAGCTTCCGAGGTCGTAAACAAGCATCTTGCTTTTGTTATTATTCATTGCCTTGAACACGTGCATAACTGTGCTGGATTTGCTTAGAAATTATCTTGAACAACACTAGGGACCTATCCTATTATCCGTCGTAAACCAAGTTATATGTGTTGACGAAAAAGTTTTTGTAATTATGTGCGATTGAAAAGGGAGAAAACTGACGTCAAGGACTAAATTACTAACTGTATCAAATACATTTAAAAATTATTACGAATTCGGTTACTTTTCTTTGTTCATTCCTTAAAACGATAACTCTTTATAACAATAAAAAATAGTCGGTCCCTTGTGTTTCTTTGTAAAGAGTTTACACTGTAATTAAAACTGAAATATTATAATAACAGTCAGGTACCTAAACTAGTTGCCATATTCAACCTCATACCAGCTTGATTCCAAAATTATTAGATTTTTGTCGCTTTAAAACGGGACACCGACTTTTTAAGGAGATTATGCCTGACATTGCGCCGGACCGGGAGTTGTGGAGGTCAAGAGGGGAGGCCTTTGCCCAGCAGTGGGACACTATAACAGGCTAATAAAAAAAATAAAAATAAAAATGGATAGAAAAAACTTTTTTACAATAACAAAAGTCTTACCACCCAATTTCGTATTTAGTTTTTTCCCAGGCGCAAAACACTAGGCACTGGGTGACAACTTTCAAAATGTGTACAACCCTTGGCATGATTTTTGAAATATTGTCTATAACAATTACTATCTATTAATATAGTTCAAACTAAGTACACATCTATATAATCGATTTTTCTTTTCTGACCGCAACTTGTTTATCAAAGAAAATACCTGTTCGACTACCGCTTACGAGGGTTGCTACGAAAGTTTTTAGCTGTATCGAAACCATTCTTTTTATTTTGTAAATTACTTTAATATTTTTCAAAATATACCCCTCCAAGGTCTACACATCGCCTCATTCTAAAAAACCAATCCTCAAAACACTTAAAAAACGCGTTCTGCGGTAGGTCGAAGAAAAGCCGCTCAAATTCTTGTACTGCCTCGTCCGAATTCATGAAAGTCCGGCCACGCATCATTTTCTTTACAGTGGGGAATAAGAAAAAGTCACACGGGGCCAGGTCAGGGCTGTAGGGTGGATGCGACACCATCTGAACGCCTGTGCTGTTCAAAAAGTCCATTGCTTTTGCTGCAGTGTGTGGTGGTGCATTATCTTGGTGGAAAAAAAATCCCCGAATGCCACTCTTTGGGCGTTCCTCACCCAGTTTTTCGAACGCTTGGGGTAGACAAACTTCGGTGTACCACTGGCTAGTAACTGTTCTTTGATCTTCAAGTGGAATTACAGCCACTGATCCACTGCGACGAAAGAAAACGGCGATCATTTTTTTGTTGACACTTCGGCCTCGAGCAATTTTTAAAGGCGGTCCGTCTTCTTCAAACACCCACTGCATAGATTGCTGCTTTGTCAGGGGGTCATAGCAGTATATCCAAGACTCATCAGTAGTAAGGATGTTAGAAACCTGCTGGGAATGGCCTCCGTCAAATTTGCTGAGCATAAACTGACACCAATCTACACGCTGGGTTTTTTGCTCTGCGGTCAGCAAATGTGGTATCCAACGCAACGCGACCTTCCTGACGCGAAGATGATCATGTAAAATGCTTAAAACTGCGGGTGATCCAATGCCTAGTTCATGTTCGATTTCCCGAAGCGTAATATTCCTTCGTTCCTTAATCAACCACTCGGCTCTGATCACGTTTTCTGGCGTTACTGCACTTGACGGCCGTCCTGGTCTCGGCTCATCTTTGATGCACTCTCGTCCTCGTTTAAACCCGCGGTACCAATACGAAACTGTGGCTAACGATGGAGCGGACGTCACAAATGCAACGTTTAAATTTTTGTGAGATTCCTTGAATGTTAAAGTTTCTTTTATAGTCATAGAATATCATAGCACGAAATGCTTCTCGCGAGAGCTCCATTGCAAAAACAAAACTGGACTGACATTGTCAACAAAAAAATTAAAAAAAGATAATGTTACTGGTCAGTTTGCAATGTCACTATACAAAGAGGTTAATAGATAAATTATCTTTAATTTATCATGCAATTTAGGAATAAAATATTTATAGTTTTCATACAGCTAAAAACTTTCGTGGCAGCCTAGGTACGTGTCATTATTCTAAATGTTATGAAAACGGGACATTTTCGCGTCCCCGACTGGTTTTTCGGGATACCGAGACAGAGTACTTGAGAGCGGGTCAGTCCCGTTCAAAACGGGACGTACCTATGGTCCCATACCCAAACTCATTAATTGGTGAAGTCAGGAAAATTAACCACCCAAGCAGAATATGATGTCCTTGGGTTTGTAATAAAATAATGTACGCAAACCGACCGAATTGAACGTGTCTAGATGAAATATATTAAATATCTATGTTTCAAACTTAAATGTCCCTATAAATCGTCCAATTATATTGAAATATGTAAAAAACACCATCTTATTCCTTTGCACCGCCGCCGTGGCATAGCCGATATTACTTATATTCTTGGTATCATCAGTGGCAGTACAGACTGTCCTGATTTGCTTCATAAATTGTCCTTTAACACGCCAATTAAACTTAGAAGATTCAATCCCCCTATACACAAAAAAACCACTAAGTCACAGAAACAACACAAACAACTACTAACACACAAAAAAAAACTACGTCTAACATAACACGTCACAAGACACACATACACAAATGTTTGCCTATTCTTCTTTTCTTTTTTTTTTATTTAATTTTTTGTTTTTTTGTTTTGTTTTATTTTTCTTAGCTATAGTTCGGCCACCCTTGCCAGAAGGACCGGGCTGAAAACCAGCGCTGGAAATTGTCATTATCTCCAGCAAATGCTGAGTCCGGTACCTATTGCCAAGCGTAGCTATTAGTTTCTAAGTTGTTTTTCTTATTATTATTATTTTTTGTAAATGTACGATGGCAATAAAGTTTTTATTATTATTATTATTTATATAATTCCATTTGAGATTTTGTGGTGTTTTGTTTTGCATGATGTGTCGTTTGTTATAGTGCGCGTCATCTCGTTTAGGTTTAAGCTGAAACATAACTATCGGGTCAGCTAGTAAATAAATAAACCTCTGTCGACTTTAAGTAATCTAAACCAAGGGGCCGATTTTTGTAATAAGATTAATGAAAAATAAGTATCATTTGAAAATATTAAAAATTAATACTGTCCTGGATTGAAAAATGAGGAGGTACATAGAAAAATACATCTTAGTTTATTTTCTGATTTAGTCAAAATTTAGCTCAAGTGATTATTATTGTTTATTGAAATTACTATATCAAGTGCAAAACTACTTCAAATTATGTACCATGACGCGAGACCTACATAGTACGTTGACGTTAGAATAACACCGTGTTATAAATATATTTTTATATTTAATTCTACATAGTAAATAGTTCAATATTAACAATGGTATTACAGGAACGATTTAAAAAAACAGCCTGAGGGCTGCAATCTATTACATGGCACCTAGGAATCTATTACAAGGGGGATAATAAGTTAAAATTGCAAAGAGCATTGTATGAGTCAGGGTTTTACCACCCCACCTTTAAAAATGCCCACGCTTTCTCTTGGAACTATATTAGCTTGAGTCATGTGGTGAATCACACCTGTTTAACAACAAGCACCCTTTCTGGGTGTGATTGTGCACGCATTGGGGACTTTCAACTTATACTGTTTACGAAGTCTTTAAGTGTTTATGTCAGTTACTTCGATATATTTATTTTTATAGATAACATGAGCATGGCTATGTTAAGCACTTGTGGAGTACCTATTGGTAGGACGTTTTAAGACATTATTAAAGGTCTTCCTATAGTTGCCGTACTATAATATAGTGAAGAGTTAAATTGGTTCATTTGTTTTTATGTACAGGGCGTATTATCTCAACAAATAAACGGTTTAAAGAGTCTTAAATAATAAATAGATAAAAACCAACGATGTAATGTTTTAAACTTTCATGATTTTCACTCATAACTATTACCTCACACACACGGGACTTATCATGCAAATAATACTTACTTCGACGTTTCAGCAACATTGCAATTAAGTAAGTAAAAGTAAGTTTGATAAAGTTATAAGCTAAGTACAATGTTCTTCTTAAATGTAGTTTAATTTGATCTCGCGAAAATGCAAAATTCCCACAGGACGTAGACGTTGTAAGTCCAGAGACATGATATTTTGCACGGATTGTCTTCATACAACGTAAATGGAGGTCATGATGTAATTGCGGAAAATTTTAATCCAATCCAATCTCCTGACCTAATAATTCTAGTGAACGAAGCTGTTTCTCAAGCATTTGTCTATAATAATTACCTTGAATGAAACTACACAGGTACGTTTTTACGGAATTACTCTTAATTAATAATATCGTTGAGGTTCATCTTGACCGGTTAGGTTAGGTTATTGTGCACACACCAGCTATACATAGCAAGACACGTAAGTCAGATGGATGTTTGCAGGAAATGGCAGTTGTACAAAGCCAACAGGAAATGCCAAAGGTTCTTAGACTGCGGTTAGAATAACAACGCTAGTAAAACATATTTTTAAACCGCATTAAGTATTACAATACAATACAATACAATGACTCTTTATTGTACACCAGTATTCATAGTTTTGTAGGGCTACAAATGTCTACGTCTTATTATTTATGGATGTATGTATATGTGTATGTAACTAGCAATATACATATGCATCCGGTGTAGGTAGTTAATAGTGTCCGACCGAAGTTTCGGTTTCGGTTTCGGTTTCGGCCAATTTCGGCCAAAAAAGTGATTTCGGCCGAGGTTTCGGTTTCGGCCAGAATCCGGCCGAAACCTTCGGCCGGGCCGAAATTACTTCGCGGCCTCTAGCGGCTCTCGCATCGGGAGCGCTCGGCTTAATTCGGACACGCTCGGCCGGGTAGGTATAGGTAATGCATCGGCGGCCGGCCCAGCTGGGACCAGCAACAGTAGTATATATATGAGTGTTGTTTATTTATTAAATTATTATTTACTTTTTAGAATCTGTTTGGCGACCGCTTTAGCCTAGTTGGTAGTGACCCTGCCTACGAAGCAAGATGTCCAGGGTTCGAATCCCGGTAAGGGCATTTATTTGTGTGATGAGCACGAATATTTGTTCCTGAGTTATGGATGTTTTCTATGTATTTAAGTATTTATTTATCTATATAAGTATGTTTATCGTCGTCTAGTACCCATAGTACTTGTATATGTTGCTTAGTTTGGGACTAGGTCAATTTGTGTAAGATTGTCCCCTAATATTTATTTATTTTATTTATTTTATTTGTTACTGCATTTTATGCTGTGATTAATGAACAATACGTTTGATATTAGGATTGTGAATTTAGTTTAGACGTGATAAGAATAGGTTGTTTGTTTTGAATAATATAATACCTATGCCAAGACATTTTTCATTAAAACTAAACGTTTTTTTATTTTGTTTAACAAAAAAAGTAACTGTTCTCATATAAGAAATCCTTGCAATAACCTTTTCCTTACGATCTGTACAGTAATTTTGAATATTTTGTTTGATATGATACGTCTTCAAAAATTTCGGTTTCGGTTTCGGTTTCGGCCGAAATCAGAAAAAAACCGAATATTCGGTTTCGGTTTCGGCTAAAAATCGTGTTTCGGTCGGACACTAGTAGTTAATGTTAAAGGACAGTAAAAGACCCGTGAAAATGTATAAGTCTTATATATTCTTATATATTGATCCATCTCTATCGGAGAACTCTATTATTGACATGCTCTTGCACCAATAATTCCAAAAAACAAATCTTAACCCCTAACCAGGTCACATTTTTAACTCTGTTATTAACAAATTTGCAAATAAAGTGTTCTTGTGCCCTACGAGTACGTACATTCAAGTGGTAAAAGTTTTTGCAAAAAACCTTTTTTTTACACACCATAAAGTCATACTACGGTTTACATTTGTCTATGGATTATTTACAAAGGATCATATATAACCCCCTTTCCGCTATAGTGGTATTTTTGTAACGCTCTGTGTAACTAACCTAACCCAACATTTTTTGGAGAGAAATATTTGAAACTCTGTAATCTTATCGGTCTCATGAATGACGCGCTTCTAATTAGGACTCGAAAGTTTAATCTGCGGATAACAACAATTAACCCGGGTCTATAAAGTTGTTAAATTCCATTTGAAAATGTCCAAAGTTCATGTATATCTAACTTAATTTTAGTCTAAGGACTCTAAGGAACCTATTTGCGCCGTTTGGGGTAGTAACTAGTAGGGGCTAAGAAACGCGCGAAACAGATTACTTCACTCCTGTAAACGACTAAGTTAGCGTGGCGACTAGAAGGCAGGCGGCTATTTCTGCCAACGATTGAGCCTAGCCATCCAACTTGAAAACACGGCCTGCCTGTTTCCTGGGAAGTATGCCGTACGGTGGTAATGAAGGATATTTTTTAGTTGCAAATTATGTTTTTATTTTTTCAACTTTTGTTAAATGTTTTTAAATCTAGTTAATTCACGGTTAATTAATGTTGTAATTATATGCAATAATTGAGCACATTATGAAGCAGTTATTTCATAGAACCATTGTATAATTTAAACGCATGAACGTATTACAATTACATTATTCCATTACAAACGTCATGCATATGAGAACAAAATAAAATTGCGGCAAAATGTTGCGGTCTGATAACAATGATGGCATTAGGGAAAATACATATATAATTTGTTAAAAATGACAAAGTTCTTTGTTAAAATTAAATGGTTACGATGTCTATAGGTAAAGTTAAATATAAAATTAGTATCAAAATGATAAAAAAATGTGTTGCCACTGCAATTAAGTCCAACACGCGCAGTGGAAACTTAAAACTCAATGATTACGCTTAATAAAAATTAATACATCTAATTTATAAGTAAAACAAAACCGTGCAAACATTCGTAAACATTTAAATTAATAAAATAAAAAGCACATCTTTTTTAATTACAAAAATTTGTAGGTTATAATTATTCCACTGGTAATTTTCAGAAATTCTAAACATAATTGTTCGTAATTTAATCTGTTATAGTTAATATTATTTTTAATTTTATTATGAATTGTTGAATAAACCTGATAAATCGACGAAATATGAATACCTAACAGTAAGAGCTTACTAATAAATATAAATAAATTAAAACAAAACAAAAGTTGATTACCCCTATGACGTCACTTTGACATTGACAGTTGTTTGTTTACATTTTTGATCTCTAATATCATTTGACAGTTTAGTGTGATTTGATTGAACACATCAATGACCATTACGCTCTCTTTTACATATCATATTTTTGAATACGCACTCTAGCAATTGACGTAATCTAATGTAAGTAGTTATTCCAACAATGGGTCCATTTTGTAAGTGCAATTGCCTACTTAGCAGACTTAGCTGTAGCACGATCTTATTATAAAATAAAACTAATATTATAACTTACTGCGGATCATTCTTCGTAGGTCTTCTATAGCAAGGGGGCACCCGTTCTTCGTACTTATTCTTGGCCACAATGTTGCCTATATCTCTCATCCTCTGAACTTGCGAGTCCTCCCAGCGGTCGAGCTTAAGATGTTTCACTTTGCTGATATGCGCGCCCATGCCACGGTGTATGCTGGCACACCGCATACATATGAATATACCCAGGTTGTACGATGCCCAATCTGGATCTAAGAAAAAAAAAAATTTAGCTAGCAGTACTTTGTTTCTTCCAGACAACTTAGAATAGAAATAGGGTGAACAACCAATGCAACGACATCAATATTACCAGGGCTAGGCCCAATTCCATAACAAAGTAAGTACTTACAACTAATATTATAAGCGGAACTCTCGCTTCAGTTACATTAACTAGAAAGGGAGTTCCGCTCGTAATATACAAATTGTACTTTGTTATGCAATTGGGCCCAGGTGGTATTTTTGTGAAATCGTGTACAAATATCCTATAAATCTTATGAGTATTTTTTAGTTAAATTACCGTTACAAGTGTAAGTTAAGGCTTGGTTATTCCCCTGTAACTTTTTTGTAACTTTATTATTTCTGAGTTATTTACCTTCTTGCGAACATAACGTAATAAATGACACCTATTCTTCCGTAGGCATAATCCATGACTGAGTATAAAGTAATATATATATAAGAAATAACTCCTTTGTGAACAATACATGCATCGATATTAGAATTAATTATTCGCATGATTTCATTGAACTACCTATGGTGCTATTTAAAAACCTTTTCATAGTGATTGTAAATTAATGTACAGCCAAAGGCTTATATAAATATAATATTATGTACAATACAATACAATACAAATATTCTTTATTGATCACCAAAAACAGTACAGTGACATTACAAAAATAAAAATTCAGGTAGACAATAGGTACGTTACCAAGACATCAAAAATATCTATAGACCTATATGTCACTAATAATAAGGTTGGTGTTTACATGTATTTGACGCGATGGCTATATTATTTATGCCCTTAAGTGTACCTAATAAAAGCTACTGTATTTGACATTACCCGTAACTTTTATAATAAATCGTATCAATATTGTATTATTACATTTAATCACATTTAGAGCTTTTGTATTAATTAGTGTTATGTTTTATGTTGAACGATTAAACTCGTACAAGAAATTACTTTCTTTACTGGCAACAATTCCCACTCAACGAAGAATAAGTAGGTACCTACCTACCTATGTGATGACCAAATTTATCAAAGATTTCTAAGTCTTTAAAGAAAAAAAAAACTGTTCATGAAGATGAAACGACATTGAAATTCAAGGTGGTATAGCCAATTCTTGGTCATACCTACACATAATGCCTTTTCGTTGTAGACCTTTTCTTGACGGTAGAGTCGGTGGATCTATGTATAGTATATGTTTTCTACGGGATTATGACGTGATTATCTTTAATGAGCTACTGATATTTACTGCTATAATTATTATGTACACACGTCAAGTCATTTACATATTTTTTTCAATTACCACGTAACAGATTCTTATCTAACGCGATAGATAGTGAGTTTTGACGAGTTCGATTTGGATTAGGTACCTACCTACTTATAGTTTTATAATAAAATGACATCAATATTATTTTTACACCACGGTATACATATACATCATCATCTCGGCCTATATACGTCCCACTGCAGGGCACAGGCTTCTTCTCAGAATGAGAGGGCTTGGGACGTAGTTCCCACGCGGGCCCAGTGCGGATTGGGAACTTCACACTCACCATTGAATTTCTTCTCAGGTATATACAGGTTTCCTCACGATGTTTTCCTTCACCGTAAAGCTCATGGTAAATTACAAATGTAATTTCGCACATAAATTCCTAAAAACTCAGAGGTGCGAGCCCGGACTCAAACCCAAGACCCTCTGCTTGAGAGATCATAGGTCAAACCACTAGGCCACCACGGCTTTTTATTTATACATATACATATATTTTGAAAATAATATTAAAATAAACTAGACTTGAAGATTGCACTATTAGCCCTTTGCCCTAATTTTTGTTTTTAGAATCATCATTGAGTTTGTTTAGAATCATAATAAAATAATATATTGGTTGTTTGCAACTCGCACAAAGATTTTGCAGAAATATTTAGTAGGCCAGCGTACACGACCATGTACCTTGTCGAGTTTTTTGCCAGATTCTTCTCAACTGGGTTTTTCCGAACCGGTGGTGGATTATTTGACATTCATTAGTGCTTGAATTGAAGAATAAATTGAATAATGGAAATAGCAAAAAGGTTAGTCGACGTCACAGGAGACCGAAGAGCTGGCAGCTACCTCGGACAATAGTTATTTGTTATACAAGGGGGGAAAGTTGTATTTTAACTGCGAGTGTTCATTTTGAAACACGAGCTATCGAAAGGATTCTATGATTGACCACGAGCGAAGCGAGTGGTTCAAAAATAGAATTCTTTCGATAGCGAGTGCTTCAACACACGAGACGTAAAATAACTTTTCACCCGTGTATAACACAAAACTTTTCACCTCACTACAGCGAGGAAAATAAGAAAAAGGGTTTGTACTATCAATTATTATTTATTTACCTCTTTGTCAATACAATAATTTTGAAGTACTTATAGAAATATTGGTAAAATCAAAAATAATGCAAAATAGCCTAAGCAAATCTAGTCTTTATGGAACTATTCCAATACCGATATATCGTCACTACTTTGAAAAAACTCGTATCTCCAATCAATGAATAAACCAAACTGAACTTTATTGCACATCGAGTAAAGTTCAATTAGCCAGATTATCGATTTTGAGATACGAGCAAACTGTATTACTGTTAAATTGTATACCGTTTTGACTTAAGTTTTTTTTTATTATTTCGGATGCGTTTTGTTCGCACATCGACTTACTTGGACTGTCAGAACATTTTATCCGTTTTTACAACAAGAATGAAGGTTAATGTTGAATGCTGATATTGATGAATTAAAATAAAGTTGTAAGACTGTATTTAGTGTTTTTACTCGATGCAATTCATTAATTGTGATGTTAAAAATTCAGCACTTTTAACGTTTTACGTTTTGTTAGCTGTCAAATATCACTTAAGCTGCCTTCAAATGTCAAAACTCTTTCTTCACTTGTGGATAAAAAGCGATTTTCTCAATAGATGTCAAACAAACAAAAAGGGCTTTCCGAGCTAGTGAGGTGAAAAGAATTAGTTTAGCTATTCAAAGAAGGAACGCTGCCAGTATCTTCGGAACCTAAAGGGTCTCCTTTTCATAATATACTATTTTAGTTATTATTGTTTCTCAAGGTTTTTAGTTTTAGGTTAATTGTTCTTGTAAATAAAATGTTAAAACATGTCAATAATAAAATGGAATAAAAATATTTACACTTTGTTACGGGTTTTACTTAAAAGAACGTCTTACGACACCCCATGACGTGAAAGTTTGTATGGATGGATTGCATGAATGGATGGATGTGAGAATGTTTGTTACTCTTTCACGCAAAAACGGTTCGACGGATCCTGATGCCATTTGGCACACAGATAGTTTACAACCTGGATTAATATTCAGAATACTTTTTATCCCGGAAAATTGCATAGTTCCCGCGGGATAGCGGTAAACGAATACTTCGCAGACGGAGTCGCAGGTAACAGCTAGTCCATACTAAATTTAAGCCTTAGTAGCTACCCATTTAGTAAGTATTATTTTATTCGAACTTGCTCTACTTTCCCAAGGTATTTATTACTGAAGGGACTTAGGTTAACCGCTTAATATTATGTTTCAAGCATTCACGGTATTTCTTTATCAAATGACGTCGCCCTTCGTGATAAGCATCGAAATCACAATAACAGTATAGGTAGTGTTATTCGAATATCTACATAAGGGAAACGTAAACATGATACGCTCTTGTCATGCATCTATTGAAAACTATACATTTACTCCTTTTTTTCTGAGAGGTAAAAGCAGAGGGTTTGAGCTAAATCTCAATCGACAAGAATGGCAAAGGTTGTGAACACTAAATTTAGAAATGTTGGATTGTAACCGAAGAGATATACTCATACTCATACTCATTTATTCATAATATTTATTACATGTCATTTTTAAAATTTATTTATTTATTTTCCACAACTATTCTACCATTACAGATTTTCTTAACCTAATGCGATAGAATATATAAAAAAAAACCTTAAATTAACTTAACTAACTATATTATTCCATAGTCATCATAATAATTAGTAAGTTGAAGTTTCTGGCTGAAAGTTAAGGAATTCATCAAAAGTGTAGAATACCTAACTCTTGCTTTTAAAACTCCCTATATTTAATATAGAAATTAATAAGCAAAAGCTAACTAAGTAAAGCAAGTTTCCATCAAAAAATATATTTAGTACTTAAATGTTTTCTTACTAATGATAGTACTTTTTTAATCGCGTTGTCGTCAAGCAGGTCACTATTCGCTTGCAAGTGTTAAATTTTAGCTCTGTGCGGCTTAATCTTAAGTTGATCAAAATCGTTTTGTAAGATTTGATTACATTGTTAGTATTGTTTACTTTTAGAAGTAAAGCAAATAAAACCGTGTTAAAAAATTCTACGGCATTAATATATCTGCCCTTGATCGAAGTATCTGCCAGTCTTTATCCAAGTGAAAATTAGAAATATATTGATGATATTAGAAATGGAAGGAATCTAGGGCTATTTTAAAATCTTCAAGAATTATCAAATATTACTGTTTACTAAATTACTGTATACTCGTAGTAGGTATGTAGGTACTGAAATATATCGACAGTGGAAAAGTAAAAGTAAAAGTTTGAAATCTTATTATAGGTAACGCCACTAGGGTTGAGGCGAATGATTACACACACAGCTACATAAAGTACTTACTGATTGCAAAAAAAGTAGTGAATGAATGAAGTCATGAGTGAGTGAATGAAAATGTGAGTTATAATATATGATCTTATGATGAAATACCTACGCAATAGTATGCATATTATATTTTTTCTTTTTTCATATAACCTATTTTTGAAATAAAACAATTTGAAACTGATAAGAAATATTCGCAACAAAAAATCGGTATTTTATAAATAGCGAAAAATATGCTTATCTGATTTAAATAAAATAGATCAAAATATTTTATTTTCTGTTTTGTTTGAACTATATGCATTTTCCTCAATAAGTCTTAACGAAATAGGTTGAAAAAAATTTTAGTCAATCTTGTAATTCATTGTTGAGTCTGTTGAACTTGCTATCGGTACGAATAAATGTCAAAATCCCGCTGTCATTACATGACGTGTTGTTGTGTGTGTCACCTCATCTCTCGTGGCGTTACCTAATATACTAAGGTAAAAACGCTAAAGCGCCATATAATACAGGGTTATTTGTAATTCACTAGCATCCTTTTAACCCTAAACTCCTACCACTTAAACAAATGTTTTTTGTTTTACGGCTTTTGTCATAACTTAATATTTTTGGTGTAATAACGTTTTGAAAATTTGAGATTACCTCTTATTTTTACGATACTCTGTGTATTTGTATGGGAAAAAAAGTGCTGCATTTTAAAAAGTCGTAAAACAAAAAACATTTGTTTGAGTGACAGGAATGCAGGGTTAAGAGGATGTCAGTGAATTACAAATAACCCTGTATATGATATTATTATGATTTTACCGATTTTACCTTTCCACTGTCGACATATACCTAGTGTTAGTTCTAGTATAGTTGTTATATTAATTTATTATGTACCTATTAAGTTTTCTATGTTGTACTGTATATATATTGTGACAACAAATGATATTCTATTCTAATATTCTACCGGTAAAGGATATTAAGTTACGAGAGCGGAAGTCTTTTAAAACCCAATTTTCCAAATGAAAGAGTTTGATAAACTAACGTAGGGCATAGTGATTAAAACCGAAAGACTGGGAACATAATTATTTTGGTAAAATCTAGACATTCTTTACCCTTAATTACTTATTAATTTACGTTCAAATGCTACCACAGATAAATAGTACTTAAGTATAGGTAAGTACTGCATATAATGCACGCAATTAAATTTATCAATTTGAAGACATAAGACACCTAGTCAGTATTTATAATTATTATCGAACCAAACATAAACATTACCTATTGAAGATGGTTTGAATTTAAACTAAAGAATAATAAAATAATAAATCAGAGCTTTAAGTATCTTTGTGTTTTGTTACGCAGTGGTTACGCATATAGGTAATAACACTAAATCTGTACACCGCGATGGCAGCTAATACAAAAATAATCAACCCCCGCAGAGGTGAAACTTGGAAGTTACTTGTGTTGTGCAAAGCTAAAATCTAAAATAGTCTGGTCAACATCTACCTTTTTGCATAAATTTTTTGTATATTCACCGAAAATTACGATCAAGGTGTCATTCGATTCGGAATATTATGTAGAAAGTTTAAGGAAAGGTCCCAAAAGGGGCCGATAAAAATCAAAAAAATTATAAGCAATTTATTAAAAAAAAAATAGGAATTTGTGGTTTTTTTATTATCTCAAAAACTATCACAGATATTCAAAATTTGAAAAAAGATCTGAAAAGAGCAGGATATTTCCAAAAAAAAGTCCTACCTCATATAACCGTATCAATAATATTTATAACTTTTACACAGCCCTGAAAATAGAGGTAAAAGCGGGTGGTCTGGCTTCCGCGCGCAATTCGTCACTCGGACACGGTAACAAAAAAAAACATTTTAACATATTAAATATGAATATTAAAGAATAAAAAAATTTGAGTACTTTTGGGATACATAAATAAACAATAATCCGCCGGCAAAAAATTTTATCCCCATATTTTCATTAGTTATGCATTTGTTACCCAACAACTTTTTCTCAATTGAATGTGAACATAAAAAATCCGATTATTATTGAACTACAACCGTAGGATTTTTTTCACTTCGTGGAGTTATTCTTAAGAGACACAAAAATAGATCCCCGTTGGAAAAAATCAAAAATTTTAATTTTCCATTTATTTATTAACAATCTAAAATGTAAAAAAAATTAAAAACTGAATAAAGATAGGTAAAATTTATTTTTATTTTTATTATTTATTTTTATGTTTGTGTTTGTGTTTGTTCTTATTATTAATTATTTTTTGTTCTGTGTACTAACGTTATCTACCTTAATTTTGTTAATATTTATGTTATGTTACTAACAACTTGGACCAGTATTGTTGTCTGAAATAAATAGAATTTGAATTTGAATTACTCAAATGTTTTGATTTGAAACGGTTAAAAGTTACTTAAAAATATTTCTTTTTACTTTTTTACCACCATTATTTAAATAATTGTTATAAACAAATGCGTTATTTATAAGATTAAAAAAATATTTTTTTTCCTAATCTATTTGTTGATTTAAATTATGATTTTTAAGAAAAAAAATATTCCTTTAAAAAAATATTTATAGCTAAAAAATGCATTTATTAATTAACAATCGTTTTCTACCACTTAATATGAATATTAAGGAACCGTTTTTTCTCTAAAAATCATAAATTGTATCTATCGTTTTTAAGGATTTTGGATTTTTTTTTTAAATTTTTTTAATTGTTTATTTAAAAATACATTGGCGTGTTGGTCGCGTGGCCAACTTTCGGCCCAAGTATTTAAATAAATCTTAAGTTGCTAACTCGGAGTCGCTAATATTGTATCCACAGGAGAGATAACTTTTGTTTCTTATGGTGTGTACATAATATGGCTTGCTTATTATTAACAAGCTTAAGTGGGCTGGGTCATATATTATATGACCCAGCCCACTTAAGCTTTCAAAAACTTTTACAATTCACCTTAGCAATTAATTTCATTTTGTTTTTTAGGGTTCCGTAGCCAAATGGCAAAAAACGGAACCCTTATGGATTCGTCATGTCTGTCTGTCCGTCTATATGTCACAGCCACTTTTTTCCGAAACTATAAGAACTATGCTGTTGAAACTTGGTAAGTAGATGTATTCTGTGAACCGCATTAAGATTTTCACACAAAAATAGAAAAAAAAACAATACATTTTTGGGGTTCTCCATACTTAGGACTGAAACTCAAAATTTTTTTTTTCATCATACCCAGTCGTTTGGGGTATCTATGGATAGGTCTTCCAAAACTGAATAGTTTGCGCGAGAGACACTTCCAAAGTGGTAAAATGTGTATCCCTCCCTGTAACTTCTAAAATAAGAGAATGATAAAACTAAAAAATATATGATGTACATTACCATTCCTCAACCGAAAATTGGTTTGAACGAGATCTAGTAAGTACCTAGGTACTTAATACGTCGTCGTTTTTTTTTAATACGTCATAAATCGTAAACCGCATTTATTTATAGATAATGGTACGGAAACCTTCGTGCGCGAGTCAGACTCGCACTTGGCCCGTTTTTATGAACATTTTGTAGTTGTTCCTTAGATTAAACTTATCCTAAAAGGCATATGCCTTACTATGGTAAGGCATATGCATAAGGTATGCCATACCACACCATACCATATGGTAGAACAAACGACTCTATCTGTATTGTTTTAATCCGGAGAGTGGAATAACGTTAGGTAAATTGAATTTTTAGTGTAACAACATAATGTAATTACTTTAATGACCCTTTGAACCGGATCATGAAACAATTAAGATACAATGTGATTGACATTTTAAAGTATTTTAAAATTAATCAGCGAATGGCTTTCCTCATTTTTGAGCGTCTATTGTCGTTGTTCGACATTTTAAATACGTCGAACTCAGATAAATGGGAAAGCGAAAACCAATTTTTAGTTACATTTACGTAATGAGAGGCAGGTCGCGCCCAAGCAACAGATGATTCATCAGCAACACGGAACTTGCGGTTCCAAGTGAATGTTGCATAAAGCCTGCCTGTGCTTACTCTATCAATGCAAGTAGCTACTTAAGGCATTTTTTGTTATAATAAGCCCTTAAGCACTGGCTGTTTACTGTTTACTCCTCTTTGGAAATGCACCCCTGGTACCTGCCTTACACACATCCGTGTTCACCGACACAAACAACGATATCAACATTGCGAGACGCAACGACGTCATCTACGCACACACGCACAAGTGGCCTCTGCACCATCGTAAATAGCACCACGCTATGTTTTGGTCATCATAATCATAACAGTTGTGTAATATGCACTAAACACTAATAAAACCAACGTCTGTCTACAACTAAAATTAGCGTTGATGCCTATGTTTTATCGCAAATGCGACCGAACACATTCCGTTGATGTAGAGATGTAGTGATCAAAGCTTAAGGAGAGAGCGAATTTAACGCAGCTTCGGTGACTTTTCTTGGTGATAAATAAGTAATCTACACCGGCTAGCGTTCGGTTCACGTTAAAGGTACAAAACAATTACACAAGTACGTAGCAGAGTGCCAGGCAAGCAGCTCGCCTGGTCACACAAAATCAATTTTCAATTAGCGTGCACCATAAGCGGAACCGAGTACGCTTACGTATCCTTCCTCACTACATTCGCGTTACACCAATAATTTGTATTGAATTATTTTACGTTCTTCATAGGTCATCAACGTGTTGTGCTACTAGGCATGCTGATTTTCATTGAATGCATTTTACGGCGAGGTCACTGAACTCCAAAGCATGGACGCACTTACGCCCCCCCGCCTATTTCACCCCATGAAAATACCACGCTTCACAAGGAAAACATTATCACAATAAAATAATCACTTGTTTCCACGTACCATCGGCTCCACAATCGGCACAAACATTATTTCCACTTTTCGTTTGCAACTCCTGTAACAATTTCTCGTTATGATCTACCATCGTGGAACTTTTGCATCAATAATTAAGACATACACGCTAGCGTACGCGACGTTCAGTTCGGAAGTCGAACGCGTTCTCTACCAATGCGCGAGGGAGCGAGACTTCGACCGACCGCCGACGACGCGCGGCGCGGCGGATCGGTTCAACAAACGCCATTTCGTGTCATCGTGCGGGATTCGCCATTTCACTCTAACACTGCTCGCGTGCAATTAGTTGAATGAGATAGAAAGAGAGGTCTAGTTTCGGTACATGAATGAAACCAGTGAGTAGTTGGATCTCGTAAATCGTTTAGGTGTGCGAGTATGGCGTAGTACGTGATACAAGTCAAAAAGAGACGTCTCGCGTAAATACAGAGAAGCTATGGTTGTGTATGAACGTAGTTGTAGTTTACGCGCTGTAGATAGGTACCTATTTATGCCTAGGCAGCTGACAAAGTTCCGTTTGTTGCTTTTGCTGTTGTCTGTCGGGTTGGGGTGGGCTTTCCAGTTAGATGCTTTATGAGTCAATGACGTAAAATATGTACTTGTTTACAGAGATAAATCTGATAAGTTATAGGTACGATATTTCATGAATTTACATAATTATTGAGGTACCTGGCAGAGGGACCGCGTCAATTCATTGAGAAACGGCATAGGTATACCTACCTAATTAGCACAGAAATTAATTTAATAATTCATAAATTCGCTAAACGAATATGCTCAGTTTTCTAACCATTCATCAAAAACTTCGTTTATGAGTTAATACACCTACCAACCTATACAGTCTGTTGTTAAATGGTTATTTAGTAACAATTGTGTCAATCAGGAAGTCCGTCGAGATAGAGTTCATTGAACTCTATCTACGTTTCTACGTATTTAGTTAGGCCGTCATCGAGATCCCACGTGATTTTCACGCCAAGGTTATTTATACTATTTTCGTTTCTAATAGGTATTATTTTTGACGTGACAACGTCTAATAAATCAATGAACGCCGGCTGCACACATGAAAAAGGATGACGCAATGTAACGTACATGTCCCGTACAGAGCAGTGAACGCCAGTTGTACAAGAGAGCAGCGATCGCCAGGATGTACAATCTTATTATAATGGGGGGTGCGGGGGGATTGCGGGAGAGGGGTGCGGGGGTATTAAAGGGGGGAAGAAAATTTCATTGATTTTGTAGGATGCACAGTTTTCAAGGTATTTGACAAAACACCGGTTCTCGTCCGATCACCGAGGTTAAGCAATGTCGGGCGCGGTCAGCACTTGGATGGGTGACCGCCTGGTTTCATTTTTGTTTTTTAAATGTTTTGTTATGACGTTGTCACGTTAAACTTTCGTCCGTAAACCGACTTTACAGACAACCGGTTTTTCAAGGACTATTTGTTTTAGTGAATCTTATTTCATAGAAACACAATTCAATGAATTTTATGTTTCATATTTTAATTTCAAAAAGTTATCAAACAGTAGAATATAAAATCAAAATATAATTAGAAACTAGAACTAAATATAACTTAAACTAAAACTACATAGTAAAAATATCGTCAATATAACAGTAGAATTATTTTTTAAAGAATATTATTTGTTCGATGTACTTTTTAATAGTATTCTATTTCGATGAAAATTTAAAAATAGACGTTAAGCTAATGTAATTTTATAAAGGCTGCGTCTCACGAGATATATGTAACTATACAATATATATTTTCGAAGATTTAATAATCATGTGTAGTTCGAGTATTTTAACCAATCGTAAGTGAAATGGGGAGTGGGGGGCAGAGCCCCCCACAAGGGGGGGCTCGAGGAGGATGGGGGGTGACGCCCCCTGCAGAAAAAGAACGAAGTGTTCCTAACTTCTGTAGTACTAGTAGGTTAGGTTAGGGTTATCTTCTGTCCCTTAGAGCGAAAATAGGCACCCCGCGAAGCGGGGTGACGTCGACGCACTGGGAAAGTATGCCTGGGGGGTGTTTTGGGTGTAATGCGGCCGCGGTCTCCAATGTGTCAGGTGCTATAGTGTCATTCGAGAAAAGGAGACGTAAGTAAGTAAGTAAGTAAGTTTTTTTATTTGCTTTAAATGTGGTTAACAATAGATCTTTAAATACATTTATAATGATCACACATTTAGCTGTCACATAGCATGCAAAGAATACATCTTAATCTAAATCTATTTCAAGAAGTAAACTAACATTCAAACATAATTATTAAAATTGTTGTATAATTATTAGCTCTATTCAGTCATGTCATAAAAATCATAAAAACATATATAATTAATTAAATTAATAATAATAATACAAAATAGCACGTTACTTACAACAGTCATAGTCAAAATACTCCTTAATATTGTAAAAATTGTTATCTATAAGCCATGAATACAATGTCCGCCTAAATCTTTGTATGTCAAAGATATCCTTAATATAAATCGGTAAATGATTAAAAATTTTAATTGTCATTATATAACAGTTATTTTTAAAGAGTATCAGTTCAGTTCAGTTCAGTTGTTTTTAGAGAGTATTTTTCGGCGTATATTTTGTTGACGTACCTAGAAAGGGTAGCAGGATAGCCTAAGAAAAATTTCCCCGAGCGTTTTTGGGTCGAAACTACAGGGTGTTACATAATAACCCCTAAAGCCTGAAACCCCATGAACAGTATAAATAAAACTGTAACTTTTCGCGCTGTTCTTATTTTCTAAAAAAAAAAATATTTTTTTTTATTTTTTTTTATTTAGCCTATTTTCGTGTCCCACTGCTGGGCAAAAGCCTCTCCTCTCTGGCTCCACTCCTGCCTATCTAAGGCGAGCTCCCACCATCCCAAAAAAAAAATATACTAATTTAATTCTTTACTGGAGTACTTCCATACCCTTCAGTTATTACGGGTAATTTTGTAACACCCTGTATAGTGAGTAGGTAGTGCCTACTAAACTCCAAATCATAATTAGATTCCATCGAACCTACCACTGTGTTGCCATTAAAATGAAACGTTCCATAAATAGTAAATGCAATATTGGCGAAGAAATGCACATAAAATAAAAAAAACTTATCAGTAATTTTAAAAACAACATCGAAATACTTAATTTATATAATCAGACTTTAAAAAAAATCACATAAATTAATATTTAATTCTAACAATTTTTGTGGTAGAAATATTCGTATTGCAATGGCAACACTTCAGGTCTAAACAACATTTGGTAAACATTCGGACACAACAAAACTATCGTCTTATGATATGACGTGTTACATTATTTTACGTTAAAAAAAATATTAAAATGTTAATTTGAAAATGACAGGATAGTCTAATACGCCCTTAATGGATTGGTAGCGGCCATGACACCCACCCACCTGTCACTTCATTCGGCATCTGACGTCTGTCTTGAGCGCTTGAATGTTTTTTTTTATACTGTTTTAAACTTTCGTGATTTTCACTCATAATTACTAAACTAAACGGAACTTATCACGCAATAAATATTTATTTATTTACCTCGACGTTTCGGCCACATTGCAGCAACCGTGGTCGTGGTCGTGGTGGTGTTTTTTTTTTACTCATGATAATTTTCATTGTTGAGTTTTTGTTTCTTTTTAAGTTTTTCGTTGTTTTTGTTGTTTATTTTTGTTGATATTCTGTTAGACTTGTAAACGTGACTTTTGCTTTTACGCAAGCGAAATGGAACCTGTACCAGGTCCCTCTCATATGAAGGAGAATTTTGCGGTTTCTCCACCAAAGAAACAACCCAGATGGGATTTCGTTATGTTCTTCACCAACTGTAAAATAATCATAAGTATTTTTCATTATTGGGAAAGGGTTGGTAACATCTGGACCGTCATACTGACATTGACAGATGCTATTGTGACATTGACATTTCTTGGTAGATTTGATGGAATCTAATTATGAATTGGATCGATGGAGCTATATTTTCAAAAATTGAATTGAATTATGAATTGGGGTTTAAATAGTACATTCATTTTAATTTCGCAATGTTCCTTCAGTACCTCTACCGGGTGGATTTCAAATACCGACGAAAAATTACATTTTCGTCTTTGAAAAAAAAAGTAGCGAGTTTTGAGAATCAAAACTTTTATAATGAATAATTAGACCTTTTATTTTATTAGTGCTTCAATCAAAATCTCCGATAGCGTACCTAATAGTTTTCTCGAAATTAAATGGGTTTTGTGCAAAATATCATCACCATCTTGCAAAAAACTTCCAAGCCTCATGTTTTCAGTGAAAATTTTCGCAAACGCAACGTACGAATGCGATTTTTTTTAAGTCATGGTTTTTCTACGTTGTCTATTTACGTATAAAAAACTATAGAGTTATTCCTACATCAAATAAGTACAAACAGATTTTTTTTAAATGTTAGTACCAATATTAGTCAACACCGTCAGCGTGGTATCAATGTGGGTATCAAACTTAAGGTAGTTTTGTGCATGTACGGCAAAATGTACCGCGTGGATCCCCTTCCGCTACCTCATTTCCATTGTAACTGCGACAGTGAGTGCACGTTTACGTAGGTCTGCGCCAAACAGAAATAAATAGAAAAGAGTGTTTTAAAAAGTTAATTAGTACAAATTTGCGTCATAACCATCCTGGAGCAGTTGGAAGGAAGTACTTGTATAGTATTACAACTAATTACACACGGAAACGTGACGCCAAATAATGGTACTGATATGATATTTTCTTTCCTATTAATATTGAGTGTTCTAAAATAATCTACAATAAACATGCAAATTGTCAACACCATACCCATCATCACCCGTTCTCAAGCAATGGACGGTTATGATCAGATACGTATGGTGAAGACGATTTTTTAAATTGCACTGTTTATTTTTGCATATTTTAAACAAAGATGTGTAAATGATTTTCCACATTCTTATACTCTTATACGTAATGTTTTATAAAGATGTTCTCGCTTAGAACACAAAATAATATTATGTTTAGATGTTAGAACAATATGTATTTCAAAAAGAGGTTTTAGGTGGATTAATGAAAATGTACGTTATGCTTTATTGTAGTATAACACTATTAGTGTCAGTCAGTTAAACTGACCAAGAAAATATCAGTTCTTTTGTTAGTCTTGTTAGTTTGCGTTGAAATGGAAAAAAAAACCAATAGTAACTGTCTAACACCTTCATAAAAATGTTGTATCTATTCAGAAATCTTTTCTTTGTGCTGGCATTTTCGATAAATCGTTTTGAATGCTTTAGACCTGCCAGTGTTTTCCTGTCTTGCTGGTGTTTGTGTCTAGTGTAATAATAATAATAAATATTAGGGACAATCTTACACAAATCGACCTAGTCCAAACTAAGCAAAGCTTGTACTATGGGTACTAGACGACGATAAACATACTTATATAGATAAATAAATACTTAGATACATAGAAAACATCCATAAGTCAGGAACAAATATTCGTGCTCATCACACAAATAAATGCCCTTACCGGGATTCGAACCCAAGACCTCTTGCTTCGTAGGCAGGGTCACTACCAACTAGGCTAAAGCGGTCGGTGTGGTCGTTTATGGCATTTTTTATGGTTCCCTGTGTAAGTTCCACATACGGTTCGTGTCCTATGTTTTTGTTTATTGACCCTTCCCTTGCTAACTCATCTGGTTATTCATTTCCGATGAAGACTCTGTGTCCTGGGATCCATACCAGTCTCACTTTGTTGTGACTGCTAAGCTTTTTTAGTGCTTGTACTCCATTATAGATTAGCCTTGAGTCAACTTTTGGCGATGTGAGTGCCTTCAGTTAGAGCTGCTCGATGTTTTAAATGCACTTATGGGCAGGTACCTATGCATTCATGACAAGAATTTAGGTTTCATGTCAATACCGAGTTCAGGAAGTCAAGCTAAAAATAAATATAATTGTACAATTCTAAAGACTACCAAGCAATCGACTCACTATCGAAATTTACCATTTAAGTACTTCCCATGATCCGAAAATAGTAGTACCTAAGCCTTCAAATATAAAAATATTGTCAAACAAATTAATCACTTACTTACCAGAAAAAAAAGGATAAATAAGAAATTACATTAAGATTTGAAACGAAGAAGAGATATGATCGTCATCAAAGAAAAAAAAACTAATGCTGAAATACACATTTAATGTGAAAATAATTTGTATTTGCTTCAGAAAAATAAAAAGTAAAATAAGTGATAATCAAGCTAATTAAGAAGAAGAAAGAAAATAAAAATCTTATAATTGATGCCAAAGATCAAGAAGAGATTCTGGTAAATGAAGATTAAAATGAATTGAAGACTGATTTTGACTAAATACGTGAAACTTTAATTATGTTATGGCTGCCTAAGGTATTCATTAAGATTTTTATATAAATATAAATGGGAAGAGATGTGAGAGAGAAGAAAAAATATTTTATTTAATAAATAATAGAGTAATTAATCAAAATATGGATAAATAAGAAATTCTTGTCACTGATTTTTCAAATAAAAGATTATCTTTGTTAATTTGCTTGAGAGTGTTTTACATCTTAGTTAAACAATAAGTCGTCATTACCCTCCATAGGATATCATCACCGGCCATAAAATCATTGCCATGCCATACTTGTCATCACCATCTCACGTTTTAATTTTTCAAGGTTGATAATTTAGAAACAGCACATAATTTTTTGGCTAAACATAACAAAATTACTCTAAAAAAAACCCCTAATTATTGTCGTGACTTTTTGTCGCATTACATTGAATTTTAAAATATTTTTGTTTTTTGTATGGTGAAATTTTTCATGATGAAATCCACCCTACCATGAGTTTACACTAGTTCACAGTGACCGTACTCGCTAGCGACGGCGTAAATGATTTGTATGGAGAATTGTACTTCCCTATGTGACCGCTAGAGGCGCTTTACAATTCTCCATACAAATAATTTACGCCGTCGCTAGCGAGTACGGTCACGTAAACTAGTGTAAACTCATGGTAGAGGTAACTGGGCTAGGTCGATGAAACTTTTGTATGATGTAGAATGTAAATTGGCCGCTTTAGCCTAGTTGGTAGTGACCCTGCCTACGAAGCAAGAGGTCCTGGGTTCTAATCCGGGTAAGGGAATTATTTGTGTGATGAGCACGAATATTTGTTCCTGAGTTATGGATGTTTTCTATGTATTTAAGTATTTATTTATGTACTAGCTTTTGCCCGCGACTCCGTCCGCGTGGAATTAGTAATTTGGGCAGCCTATTTTTTTTATCCAATTTGCTTTTTCATCAATTATGGCTCTCCTTAGTTCCTCGATATTAAAAAAATTACCCCCCCGCAACCCCCCCGCTCCCTCCCGCACTCCCCCCGCACAGCAACCCCGAACCCCCCCCTCCCCCGCACCCCTCCGCACCCCCTGCACGCCCCCCACACAGCACCCCCCGCACACCCGCGTTCGTCCCAAGTCAAGCGTGCCCTATAGAAATTTTACTTCAAGTTTTACTTAAGTTTTTTTTTGTCAAATATCTTGAAAACGGTGCATCCTACGGCAAAATCAATGAAATTTTCATCCCCCCTTTAATGCCCCTCACACCCTCTCCCCCGCACCCTCTCCCCGCACCCTCTCCCCGCACCCTCTCCCCGCACCCTCTCCCCGCACCCTCTCCCCGCACCCCCCACAACCCCCTCAACCCCTCCCCACCCACACCACCCTGTGTTTTAGTCAAATATCTTGAAAACGGTGCATCCTACGACGGCAAAATGAAATGAAATTAAATTTTAATCCCCACTCCGAAGCCCCCCCTCCCCCTCCTCAACCCCCCACCCCCTTGGTGTTTTTGTCAAATATCTTGAAAACGGTGCAAATCAATGAAATTTTAATCCCCCCCTCCGAACCCCCGAACCCCCCCCCCCCCGCGCAACCCCCCCCCCCCAACCCCCTCCCCTGGTGTTTTTGTCAAATATCTTGAAAACGGTGCATCCTACGGCAAAATCAAGTTAGCGTGATGATATATAGCCTATAGCCTTCCTCGATAAATGGGCTATCTATAAGAATTTTTCAAATCGGAGCAGTAAGTAGTTCCTGAGATTAGCGCCTATAGAAGTTTTATTTCAAAACCCCCGATTTTGAAACATTCTTCCGCTCCGCTCCGCTCCTATTGGAGTTAGCGTGATGATATATAGCCTATAGCCTTCCTCGATAAATGGGCTATCTAACACTGAAAGAATTTTTCAAATCGGAGCAGTAGTTCCTGAGATTAGCGGCTATAGAAGTTTTACTTGAAAACCCCCCGATTTTGAAACATTCTTCCGCTTCGCTCCGCTCCTATTGGAGTTAGTGTGATGATATACAGGGTTATTTTTAATTCACTGACATCCTCTTAACCCTGAATTCCTATCACTCAAACAAATGTTTTTTTGTTCTACGACTTTTTAAAATGAAGCACTTTTTTTTCCCATACAAATACACAGTCTACACAGAGTATCGTAAAAATAAGAGGTAATCTCAAATTTTCAAAACGTTATTACACCAAAAATATTAAGTTATGACAAAAGCCGTAAAACAAAAAACATTTGTTTAAGTGGTAGGAGTTTAGGGTTAAAAGGATGCTAGTGAATTAAAAATAACCCTGTATAGCCTATAGCCTTCCTCGATAAATGGGTCTAACACTGAAAGAATTTTTCAAATCGGAGTTTTAGTTCCTGAGATTAGCGCGTTCAAACAAACAAACAAACAAACTCTTCAGCTTTATATATTAGTATAGATATAAGTATGTTTATCTTCGTCTAGTACCCATAGTACAAGCTTTGCTTAGTTTGGGACTAGGTCGATTTGTGTAAGATTGTCCCCTAATATTTATTTATTTATTTATTTGAAAAAACGTGTGCGTGTGGACTGAGGGACCACTTGGTTTTTAATGGTTTTAGACAGTTTTAGTAAGTGTAAAATTTAGTAGTAGTAGCGAATTACTTTGTAAAAAAATCCTGGAATTCGTAAAGAATTCACTAACAAGTTATAGCCAAAGGTGTGGTCCCTCAGTTCACACACTGAACCTTCCACTTCTGGGCAAGTGTTTAATTTGCTGGCTTATTTTGATGTTACAGATTTAGTAAAAACATGTCTAAACGCATTCGTAATGACCGAAACGTAATTTGGCAATGATTATACACTAAAGCAGTCTTCCTTCTTTGGTCTCTGAGAGACCACATAAAATAACTAATAAATCGGTACATTTGTACAAAAAAAAATGCATTTTTCTTTGCAAACATTAGTAAAAATCGCAAGGAAGATTATAAAAGTTAAACAAAAGCACAACTATTAATAAATTTCGTCAAATTTATATTTTTTTGTGGTCCCTCAGTTCACACACTATGAATTAATAAAATAATTAAAATATCCTAAAATGTAAACATTATGGAAAGGTTTGTCGTACTGAGGTTTAGTTAAAAAGTTTGACTACATTTATATATTTTTTTAACGTGGATTGATGGCGTATAATATAAGATAAATTGCTTTTTAATATTTCCTTAGCAGTGTTTATTAGGGTGTCCACACAATGAAAAGCATTTACTAACGTGAATCATTTTTAAATTCAACTTTTTATATTTGCTTACTAACATTAAATGGACCAAGGAAAAACTGCATACAGCCAAAACTACATTTTAGATTCTGTAAGCAAAATTATGCATGCCAAGGTCTTTCTGCTCTTTTTCAAGCATTTCATTGACACTGTTGAATGGCTAAAATGTCCAACTATTTTCCTACAAGTTGTAATGACTTCCTTCACCGATTCGCGTTCAAACAAACCATGCTCTAAAACCAACTGCAATGTGTGCGCATTACAACATATATGAACAAACTGACTCACTGTCATTAAATTATCACATAGTTCATTCACTGCATATATCATATTCCGTGTGTTATCAGTAACAATTGCTATTACTCTTTGTAGTATTTCCCAGTTCAATATAGTCATTTTCATGTTCTCAGCAATATTCACACCCGAATGATTCTCTCCTTGGAAAGGCATGCCTTCTTAACAGTAGGACTTCGGATTGAAGAATTTATCTAGCCCATGCGCAGTAAAGCTAATAAAATCATTCAAATGAGATGATGCACTACTCGTCCAGATATCGCTTGTCAATGTGATGTAGGTAAATGGTTTTCATTGTGTGGACACCCTAATAAACACTCTGCTAAGGAAATATTAAAAAGCAATTTATCTTATATTATACGCCATCAATCCACGTTAAAAAAAAATATATATGTAGTCAAACTTTTTAACTAAATCTCAGTACGACAAACCTTTCCATAATGTTTACATTTTAGGATATTTTAATTATTTTATTAATTCATAGTGTGTGAACTGAGGGGCCACAAACAAATATAAATTTGCCTATTACACAGCAATAACAAACCAAACACATCAATTCAAGTTAATTTGCCGCCTTTTTATTCTTTAAACATAATACGCAGGGCAAGTATATTCGAGCTACATGTTTTACCGCACCAAATCTGATACCATATACTTAGTTTGTTTTTAATTTCTTAATTTTGCTTACAGAATCTAAAATGTAGTCTTGGCTGTATGCGGTTTTTCCTTGGTCCATTTAATGTTAGTAAGCAAATATAAAAAGTTGAATTTAAAAATGATTCACGTTAGTAAATGCTTTTCATTGTGTGGACACCCTAATAAACACTGCTAAGGAAATATTAAAAAGCAATTTATCTTATATTATACGCCATCAATCCACGTTAAAAAATATATAAATGTAGTCAAACTTTTTAACTAAACCTCAGTACGACAAACCTTTCCATAAAGTTTATATTTTAGGATATTTTAATTATTTTATTAATTCATAGTGTGTGAACTGAGGGACCACAAAAAAATATAAATTTGACGAAATTTATTAATAGTTGTGCTTTTGTTTAACTTTTATAATCTTCCTTGCGATTTTTACTAATGTTTGCAAAGAAAAATGCATTTTTTTTTGTACAAATGTACCGATTTATTAGTTATTTTATGTGGTCTCTCAGGGACCAAAGAAGGAAGACTTCTTTAGTGTATAATCATTGCCAAAATACGTTTCGGTCATTACGAATGCGTTTAGACATGTTTTTACTAAATCTGTAACATCAAAATAAGCCAGCAAATTAAACACTTGCCCAGAAGTGGAAGGTTCAGTGTGTGAACTGAGGGACCACACCTTTGGCTGTATAACTTGTTAGTGAATTCTTTACGAATTCCAGGATTTTTTTACAAAGTAATTCGCTACTACTACTAAATTTTACACTTACTAAAACTGTCTAAAACCATTAAAAACCAAGTGGTCCCTCAGTCCACACGCACACAAAAAAACGGTGTGTGTACCATGAGCCGAACTTGTTATACAGAATGACTAAATTTTTTTTTTATTTTTTTTCAAGAATTTAAATGGTTAGGAGGGTCATATTTTTTTAACATATAGCTTTTTAGTCTCATTAATATTTGTAGAAAAATTGAAATTCGTCACTTTGATACCTGATTTACACTCTCGCCTCGTCACCTCGCCTCGCGCCTCGCCTCATCGTCTCACTCCGGACGCGAGCCTCAAAATCAAGGCAAATCACGAGACGAGGCGCGTGGCGCGCCTGTTCACACTCTCGTCTCGTGGCTCGTCTCGCCACTCGTACGCGAGTGTAAACCAGGTATCATAGTTTAGGAAAAAATAAATAAAACAGTTTTAGGGTTATTCGGGTGTTTTTCACCCCCAGAGGGTAACAGAGGGATGAAACTTTGTGCAGGGTATACCTCCTCAAAAGGCATCGTTTGATTAAAGTTTCGACTCAAAAACGCTGGGGGCAATTTTTCTTAGGCCTTTGTACGAAACCTTCGGTGCACGACTAGCACTTGGCCGGGCTTATATATAACAATACGAAAATTTTAATGTTACCATTGTTTTATTAACTGATGTGACTGTAAAAGTTCATTTCTGAAAATAGGTAAAAACTAAAATTATGTTGGCCGGTTTGCCGCCATCAATATGTTTTTTTTTTCATTTCATTTTATAGATAGTCCACAGTAAAACTACATTAGCGCAGTTTTTACACATAGCTCAAACATTTTGGCTCACAGATAATAAAAAGTCACCTTTCCACAACTAAACCTTTCACATAGAAAAAAGATACGGAAAATCGACAGTCTCACCAACATAACATAACTCTTATCTCAACATTGATCAAACATTGATGTATTCGTGCCATTGAAAAATTTTGTCTTCAACCTATTCTTTCTTAAAAAGATACTTACTGTAGAAGTTGCTTTTAATGCCACCACAAACCGCATATCGCATAACACTGAATCGTTGTGCATATACTATGACACACACCGGCAGCGCGGCGCAGTGTAAGTATGTACAATGATTCAGTGTTATACAACGCGCTAGGCCCCGCTCTGACAACATCGCGCGCACGCTCTGCGCTGCGGTGTGTGTTAGCCTTTTTTTTTAATTAGAATTTTGTACCGTTGCAGTGGTCAGCCCGAAAATTTATACGATTGGTAGGGGAAGGGTACCACACCACAGAGTTCAAACTTTGCTTAGTCTGTTCTTGTCAAAGTTGTCAAAAATCAAGCCTCGCTCGGTTTAATATCTAGCGCTTTTGTTACTGCAATTTCGATTTAGTTTGTCTGATTAAAGTAAGAATTAAATAAAGCAGCTGGACCAAAAGTACACATTTTAGTTTTATAAGTACGAAAGTACGAACTACCAAAATGGGGCGCCGATCTATAAATACCACTAAAAGTGGTAAATATATGAATCCGACTGACCAAGCAAGTGAGTGCGCAAAGTGTGTTTTTTACCTTTTATTCTGCTTTTCCTGGAATGTTATTCTTAAGTTATGGTTACATTTGGCTTTCAGGAAAAGAAGCAAGGAAAAAAGAGTTAAAGAAAAACAAAAGGCAAAGGCAAATGGTCAGAGCAGCGGTTTTAAAAATGAAGGATCCAACGCAGATTTTGGAAGAACTGCAGAAAATTGATGAAATGGGTATCTAATGCCATTTTAATCTATAGTCTCAAGTATTTTGCCTTGGTATAAATGTTAAAAAATTCAGTTAGATTGTATAAGATGCACATAAGTCTTAATTACACATTTTAAAATTAAAGTAATAATATCTGTTTGATAACATGATATTTGCGATATTTGTTCTACACCAAAGAAATATTCCATGACTTGCAAATCTGTCCCATTATAGATTACTTTAATGTAATGTTCTATAGTTGTTATGGAAATAACACTTATCTGATATTGTCAAGGCTCACTATAAACACAGAATTACTCAACAATATGAAATACCTATTTCTTTTTCAGCATATCTTACTTTAATGTATCAGCGATAAGGCCGCCTATTGCTTACCTTGTAACTTTCTCTCTGTGTACCTGTTTTCTGTATCGCTTACTATTTCTGGTGTACTATAAAGAGTCATTGTATTGTATTGTATTGTATTGTATTGTATGTATGATTGAAATTTTATGACCACAATTAGCTACCTTACAAAACTGCATATTTGTTCCACAGAGTATAACGTGTTGCAACCATCTCCGCTTAATGAAAAAGTTCTTAAAGAGAAAAGGAAAAAGCTGAGAGAAACATTTGATAGAGTCCTTAAGATGTATGTAAGTAGATGTTTAACATGCTGATTGTAAAATTCCATAAGTTACTAAATTAACTATTATGCAAAATAGATGTTGAATTGCGGAAAATAGCCTGCTTTTACCTATTACCTATTATTACCTCAATTAACTATGATTAGCTATTTAGGGTTCTGTATCAAAAGTGTGCTCAATGGTACCATAATAATAAGTCCTTGTTATTGTATAAGCCGTACCTTTTGAACTATAGTAGGTAGACATTTCTTATTCTGAGGATGCCTTCGCCATGCAAGACATTTATATAGGCTGGGATAGATGAAGGTAGATATTTAGCCCTCTCATTCTGAGAGGAGGCTTGTGCCCTGCAGTGGGATGTATACAGGCTGGTTTAAACATGAAACTACCGTGAGACTCACTCATCGTGAAAATAAACGGATCACTCACGTCATGCCAGCACAGTGCGCGTTTGGCAGCCGCCGTGACGTGCGACTCCGGGAGGAAGGGATACAGATTAGCCCGAAACATGTTGAGTTAAACTCGTTTTAAGACGTGAGTGATCCACTTATTTTCACTATACAGGCTGGGATGATGATGTTGGTTATGAGATATTTAGAACATTTTCCAAGGCAAGTAAAGGAAACCACCTTGTATGAGGAACTCAAAGGTGGTCAAAGAAGAGAGGATTGGTTATTATTCCACCTCCAAGAGCATAGCTCTTATGTAAATGATGATGATGATTATGTATTTCTATAGTTGCCATAACAATAAATTATAATAGAAATAAAATTGAGTTAAGTTAATTGAGTTATAAGGACTTTGCATTCAAGAAAATTGATTTTTTGTGTGGTGATATGGTATGGAATGTGTTGTCCAAAATCACACTTTCTGAGTTACCAAAATTACCTTAAATACCTACTACTAGTTTTTGCCTGTGACTAAGATTCATTGAATAAGAATCTGTTTATCACTATTCCATGAGAATTATGCAATCATATGTGTAAATCTAGATTATGAACTATCTGTGTGCCAAACTTGATCAAAATCGGTTTAGTATTTTTTATGTGAAGCAGACATAAATATCCTTGCAGACTTTTGTATTTATGATATTAGTTAGATGATTCATTCTTAAATTTACAGCATTTTTAAAAAAGGTATATAATTTATTGAGTCGGGCGTTACTTTGCGGAGGTCCGTATTAAGGTTGCAGGTGAGCAAAGTAATTGTTTCAGTTCATTAAAAGGAAAGGTATATACTAAAATATATCATATAGCCTTCTGTCCGCAGCTTCGCCCGCGATAAATTAATTTTCCCGTAGGAAAAGGTATTTTCCCGCAGTAAAAAGTAGCCTATGTCACTCAGTGATATTGTAGCTATCTAACGGCAAAAGAATTTTTGAAAACGGTCCAGTAGTTTTTAAGTTTATTTTTTACATACAAAAATACAAATCCTTCCTCTTTATAATATTAGTGTAGATGTAGGTAGACTAATGCTGTTCACTATTTGATAGTCCGAATCTTCTTACTTTGACTACAAACAAATAAAACAATTTTTATTTTGATTTTCAGGACAAAGATGACCCTGAGAAATGGGTTGAGCTGAAGAGGCAAGAAATGGAATATGAGAAAAGACGAGCCCATCTCATCTCTTACTATGAGTCAGTGAAATTAGCTCAATCTGTCCAAGTTGACGATATTCCTTTGCCGTCTTTGCAAGTAAGTGTTTGAATTGTCCAGTCAATATAAAAGCATGTCTAGGCTATGCAGGGATTTAGGAGGCAACAGAGCTGTCTTAGAGAGCATGCTGGACCGGTACCAAAGAATATGGGGCCCGTTGGGAAGTGTTCAAGTGTATGTCATTGACAACAAAACAAATGTCATATGACTTTGTTGTACGGTTTGGACTGCTTAGGGGCGAGCGCAACACCGCGCTCAACTGCCTTCTTTCTGCTTATTCCCTCAAATTCTGCTCTAGGGTGAATGAGCATTTACTAGGCAAGCATGCTCCATTGTAGGTCTCATCTTTGCTTTCCTTCAGGCATGATTGTGGTTAAGCACAAGCTTATATTTGGAAAAAAAATTAGTGTAAACAAATATATCTGTTTTTTTGGGGCCCCCATGTGCATTTATGAGAAAGTGTACAGAGAGGCAAACCGGGGTGTTTTTTTGCAAAGTCCGTGGTATGCTATAGCCCGACAAGCTCGTGCGCGGCGCTCGGCGGAACCCTGTCGCAGGGAGCCTCTGCTGTCCTTAACAAGATTGTTTTTAATAAGTGCGGCAAATGCTGACTGCGACAAGGTTCCGCGGAGAGCCGCGCACGAGCTTGTCGGACTATAAGGAAGTGTGCCCAAATCCACTATTGTCCTGGTTGAAAAGTTTGTAAATCCAATGCTGGAGACTAGAGAGGTAAAAAAATAGCCTAATGAATTTTACTCAATCTCTATACAAGACAGCATGCATATAGGAAATTCTGTTTTGGATGCTCTAATCTACAATCTTTAAGGCAAATAAGTGAATTAAAGCAAAATAAGTTTGACTAGGTGTTACCTGCAACTTTGTCTTCAAAGTATTTTTTATTAAAGTTTGATATGTCTGACAAACTTTCATCAAAATCCATTCCCTAGTTTTTTCTTGAAAGAGTTACAAACATCCATACATAATACATACAACCTTACAGACATTCCTGTTTGCAATATTTGTAAAATGAGATTTCCTGCTGTGCTAAAAATACTGTACATCTACTGGAATTAAGCTTTTTTTTAACCTATTGAATGCTACACTTTGTTTTTGTTACAAACGAAATTGATTCTTATGCGGATGCAAAAAGGTTAAAAATTACCTGAACATGAACATGAACATAACTTAGACAGATATGCCTAAAATCACAGACGTCAAATATAATAGCAAACTTGACATAACTATGTGTGTGTGCATACATATTTCCTATTCCCTCACGCTACAATGATCAGGAATATTGTCATCCCTTTTTCTCATATGTCGTAACACTGTCCAAGAAACCTTAAAAAAATAATAGTTTAAAAAAACTAAAAAACACGCTTTAAAAAATAAAAAATAAATTTTAATAAATTTCAATTCACTATTCTTATAGTGCAGTAAAAAATCTTAATAAGCAATTATTATATTGTTATATCCAGATCAAAATTTGTAAACAATTCTAAATATTGATAAAATAAATAATAATAGTTTAAAATATTTTATTGTAAAAAAAGCGTGGGGTGCATGGTGTCAATTGTCAAGGATTATCATTTTGATAACATCTTAAAAAGCACCCCACGCTTTTTTTACAATAAAATATTTTAAACTATTATTATTTATTTTATCAATATTTAGAATTGTTTACAAATTTTGATCTGGATATAACAATATAATAATTGCTTATTAAGATTTTTTACTGCACTATAAGAATAGTGAATTGAAATTGATTAAAATTTATTTTTTATTTTTTAAAGCGTGTTTTTTAGTTTTTTTAAACTATTATTTATTTTCTATTTTTCAGTTGCATTTTTTTTCTTTCTAACTTTACCCCCCTCACCTACAACCCCCAAACCCCCTAAACCCAACCCCCCAACATCCCCCACCCCATTTCCCCAAACCCCACACCCCCCCCCCCAAACCCCACACCCTTACCCCCAATCCCCTAAACCCCCTTTACCCACCTCCTCATTTTACAAACCCGCGAACCACCTAAACCCAACCCCCCTAACACCGAACCCCCCAAACCCCCGGAATCCCCCCTCCCCCACCCCACCACCTGCCCCCCAACCCCTCCCCCCACCCCGCCACCTACCGCCCCCCCCTTCCAGTTCTATCATCAAACCCTTGTTACCATCTAGGCCTCTTATCCCCTCCCCATTTCCCACAACCCTCCAAAATCACTTACCCCCGAACCCCCCAATACCCCCACCCTGTTCCTCGTAAACCCCCCCATCTCCTTACCCCAACCGCCACACCCTAACCCCCAACCCTCTAAACCCCCGACCCCCTTACCCCATACCCCATTCCCCCCCACCCCGCCACCTACCCCCCTTCCAGCTCCATCATCAGACCCTTGTTACCATCTAGGACCAAAGTACTCGTCAAAACGAATCAAACGAGCCCAAACTCGATGGGGTTGTTTCGTTTTATTGTGGAGTGCCTTTGGCCATCTTCCAGCTCCATCATCAGACCCTGGTTACCATCTAGGATCAAAGTGCTCGTCAAGACGAATCAAACGAGCCCAAACTCGACGGGGTTGTGTAGCTTTATTGTGGAGTGCCTTTGGCCATCTTCCAGCTCCATCATCAGACCCTGGTTACCATCTGAGATCAAAGTGCTCGTCAAGACGAATCAAACGAGCCCAAACTCGACGGGATTGTGTTGTTTTATTACATAGTTCCTATGGCCACCATCCAGCTCCATCATCAGATCAGCTCCATGTTACAATAATATTGCATTGTCATCCAATTTACACATATGTGCAAAATTTCAGCTCAATCGGAAACCGGGAAGTGGGTCAAAATCGCGCCCTAAGGAGTCTGTTACAAACATACAAACATACATACAAACATACAGGTGAAGCTAATATAAAGCGTGTAAAAATGACACATGCTATGTTTTGAACGTCAGTCATATAGAATAAGCTGCCGAAGCTGCAAGCGAATTTTTATGTAAACTGACATTTTTTAATGTTTTCTCATCAAAATTAGAACTGATTTAGATTCAAAGATGGTGAAATGTGCCTACCTTTGTGAAAGTGTTACATATGGAAATATACCAGGATTAACCTTTCACCGGTAAGTGTTTGTGTGATAGGGATGTGTGCGTTTTTGCCATTATTTGGACTCGTTATGTCAAGTCTGCTCCTAGTATTTCAAGTCTGTGCCTAAAATGTATTTTTCCTACATCTATATTTTTGTACTAAGACAGTGTGTGGTTTCCTCAGATGCCTGAAAACTACGTATACGGCAACATGGCGTCTCAGATACCTATGCCCATGGATATAGCGCCGCCCAGCACGCCAGTGAAGCCCATTCTCAGGAAAGACTCGGCCTATAAAGTTAGTACCTACAAAAATGGTTATTTATTACATTCTTTCGGCCAGCTATTTTACAGGGTTTAGTCAACAAAATTTTTGTCAACTGTTGAGTCTGTTGAACTTGCCATTGGTTTGAATAAATGTCAAAATCCCGCTGTCATTACATGACGTGTTGTTGTGTGCGTGACCTCAACTCTCGTGGCGTTACCTATATTACCCAAATTAAGACCAAATGATGAAATAGTACATTTCGATGCTAGTGCGGAAAGTATGTCATTACTTCACGAGTAGCGAGATATCTTACCACGAGCCGAAGGCGAGTGGCAAAACTCGGGACGAGTGAAGAATGAAATTTCCGCGCGTGTATCGAACGACTTTTTTTAATACAGTTGCGAAAAAAAATACAAGAAAATAATTTGAGACTTAATAATAATAATAATACAAAACATTTTTATCACCAACAACATCCATCCATCCATGCTACATTTTCAGTTAATTGAAAGTTAAACTGGTTTTCCTGGTAAAAATACGCCATTTTTTTATTTGAGTTTTATATTAGAATTATTGTTTTATGGTCTCAAAATACCGTAGTGTATCGTGACATCCCGCTTTTCGACGCCAACGACGTATATTAATCACGGCTTGCAGATATCTACCTACATGCATTTCTGTAGGGTTCAACTTCGCGTTTGACATTCCGATGTCATCGCGTATCAGTGAGAGCTGTTGTATTTGACAGAGAAAGAAGTTATTTACTGCTGAAATACAGGTTTTACACCTAGTTACGCAGCTGTGGCCCACTTTATTTATGATTTTGTCTAGTTTTCACATATTATTGTATAAGATACCTGTAACTTTTTATGGAAATAAAGATTTATTATTATTTTCCAGGAAAGGCCAGCGGGCGCCGAAGCGCCAGGCGTGCCCCCGGGCCCGCCGCCAGACTACATGTTGTTGCTGCTGGAAGTGGACAAACTGGAGGCGAAGGAGGGGAAAGCTAAGGAAAAGAAGAGTCTTCGCTTCTCCGACCTGCCAGACGAAGGGCCGCCAGGGGAGGTGAGATTTAATGCCGCAACAAACACAAATGAAAGGCAAAAGTTTAACTAATTTTCAGGGTCTTACCAGTTTTTTACTATTCATCTGGCATTTTGTTTTGGTTCACATGATTAATATAGGTTTGACGTAGTGTTTGAAACGCTGCTAAACTTTAGTTCATAAGATGCATGGTGGTTAATATACTTAATATGGAAGATTTTCGCGATGTCCACTAGGATCACCTAATTGGATCACCTAATATACAATTATTGTACCTGGGGGATCCAAATAGGTGATCCTAGTGGACATCGCGATGATTTTATGTTAATTTTGGCAAGAAAAATATAAAAAAAATATATTTTTAATACAAGCCTTTTTTGCTGGCTGTAACCTTGCCCTTGTTTGCCCTTGGTTACCAAAGTACTAGTAAAGTAGTAAAGGACGAATCAAACGAGCCCAAACTCGATACGGTCGTATCGTTTAATCTAATCATAGAGTTCCTATGTCCACCCTCCAGCTCCATGTCATAATTGCATTATCATCGGATTTATACATGCATGCAAAATTTCAGCTCAAAAAAATCTGAATCTGTTAAAGGTATCTACATCATAATTGAGTTATAAGATTCCACCCGAACAAACATACATTGCTAGTTAGTAAAATGCTTGTAAAAATCATTAAAAACTCTACGAATCACAGTCAACCTGTTGCTATTGCGTGCCTGCCACAAAAAAAAGAGATACTAAACAATTGCATTAACTTGTAATGAGCATTCAACATATCAACGTAAATGTCCTAGCAAACATTCTAGGAAATATTCTATTCTAGCGTGCATTCTAGCGAAACGATAGTATTTTTTTGTAATTGAGAGGCCATAGGTCAAACCGGCATTGTCATAATTAATAAAAACCGGTTGTCTGTAAAGTCACAACGTGACAACGTCATAACAAAACATTGATGTCGAACGTTCAAGCCGGTTGTGCCTTTCGCTCGCTCGTGCTGCGCTCTCGCTCCGATCGTTCATCGGCTCGAGCGTAACGGGACGCGTAGCGAGACAATGCGTTATGTATGTTACACTAAGTCATCCTTTTTCGTGCGTGCAGCCGGCGTTCATCGATTTATTAGACGGACGTTGTCACGTCAAAAATGTTTTTTCAGAAATGCATCCCAATGCCGAACGCAGCGCCGCAGCCAACGACGCAAGAGAACTTCGACGGGGATGCTATGGACGATGACGGTTCAGGGAACGCGGCGCCAAAGCCGACGTCCCTGCAGCAGAGAATGCTGGCTCTCTCCGGACAAAACATCGACGACTTTATGAAGGAGATGGAGGAGGTGCATAGGAAGAGGGAGAGGGATCGTGCTGCAGATTTGAACGCCAGGTTTGAGCTATTTTAACACTCCATCTAAAATAAATAAATAAATATCATGGGAGAATTCACACCAATTGACCTAGTCCCAAACTAAGCAAAGCTATGGGTACTAGACAACGGACAAACATACCTACATACATACATACCTAAATACATATTAAACATCCAAGACTCGAGCACAAACATTCGTATTTTTTACACAAATATCTGCCCCGACCGGGAATCGAACCCGGGACCTCAAGCTTCGTAGTCAGGTTCTCTATCAACTGGGCTATCCGGCCGTCTAATAATAATTGTTTACTCTGCTTGCATGTAATAAATACCTTTGAGTTCTTTGTTCTCCTGGTTCGACCTAAACTAGTTTCTGCAAGCTAATCGAAACCGTAACTTAATTGAAAGCCGTTTCTAATGTACATTTTTAAACTTCGCTCATTTTGGTTTTTGTAATTATTACATGTGTTTGTGTTTATAAGCGATTATTCGAAAAATGTAACAGTTTGTAGATCTAAGTGATTACTCTATTAATGTGGAACAACAACGTACCACCACAAATTATGGGCCAGTATATGGGCTACAATCGTCGGGTACCTATTGAAGATTTGCGCAGCCTTGTGTATGAAGGCCTTAAATAAATTAAAATTGATGTTTTTAAACAACTATGTATCGGCCGTTGTTCAAATTTAATATAGGTAAGACATCATGCGCAACATGCCTCTTAAACGTTGCTCTGATCATTTGGTGCAACTGCCATTAAAAATAACAACATGGAACCGGACGTAAGGTCCACGATGTTATGTAAAGCGCTCATTAGGTAACAGCTATGGTAGTAAACATTTCTGATTATAATTCATTGAAATTATTTTACTAAGAATTTCTATTGTTCTATACAGGCTCTCGGCACTGAAGCGTACGGGTGGGCAGCGGGACAGCGATTCCGACAGCGACGGCGAGACCGCGCCTCCCCCGGTGCAGATGCCGCCGGACTTCATACTGGAGCCGCCTGGCGTCGAAATGAGGCAGATGCCGCCTCCACTAATGCCGCCAGGTGACACTTAGAGCCCCCGCGCATTAGGCGGCCAGGTCGCTGCGGCCAACTAATTCTTCCGTGACCTCAGATCAAATAAAAAGTAAAGATATAGCGCTGCGAACAACGAAGTGAGGCCGGTTAAACTACACCAATCCGTGTGCTTACACAGTGGCACGCACACACTTGCAACCAAACTACACCAAATTTTGCTTAGAACCCAAAATGTCAACACTAGTGTTGCCATTATAATGTTGTAGTTACCCTATTATTGGGTAAATGCCGCCTATGTAATTCAACCTTTTCTTTTTCATTTTAAATTGTATTCTTTATTAGCACGGCTTAAAACGTGAGAACGTAACATGCAACGTAAAGTTATTTGTTTCTTGTAAAAGTTTATCAACGTTTTTTATTGTAGTAACGGTATCAACGTGACACGCAATGTAGTATCGGAGTATTAAGAATTAGGGTATGTATTACAATACAGAAGTACGAAAGACCGAATGTATTAAAACACACACGACACGATTTTTTTCTGAAACCATTAACTTTTTAAGATTGTTATAAAACAAACCTAACCTAACCTAATGGGTTCTGTATGATGCCGTTTTAATAAATTCTGAAAAGTTTACGGTTTCAGAAAAAAATCGTGTCGGTCTTTTGACCCATTCGATGTTTTAATACATTCGGTCTTTCGTACTTCGGTATTGTAATACATACCCAAGAATTATTATGGCAACACCGGCCTACGCACACATGTTTATAAAACCGCCCTCACTCGGCTGTTCACCGCGCTCTATCTTTACTTTTTATTTGATCTAAGTCCCTGACATATTCAAGTGCGCGCACTAGGCGACCAGCGGCCAGCGACCACGTATTGGCCGGGCGGCAAGCTAAAACATCGCGACTCAACAGAGCCCCTAAGCAGGCCTCATGCATGCCATGTACTTACGCGCGATATTTACCTACCGCGGGGACGATCTCCTGCGATCGAAATTCCAGTAGGTTGTCACAAGCGCGCGCCGACGCACGTTCATTCGTGTTCCACGGAAAAAATATGCCGCCTGGACTTTTATAAGTGAAAATGGTGAAACAGGGGGCAAACTATAATATCACAATGCTAGAATTAATAGCTAATATAACAATTTGGAAGTTCGTATCGTGCTGTCCCTATTACTCTTCTATAAAAAGCTATAAGCGTGAGCGGGATGGCACGATGCGAAGTTCGAAAGTTGACCTTCGTATCTAGTATAACGATAGGGTACTGTGAGTATGGCAATGTGTTCTGCGCATTACAATAAATATCCTTTTTTGTTAGGATTCCAGAGCTAAAATGGCAAAAACGAAACCTTTATAGTTTCGCCATGACCGTCTGTCCCTTTGTCCGTCCGTGGCTTAGCTTAGGGAATATTAGTGCTAGAAAGTTTGCATGGATATAATATATAGCAATTATCCCGACAAAATGGTAAAACAACATGTAGAGAAAAAAAAATTAATCCAAAATGTCAGCCCTTGTTACTGTCGGCACGCACACATTCTTAAGGAGACGGAGTAGTAGTATAATCTGTGGCTACAATCGCGGTAAGTACCAAGATTTCGTACGGGATGCAGTATCTGTTACGAAGTAAGTATTAAGTAATCTGTGCCCTAAGTGATATGAAAATGGCGAAAATTGAGAAAATTGTTCTTCTGTATTCCAGGCATCCGGCCGCCGCCCCTGCTGGTGCCGCTGGGCCCGCCGCCGCTGCGCATGGGGCGGCCGGGCGCGCCGCCGGGCCCGCCGCCGGGGCTGCCGCCGCGCGCGCTGCTGCGGCCGCCCGGCCCGCCGCCCGGCGCGCCGCCGCGGCTGCTGCGCGCGCTGGCGCCGCCGCCGCCCCCCAAGCCCGCGCCGCCCGTCTCCGTGCTGACGGCGGCCCCGCAGCTCATCACCAAGAAGGACGGCCCGCAAGGTAACATTAAAGCTCCAAACGCACAGGCAGCGGAGGCGTGCCGGCGCGGCCGGCCGCGCCGGCGGGCCCGAGTGCCTCCATCGATTCCCCAAACTTGTTTTCTCAAACATGCTATGTAATGTTTAGGTTGTGTTCCAAATAATAGGCCGGGACGTATCACGTTGCGGGCGCGGTTAGACAACTGGTATGTAATGGATTTTCATACAAAATTGCAGGCCATGGCCGGCAATGCGATCGTCTATTGTTTCATGTGATACAGCACCATGACGTTTATAGGTCTATGGCATCATAGCAATTAGCCATTTAAAAAAAAACTATAAGCAATATTTGCGTTTTGGTTCATTATGATATTCTGCCACTACGCTTATTTAATAATAAGGTAATGGTGATCTGCCTAGAGAAATATTTCGCCATCAACATCACCATCATCATCATCATCATCATCACCATCACCATCATCATCACCATCATCATCATCATCGTCACCACCATCATCACCATCACCATCATCATCACCACCATCACCATCATCATCATCATCACCATCATCATCATCGTCATCGCCATCATCATCGGCATCGTCATCATCATCGTCATTATCATCATCATCATCATCGTCATCATCACCATCATCCATCATCATCATCGTCATCGTCATCATCATCATCACCATCATCATCATCACCATCATCATCATCACCATCACCACCACCATCATCATCATCATCATCATCATCATCATCATCATCATCACCATCACCACCATCATCATCATCATCATAATCATCATCACTATCATCCATCATCACCATTACCACCACCATCATCATCATCATCGTCATCGTCATCATCATCATCATCATCATGATGATGCCGACGATGATGATGATGATGATGATGATGATGGTGATGGTGATGGTGCATGTTTGAGAAAAGCACTATACAAGCCTCGGCCGGAACAGGGGTTGCCGGCCTCGTATCATGCCGGCCTTGTGTACCACTCGGCCGTCAACTTAGATACTCGGCCGGTAACCCCTTATGTCCCGGCCTCTGCAGTAATGTACTAATGTTCCGCGTAGCAAAATTCCCAGTCGCATTTTTCCCTACTAAGCCCAGTGTAAACCTAGCATTGGGGTGCTAAGGATGCGTTTGATATCCACCAATCGTATTCATTAGTTCACATAGCATAGCACTGTTGCAGATAGGCTCAGCTAAGCTATGTTTTTACACGCTTTATATTAGCTTCACCTGTATGTTTGTATGTTTGTATGTATGTTTGTATGTTTGTTTGTAACCGACTCCTTAGGGCGCGATTTTGACCCACTTCCCGGTTTCCGATAGAGCTGAAATTTTGCACATATGTGTAAATTGGATGACAATGCAATATTATTGTAACATGGAGCTGATCTGATGATGGAGCTGGATGGTGGCCATAATAACTATGTAATAAAACAACACAATCCCGTCGAGTTTGGGCTCGTTTGATTCGTCTTGACGAGCACTTTGATCCCAGATGGTAACCAGGGTCTGATGATGGAGCTGGAAGATGGCCAAAAGCACTCCACAATAAAACGACACAACCCCATCGAGTTTGGGCTCGTTTGATTCGTCTTGACGAGCACTTTGATCCCATATGGTAACCAGGGTCTGATGATGGAGCTGGAAGATGGCCAAAGGCACTCCACAATAAAACGACACAACCCCATCGATTTTGGGCTCGTTTGATTCGTCTTGACGAGCACTTTGATCCCATATGGTAACCAGGGTCTGATGATGGAGCTGGAAGATGGCCAAAGGCACTCCACAATAAAACGAAACAACCCCATCGAGTTTGGGCTCGTTTGATTCGTTTTGACGAGTACTTTGGTCCTAGATGGTAACAAGAGTCTGATGATGGAGCTGGAAGGGGGGTAGGTGGCGGGTTGGGGGGGAATGGGGTATGGGGTAAGGGGGTCGGGGGTTTAGAGGGTTGGGTGTTAGGGTGTGGCGGTTGGGGTTAGGGGATGGGGGGGGGGGGGGTTACGGGAAATAGGGTGGGGGTGTTGGGGGCTTCGGGGGTAAGTGATTTTGGGGGGTTGTGGGAAATGGGGAGGGGGTAAGAGGCCTAGATGGTAACAAGGGTTTGATGATGGAACTGGAAGGGGGGGCGGTAGGTGGCGGGGTGGGGGGTGTGGGAGGGGTGGGGTGGGGGGGGCAGGTGACGGGTGGGGGGGAGGTGGGGTTTCCGGGGGTATGGGGGTTCGGTGTTAGGGGGGTTGGGTTTAGGTGGTTCGGGGGTTTGTAAAATGAGGAGGGGGTAAGGGGGTTTAGGGGATTGGGGGTAAGGGTGTGGGTTTTGGGGGGGGTTTGGGGAAATGGGGTGGGGAATGTTGGGGGGTTGGGTTTAGGGGGTTTGGGGTTTGTAGGTGAGGGGGTAAAGTTAGAAAGAAAAAAATGCAACTAAAAAATAGAAAATAAATAATAGTTTAAAAAAACTAAAAAACACGCTTTAAAAAATAAAAAATAAATTTTAATAAATTTCATTTCACTATTCTTATAGTGCAGTAAAAAATCTTAATAAGCAATTATTATATTGTTATATCCAGATCAAAATTTGTAAACAATTCTAAATATTGATAAAATAAATAATAATAGTTTAAAATATTTTATTGTAAAAAAAGCGTGGGGTGCTTTTTAAGATGTTATCAAAATGACAATCCTTGACAATTGACACCATGCACCCCACGCTTTTTTTACAATAAAATATTTTAAACTATTATTATTTTTTTTATCAATATTTAGAATTGTTTACAAATTTTGATCTGGATATAACAATATAATAATTGCTTATTAAGATTTTGTACTGCACTATAAGAATAGTGAATTGAAATTTATTAAAATTTATTTTTTATTTTTTAAAGCGTGTTTTTTAGTTTTTTTAAACTATTATTTTTTATATGTAAAGATCACGTGCTCGCGATGTGTGCTGTGGATGCGTGATGTGGATGCGTGCTATGGATAGTCCCTACTTAGCTCGAGCTGCGTATCTTCCTCGCACGGCTACATAGCTTAGCATTGGTGGAATCAGTCGTATAGTTTCGTAGCGTAGCTTTCACGTCCTCGCAGTATAGTTAGTTGCATGGCACATCACTGGTGGAAAGACAACCTTAACCCGTCTTTTGGTCGGAGCGGTTGATGACAGTGGGCTATTTTCCCCAACTCGACGTCAATTTATGCACCTATTTTGCCGGGTATTCGGCGTATGTGTAGACTGTAGGCGAGCCGAGTAATTAGTATCCGTACATGTGAAAGCTGCCATAAACGCCTATACACGAATACCACGGGCTACCTGGCGAGGTGACATAATTTCGGCAAATGTAGCTTGTAATTGTTCCAAACACTCGACCCTGTTCACTATGAAATAGTTTATACAAAAGTATATTACAGATGTCACCGTGCCCCGTTCGCGGCACGGCTGGGCCCGGTACGGAGTAATAAGAATCTACCTAAGTAATATTTCAAACCGTTGAGATTGTACCTAATTTCTAAGCGCAGCATTCTAGCTTAGCTCAGTGCATCCATTTTCTGTTTGATGTATTGTCTTGTATGATTAGGACTTCTTATTATACAATGTATTTTTGATAGTTAAGATTTCTGTCACAAATCAGTCATTATTTTGAAAAAAGCTCGTATCTCAAAATCGATAATCTGGCCAAGTGAACTTTACTAAGTGTGTATCAAGGTTCATTTTGATTTACATATTGATTGAAGATATGAGCTTCTTTTAAAGTAGTGGCGATACGTCATGGAGTTTTACATACTCAACACTCGTCTTTTCGATTAAGACATCTAAACTATTGAAACACTGTGCCACTACAAAACTATTTTATTTCTACTCAACAGGAGCCACAATCACCGCCAAGCCACAAATCAGAAACCTGTCAGCCGACGTGACGAGATTCGTACCCTCGGCCCTGCGAGTCAAACGCGAGGACAAAAAGGCAAACTCGCGAGTCAAGCCCACTGTTCAGAGACCAGCAGACGTGCCGAAACAGGCTCCGAGCAAGGATGATGCTTATATGCAATTCATGAAGGAAATGGAAGGTCTACTCTAGATAAGTCTGTATATTATGGTAACGATCGTGTATGTTTTAGAAATTTAGACAATTTAAGTATCGTGAAATACATGTATTTTAAGGATTCCGTGGTTTTATTAGGAATTGTTTAAACGGTTTATTTTTAAAAGATCTGCTCCGTCAAATACTAAAATTTCCGTTCAAATGTTTTTTTTTTCATTGACGTCGAGCTTTGTCCAATATATTTAGGAATAGAGCGTGGTTTTTTTAAAGTTAGTTGACATTCGCCATTTTTATTTTATTAGCATAAATCACAGCAGGCAGTGTGTATCGTACAAACTTCTAATGACTATTATACAATGTATACAGGGTGTCCCTAAAACCAACGCCAAAATGAGAAGGGGAGATAGAACAACTCATAAGCAGTCAGATTAAGCAAATTTGACCTTAATGAAAAATTTAATGGTTTTCGAGATATTGGCAGTTTAAAAAAACTCGTGGTATTGATACCCTGCATGAGTGTATCGATTGCCACCACAGCAAATTTAAGTATTTTGTTAATCTGTTTTTTTGCAGGATGCTACCAAAAACATATCCTATCGAATTTTATCTAAATTTATTACATGCCATGATGCTATAGCAGTAAAAATAATAAACAAAACCGAACTAAATAAAATTTATAATTTAACCTGCGTGTTTGATCGAGTTTAATTTTAATACGGTAGGTATACTAAACTAACTTGGTACACAACATAAAAAATAGCATTTTTATTGTAGTTTTCTAAATGGTACAGCATATTCTAATTTACCCAGCAGTTCACGAGATAATGATATTTTACTCCAGAAGGAGCTTAAACTGCAATTATTCCATAGTTTGGAACCAGAGCACCAACCACCTACCAGACGTTTGAATTTCGAATAAAAATCCGATTTGAAGATAACTTCATTTGAAACTGGAACATAATTTCAAATTCGAATTCAAGTCTACTTTCTGGTTAAAGATTATTTTAGTTATTATATTTTAGTTAATTCCTTTAATTTATTCGTTTGATGTGCATCATTTGGTTTGGTTTCTTATTTTCTTAAATGGACTTGCTTTGCCAGATAGGACTCCAGTTTTGCCTAGTGATTTGGATTTTGTCTAACTAATGGACTTTGCTTTGTTTATCTTGGACTCATGTTTGCTTTGTGATTTGGATTTTAATTAGACAAATTAACTTTTCATTGTGCATCTTGGACTCGTGTTCTGCCTAGTGATCTTTACTTTGATTTAGTTAAGATTAAGTTATGCCAGAGAATTATACTTCTCAAGAATATGCAAACATGCATTTCATCTATGGGGAATGTCGGGGTCATTCGAGTCTTATCTGGCAAAGCGAGTCCATTTTAAGAAAATAAGAAACCAAACCAAATGATGCACATCAAACGAATTAACGAAGTGTACTGAAATAACTAAAATAATCTTTAGCCAGAAAGCCGACTTGAATTCGAATTTTGATTTGTGTTCCAATTTCAAATGAAATCTTCAAATCGGATTTTTATTCGAAATTCAAACTCTGAGCCTGGTAGGTGGTTGGGGCTCTGGCTCCAAACTATGGAATAATTGCAGTTTAAGCTCCTTCTGGTGTAAAATTTCATTATCTCGTGAACTGCTGGGTAAATTAGAATATGCTGTACCATTTTGAAAACAACAATAAAATTTGCTTTTTTTATGTTATGTGCCGAGTTAGTTTAGTATACCTTATTAGAATTAAACTCGATCAAACTCGCAGGTTAAATTATAAAATTTATTTAATTCGGTTTTGTTTATTTTTTTTTTACCGCTATAGCATCATGGCGTGTAATAAATTTAGATTAAATTCGATAGGATATATTTTTGGTAACATCCTGCAATAAACTGATTTACAAAATACTTAAATTTGCAGTGGTGGCAATCGATAAACTCATGCAGGGTATCAATAATCACGAGTTTTTTAAACTGCCAATATTTCGAAAACCATGAAATTTTCATTTAGATCAAATTTGCTTAATCTGACTGCTTATGAGTTGTTCTATCTCCCCCCTCATTTTGGCGTTGGTTTTAGGTACACCCTGTATAAGGTATGTTAGCATCAGTCTGCTTATTAGACGGGGCAAGAAAACAGTTATTAAAAGAAATAAGTGCTCCCTAATACATAAAATATATTTATTTAATAGACATTAATGAAGGTACATAGGTAACTGAGTATAATCGGTTGGGCTACAGTAACTATCGCTGCGTTTCGTTGACCCCAGTCCGAAGTAATCTGCTTAAACACGAGTTCTAAACCTGGAAAAATAAACAGACGTTACTCGGTTAGTCAATTGTTTTTATTTAATATACGCTATCGTGTTCTAAACGCGTGTTAAAAGTAACCTATATCCTTAGGCTACGTTTGAAATGGGCGCCTTTTTGTATTTAAAGTTTTGACAAATATTTTAAAGACTGAGAACTTTTTATTGTACTATGATTGTAAATAGCTCATATACGGAACAAGGGATCTTGTAACAACAGGGCTATTGAAAAACTATCATTGCCACACATCTTCGCCACATGTTCTGCAATCTCCATTGTCTCTTATGGCAATAACACGAGGGTCCCGGGTTGGCAGTTACGGGTCGTGTTTTAACTGAACCCAAAATGTTATAAACATTGACAGGACAGACCTAGACCTATCTGGCTAATAGGTCAGTACGCTGCCGCTCAATAACGTCCAGTCAGTCCCGCCCATTTCCGTGAATCATCCTTAAACCTTTTGACAACCCTGTCAAGACATTCGATTTTCGACCGTAAATGTTGCTAATTTAAATCGGTTTTGATTCTGTTTAACGGCAAATATATTGCTGGCATCGATTTAAGGGTTAACGCGTTCGCTACCGGCTGTCGGACTAGAGTTTTCTTTAGATGCACATATGCACATATGCGTTGAAACTACTGCAAAACTATGACAGCGGCACTAAGCGAAAGTCGTCAATACGCATATATGCGTTCCCGGCCGTAAATGCGTTAACATGCTCTAAGGTTGTTGCCAGAACGATTTCCTTGCAAGAACTCCGACATTAGGCGTCAAGGGTTGTCCGATGACGATTAAAAACAATAGATACTTATCATTATCAATGTTTTACCTCAATCCGTATTTCCCTAACAAATCGCGACCAGCTCTGGTATGGTGCAAGGATGAGAACAGCACCGTTTCATGTTGTTCCTGAACTCCCAACTTCTTCTCTCCAGTGCACGAGGGTCCGAACCGGGATTAAGCATTTGCTCTGAAACAAAATAACTTATTGTGAAAACTGTTTATACAACAAAAACATTTTGATAAAGTTAGTGTTGGTAAAATATCGCTGCTTTTGTTACCACGAAAACGACGCGAAAAGCTCGGTAGGGCCTTAACAATAGGATTATGTTCGTAAGGTATTCAGAGTTATGTATGTTAAATTAAATAAAATGAGTTTTAATTTTTAGATACATCTACTCTTAGATTATTTATACACTAGATAGAGTGTCAGTAGCAAACACTGGCATACAAAACGTCCAAAAACCCATTTGACAGCTTCATATTAATATCACGTTACGTCATTCAGACTGAAGGGGGACAACTGACATATAAGCCAACTGTTGGCTTATATTTTTCGGGAAGCTTTCATGCCGCCTAAGCTCTATCTAGTGTATAAATAAGCTAAGCACTACTTAACACAATTATTGGTGTAGTACGAAATTGTGATATGATGCGTACCTACCCACGAGAAAATAAGATTGGGGACAGTACCGTTTTGCTATAAGAGCTCATGGGGTCTACTATCAGGGGCCCGACCTCACGGGCCACGAAGATATTGAATTTTTATTATACTTAATTTTTTTTTAGGTTACGATGGCATAGTCTTTGGTGGCCAACGACTTTGTTTGCGGATATTTGCGGTAACTGAGTTAATAACATACTTGTTAGTTTTTATGTGAGAGGTCTTAGTGTTTTCATTGGTCAATGGAGATCAAACGTAAACATTTTTTATCCGTCGTAAACAACTGTTACACAACATGTGAATGAGAGGTGATAAACTACTATAAAGTTTAAAAATTATCATACTCAGGGGATGGGTCAGATTTCACGTGCATTATGCCTACAAAAATATTATTTTATGACGGTTTTATATTTTTAAATATTTACGCTAAATATGGATGCAATGTTATACATTCTGTATTTCACAGGACGCACAACAAGATTTGAAACGAAAATACTAGATAAAGAGAGGCCCAGCCGAGGCTGAAGAAAGAATACATATACGAAATTTATAAAACAAAGCTGTAGAGTTACGTTTGAACGTGCTAGTGGAATTACTAGTTGTTTTTGAAAAATATTTTTGCATTTCTCAGCTCAATCCTTATAAGCATATCCAATCGTATGCTTTGTGCAACTATGGTTGTCAATTTATTTATTTATAACAATCAAAATTCCTTAACGAATTCGCTGCCGGCTGTCAAACTCGGAACGTTGACGTCGTTGTCGTTGTCAGATGCCCCAAACGCACATGTGCGTTCAATTGCCTGCAACATTATGACAGCGGTGGTGAAAGTCAAGAAAACGCATATATAATTATGCGTTGCTGGCAGTGAATGTGTTAAGACAATAATTAAATTGTTTGATATCACTTGTCAGTAAATGCAAAAAAGCAAATGAGAGGGGATATAGGCTACCAATATTACATTTTTCTTAAATTAAATACCTAGTGAAACCGTTGGGCGCAGCTAGTGTAAGTGCAATCAGCCTCATATAGGTATTGATTGACTGAGTTAAGAGCGATAACAAATTTATTTCTTCCTTGATTTACTAGTGTACAGCAACATTAGACGGTTTAGGGGCGTGAAACCGGCACCAACAATGCCGGGGCGCTAAAGCGGTATATACCGGTAATTTACCGGTATTATGGAACCAGCCAGTGTTTGAAAATATTACCAATATCGGTAACTAATTATAAGAGGAGCATAAATGTTACGGCTTGTATTTCCTTCCGGAAGTGATGTCGCCACTTTTTACGCAATCTATTGTATTCGTTTTTGTTTTTTATAATTTGACTAAAATATATGTACTTAAGTATTTTCTGCCGGAAGAATTTAAGGCTTTTTAGCCATTCCTCTCAATCTCTCAATAGCTCTCAATAGCTCTCGGTACTGGATTTCCATACAAATACGGTACCGGACCGGGAATTCCCGGTTCTCCATACAAACTCAGTACCGGGAGCATGCCCTAATCTCATTATTATTTCTGTGCACTCCTTGCTGTCTTGATTCATTTATTATTTTTAATGCAATTTTTTTTCCTGGTTTTAGATACTTTTTGTTAAACATGTTTGCATTGTCATCCAAGCTACGTATTCGTACAAAGTTTCAGTCGATACCATCAACCGTTCCGTCCGGCGAGCACGATCCTGGCGAACCGCCAGAATCTCACTACCAAATTTTTGTATTGTCATCGAACATAAGGAAGTATGTCAAATTTCAGCTTCATCGGATATTAGAACGTACTCGGGTAATGGTTTTCAAATTTTGGCAACCACAACGTGCGAACATTGCAAGATTGAATAAAAGCTTGTAACAAGAAGTATTGCCCATTTCATGTTTGAAGGGTAGGTAGGTACAGTCAGTAACAAAAATATGAATACACCCAAAGTACCAAAAATATGCATCCACGACTCTATTACCAGGGCATAAAGGCGTGTATACATATTTTTGGTACTTTAAGTGTATTCATATTTTTGTTGCTGACTGTACATGGAAGGAAAATGTCTAGTCACCTTTTTTGAATAATGATACTTATTTTAATCTTAAAATGTCGAGCTCGCAAAGTACTTACCATTGTATTAAAAAAATGGATATCTGAAAATAATAATATTTATATATTTTCCACTTTTAAAGAATTCATAAGTTCGTGATGGCTAACTTTCAAACCGTTATAACTCAAAAAGTTACTTAGGTGACAACATGTCTAGACATGTTCTTTCTGTGTAACCTTCGTTTGCTTTGCTTACTTACCCATGGAGGTCTGACCAATCTGTCCGTACATAGGACACAATGTTGTCTGCACCACATTGGTCAATGAGTTGACGCATGTGACGAAATTTAAATCGGTGTGAGCTGATGTCACGATGTGAGCTGACGCGCAATTGGAGCTGTACGCCACTAGCAGAGCCAGGAGAAAGTGCTTGCCGAACATGTTGATGGTACTATGGAAAAGAAGTAAAGTTAGCAGGAACAGTAGTTAAGCGTTGGTGGTTTATACACCGTGAAATTTTAGTGGTTGTTTTCCCGAAACGAGGTGATTTAGTATCGATTGTACAATCGATTTATAACTACTATTTTGACTAGAGTCAAAAATCCAATTGTGAAAAACGAAAGTAGAAAAAGACCGCAAAACAATAGTAACGCTTCGTTGGTACCTAACCTATCGTACGATCGTACGCTACTTGTACCAACGAAGCGTTACTATTGGTTTGCGGTCATTTTCGACTTTCGTTTTTCACAATTGTATTTTTGACTCTAGTCAAAATAGTAATTATAAATCGATTGTACAATCGAAACTAAATCACCTCGTTTCGGGAAAACAATCACTAAAATTTCACGGTGTATATAATCCACCTAAAATCCCCTCCCTTCTATTAGCTCGTTTCGAACTGCTCTCAGGCCCATAGACAAGACTCACTTAAACGCTATGGACGGAATAGAAAACTTGTTTTGACTTTATTTTCATTGCTACATGTATTTGAGAGCTTAATTTCACTGATTTATCCATTCCGGATAACTACTACGGATGTGGAAAACTACTAGCTATTTATTTTGTTTGCGACGCTTGCAAACCCTTATCACAGGGAGACTAGAGGTGATTAGAGTCCGATATTAATAGTATAATAACTTGTAGGTATGTCTGTTTCCACCGGATACATTTTGGAGAATGTGCGCAGGAATTAGATGAACTTATTCATCATTTACATTTGACTACCGGACGACTAGGCGTGGGGAGTAACTCCATCTTATGTTGTGAATACTACGACCATTCGAAAAAAGGGGGCTGCTGAGAATGGAGTTCGCTTCCGACGTCTCTTTTTCCGGACAAATAGGTACAATTTAGGGCTAATCTAGGCTAGAGTGAAAAGGCTGATACGGAATCAGTAAGCTTCGGTCTCATCTGCATAGGTCACTTTATTTATTTTCGGAAGCAAGATTTTTTTTGCGCGTTTGGCAGCAGCCGTGGCGCGTTGCTCCGAGAAGAAGGGCTACGGATTAGCCCAAACATGAGTTTGTAATCTCAAAGCTCGCTAAGTGCTATAACTTACGATTGGATTAAATATGGAAATCTGAAAGTCTACTACTTATATAAAAATCTCGTATCACGGGTTAAGTTATTGAACTCCTCCAAAACGGCTTGACCGATTTTTATCAAATTTTTCTCTAAGAATAGGTCGTAGGCTATTTTTATTCGTATGTTAGTATGTAACGGAAACTTTGAACATGATTTTGACCACCTTCAAAACGTCGGGTTAACTCGAAATTTGGCATACTTAACAAGAACCGATGACAATGCGTGTTTTTTTTTAAACTATATATTATTATACCCCTATTCTTCGGAGACGGAGTATATATATATTTTCAATTTTAAAGTAATCGTAATTTATTTCTGTTAGTGAGGGTGAGTGTGTGTACGCTGCGGATCTGATTATATTGTATCCTTTTCTCTCTTTTATTTTCATTAATATGTATTTTTTACTTTATTTTATTTATTTAAGTTGGTAAATAACACATACATATATAGATACACATAGATAACGCAATGCTCACGATTTGTATTGAAACCAAGCGTGTCGACTTTTTAACACTACTGTAACGTCACAGCCAAAATTTAGTGATGGGAAATTCAAACCACAGACATAATTACACTTAATTACAACGCAACGAGGCATTTTCTTAGTTTTCGCGGACGTCCGGCTGCAACAACTGACGCACGCGAACTGTCAGTAGTTGTGGCCAACCCGACGCTTTGTCGGGGTTCGGACACGCGAAGTAGAATAGATGCATTTGCGTTATCTATGTGTATCTATATCTGTGGTAAATAAAAACAATTAAAAATGACACTAACAAGAATTTTAAAGAAATAGTTGCTGGTAGGTATAGTTGTTGTTCGTGATGACTAATGTTCAAACCTCTATAACTCAAAAAGTGGTTTAGGTGACTAGACATGTTCTTTCCGTGTAATCTTAAAATACGATCATCCGTTTTAGCGTGAAGAAGGAAGAAACACACACAGAAACTTTTGCATTTATAATAATAAGTATATTAACTCGCGGGAACTTTGTACTTTCGCGGGATAAAAAGAAGCTTATGTTAATCATTCATTGCTGGTTAGTAAAGCTTTCTTGGTAACAATATTTTTAGCATCGGCTCAGTACCTAGGTACTTAGCTTTAGAAATTTCCCCCTACATACAAACAGACACACAAAAACCTCGTTAATATTTATAAGTATGATAAATCGATTCGCAAGTAGGTATTTCGGCAAATTAGGTTTAATATTTTTTTTTTTTATATATTGAGAAACAAACAATATAGAGGGGCTTGTGTGGCCCAGAGTTAACTAACTTCGAGTTAGCTGATAAGATAACCCGGGATTGAGTAGTGTCAGAATCTATGAAACTCATTCCTAATCCAGGTTTACTGTTTTTTAAACCGTAGACCGTGCAAGCGGCTCTTACAGTACGACATAACAATAGAGAACGGAAGAAATTGGAACAAAAATTTTACGTACTTACCTACTTACTTAATTTATGCCATCTCACGTCAAGAATGTGGCTGTTACCTGTGCTGTTACGAAGAAAGTGGCGCCCCCATATAATTTTAACTTCGTACCTATTTACTCAACTTGAAATGTTATAAAAACATAAACAAACCACAAAACATTACTATACGAAAAGTGTAAGCGTGGGTGCTAGGCTAGGTGGAGATTTAGTTTAACCGGCATTCATTTACGAACAATTGAGAAACAAACAAATAAAAAAACAAATAATAATTAAATAAAAAAACTCACCTTTACAATTTGGAGTGAACTTTCCAAGGGCCGGACCTTAAGTGGCAGTCGCAAAAGAATGCCACGCTTTTATAGACGAAGGGTAACAAATTCCAGAAGTTATTTAACTTGCCGCGAACGTCGCTGTTTGTTCACAAATTTTAATACGGAAAGTTCAAAAGCAATATCGTTTCGTATAATGCCGCTTAATAAAAATTCCACTCATTTCACTTTGATTTGCGGGGGAACAGATCCTTTCGACGAACTGGACGTGTACTAATGTATAATCGTGCTAACTAACTCTAAAAATACAGCGTAAACATGTTGTTATAAATATCGGGAGCACTGATAAACAGCCACTAGTTTTTTTTATCAATTGACCTATCAGGGTGTAAACAGTCAAACGAACAGCGCCGTCTGTCTTTCGTTGAGAACTTCGCAAAATACTGGACACAATAACTAATATTCTCATTGAGCTAGTAACCTTTAGCACTGCCCCCTGTAGGGATATAGTCGACCAAGAAATTCCTTACCACCTTAAGGTTCAATGTCCGTTATGTCCGTTGTACGGCTATTTCCACTTACAAGTCCATATGACAATCACTCTTATTGTTTTTTTTTATGATGTACGAACAGCCCTAAAAAATGGCAAATTACTGGGTCGTTAATACCTAAATAGGTACAAGGTAGGTACGAACAGGTGCGAATTAATAAAGAAAAAAGAAAAAGAAAGAAAACATACCTACTATAACGTTTGTAAAATGTAGCATTGGATATGGTGTTATCTTTTTCTATTTTGCTATATTATAAACACATTTGTAGAAATATAGTCTTTTATTTAAACTTTTCATCACAGAGATACCTACATATTGAAACATAGCTTACAAGGGTTGTGTCTTGACAGCAGCAAAACCGCGGGAAGGGGATACATTTTTCTTTTTTAATTCTCTATGAAAGTTAATGATGTTAAAATTATAGAACCAGTAACATTCCCAGTAAAAAATTTTTTTTGGTCAGTCTATTGAGAAATGGTAATTATGATTTTTAAAGAGGAAATAATTTCTTAACTAATTATTTAAACAATGCAAATATGTAAAAAACGGTTTTAAACAATTAAAAAATTTTTTTAAGAAAAAAATTTTATTTTAAAAATCATTTTTTTCCCATGACAACAATATGGTAAAAAATTTTTTTTTTAAAATATTAAACTAGTCTATTTGTTTATAAACAATTTATTAACAAATGCCGCAAATAAATATTTTTAGATGTTAGACAATGCCTCTATGCAATGCAAAAATAGCCATAACTCAACATTAGATTGAAAAAAAATTTTTAACAACATTTTTGATGATTTTCATTTTTTGTTAACTTAAAAAAATTATAATAAACAAAATATACAAATTTAAGATTTTTTTATAACGTGGTCTTGTTAAGTATATATATAAGAAGAGCTACAAGAAGCCAAAAATTTATAGGCCAATTATTTAAACTTTTATACTGTCTTTTGTAAAAATTAAAGCCCACGAAAAATTACTTAATTAACAATAGTATAACTTTTTGAAAAATCAACAAAAAAATTTTTTTCCAACGGGACTTTCTTCCTTGAAGTGTTCTGATGACACGATAATTTTTTTAAATTTTTCGATTGATATTTAATTCTATAAAAAAAATATTTTATGTCATAGACTCTGTTGAGCGGCAGCGCGGCCATGCTGTAACGGCCGCGCGGGGCCCTATTTTCAGCGCTAAATTAAAATTATAAATAATGGAGGTAAAGTTCCGGGAGGTAGGACTTTTTTTTCGGAAATTTTCTCCTCTTTAAGAATATTTTTTTAAATAATTTATTGAATCAGGCGTTACTTTGCGGAGGTCCATATTAATGAACTAAAACAATTACTTACTAGTATACTTACTAGTATAGCTGCTAGAATTGCAATGGAAAGGGCGAGGAAAATATGGTTAAGTGAAGAGTCGCGTAGTTGGTTCCGTGTTAGAGATAATTTAAAATTACATCTCAAAGTATTGCAGTCTGAACTTACTTTTAAGTTACATAAAATTGAATTCGATCGTTTGGATGAAAAAGCCCGGTTTTTTGCTTCAGTAGACGCTCATAAAAAGTATTTGACTCAGTGTAAAAAGTTACGTTGGCTTACAGGACGACGAACAGAATCTTTTTCTTCTTTGAACAATAATTATCGAGGTTCTACTAACGGTCATAATTTCTACCCTCGCGTTAAAAATCTTACTAATGTGGAATTTTTGGATAATGAGAATCAGTTATTGGAAAAAGGTTTAAAATATAATCTACCCACTAAATTTAGTCAAAAAATAGTGGAAGGTTTGGCGGTAGATTCTGAGGTTGCTATTACAAGTAACTGTGGTGATTTTGAAACAAAAGTGTTAGTGGCAAATACACTTAAAAATACCAATTCCACAGAGTGTATTGTCAATATAACCGAATTAAATTCTTTGAGATCTATTCAGGAGAAAGTGTATGATAATGATTTAGTGGTGACAAAGGCAGACAAAGGAAATTGTATTGTTTTATTGGATAGGTATCAATATAATCGGAAAGTTTTAGATATCGTTCAAGGGGACGGTTTTACAGTTTTACGTAAGGACCCTACAATTACATTTCACAAAGATCTAAAGAGACTAATAAAGGGTTCTTTGTTTGCCTTTGAAACCGAACAACAAAAGAATTTTGTAATTCCCATGAATCCGCAGGCGCCAATTCTATATGGATTACCTAAAATTCATAAAGATGATGTGCCTGTTCGTCCAGTTGTCTCATACGTGAGTGCTCCAGCATATAAATTGGCGAATAAATTAAATAGTATTATTCGTGTGAAGGCTTCCTTTAAACCTTCTTATAGTTTAAAAAATGGTTTAGATTTGGTTAGTAAAATTAAGGACATCAGCATACCGCCGAATGCAACGTTGCTTTCTTTGGATGTAGACAGTTTGTTTACTAACGTACCATATAGTGAGACACTAGAAATTCTAAAAGACCACTTAGAAAGGAAGCGGTTGCATCCGGGTGAAGTTTGTGAATTAATAGATTTGGTAACTTTATGCATGAAACAAAATTATTTCCGGTTCAATGGTCTTTATTACTTACAGAGTGATGGTTTAGCTATGGGTTCACCTCTGAGTCCTTTAATGGCAGATATATTTATGGATCATTTTGAGAATCAGTATATTGTGGGCAATAGTAATATTGTGTACTATTTTAGGTATGTTGATGATTTGATCCTATGCTGGAGAGGGAGTATGAGACAGCTTGACGTGTTTATTAATGGTTTGAATAACAAGCACGTAAAGATAAGGTTCAAAAAAGAATTGGAGGAAAATTGTTCGTTGAACTTTTTGGATTTAACGATTTCAAAATTAAATGGTAAACATCAATTTAAAATATACCGTAAGCCCACGTACACAGATGCTGTTATACCAGCATCTTCTAATCATCCGTGGCAGCATAAACTGGCTGCTTTCCATTGTTATGTTAATAGATTGTTGACTGTGCCTCTTTCTAAGGAACATTATGATTTAGAGTTGAGTACTATTTATCAGATAGCGATCTCAAATGGTTATACAAAATCAATGGTAGATAGTTTAGTTCAAAAGAAGCAGGCACGGTTAGTAAATAGCATGCTTTACGCTGCGTTACCTTCTCAGTCTACTAACAAATATAGATCTAGCATCTCTTACGTCGGGGGTTTGTCTGATAAGATTTATGGCATTTTAAAATCAAACAATATTAATGTTGCCTTTAAGACTAACAACTCTTTGTACTCTAGGCTATGTAACCACAAAGAACAGGTAGATAAGGGAACTAGATCGGGGGTATACAAGCTTACTTGTAATGACTGCAATGGGATATACGTAGGACAGACAGGCCGAAGTTTTAATACTAGATTTAAAGAGCATGTTTCGGCATATAGGAATGAGCATCCAGATAGATCGAATTTTGCAAAACATTTGTTGGAATCAAATCATTCATTGTTAGATTCAGATTCTTATGAAGTGTTACATTATTGCGGCAAGGGGTTGCGTCTGGATGCTCTGGAATGCATGGAAATAATTAGGTACAACACTATGGGGTCTATTATTAATGAACAGGTAAATTTAGTATCTTCTCCTTTACTGCGGCTTGGGTCGAATTTGAACAGTTAGTATTAATTAAATATGCCTTATAAATAAATAAACAAAAAATTCAAGGTAGTTTTAAATATGTCAATAAAAGTTAATTTTTGTGGGGTAGTTTGAGAATAAGAAAAATAAAGTGGGTACTTGAGAAGTTACAGTGACAAGTTAAAACATTTGTTTTGGTTTGTTAGTTTAACGTTTGGTAGCATAGCATACGGTTGTGGTAACTCTGAAGATGGGCTCTGGTTGAGTTCGAAACGCGTCAGTGTAGCTTGGTGGTGGTGATGGTTGGGTTTATGTGATTTGTGTGTGTTCGTACAGTGTGGAGGTGGAGGAACTGCATGAACGCACATTTCTTGCATAAACGTAACTATTGTAAGGTCGCGGGTGAGCAAAGTAATTGTTTTAGTTCATATTTTTTTAAATTTCTTAAATATTAATAGTTTTTGAGATATTGCCAAAAAACGAAATACCTTTTCTTTTTCATCTTAATTTGTTAATAACTTTTGCAATTTTTATCCTGCAGTAAAATCCTTCGAATACATTTTTCTAGACGTCATTCCGAATCCAATGAGCTATCACACATATTTTTAGGACCTTTATCAAGAATTAACACCATTTTGAACATTTCGACTAGACTATACAGGTTATTTAGTGTTTGTATAAGCTCCAGAATCATTCAGCATCGTCTGGGGCGTTCATTAGCCTCATTATTCATGTTTAGAGTCGCTCACCGAGCTATGAAGAGGGCTACGATTGAGGTTTCTCTACGGGATCGAATGAGGAATGAGAAAATTCGTAGACAAACAATGGTCACTGAGGTAGTCAAACGGATTAGCTCGTTGAAATAGCAATGAGCAGGCCATATAATATAACACACAGAACAGATGGCCGTTGGCACCAAAAAATTCTCGAATAGAGACCACGGGCTGTCCACCAACGACATGGACAGATGTTTTGGTTAAGGCCGCAGGTTCACGGTGGATGCAAGCCGCTTCTAACCGTAATGATTGGGTATCAATGAGGGATAATGTACAGCCGTGAACGTCCTGCGACTGAAAAGAGTATGATGTTGTGATGAATAGCCATGTTTATGTTTAAATGTGCTTTAAATCAATAACGAAACTTAGTAGTTGTCCTAGAATAGAGGATCAGTAGTCATTGTGAAATAGGAAATGTTAGAATTGACATGAAACACTTGGTGTCTCAATGTGAGCCGCTGCCAAATTTAAGTTTCGTAACTGCAACACAGCACCTCGGGTTGATTTACAGAAAAAAAATGTAGACTTATGATCATCACTTACTGCAGAATAAAGAAAAAACCAGAAACAAAGAACTGAAAGGAAAAAACAGAAGGAACGAAAAATCGAAAATATATTGGTACCTAAACGTTTTCACGGAAAGTACCTCTATTGGATTCTTTGATTGGATTGGATGCGTTATCGTATCGTTGGCCTCTTACTATAGAAAAAAATACACAGCGCCGCATCAAACTTTTGTCATAGTGAATGTCATTTTAATTATAATAATTGGAGACTTTGTTGTGACTAAAAACTGTAGGTACACTCATGGTAGGGTGACGGCACCAATTATGGACATGTTAAGCACAGTTAGTTCCCCAGTAATGGACAGCAAAAATTCAATGCCTTACAGCACCTACCATTCCATTCATGGACTTTGCCAGTTATAATCATCAGTTTTATGTGAGAATAGTGTTGATAGTTTAAAAATGTAGTGTCCGTTTCTTGAAATTTGAATTACGGAAAAAAATGCCCATAATTGGTCCTTGTCCATTACTGGTGCCGTCACCCTACCTACAGCTGCCTTAGCGGTGCGTGGTGGTATAGACTAAACTTGACCCTAGCACTATGTCGACGTCTGAACATGCGTGATCGTAAGTATAATGAGTAAACAGACAGTATAAAGTAACACAAGTTAAAAGTGAACAATTTGTTTATTTTAGTCTTGTTTATTGACAAACGTCTATTTATCACACAAACATGGAAGAGCTTTTGATTAGGTACTTTTAACGCGTTGCACTTTACGAATGTTGGACTAGATTATTATTAAATGCTAATGGTTTTTGATTGAGTTAGGTACTTAAATAAGTGCATTAAAATAAACCGTACCATAGGTAAAAGGAAAAATATGAATGGGCGGTTCACCGTATTGTTTTTCTACTCATGTACCTACCAAATTACTTAAAATTATACACACAAATCACTTATCGTAACGTAACGCGTGAAACTTTGCAAGTCATGTGTTTGTCCATCTAGTTTTGAGCAGATAGGTATATCCAAATACACGTGGTTATGCTCTTCGCGCGACACGTGGTCACTACTTGGTCCAAAGCCCAGAGTATCTAGCTATAGAATATACTTACTGCATTCTGTAACTAATTGAGAGCTAATACTAATAGGTGTATTTTTACGGTAGTTCTCGCTCAAGATAAGGTATCTGAATTTCAATTTTTATCAGCAGTTCTTGAGCTAGTCTTTAGGCCTACTTAGAGCCTACTGTATTGCCATTGTCAGAACTAAAATGCTCTTGTCAAATTTGCCCAGTGTGTGAAAAATACCCGTCGTTTTAAAAACTAATCTTGTTTCACATCGTAGAGATATTTCCTTACGATACGTGCATGAACTTTTTACACTCATAAACGTGTCCTAAATTATTATCGTTATGCACTCATACTTAACTGAAGTGTATTTTTCCGACCCTTGAGTATCTGAAACTGAAATAGATACTTTCTATTTCAAAATAGTTTGTTTGATGCTCTTTGGAGACGAACTATTTTCAATCGCATACAATGTAGCGCCCTTCTCTATTTTAAAAGACATGTAGATGACGTGCGAGACGAGCGGCACGTGTAAAGTCTAGGATAGTTAGGACTGTTTCTGAGAAGAAATTGGCTAACGAACTGTGTTACGAAAATGTATATTTATGATACCTATATTGTAGCTTGATTCGAATAATCTTTTTAGGGCATAATACTATTTAATTATTATTGTAAATACTGTATATTTTTTATATTTTCATATATACTTAGTACTCATGTACTCCCAGTCCCAGGGACTACGTTAGTCCCTAACTTTTTTGCGGGAAATGTCCTAGAGACTACTACTGAAGTCTCTAGGACATGTCCCGCACAAAAAAGTTAGGGACTAATTTTAGTATGGTGGACGCGTGACGATTTCGTCTAACCCTGGTAGCCCTTTAATTGTCAAGCTTGTCTCTCGATGACCACTAGTATACTACCTATACTATCGTCACTTTCCTAACTTGACGGCTTTCCTACATGGACCACAGTACCAACTCGTCAATGTTTATATTTCGACCACAGTGCCAACTCGTCAACGTCTATTTATACTAAGCAGCACTGTAGTCGATGTCGGAATGTAGAACGAGTTGGCACTGGTGATCAAGTAGGTAGAATTGTGTTCGGTAAAAGAAAGTGGGTGAGTTGGCACCGTAGTCATAACAGGAATGTAGACAAAATGGGATATTGACGATACCAGAAAGTGGACGAGTTAGGTAGGTGACGATTTAGGAACCGTAGGCTGACGACATGGCACTTTGGACGATTTAAGAAGGTCACGAAATGGGACTGTGGAAGAAGTCATCCTGAGTCCATTATCAGCCTAAAATTAATAATAATAATAGGTCAAACAGACAGGCATTTGTACAAGACTATAGACTGACACAAATAAATAGAATGTTTACGATATCAAATATTAGGGCATAGCTTTAATGTCATGTTCAGGACCTCATGATAACCTTTGCGCGTTACCTCGAAAATGTTGATCAAGTGAGGTGCTTTGCATAATATCTGTTTTAATTAATAAGGGGGTCAAAGTTGCATTGTCAATTAACTAATCAGCATGGTAACATTGGAATGTAGTTGTATTGAGTTTTTCTACATAGTTACCTACTTAGTTTGTATTTAGATATAGGGTAAAATACCCAGTTGTCAGCCAGGCACCGGTAGAAAGCGCGTAGGGAAGCGCACGAGAAATATCTTTCGTACTTTTCGCACTCATATACGGCTTCTTCCTGTGCCTGGTTGACTACTGGGTACTTTACCCTATGATGTAGCAAAGATGAGCGTAATTGTTCAGGGGTAATCTTTAATTAAGAATCAGTGATCTTAAAAAGTATGTAAAGCAATGATATTAGTAATTATACTAAATACAAACTGAAACATGGATACACAGAAAAAACCCAGAAAAAGAGACCAGCGCTGGGAATCGAACCCAGGTCCTCAGCATTCCGTGCTGCGTGCCATACCCCTACACCACCACTGGTCAGGAATTTAGATAGGTACAAATTTTCCCTATAGGTATGTCAACATTTTTCAGTTTGTTTTTCTATAGTCCCTTTACGCAGCGACACTAGCGACATCTATGTTTCATGTTCTCAACGAGAAACGTCAACACTCCTTCGGAACTATCCGCTCACCCGGACAAGAGATGGCGCTCTTAAGCAATCTTATCAAGATTGGTTTTTTGGAGTATTTTTGTATTTTTATTTACTTATGTCAATTATGAATATGATACATGGTTGGCCATTACTTATGCGGGCATCGCGATAAGTGCTCTGTAAACGAATAGTCCAATTTGCATTACTTTTGCACACATTTGAGGCTCTGCCTCTCGAATAACTCGAGTAATGTTTGTGCATGTTTGTGTTTGCGTAGACTATTGATTTAAAATAGCCCCACAAAAATAATCCAATGTCGTTAAATCACAAAATCTTGGCGGCAACTCGATGTCTCCAAATCTGCTGATTACACGTCCATTGAAATGCTCCTTCAATAGATCCATGGTCAATAATCGAGTTGTTTTATTATTTCTAAACGGTGGTGATCTGTATATATACGCTCCATAATTAAATGGCAGATATGGATGTTTCACAAAATGGCAGCAATAAAGTAAAGTATTATTTTTAATTTATGGGCTAAGACACTTAAGATCTCCCCACACAAGCGACGAGAAATCGGCTTCACCCGATCAGAAAAACCTTTATGTCAACGCAATAAGAGCGAAAAATACGTCGATCGGCTCGGCTCATTTCAGCGCGTGTAGCTTCTGTGCTGATCAACGTCTTTTCGCTCTTATAACTTACTAGCCTTCCGTCCGCAGCCTCGCCCGCGATAAGTTAATTTTCCCGTAGGAAAAGGTATTTTCCCGCGGTAAAAAGTAGCCTATGTCACTCAGTGATAATGTAGCTTTCTAACGGCAAACGAATTTTTGAAATCGGTCTAGTAGTTTCGGAGCCTATTCAGTGGATCAATGCAAACAAACAAACAAACAAACAATCAAATCTTTCCTCTTTATAACATTAGTGTAGATTAGTATAGATATAGATAAAGCTCTTATTTGCGTTGATATATAATTATTATTTTTAAACAAGCGAGGCCATTCTTAGTTGCCAGCACCCAAAACCACATAATTAAAAAAAAAAACCTCATCCTCGTCATGTCCGACCTGCGGCAGCACGCACGATGAACATTATGACGAGCCTGTCTGAGGCCCTACCACGAAGTGCATAATTCGAACTTCGTTTCGTGCCGTCCCGCTCACGCTAATATGATTTGACACGAGAGTAAGAGGGATAATACGATACGAACTTCGATTTTCGAATTTCGTAGTAGCGCCTCTGTTTAGCCAGTGCAGTGCAGTGTGCAGCAGGCTTAAAAAGTTAATGTTGTGGCGTTTTTTCATACTTAAAAAAATTAAAGCATTTTGTGCATAATTATGCGTTTAAGGAAAAAAAACACCTCATTAAAGTCATGACTGACGCATTCTCATTGGTCAATTTAATTTCACATGCAGCAGACGATTACTTTTGATTGGTCCAATTGTCGTTTCAGCACGCCGGGAATGAAATTCAGAAATTATCTTTCAAAAAGTCGTAGGGGAGAGCAGGTAGGATTCGTACACTTTTTACTCTAGGCCTTGTAAAAATAAACCAGTAACTAATTTCAAAATAATTTAAATACTACCGCATTGTCTATACACTGTGAAATTTTAGTGGTTGTTTTCCCGAAACGAGGTGATTTAGTATCGATTGTACAATCGATTTATAATTACTATTTTGACTAGAGTCAAAAATCCAATTGTGAAAAACGAAAGTCGAAAATGACCGCAAACCAATAGTAACGCTTCGTTGGTACAAGTAGCGTACGATCGTACGATAGGTTAGGTACCAACGAAGCGTGACTATTGGTTTGCGGTCATTTTCGACTTTCGTTTTTCACAATTGGATTTTTGACTCTAGTCAAAATAGTAATTATAAATCGATTGTACAATCGATACTAAATCACCTCGTTTCGGGAAATCAACCACTAAAATTTCACGGTGTATATCTAGTTACCATAGTAGTATTCGTTAGAGTTGCCAAATAGCAACATTTCAAAGTTGTGACTGTTTTTCCAAAAAATGAGAAACGTACGAAAGCACCTCACGCTCGTGGTAGCTTCGTACACAGTGTAAGGTACATTCGTACATAGTGGGGAGCCTCCGTACAGAGTAACAAAAAAGCAATTTATACCAGATACAAATATTTATTGAGATCAAAAATAACACAGAATCATATTATAATTCAGTCTTAATGAAAAACACAGTTTTTTTTATTAATTACTTAATCCAAATAACACTTTAGTTAAAGTTTTCATTTTGTATCTTTAAGGAAATAAATGAACAATATAAAATCAAAAATTAAATTAACAATTAAGGTAACAGGCCACAATCTAACTCTATTGCACATTGTACGCAGTCTGATCTTTCAAAAAGCTGATTATATAATTTTCAGCATGTTTTCTTGTGGAACTTTGTTAAGCAAGTATCAAGTATTGTCGGTTTGATAACGTATTTTAGAGCAGATTTTCTAATAGACAAGGTTTTGTCTAAGACCTCCTGCATAGCAGATTTCATTGATTCTTTGTCTTCCTGCCCTGTATGAGTTCCCTTTTTTACGTATATTCGAGGCATGACTCTGAAACAATAAAAAAAAACCGTGAATACTTACGCGGGGTACATTCGTACAGTACGAATCTACCCCACTCATCAAAGCACGAAGGCACCCCAACACAAAAAAGCAACAAATTAAATCAAAATAAAGATACCCGTTAAGAATATCTCAAAAATAACGTTAACACAAAAAACTAGAGCATTAACATATTACCCATGGATAATAACGTAAACGATTTGAGCAAAAGTTATTAGAGATAAACACATTCAAAATTGAATCCAAAAATTACTTACTTGGAGCGAAAACACGTTTCGACCTGTACCGACGAAGCTGGCTGCCGCACTGCCGCGGACTGCCGCCCCGCTCCGCGGTTAGTCTATGCGCGTGAGTGGGAGTCACGCATACAAATACAATCGCGTCAACGTGTTTGGTAGTGGAGATATGACTACTGTACGAATGCTCCCTCTGTACGAAGCCTACCTGTACCACTACCATGAGTTTACACTAGTTTACAGTGACCGTACTCGCTAGCGACGGCGTAAATGATTTGTATGGAGAATTGTACTTCCGTAAGTGACCGCTAGAGGCGCTGTTCAATTCTCCATACAAATCATTTACGCCGTCGCTAGCGAGTACGGTCACTGTAAACTAGTGTAACTCATGGTAGAGGTACTGTACCACTACCATGAGTTTACAATGACCGTACTCGATAGCGACTGCGTAAATGATTTGTATGGAGACTCCATACAAATCATTTACGCAGTCGCTATCGAGTACCGTCACTGTAAACTCATGGTAGTGGTGCTGCTCTCCCCTATCGTATTATGAAATACATATACAATTCATAATGTGTTACATTGTTGTCGTGTTTTGCGCGCCATAAATGAGTCCGCTGTTAAATGTACAGTGATATTATAAAATCAAAATAACAACGGGATTCGAGAGTACCGTTAGCACAACAGTACTTATAAATGATTAAATATATTTTATAAGTCAATCTTTGATATCTTCATAAGTGCAGACTGCAGACACGGTGATCGCTCTCTATCAGGTGACCCGTCTGCTAGTTTGCCCCCTCTTATATAAAAAAAAACACATTGATAATAGAATTAATAAATTTACAGAGTATCCTTTGCATATTTGGAATCTATTCTCGGTAAATGTTTTATAAAAAATATTAATATCATATCTGACAAATCTGTCACTAATTCACATTATTTTCGCATTATCAAATTGCCATAGCTGTTAAAAAATACGTAAGTATATGTAAAATATGAATCGTGGTAAAGTATTAAACGGTCGGTGCCGAGAAATTATCTGCAATGTACTAACATATTTCAATAAAGAAAAAGATAACGAAGGTTCTTCTGAAAACTTTGATGGCCATTTTAAGCAATAATTATTTACAACATTTATATTTTATTTAAGTAAAATAATTTGATGTTTTTCCTTGCTTTACAATTTCATTGTACTAAAATAAAATTTCATTTATCTCTACCACACACTCTACCACTCTACCACTGACAATGTCATATCATGCATTAGTTCAAAAATGACATATGAACTCAATCTCTTTCTAAACGCGCTTTGATAATACAAGTTTTGGGTACTGGATTTAGGTTAAGTATCTATGGCCACATTTTCGAGCAGTGTCGTGAAAAAGGTTTTTCCGATCAGCTGAGCCGATTCCGCGTCGATACATGTGGGGAGACCTTAAAACTCAAACTCATTTATTGTTATTATAGTGTACACATACAAGTTAGACATTAGTTACCTAACTCTTACTGAAAGACCCTGTATAATCTTACGCTCCCAGGGAGACAGCCAGATCTAATTTTTGCAGGATAAGGTTTAGTCACAATATAAAACCTAATGCACGTATAAACCCATACTTACATATAAATTATACTGGCTGTTGCCCGCGATTCCGTCTGGGAACTATGCGATTTTTCGGGATAAAACGTGTCTTATTATGTTGATCCAAGGTATAATACTATGTGTCAAATTTCATCAAAATCCGTCTGTTCCGTTAGCGTGAAAGAGTACCTAACAAACATCCAGACATCTATCCATCCATCCATACAAACTTTCGCGTTTATAAATTAGTAAAATTGTGACTAAAACCGTACCTATTCTGCAAAAATCAGATCCGGCTGTCTCCGTCTGAACGTTGTGGTTTATTCGTTCTGTGGCATTTCTGCAAATTGCTGATACGAAATGATAAGGAATTCGATGCACGTATGAGAAAATACTTTGAATTCAGTTGAAGTACTATCAAGTTTAAGTCAACATTGCTCCACGATCAATACAGTCATCTGCCAAAGGTAAATCAGAGTCCATATTTTTTAACGCACTGGCAATAATTATAGCTTTCACCATAGGTATCTTTCTTTTGCCATTTTAAATCATTTCACAGATAGATATAGAAATGAGCGTTAGACAGTCTGTTTACAAGTCTTCAGAGAATTGATTTACCTAAACAGCATTAATAAAAGACAGTAGCTACCAGTATCTAATGTAAAATGATTTCGTTAGGCAACCCGGGTAGTGAGAGAAGCATGAATTAGGTAGGGTAATGAATGATTTATGTACGCAGTACTTATTAGATAATATGAGACGGTGGATGGGCATATTCACTTTAAAGTGCGCAGAAATAGTACATTACTACAGAGGCCGGGAAGTAAGGTTTGGCATGTTACCTACGAGGCTGGCAACCCCTGTACCTCTATCATGAGTTTATACTAGTTTACGTGACCGTACTCGCTAGCGACGGCGTAAATTATTTGTATGGAGAATTGTACAGCGCCTCTAGCGGTCACTTACGGAAGTATAATTCTCCATACAAATCATTTACGCCGTCGCTAGCGAGTACGGTCACTGTAAACTAGTGTAAACTCATGGTAGAGGTACTGTTCCGGCCGAGGCTTGTATAGTGCTTTTCTCAAACATGCAATGATTTAAATAAAAAACTTCAATAAATTAAAATTGCAAAGAAAGCAACTATTGCTTATGTTTTTTATTATGTGATTCAGTATCGTTAAAATAACAAATTTAATTATTTTTCATTATAATATTTATTACTTAAATTTTATGTTTTTCATAGTAACTCGTCCAATTATTGGATGAATAACTATGAACAACCCAAATTTGAAAATGTAAAAAAAAAATCTCAAACAGATAGTAATCGTGAACTATCAACGATACTGAATCACATATCAAAATTTGTGCACTGATTAAAAATTACCCTGTATATCGTTATCGCGGAAGCAAGAACAAATCAGTTAAAGAACACATTATAACAGAATGTCTGTTTAGTATACGGATATATTCTGCCTACAAATTTTAAGCATCTAAGAAGTTTTAGTAGCACAAAGTTTTCGCTGGAAAAGGTCAATAAAATTTGTCTTACTGTTTAAACGTTTACCTACATAAAAGTCAATATGTCTACTTGAATAATAAGCAAACAATGTGTGTAATTTTTGTTAACGTTTATTTACTTCGATTTCATTTGGATTTCGTAATAGATCACAAATAATTATGTTGTGAACACAGTTATTATTACGAATAATTAATCTATACTTATATTATAAAAAGGAAAGATTTGATTGCTTGTTTGTTTGTTTGTTTGTTTGCATTGAATAGGCTCCGAAACTACTGGACCGATTTCAAAAATTCTTTTGCCGTTAAAAAGCTACATTATCACTGAGTGACATAGGCTACTTTTTACCGCGGGAAAATACCTTTTCCTACGGGAAAATTAATTTATCGCGGGCGAAGCTGCGGACGGAAGGCTAGTAATTAATAAATGACAATGTCAAACAAGAAAAGTGGCTGAAGAGTTTGACGCTGCAATTGCGTAATTAATCTTTTTACCCGACTGCGAAGAAGGAAGGGTTATGTGTTTGACCCGTATGTATGTATGTCCATTCCTATGTCCTCTCATAACTACACAACGGCAGAACCCATTTTGATAAATGATACGTCATTGGATTCGTCTTGATAACGCGAGTAACACTGGATACATGAAATTCTTGAACAATCAAAATGGCGGATTTTTGGCGCCAAATTGTGAGTCTTCAAAAAAATTTTTTTATTCAATCCTATCGAGTATGGTATCAAAATAAAGGGCTTTTAAAAGAGATTACAAAAATATACACAAGTCATGTGTTTAAATTTAATTTGGAATAGTAAATTGGCAATCAATGCATTAAAACGACGACGTACCTACTTACTAAGATATCTTTGAGCAATAATTTTCTCTATGAAACCCATGTGGAAAATTAAGTACCTACATATTTCAAAATTGGTTTTGAGCTTTAACTAAATAGCAACGGATTCCTAATTCAAATACTCAATAATTTATCTGGGTCTCAGGAGGTTACACTAAAAAGCAAGAAATAAAAAAAGTAATTAAAAAAAACTAAAAACCCGCCTGCGGTGTAAATAAAATAATAAATTAAAAAATCAAAAACCGCCTGCAGAAATACTGAAAAAGTGGAAACAACATAAAATGTTCAATAACAATAAAACGAATTTAAAACACGTCGATGGCAGTCTTTCAAAATTTAATGCAACGATAAAATGCAGTCGGAGGCATGGGAGTTAGTGGCTGCATGGGATTTAATGTCACTTCATGCATGCCTCCGACTGCATTTTATCGTTGCGTTAAATTTTGAAAGAGTGCCATAGACGTGTTTTAAATTCGTTTTATTGTCATTGAACATTTTATGTTGTTTCCACCTTTTCAGTATTTCTGCAGGCGGGTTTTTGATTTTTTAATTTAGTATTTTATTTAAACCGCAGGCGGGTTTTTAGTTTTTTTAAATTACTTTTTTATTAAGTATGTATTAGTAATCAAGTCAAGTATGGAGGTCTGATATTAGAAATAAAGTTGATAAATTTTGAACTCTTAGGCATAAATGTTGCTCCATGTCAGTGTCGCTTCTGTTCTTGCTAATTGTCATAATCTTTCAGTACTGTCAAATCGTTTTAACTCCAGCGATAACGGTGTATCATAATTAATCATAAACTCATAAGCTCATAACTAATATTTTTCGGAACTTGATCACGAATTATGTATTGCTAAAATTACCTCTACGTTTCGACCAAATTGTAGCGGCCGTTTCACGGTTCGACTCGTGCACAATGTGCTTGTACCTCTACCATGAGTTTACACTAGTTTATAGTGACCGTACTCGCTAGCGACGGCGTAAATGATTTGTATGGAGAATTGTACTTCCGTAAGTGACCTCTAGAGGCGCTGTATAATTCGCCATACAAATAATTTACGCCGTCGCTAGCGAGTACGGTCACGTAAACTAGTGTAAACTCATGGTAGAGGTACTGCAATGCAATGTGGTAGAAACGTCGAGTCGTCGAGTTTTAGCAATACTTAAATAGTCCGTGATTGAGTCCCGAAAAATATTAGTTTCCCATACCTGTTCATAATTGACGTGTGACGTCACGTAAAACATTATTTTTTTTAAAAGGCCATCAGATTCCGCCAATCTCAAGGTGGACCAAGATACTGTCGGTTGGCCGTTGTTCGTTAGCTTCGGTGTTTGGTAGTGTACTCGAGTAAGAACCTAAAATAGACAACCCAAACGTGAAAAATTTAGACCACAGGGATGTTGACACCGCCATTCAACTTACATACATACTTTTTATGAACTGTCAAACAAAACACGATTCTCCCATAGATTTTGTATGGCTATAGTTAGTTATGACGTCACTTATTTGCTAACTCAATCGGCTATCATTTATCTGTTTTAAAATCAACGAAAAATCGAATTTTGCAGTTAGATGAAAATTAATCTGGTTTTTACGGTGAGATAAAGTGTTTTTTACTTGAGTTTTGGAATTATTGTTTTATGGTTTCATCGACTAAAATCGGTGGGACTTCGTTGGCCTATGATATGTTACGGCTCCACGCCACCATAAGTTACACTCACACAGCGTGATGAAACGAAAACTCCTTATTTAATTATGAATGTTATTGATAAAAATCGTTATAAACTCAAGTTAGTTATTATATTTTACAAGGCGTTTATCTCTATAGGTCGAAATAAAACAAACTAGCTTTCCGCCTTGGCTTCGCATGGGGGGTACGTATTATAATGTTTAAATTTAAAATACGTATCGCTTGAAATCCATACAGTTGAAATGCCGAATAATGCATCAAAATATGTAAAGTTATTTGACATAAGTTGTAACGCATAAGCTTGAAATGCATAGTGGACAAAATATATAATAGTTACAATGCATAATGGTTCCTATTCATATTGCACAAAATGCATATGTTTACAATGTATACGTTCAAAATACATAAAAATTTAAATTATTATAGTTAAATAAAATATCAATCAAGTATGTTTTCCATAATGGCTGAAATACATAATCCAAGATTAATACACTATACCCGAAAGACAAAAAAATTATAAAAACCCCTTTCGTATACCCTAACTGGTATGGTATCTCGCTGGCAGCGAGCGAGCGAAGCGAGCGAGCAAGACCATTTAGGGCAGAAGCGTCTCGGATAGGTTAGGTTCTTTTAGTAGGTATTTTTTTTGTAACAACTGATTAAATTATTATTTCCGTTAGGTATTATTGTTTTTAATATTATGAAATGTAAATGATATAGGTAACTATCAAATTTTATCAAACAAATTAGATTTTCCAAAAATTAGATTTTTCAAAAAACTATCACCTAAGGCTAATGCTCAGCTTCGCTCCGCTACGAACCTAACTATTCCAAGTCGCTTCCGCCCCGAACCGTCTTGCTCGCTCGCAGAAAATAAGCAATATTTGTTTCATTTCAAATTATGTAGATACATCGTAGGTTAGGGGTGTGGACTCGTGTGTCGTGTATGGAACATTTTCGCTGAATAAAAGAAGCGTGTATGTCTTCGGATACACCTCCTCGAAGTTAGTGTACACAAGCTTTGCCATACTTGTCAACACTGACGTCATGTAAAAAATTCAGGCAACTCGGTAGGAAACGAGTTGTCAATGCTACGCCACTGCACTAAGTCACTACCAGGAGTAGGGTAATTGAATTGAGAGAAGCCACAAAAGATAATATATGTATAGATAGGTACGTTATCATTAACTGTCACCGTCAAGACTTGAAACCTTATTGCGCGATGTTGTTTGCAATCAAAATAAATTATTTATTACTAATTATTATTAATCTGTTTTTCATTTGATTTAAGTACTTAATTTGTTTTAGTTTAATTTATTTTTCTTCAATTCGATTTAAATTAATTTTAATTACCTATTATTACGTTTTTTTAGGGTTCCGCACCTCCAAAGGAAAAAGCGGAACCCTTATAGGATCACTTTGTTGTCCGTCCGTCTGTCAAGACCCTGTTTCTCAGGAACGCGTGGAGGTATCAAGCTGAAATTTATATCAAATACTCAGGTTTACTGTCCCTTGGAGCTGTGAAAAAATCAAACTTCTAATTCTAAGCCAACGCAATCAAAAGTTACAGCCATTTATGCCGCAAATTTTCGACACTCGCATGGGAATCAAAACCTACAGGGTACTTCCCGTGAACTCAGAATCTTGAAATTTGGTACGAAGCAAGGTTTTATAGCACAGATAAAGGAAAAATTGCGAAAAGCATAAATTTATTTGTCTGACTGTCTATATCAGTAACCAATCTACAATGTTCTACTGCGTACATTTTGCTTAGGAGCAGGGGTCTGCTAAGACTGGATGTATGATGTAGGTACTGTGTACATAGGGTTGCCATCTCTAAAAATGGATGAGCCGAACTTACCCGTCAAAAAAGCCGGACTTTTGGGTCCCAAAGCCGGACATTAAGAAAAATTAGGGATTTTTGACAAAAATCTAAATATATAAAAGAAGAAACTGACCGACTGACATATCAACGCACAGCCCAAACCACTGGTTCTAGAGATTCCAAATTTGGCACGTAGATTCCTTATAAGGTCTAGGGGCGCACTAAGAAAGGATTTTTCAAAATTCACAACTTTAAGGGGTGAGACGGGGGTCCAAAGTTTGTATGGGGAAACTAGATTAGTTAGACTATTTTATTCGAAACTTCACGGGAGTACTCCTGGCGATAAATGAGTAAATACGTATTTCAGGTTTTTTGGGAATTCAACCCCTAAAAGAGGGAAATGGGGTGACAAGGTCTGGAAATCAACATGGGTATTGTTTCTATAGTTTATCGGGTTGCTGGTTACGAAAAAAGCAACGATTTTAAAATACAACGTGGCGGACGTGAAATACCATGGATTTTTGGAATTTCCCGCGGGATAGAGATCCGGAGTTGACTTTAAAACTTTTTGTGCGCGGACGAAGTCGCGGGAAAAAGCTAGTATCGTATAAAACACACATTTAAACCCACGACTTTTGAATTCCAAAGCCGGATGCCAAAAAAAGGGATTTTTGAGTGTGTGTATGTGTCCGTCCGATGCGGGCGGGGGTGGCGTGGCAAGACTGGGCAAGGCCGTGCGCGCGCGCAGTGCGATAGTAATAAAAAGCCTAACGAAAGCCGGGCGGCGCGATGCTCGGGCGGAAGACAGTTTGCTCTCCGCTCGCCCTTGTCCGCTCGGGCGCTCGTCCGCCCACCGTCGTACGAATCGCCACTCTGACAAAAAGCCTGACAAAAGCCGGACAGGCCGAACACGTACATATTTGGCCGGACGCGACCGCAAAAAGCCAAACATGTCCGGCTGAAGCCGGACACCTGGGCCCTATTTAATAAAAATTACAAGTTGTAAATTGTAAATTGTATCAACAGGTTACAATTCTACAAGTTTCTGTTTAATAAAAATTTTAATTTACAAATTTGTTATGGTGGAAAATTTACAAAATTGTAAAATTGTACCTACAATTTTACATAATTCTGTTTAATAAAAATTTTCACTTTACAGGTGATTGTTTACAATTTTGTATGGAAATTTACTTTATTACACAAGTAATTGTACTTACAAGTTTACATATTTTGTAAATTGTAGTATAATCCCTACAGGTAACCTAGGGATCTGTCAGAAATTAATGAAGTGTGCTCCGACGATGAATAATTAAAAATCATGGTTCTAACAACGAGTAGTGACATTAGCTCGAGGTCCCGGGTTCGATTCCCGCGTCAGGGCTGATATTTGTAAAAAATACGAATGTATGTTCTCGAGTCTTGGGTGTTTAATATGTATTTAAATATATATAAGTATATTTATCCGTTGCCAAGTACCCATAACACAAGCTTTGCTTACTTTGGAACTATGTGTATTTATTTATATACATACAGCAAATATTGCTTATAGTTTTTTTTTAATGGCCGAACGCCATGATGCCGTGTCACTCCGTGTGGAATGGAAACGAAAAAGATCACTTTGCCGGCCTAGGCCAGCAATGTTGTATGAAAATCCATTATTGACCTCTCGTCTAGCCGCACCTGCAACGTGATACTTCGCGGCCATAAGGAACATAACATCAATATTATCATTGCATGTTTGAGAACAATCTCTTTATTCTCGTAAATTAGAGATAAAATTGTAATTTTGTTGTTGTTCTCCGTGACTTCAATAGGTTAACCAATTCAATAATTTCTTATTTATTAATAAGTCTACCCTCGTTTAATTGTAGTGTAGCAAACTTGTAGCAAAAAATTACATTTTACGTAAATTGTACCTTACAATTATAATTTTGTAAATACAATATTGTCATTAAAGCAACAGGCATTTTTTACATATGTGAACCTGTATTAAACGGCGTTTACAGTGGTGATAATTGTAAATTTTTAATTTGTAAGTTTCTTACTTATTTGTAGAATTTCTTAAACAGCACTTGTAGTACAATTTAACAAATATGTCAGTTTTTTACAAAATTGTTGGATTGTAACGTTTATTAAATAGGGCCCTGGCAACCCTATGTGTACATGATGGAATGAGCTGTTTTGGATTCAATATCTTTTGTTTTTTTTTTTAAGAACATTCGGCAGAATTGCCATAGTCACCTATCATTATATTGGCATTTATTAAGAACATTGGGGATAAACTTTAGTAATATAACTATACCTAATTTATTGTTTATTTATCTTTTTTGGACAAAAAACTTATTTATTTAATTTTAAAGCTTTTTTAATAATACAAAGCTTAAATCAACAAAAACCATAAAATAACTAATTGCTACTTGCAGGTAAAGACCATACTTAAGAATAAAACGTAAACAAAGAGACGACCGAAACATTGAGGGTCAATATATTTATACTGATAATCTTCGTCATAATCATCAAGCGGAATAAAATATCCAAGATTTAAATCTCTCAATACATTTTCGAACTGTCAATAAAGCAATATATTTCATACTAAATACAAACTGAAACATAGATGCACAGAAAAACCCATAAAAAAGACCATTGCTGGGAATCGAACCGTAAAAGTAAAAAAAATTAAGTTGAAAAAAAAAAAATACAAAAAGATACTTCAAACCAAACTTGTTAAAAATAAAGCAATATACTATAACAAGTCGGGTCGAGTCACGACCTGGGTGCCTTTAAGAGGCGAGTGTACAATTTTCTGCAGGGCCGACAACGCACTGGTATCGCGTAAAGTTTTTTTTTAGTTCCCCCCTTTTTTCCCCCTTTTTATTTTTTTTACTATTGTCTACTTTAATTAATTAAGTTCCTATTTGTTTTTTTTATGTACCTATATTGTCAAAACTGTCTTTTTTGCACCTGGCTAGAATGTAGGAGTACTATGTGAGGGTGTCGGCTGAAAACCAGCGCTGCTGAGCGTCGCCCCCCGGGAATGGCACCAGCAGCTTATGCTGACGCCGACACCTATTGTCACAAACTTCTATGAATATGTTTTATGTTTAATGTATAGGACTTTATTGTTTAATTTGTGTTTTGTGGCAATAAATTGTTTTTTCTTTCTTTCTTTCTTTCTTAAAGCGCTGCGAGTGCCTATGAACAGTGGTGTTCATTTAACATCAGGTGACCCACTAGTTCGTTTGTCTGGCCTCTCCAACATAAAAAAAAAACAACTAAACTTTAAAAGCATTTAAAAACCCGACTGAATGCATATTACCTTATGTTAATCCCATAATTTACGATAAATTTAATGACATCTCATATCAAAAATAATTTTAAGTGTAAGGGTGTGCTAAAGAAATAGACTAACCAACATAGATTCTTACATAAAATTGAAAAATAGTAACTTACTCCTTTCCCTTCTTTAGTCAAGTAATAATTTAACCTATCTCTAGTGGGTGCTGCCCAATGTGGTAGCTGCGGTTCGCAACTAATGAAAAAATTAGAAGTAGCACAGAAATTGATATTAAAGATAATAAAAAGAAAATCTAGGCGTTACTCCACGGAATCAATTTATAGGTTAACTCAGGTAATGACTCCTCGACAACTTTATATCTGGCAATTAATAGTATTCTTTGGAAGACACATTAAAGATATACCTTTAAGGAAGAATCCCGAAAATCTCAGAAATACGAGAAGTAGATACCTAGACCTAGACTCTATGATAAATTGTCCATTGAACTGCAGGAGCTGTTAAAAATGATGAATGATCACAGTGTACTAGATGACAATAATCCCTTAAATATTAATAGCTTAAACAATAAAAGTAAGAAATTTATCCCAGGCTTCTCCTTTTAGGGTTCCGTACCCAAAGGGTAATAACGGAAACCCTACTACTGAGGCTCCGCTGTCCGTCCGTCCGTCTGTCCGTCCGTCCGTCCGTCCGTCTGTCACCAGGCTGTATCTCAACAAATACTAAAAAATGGAATTAAATAAATATTTAAGGGGGCTCCCATACAACAAACGTGATTTTTATAGATAATTGTACGGAACCCTTCGTGCGCGAGTCCGACTCGCACTTGGCCGATTTTTTTAATTCAATACCTTCTAACAGAATTTGTTTCTGTGACTGTCTTGCTTTCCCAAAATTTCGTCGAAACTAACTTATGGCTTACAATACCTCAACATTTGGTGAATTGTGTATCTCTTTATAGGTTAATTTAGTGTTTTATTTTCTTAATTTTTTGTTATTTTGCTTTATTTTTTATTATTGTTTTTTTTTAAACTAACCATATAATTCATAGTGAACATCGATTGCTCTCTTCGAACCATGACGCTACTGTGTAACTAGCCCTAACACAGACTTCGGTCTTTTTGGGCTGTTACTGCACGGCTGCACGCACACTAGTCTTTAGGCGCTTATCTGGATCGATAACTACTAATCTTAATACTAGTGGAATATTAGATGTACGAGTGTTGTTAAATAAATAAATAAAATAAATAAATTTAAAAAGAACAAAATTCGAAAAGTTGATATAATAAATCAGATAAATCCTACTTAGCAAAAATAAAAACTTTACCACAAATTAGAACTGCTAGGCTTCTACTATTACTCATTTAAAAATCACATAAGATGACCAAGATAAATTGAGATCCAATTGCCTCTTCTGCGAAGTCGCGCCCTTCTTGAATTGTGACGTGTTACTGATCAGCAAATCATAGCAAGTTCAATAAAATCCCTTAAGAAACTATTGGCCTATACTACAACCAATCAGAAACGTGCAAAATAAATCTCAAACTACTAAAAGTTCGGCCAGTTACTAGGTGGCAAATTCGAATAAGTATGTGATTTATTGAGAACACTGCGCAGAATTTTGAAGTTTGTTAAAAATATGCTGGGCAGGAACCACTAAATCAAATGTGTTCTTTATTGAGAACATTGGCACAGAAAAGTAAAAACGAGCAGTAGAATATCTTTATACTAACGGCCGGAACGCGAGTTATACCTACGCGCCACGAAATCTCAGCATGTCTCGGCTCGGCAACCATCAGTCGCGAGTATTGTTCGATGTACGGATTGTCTAAATTCATCTATATCAAAAACGGAATTGACATTTTTTAGATTACCAACTCAGTCGGAAAGGTAAGGCTAAAAATAATATTATTTTACCATTTTTATTTTGTGTTAAGTTGTTTTTTATTGTGTTAGGTAGTTAAGTAACTATTGGTTTCGCGACTGTTACTCATTGAATGCAACGCAATAACCAAAATTAAATTAATGGCGGGGTACCTACGTACCTATAGTTTATACTTTATACTTCGTTTTTTTTTAGCATTACAAAGAAAGTAGTTAAACGATCTTGACATGTCTTTTTATTGAAAAATACTTTTGAAAAATAAGTCACAGCTTAATATGTAACAATTTTAAAGGAAATATGGTCATTTACACTCTTTTGGTTTCTAAGTAATAGTTACTAGGTACTTTTGACGTGACAACGCTGAATCGTTGAACGCCGGCTGCACGCACGAAAAAGGATGACGCAATGTCACGTGAAATTACAAATCTTAACTTAATTTAATGTTAAAGGTTACCTATGATGATGATTATGTGACATTATCAAAACATAACTGAAGAGTGGCAGCCCTATCGCGAGTTTGTGTACCGAGCTGGCGTAAGTAATTAATTATAACCAAGGACGCGCCGATACGGCCAACTGCTCGTTTTTTCTTATCTGTGACATTGGGCAGGACGAGGATAGGACCCGATGACAAAATCGTTTATAATAATTTTGATATTTTCCAAGCCCAACAATTTAATTTTAAGTGGCTGTATTTCCGTAACCTCGGATGCAAGTAGGTAGTTATAATAGCTAAAAAACATTTTTAGGATTACACATTACATTACATATTTAAATTCACTTATACTAATAACGTAGTGGCACCAATGACCGACAAGAACCAATAACCAACACTTTATTTTTTGATTCAATAAAATAAAAGTAGGAACCCGATTTCTTAATATGGCAACACTGTACCATAGATAGCACACTTTTGACTGGCTCCCATTGACATTAATTGAGCGAAATCCGCCATTTTATTTGAAAATGGCGGTGTGAGAACTGAGTTCGGCTAGAGATCCGGTGAAAATGACAAAATTTCTTACTGAAATCCTTAAGGAAGTGAGTACACAGTTGTTATGGGGGATTTCAACGTAAAACTGGGCAAAAGGGATGGTGGAGGTGTGTGTTTTGTATGATTAATACACTTTAGCACGAAAAATATGGACATTGTACCTACTGTGGACAATAAATGAATACTTACTTATTAAACAGTTAATTTTATTTTAATGACCCACTAAGGGTGTGGTGATTTAGCAGATTATAGGTAATAGTCGATAACTGGGTGTCGGTAACTGATAACAGAAAGTAACTATCGATAACTGAGTGTTGTTACCTTGTTGTTACTGAAGATTCGGTGTCGACGTTTGGAAATTTATACACTTTTTCCTTTTTTTGGATTTTTTTCTAATTCGTGTATAGTTAATAAAAATAATACATCCTAATCTTATCTCAAGAATATAAATACCTTCTCATACTTAATCGTTACTTTTCGTTTAAAGACGACTAAATGACCTTTAATTTTATATAGAAGCCCACTATCTCCTTAAAGTGTCGATCATTGGTGCTACTACGTTACTATTACTATACTTGAAATGTTTGATTATCTAATTTAAGTTACATAATATACAACTATCCTAGACTAAAAACAAGTACAATAAGAAAAAAGAAAACAAAAATATAAAGTATTGATAATTATAACTAAAACAAATAATATGAAAGTAATAATAAAAAAAATATTATGAAAGGTGGTCCCCTTAGGCAAGATGCCGAAGATACTAGCAGTGTTTAATTTTTAGGGTTCCGTAGTCAACTAGGAACCCTTATAGTTTCACCATGTCTGTCCGTCTGTCTGTCCGTCCGCGGCTAAGCTCAGAGACTGTTAGTACTAGAAAGCTGTAATTTGGCATGAATATAATATATATATCAGTCACGCCGACAAAGTGATTACATAAAAAAAACTAAAACAATTTTTTTTAGGGTACCTCCCATAGACGTAAAGTGGGGGTGATTTTTTTTTCTCGACTAACCCTATAGTGTGGGGTATCGTTGGATAGGTCTTTGAAAACCATTGTGGGGTTGCTAACATGATTTTTCTATTCAGTTATCTGTTAACTTTAAAGTGAAAATTTTCATTAAAATCGATCGTCCCCCCCCCCCTCTTAAATCTAAACTGTTGGGCGGAAAAATTTGAAAAAATCAGAATGGTAGTAAATATATCAAATTATAGCGGCTAAGATTGCTTGGAATGGAAATTATTTGTAGTTTTAGAGTAAATAGTAGCCTAAGGTATAAAACATACCTAAACTTAGATGATTCCGTCCACCTACGAAATCCTTCGAAAAATATTACTTGATTTTTCGTAATGGCTGCGGAACCCTACCTTGGGCGTGTCCGACACGCTCTTAGCCGGTTTTTATATTTTGACTTTGTCATAACAATAACTGTTGACATTTATTGTTAATCTAATCAGTTTTTTAGGGTTCCGGAGCCAAAATGGCAAAACGGAACCCTTATAGTTTCGACATGTCTGTGTCCGTTCGTCTGTCTGTCTCTCTGTCTGTCCGCGGCTTAGCGCAGTGGCTATTAGTGCTAGAAACCGTAATTATGCATATAGCAATTACCCCGACAAAGTGATAAAATGAAATGTAACATTTATTTAACAAAACATTTTTTTTAGTACAATGTACCTACTGAAATTGTCAGCACTTATCGGTGAGTTTCCGGGTTGGTGGGGGCCTGGAGATCTGTAATACAGGTTTTACCTAGTTCAGACTCCAGTCCCTCGCAAAAGTTACTAGTATCTAACTGAACTACCATAATGTTGTATTATTTATAACTATTGCTGTACCTATGTACATTTGTGAGGAGAAAATAAATGATTATTATTATTTATTATTATTATTATTTATCGGATAAAACACAACAGTTAAGACAGTTTTTATTAAAAAAAGAAATTGAATGGCATTGAGACGAAGGGCAGGAAAAATGTTTTGATAGTTTAAAGGAATGTTTAATAAACCGCCCCGTTCTACAATATTATAGTATGGATAGGCCAATAACAGTCTCAGTGGACGCTAGTAAAAGCGGTCTGGGGGGCTACTCCGAAATTCGAAAATCGAAGTTCGCATCGTACCGTCTCGCTCGCTCTCGTATTAAATACTATTAGTATGAGCGGAATAGCACGACACGAAGTTCGAATTTTACACTTCGGAGTATAGGCCCTGGGGTGCTGCTTAATGCAAGACTGTTGCTGGTGTGTTACGCGTCGAAGTCCTTAACAAATACGGAACAGAGATATGCTCAATTAGAAAAAGAACTTTATGCGTGCGTCTTTGCTTGTGAGCGATTTTATCCATATGTTAGGTCTGACGTCACGATCGAAACCGATCATACACCACTGATGGCATAATTAAAAAACCTATTGTAGACGCACCTTCCCGCCTTCAGCGAATGCTATTAAGATTGCAGCGTTATACATTTAAACTGGTTTACAAGCCAGGCAAGCATCTTTACGTAGCGGACGCGGTGCCCCCCCCCCCCGCTCCCGGCACGCTGCACGACTGCCGTCGCTGCCGAGAGACACCTCACGGATACACAATTTTTTGCATTACAAAAACATAGAGATGCCGACCCCGAATTATGTCACTTAAAAAAGTACATTTTAAACGGATGGCCCGCAGATAAAAGCATGTAGTGGACGCCGTGCTTCCCTACTGGAATTAGGCTGCGTTCAGACCAAACCGACTGTCAGCCGCGGAATGTGAGCAGGCTTACTCTGAGCCCCATTGTTTAATATGAAAAAACGTAATAGCGTATTGTTGGTTCGGTGTGAACGAAAACGTGAATATGTATGGAAATACAATGAACTGCGTAACGCGCGCTCACTTTCTGCGGCTGACAGTCGGTTTGGTCTGAACGCAGCCTTATAGGGATGAAATCACTACAGCACAGGGTTTGATTTGGAAGGGGGACAGGATAGTAGTTCCGAAAGCGTTAAGGAAAGAAATGTTGTCTAAAATACATATCGGGCATATGGGCATCGAAAAGTGTAAGTTGAGAGCCAGGGAAGTGATATTTTGGCCGTGCATGAATAACGACATAGATAACACCGTAGGTAATTGCAACATATGTTTGTCACATAGAAGAATTAATCAGAAGAGGAGTTAATTCCTCATGAAATTCCAGATGAACCATGGTCATAAGTAGCTATTGATTTGTTTCAGTTAAAAGGCGTTGATTACTTATTGTTAGTTGACTATTACAGTAAATTTATTGAAATAACACGCTTGATAACAACGACGTCTGATCACGTGATATCGCGCTTAAAAGATATTTTTGGTCGGCAGGGTACCTAAACCTAAAACGGTAACGTCGGATTATGGACCACAATTTTCTTCTATTAATTTATTTGGGACTAGGTCAATTGGTGTGAATTGTCCCATGATATTTATTTATTTATTTATTTATTAATTAAGTTTAAAGAGTTTGCATGAGAATGGAACTTTACACACAAAACGTCGTTTCCGCGCTTTTCACAGCAGTGTTGCAGAACTATCGATAGTTTGACTATCGATCGTTGACCTCGCACACTATTCAGGATATCGATATTACTATTGATAGTATCGCACATGTCAATACTATCGATACTATCGATAGTGATTTATAAGCAATACTATTGATAATGGCAATACTATCGATACTATCGATTGTGTTGGACATAAAACTATCGATAGTATCGATAGTATTGCCATTATCAATAGAATTGCTTATAAATCACTATCGATAGTACCGATAGTATTGACACGTGGTGATACTATCGATAGAATATCGATACTATTGGTTTTGTCTTAACTATCGATAGACTATCCATAGTCTATCGATATTGGACTATTGATATTGACTATATGATAGGCAACACTATTTAACAGTCTAATGGCCAAATTTAACGCACTGTACAGTCGGTAAAAAACATAATTACACTACGACTAATTATTACGACTGAAGATCATACCGACTACAGGTTAGGTTTACTAGGGTAGGTACATAAATACACCGATATCGAATAGGATAGCATCACCGGCCGAGTTGCTGCAAAGTAGAAAGCTGAGAAGCATTGTTCCGACGCGTTCCATTTTATTGAAACCAAAAATACAACATAATGTAAAAGAAAAGTTGATTAATAAACAAATAACTCAGAAAAAATATTACGATCGTGGCTCAAAAAACCTATGTTTCTTAGCAGTCGGTGATAAAATAAAAACTTTGCTAGACATTAATAAAAGAGATTGGATATCTGGGACCATATCGCAAGTGTGGGTTGCCGAGGTTATCGAATTAAACTGCATTGAGATCGTACGAAATCGCAGGCATATTATACGTGACCCACTACGAAGAGATGACGCGCCTGCTGATTTATCTTTGACTACGAACTACGATGACATAACCTTACACACTACCTACACAGCAATGCTCCGCTCCCGCCTATTGTAAACAACAACAGATTGACACCTACTTATTTCGTTACTCGCTCCGGCAGCACAGGAGGCCTCCGGATAGATGGGGTGACTGGGTGTGAAGAAGAATGAAACGAAACAATATATTAAAAAAAAGTATATTAGGTACTGATGCATAACTTTAATTAATTTACAATAAAATAATAATTGCATGAATTAAGTTGAAAAATAAGATAAGATAAGATAAGATAAGATAATTTATTCAAATTATTTCAGTACAAATAACTAGAAATACGATTATTTTACAAAAGGCCTATGCAACACACGTGCCTGCACTAGGGTTACAAGGGAACTCTGTGTCGCAGGCAAAAAAAATAAATAAAATAAATTTGGAGTAAAAATTGGAAATTGGCTAAATTTATTAGATACACGGAATAAATAAACAAATAATCAATAATAATATTATAATAAAATATTAATAGTTAATAGGTAATGTCAATTGAGAATATAACTGGATTCAGTGATTATGCATGACTATTGATTAAGTATATAAAAAAAATAATACTTCATTGAATTAGTCGCAACCTGCTTAACATGGAAAAGCAATTTATATAGATATATGAAATATGAGATTCAATTATTAATGTAAATATAATGTATAATTTGTTTACCTATTATTTAATAGGTTAAAAAACAAAGAGTACTTAAGTATAATTTGAGTAAAACATTGTAATTGTAGTCTACCTACTTTCAGTTGTTTTTACCTACGCTTAGTTGCAAGTTGAGTTGAATCTAAAAAAAAAAAATTTTTTTTGTTTTGTTTTTGGAAAAGGAGGATGTCATAATATTAAGTATATTTAATGAGGGTAGATTTACACTGGCTATTGGGCTTGTGAGGGCAATCATGAATGTTTATTAATAAATCAGTCATAGCTTGAACTTCGTGTTTAATTGAAGTGTTCCCTATACTTTTACACGTGCCAATGATAAAAAGAACGTTTTGATAAACCGTCAAATACATAAAAATTAAAACGAAAAAAGAAATGGTAACTATCTAAGTATCTATGTATTTTTTTGGAACTATCGGTATAGTTAGAAAGTCTCATGTATGATAGATACGCACAATTATACTACCTATAGTCCAAAGACCATAATAGGGATGTTTCCTAGGTAAAAAAATAGTAATTCTTATTAGTCCGTATTTTACATTATCAAAAAATATTAGACACGTAATTTTTCTTTTGACAATTAAACAAAAAATGACGAAGATATGGCGCGTTGAACTTCCGCGGGACGAGGCGTGACGTCACTTGTTCCTAAAACGCTCATACAAAGTGTAGGAACAAGTGACGTCACGCGAAACTTCAACGCGCCATATCTTCGTAATTTTTTGTTTAATTGACAAAATAAAAAATACGTGTCCAATATTTTTTGATAATCTAAAAGACTGACTAGTTAGGAAAGTAGCCTATTGTTTATGCCGATGATTGTGCACACATCGTACGTTGCGCATAATGAAATAAAACATCATTGTTCCCGATGCGGCCGGGCGACGTCCCAATGCATTCGTGTGCGATGCAAGCACGTGTATATAAGAATTGCATCGATGTGATGTTGATAAGCCGTTGTTTGTGTTATTTCCGACCGCGCTTGCGCTGTGGGCCCCGGCTCGAGCGTGGCTCAGCAGTCTTGACAGCTGTCGGTGGCACTGGCCACTGGCAACCAACGACGAAAGTTCGCTATCCTGCCCCTGCCCATCTGTTCTGCCATTGCTTGGCGCCAGTTAAACGCGGTGCCGCACAGAGTCGGTTGTGCTTCGGGCGAAGCGCTAACAAACGCGATCGATTTTAGTACGCTAACTAACAACACTGGCAGCTTTATTTATTTTTGTGAATTAAAAACAAAAGTTTTCTTTATTTGAATTGGTACAAGTGAGCAATTATTGTGCAGTTCGTTTCACATAGACGTATCTTTGGTCGATGCAGCTGTTTTGTTCCCGTAAGCACTTTTGCCGGCATTAAAGGTAAGGGACCTTTTATTAATAAATCTGCTTTCATATAGAACTCGGATCAAGTGTGGATATCGTTAATTTAGATAAAATTTTAATCGTAACTTGATACTTAGTTTTAAATTAACGTTTTACGAGTATTTTATAAAACTACTAGCATCAACATTTCGTCGGACACAGTGCAAATCCGGCTATCTAATCTACCATATTATGTAGTTTTACAGGGGATGTATTTAACTTCATATTTGTTTTATTATAACGAATTTGGAGTAAAAATTGGAAATTGGCTAAATTTATTAGATACACGGAATTATGTGGATTTATTATCCCCTTCGATTTATGTTGTTCGAAATGGACATGTTCTTAAAGATTTTTAGCCAGCGAAGCTATTTATCTTCTTCATTTTCGTGTGTCTATTTACCGATATATCACTCCAGTTGGACATCCAAGTAGGAAACAACCATTGTATTAAATTTCTAATAATTGCGTGATTTATTATGAGTCATCGGTATTACAGTTGTTTCGTTACCAATACCTACTGAAGTCGGGTCAAACGGTACACACGGAATCAAGTGAATTTAAAATGCAAATTAAAGTACTTAACGAATATTATTAACTTTATCAGGTAGCGGTAATGAAATTAAAGGACCAAAAAAGAAAAAAAGGAAAAATAAATACACTGTCGTGACTAAATTACATCACTAACTTTATCTTTGTGTAAAATATTATGATTTCAATTTTCCATGCTATTGCTTTTTAAGACATTCTAGACAAGGGCGTTTCGTTGTTGTGAATACCTACTTACTCGCAAAGAATACGTAATAAGTGAATAGTATTAGGTCTGTACTACCTAAGTACACCTACATACAAAAACAAAACAAATTTTCTCTGTAAACTTGTTGCTGCCGTAACTCGTAAAAACCGGTCAAGTGCGAGTCGGACTTGCGCAAGAAGGGTTCCGTACCATTATCTATAAAAACGACAAAAAAATCACGTTTTTTGTATGGGAACCGTTTTTTGTACCCTTTGGGCACGGAACCCTAAAAATGAAAGCGCGTAAAGAGTATTTTGTAATAATGGATTTGGGTCATTTTGTTATACCGTTCAAAGCGAACATAATCGTAGGTACTGAAGTGATTTATTCCTAAGAAACGATTATACAATTGTATGATAAGAACTCTTATTAATGCCAATTAGGTTTATTTACGTAAAAGCAAATTTCAAAAGTAATTAACCCTTTATAGGTTAACGATCTCAAAAAAGACCTCCCTGTAACAACATCTTTTTGCATTTTCTTCTTGTACAAAATTTTTAGGACTTAGAATTGAGGATTTTTTTCGGTCTTGCCCGTTAAAGGGTTAAACTACCTATAATTGGCTTTATTTTGTACAATTACCTCCGTTTTACTACCGAACTGATAGCTTAGTTACAGTCTTAGGTACTTACAAATGTTATCAATATGAAAACACAAATAGTTAAATATTTGTATGAGAACCCTGACTAACTTATACTGGCGTTTTGAACAGGGCCAGATTTAGGGGTTTGGAAACCTCGGGGGATAAAAAGAGTGGAGGCCCCTTGGCCACAAATGATTTTCCAAATAAAATGACCAACCACTTTTTTCAGTCGAGATATCATAAAAAAAAATCGTGCGTGCAGTTCCTCCGCGCGGAAGAAGTGAAACTTCGTAATGTGGAAATGAAAAAGGCACTTATACATCAATATGAACCTTATTGCAATAACAAAGAACTAAATTTACTTATGCATCTATGTGTTTAAATTACTCACTAGATGGCGCTTTTATCAAGTCTCATACATTTGCACAGACAGTATGAGTTCTGCATCGCACTATCGAAGTTTTTAACATCCGTTAGTATATATACAATGCGAGATTACTTGCTTCGGCAGTACATATACTAATGCTTTCATACCCCCTCCATGGTATCGTTAAACGTTTAACGCAACCTTGTTGGAAGTCGCATTAGAAGTACCACTTCAAACACAAACTTAAATTAACAAATAAAAACGGTAACAGACACAACATTATCAATTCAATTTCAAGTACAAAGACTCGTATACAGTTTAAAAAAACCACACAGGCACCAATGGTTAACACACCAGTTACTGGATCTTTTCTTTTTGGTTTTTTCGTTGTGTGAGATATGGGATCGATGTTAAGAAATGTTTATTTCCGAAGGTTTAGAATCCCGAAAACTTCATTTGTCCGAATGCATTCACACACGCTCTTGGCCGGTTTTTATTCCTAAACTTGTCCCTTTAATTTAAATGGACTCGACTCTCCTCGTCTTTTGGCAACAGGATAATCTATCCTGGGTTGTCTTTGGGTCCAGCTGTGCCCGTTCCGAGTCTTCGGATTTGGTGGTTGCATCGGGGTCTTGAAAGAAACTACTGAGAGCTCGTTCACACTATGGTTTTTTTCGGCGGTTTCTCGGGGGAGCGGGAACGCGGCGTGCACGCGTCGTGCACGCGGCGAGCACGCTGCGATACCTCCGCGATTATTCGCCGCCTCTGGTAAACTTATAGGTAAATAGTTAGGTAGCAGTACCTCTACCATGAGTTTACACTAGTTTACAGTGACCGTACTCGCTAGCGACGGCTTAAATGATTTTTATGGATAAATTGTACTTCCCTAAGTGACCGCTAGAGGCGCTGTACAATTCTCCATACAAATAATTTACGCCGTCGCTAACGAGTACGGTCACGTAAACTAGTGTAAACTCATGGTAGAGGTACCGATATTTTATCAGATACCTTAGTAGTGTAACTGAAACAATATTTAACTACTGATTTCATATTTCATCCGTGACACTTATTAGATTTTAATCAGTAAATTTATTTGTCACAAATGACCTTTTTTGTCATTTGGATCACGTATTTTTTAGGCTGTGGCCTTGAAATATAATGCGCGAAGCTAAAAAATTACGTGAACGCAATGAGAATAAGACCGTGATAATAATAAATGAATAAATAAAAATAAATATCACGGGACAATTCACACCAATTGACCTAGTCCCAAAGTAAGCTAAGCATAGCTTGTGTTATGGGTACAAGGCAATGGATAAACATACTTATATAGATAGATACATACTTAAATACATATTAAACACCCAAGACCCGAGAACAAATATTCGTATTATTCATACAAATATCTGCCCCGACGCGGGAATCGAACCCGGGACCTCAAGCTTCGTAGTCAGGTTATCTACCTACTAGGCCATCTGGTCGTCTACAGTAACAAATAGTCGTGGTAATAAATATAATAATATAATAAATAATTTAATTTTGTTGTTTTTTCCTCGCAATGTGATGAAAATCATTGTGTGCATCAAGGGCCGTAAGTAGGGGATTACTAACGAGAGTCTATTAGAAGAATAGGCTCTCGTTAGTAATCCCCTACTTACGGCCCTTGATGCACAATGTACTATTGACATTTCAGACTAAGGAGGTTTCAAGTCAGCCAACTTTTTACCCGACTGCGAAGATGGAAGGGTTATGTGTTTGACCCGTATGTATGTATGTATGTATGTATGTCCATTCCTATGTCCTCTCGTAACTACACAACGGTTGAACCGATTTTGATAAATGATACGTCATTGGATTTGTCTTGATAACGCGAGTAACACTGGATAAATGAAATTCTTGAAAAATCAAAATGGCGGATTTTAAGCACCAAAATGTGAGTCTTCAAAAAATTTTTTTTATTGAAACCTATCGAGTAGGGTATCAAAATAAAGGGATTTTAAAAGAGATTACAAAAATAAATACAAGTTATGTGTTTAAATTTAATTTGGAATAGTAAATTGGCAATCAATGCATTAAAACGACGACGTACCTACTTGCTAAGTTATCTTTGAGCATTATTTTTATTTTATTAGCAGTACGGCTGCTCACCGAATCTAAGATTATTTAAAAGCGAAAAAGTTTTTCGGGTGCGCCGGTGGGATTCGAACCCACGTCTCCTGGGTATGCGCCCCAACGGGTGTTCTACCAATTGAACCACGTCGCATCCAACCGACTCCCCCGAAATTCTTAATCGCTTACATACGCCAACAGTGGCGTGTGGTAACATCCATCGCAACTATTAGAAGCTACGACTCCTACGTTCCAAATTACATTGGAAATGCGTAAGAAATGATGTACCACATCTATTTATTCAAATATTATTTTTATTTTATTAGCAGTACGGCTGCTCACCGAATCTAAGATTATTTAAAAGCGAAAAAGTTTTTCGGGTGCGCCGGTGGGATTGGAACCCACGTCTCCTGGGTATGCGCCCCAACGGGTGTTCTACCAATTGAACCACGTCGCATCCAACCGACTCCCCCGAAATTCTTAATCGCTTACATACGCCAACAGTGGCGTGTGGTAACATCCATCGCAACTATTAGAAGCTACGACTCCTACGTTCCAAATTACATTGGAAATGCGTAAGAAATGATGTACCACATCTATTTATTCAAATATTATTTTTATTTTATTAGCAGTACGGCTGCTCACCGAATCTAAGATTATTTAAAAGCGAAAAAGTTTTTCGGGTCCGCCGGTGGGTTTCGAACCCACGTCTCCTGGGTATGCGCCCCAACGGGTGTTCTACCAATTGAACCACGTCGCATCCAACCGACTCCCCCGAAATTCTTAATCGCTTACATACGCCAACAGTGGCGTGTGGTAACATCCATCGCAACTATTAGAAGCTACGACTCCTACGTTCCAAATTACATTGGAAATGCGTAAGAAATGATGTACCACATCTATTTATTCAAATATTATTTTTATTTTATTAGCAGTACGGCTGCTCACCGAATCTAAGATTATTTAAAAGCGAAAAAACCGCGAAATATTATTTTTATTTTATTAGCCGTACTGCTAATAAAATAAAAATAATATTTGAATAAATAGATGTGGTACATCATTTCTTACGCATTTCCAATGTAATTTGGAACGTAGGAGTCGTAGCTTCTAATAGTTGCGATGGATGTTACCACACGCCACTGTTGGCGTATGTAAGCGATTAAGAATTTCGGGGGAGTCGGTTGGATGCGACGTGGTTCAATTGGTAGAACACCCGTTGGGGCGCATACCCAGGAGACGTGGGTTCGAATCCCACCGGCGGACCCGAAAAACTTTTTCGCTTTTAAATAATCTTAGATTCGGTGAGCAGCCGTACTGCTAATAAAATAAAAATAATATTTGAATAAATAGATGTGGTACATCATTTCTTACGCATTTTCAATGTAATTTGGAACGTAGGAGTCGTAGCTTCTAATAGTTGCGATGGATGTTACCACACGCCACTGTTGGCGTATGTAAGCGATTAAGAATTTCGGGGGAGTCGGTTGGATGCGACGTGGTTCAATTGGTAGAACACCCGTTGGGGCGCATACCCAGGAGACGTGGGTTCGAATCCCACCGGCGCACCCGAAAAACATTTTCGCTTTTAAATAATCTTAGATTCGGTGAGCAGCCGTACTGCTAATAAAATAAAAATAATATTTGAATAAATAGATGTGGTACATAATTTCTTACGCATTTCCAATGTAATTTGGAACGTAGGAGTCGTAGCTTCTAATAGTTGCGATGGATGTTACCACACGCCACTGTTGGCGTATGTAAGCGATTAAGAATTTCGGGGGAGTCGGTTGGATGCGACGTGGTTCAATTGGTAGAACACCCGTTGGGGCGCATACCCAGGAGACGTGGGTTCCAATCCCACCGGCGCACCCGAAAAACTTTTTCGCTTTTAAATAATCTTAGATTCGGTGAGCAGCCGTACTGCTAATAAAATAAAAATAATATTTGAATAAATAGATGTGGTACATCATTTCTTACGCATTTCCAATGTAATTTGGAACGTAGGAGTCGTAGCTTCTAATATTTGCGATGGATGTTACCACACGCCACTGTTGGCGTATGTAAGCGATTAAGAATTTCGGGGGAGTCGGTTGGATGCGACGTGGTTCAATTGGTAGAACACCCGTTGGGGCGCATACCCAGGAGACGTGGGTTCGAATCCCACCGGCGCACCCGAAAAACTTTTTCGCTTTTAAATTATCTTTGAGCAATAATTTTCTCTATGAAACCCATGTGGAAAATTAAGTTCCTACATATTTCAAAATTGGTTTTGAACTTTAAATAACTAGCATAGGATTCCTAATTCAAATACTCAATAATTTATCTGGGTCTCAGGAGGTTACACTAAAAAGCAAGAAATAAAAAAAATAATTAAAAAAACTAAAAACCCGCCCTGCGGTGTAAATAAAATAATAAATTAAAAAATCAAAAAACCCGCCTGCAGAAATACTGAAAAGGTAGAAACAAGATAAAATGTTCAATAACAATAAAACGAATTTAAAACACGTCGATGGCAGTCTTTCAAAATTTAATGCAACGATAAATTGCAGTCGGAGGCATGGGAGTCAGTGGCCGCATGGGATTTAATGTCACTTCATGCATACCTCCGACTGCATTTTATCGTTGCATTAAATTTTGAAAGACTGCCATCGACGTGTTTTAAATTCGTTTTATTTTTGGATTTTTTTTCCTCGCAATGTGATGAAAATCAGTGTGTGTATCACGGACAGTAAGGGGATTACAAACTCAAGTCATTTAAAGCCCTCCGCCTTCGGCGTCGGGCTTCTAATAGACTCTCGTTAGTAATCTCCTACTTACGGCCCTTGATGCACAATGTACTATATCGGACTTCGTCTGGGCAGAAATTTATGGATAACTCCCCGTTATTTCTCTTAATATTTTTATATGATAGTGGGACAGCGGGCAGGCGAGTCACATGATGGAAAGCAATCACCGCCGCCCATGGACAAGTTGAGTTGAGTTACTGATGCGCTGCCAGCCCTTTGAGAAAAGAGTAGGCTCGTTTTTTGAAGATCCCCTAGTTGCACCGGTCTAGAAATACCTACTTCCGCTGCAAGTTGATTTCAAAGTTACACCACCGTGGTGGCAAAAAGTTCCGCGAGAAACGGACTGTAGTGGACTGCCGCTATTGAGGTGATGAGGGTAGAAAGAAAGGCTGTGAGTAGTGCGATGAAAAAAATTAGCAGCAGGCAATAGATCGAACAACTCCTCGCGGTTGATCTCAGGTTGTCTAGGTCGCAAAAAAAATGACTACATAGGTTGGTTGACTACATAGCATAGTATTAGACTAGATCGCAAATTGCCCAGATCTGTATTTGACCACATCGCATAATGACTAGGCCATTAAAAAATGCTGCCATTATTTTGAATCACTCAATAATATTTTAATACAAAAATAGGTAGGTCAGGTTAGTTAGGTAACTTCAGTTGCCCGAAGGGCAAAATAGCCACAAAGAGGAGCTCCGGCGCCCTCGCCATTTACAAGGGGGAGGGTCATGTTGGTTACAGGTATATATTTTAAGCTTTAGGTTAATACTGGGCTGCGTACTATCATATTTAGAAAAGCAGATATAATTAGTTTTGCTGACATTTAGCGTAAGGAGGTTATTCTTAAGCCATGCAGAGACCCTACTGAGGCCAGATTCTGCGTTACTGAACACTGATTCCCAGGATTCTCCATAAAACACTATTGCAGTGTCATCAGCATAAGAGCCGATGTGCCTACGTTGCAGTTTGAGATTCGTCAAGTCATTTATATATAAAAGAAACAACGTGGGCCATAAAACACTGCCCTGGGGGACGCCATAAGTTACATCTAGTTCCTTGCTTAAGAAGTCTCCTATTTTCACTCTTTTTGTACGCCCCTGTAAGTAGTCACTCAACAATCGCAGAGGTAAACCCCTAATGCCAACGCGTTCCATTTTTGAGCCCAAAAAAAAAGCCTTTTAAAGATCTAGAAATATGACCAGGCATTTTTGCCTTTATCAATATTAATAAATAAATAAATAATAAATATTAGGGGACAATCTTACACAAATCGACCTAGTCCCAAACTAAGCAAAGCTTGTACTATGGGTACTAGACGACGATAAACATACTTATATAGATAAATAAATACTTAAATACATAGAAAACATCCATAACTCAGGAACAAATATTCGTGCTCATCTCATCACACAAATAAATGCCCTTACCGGGATTCGAACCCAGGACCTCTTGCTTCGTAGGCAGGGTCACTACCAACTAGGCTAAAGCGATCGTTCAATATTGTCAGTAATTAAAGATGTAAGGGAAAGTATTGCATCTTCAGTGGATCTGGATTGCCGAAAGCCAAACTGGTTGTCTGAAAGAATATTAAATTTATTTAGGTAAGAAACAATATATATTTTACAATACATTTGCTCGAAAAATTCACTTTCAAAGGATGTATACATGGCTCGTAAGTTCATTTTACAGCACTAGTGCGATTTTTTTACAGTTTTTTTTAATTCTCCATTTTAAGTTTAAAAGCAAAGAGTTTTAAGTGACAAAAATAAAAAAATATCGATTTATACGTAGAAAAATGTATAAATATACAAAACTAAGTAATGAATTTGCAAAATTGATTGTTATTATTATAAACTGTAATTTAATTACCGCAGATTTTAATGATTTCCACCTTTTATTTATTCGAAAAAATCGCAGTGGCTGAACGCGTCGAACCTTTGCCTGATAATTTTAGTTAACCTAATTAAAAACAAAACTTACGCATGCGCATTACGGACGCGCCATTTTTGTAAAACTTTGCGTTGTTTTGAGTTGTTGATTATAGTATATGTACAAAAACCAAACAAAATGAGTGATGTTCAAGTGATGAAGTCGACAATAACATGGCATTAATTCCGCCCGATATTTAAAGTAAAGCGCAAACCGCGCAAAATAATCTTTTGCTACCAATAAGTATCTCGAGAAATTTGTTTTTATTTTACAATTTTGTGTTATTAATTGCCTATTTTCTCACAAATGTATTGTAAAACGTCGTATGATACACGGTTGGCAAGGTTTTACAAACTCGTGACGATTAAAACCCTCGCCGTGCGGCTCGGGTTTATCACTCGTTAACTCATTTGTAAAACCATACTTACCAACCTTGTATCACAAATAACTATTATAATTTTCTCTATCACTTTGGAGATGGCAGTTGGATAGGTCGATAATTGCTTACGTCATCTTACTCTCCACTCTTAAATACCGGTGTCACAATAGATCGTTTTAGTGGGGCTGGAAATACTCCCTTTTGGAAACACAAGTTTGTTAGATGACTAATTACAGGAGCAACAACAGTACAAGCGTGCTTAAGGAATTTGATTGATATATTATGCCAGCCAGGGGCGCTATCAGCTCTCAGGCCCATAACAATGCAGTGTACTTCCTGGGGGTCAGTGTCCAGGAGAACAAATGAGGAGGTGTTACAATCCGGCGTGTTACTTTCAGCAGAGGCCTCCTGATGAACTGGATTACTTAAAAATTCCTCTGCTAATGTTTTTCCAACATCAGCAAAGTAACCATTTACGTGATCAACAGAAGCAGTTGGGGATGTCTTTGTGTTTAACAATTCAGTGTTTTTAGTTTTGTCGGATATGTAGGGTGTTATTCTTTTTATAGTCTTCCAGAGCATTTATAAATTTTTAGAAGATTTATCTAGCAGTTCTATATCATGTTTGTTCTTTATTTTTTTTATTATATCATTGCAGAAATTGCGACATCTTTTATAGGTGATTTTAAAAACTTCATTATACAGTTCCAGTCCTGACTTGAGTTGAAGTTTGTTACGATTCCTGATACGACGCGGTATACCAGGGGTCATCCACGGTTTGATTATTCGTTTACTGCTTGGTATATATTTAATACTTTTACTTTCATCCAAAGATTGCCTTATTTTGTTAAGCTGAATTGTAACTAAGTGTGGGTCATTTGATAAAAGTAAAGTTTCGATATTTTTTTCCATAAGTTTTTTAAGTGCATTATCAAAATTGACGGTTTGTATTTTACCAGGAGTTCGATCCTTGGGTTTGTTATACGTTAAAGTTTGTAAAGTTAAATGGTCAGTGATAGAGGTGCAGTCGTTATTTGAGATTCAATGTTTAGCATGAAGTGGTCAAGGCAATTAGTTTGTCTGGTTGATAAGGAGTGGCCAGGGAGTATACCATGAGATGACAGCATATATTAAGATAGCTACTAGTTCTATTGGCTCTTTCGTATGTTGACTCTTGCTGTTCGCGGTATGAGGTTGATGTTTATATCTCCGGTGATAATAATATTCTTGAAATTTGTTAATTTTTCGAGGTGATTATTCAATGAATTGATAAATAGTCCAAATTTTAATTGTATACAGGTCGATTGTTCTATTTTGATCTCTATTGCTTGGACATTAAGTTCGGTTTTTGCGTAGGCAACAACTCCGTCACATTGATATAAGCTATTAACTGTGGATAAACCAGTATATGAGTCTAATTGGGGAATTGGTTTGTTTTCATTTAAATGACATTCTGAGAGAATAATAATATCTACAGAGTGGTTAAGTTCAGTTAAATTCAGCATGAAGTCATCTAGGTTGTGATACACACTCCTGATAATTTGTGAGCAGATGGTTAAGTTACAATTTGTTGATGGTATGTTTATGGTATGTTTATGTAGGACCTGGATGTCACACTGTATAGGAATCGCAACTTCTACTTCGTCGATTTCATTTAAAATATTATAGTTGCAGGTCATGTTTTGTCTGGATTGGAGATATGAGTCATAGTAAGAAGGGGAGATAGGCGCAATCCATAATATTTGTAACGACAGTTATTTGGGTGATAGGCATGATCCATGAGGCATTTATGATCGTAAAATATTATCTACCAAGTATAAGTAAGTCTCTAGGACAAATATAGCTAGTCGATTAATAACCCTCCTTTATACCTTATCCCGTTGGAATTTCCAAAAATACTAAAATCTTTTTTTTTCGCGTTATAATGACCTACTTCTAATTTGATGCGTCTAATATCCTATTTATTTCTCATCCCGTGGGAATTTCCACAAATCCTGATATTGTTTTTTTTTACTCTTGGAACTTTGTTTTGGACGATTATAACTTTACTGACCGTCAGGTGTCGCTGTACTTTAAACTAAACTAGGTAACGTTTGACTGAATGGAAAACTATAATAAATGCATATACTTGGATTTAAACGGATTGGCATAGCAACGCTGTTCGATGTAAACAAACTTGCATGCCAAATTTGAAGAGTCTTAAAGTCTATAGTATTAAAGTTACGGAGATAACTTTAATCACTAGACTGTTCAAATTAATTAATAATTTACTTTGAATCGAAGATACATCCCGTTTATTCCTTCTCCCGTGCGAAATTTTTAAAGTAAGAATTTTCTGAATTTAAAGAAACTTAAAGAAAATATGAATGAAATTGTTAAAGTTTTTCTAAAGTTCTGTTGTGGCGTGACCAAGGAAAATAGGGATTTATTTTTATGCTATTCTATCCTATCTATCCTACTTCCTAGTGATATTATACTAAAAAAAAATAAGAGGGTGGGCAAATTGGCCTAAATATGTGACCAACAGTTCCCATGACATAACGGTTTGAAACATCTCTTCAATCCATAAGTGACTCGTGATTCGGCATTTTACATTCACATCTAAAAATAATGTTTTTATAATAGCACTGCAGTGTTAGAGGCCAGGTAGAACCGTTGTACTATTCAGAATTAAAGGTTCCGTTAGGGATTATTGAGGTTATTTCAATAACAATAACGTTAAGATTTTCAACGGTCTTTTGTATTAGAAATTACAGCATACGATAGAAGGGTTAACACGATAGTTAAACATTTTTTTATTTAAATAATAAACGTTTTAATAAAGTTACATTCTATGACAGTCATAACATGACATTTGTATTACCATAGAATGTAACTTTATTGAAACGTCTATTATTTATCGTACTTTAAAAAAAAATTACTGCATATATGGACTCAATGTGTCTTAGATGAATCTTATATGGGATCAAGGAACAAAATTAGGCAGTTGTCGTATTTTTTATATCTCGCATTTTAAAGTTAATTTTTGCGTAACTAAACGCAGTTACATTCTACGGGAGCTGTCATCGAGAAAATAAATGATTGGAACTACTATAGTAATGTTATTTATTTAGCAAATTGGGATAATTAATACTTACTGAAATAATACGGATTGCTAACGTCTCAAAGCGAGTTTAACTCGACATGTTTTGGGCTACAAAACGGATTACTCACTGAGTAATCAGTATTGTTTCACTATAAGTGAGTCTCATGATATAGTTTGCGCGAGATAAACCTGGACAAAAATTCATTGACGCCTGTCTACCAATGTACGTCATTTTTACAAACGATACGATACACAATCTATGACAATTATAGTTTCATTATTCATTATAGTTTCATGTTTACAATGGGATTTTATTTTTCATTTTTTAGACGACCGGATAGCCTAGTTGTTAGAGAACCTGACTACGAAGCTAGAGGTCCCGGGTTCGATTCCCGGTCGGGGCAGACGTTTGTGTGAATAATACGAATGTTAGTGCTCGAGTCTTCGGTGTTTAATATGTAAGGTGAGTGGGGGTAAGATGAAAAACTACTCTTAGTACCGGGCGCTACGAGTGGTTTTTCATCTTACCCCCACTCACTCTATTTAAGTATGTATCTATCTATATAAAGTATGTTTATCCGTTGTCTAGTACAAGCTTTGCTTAGTTTGGGACTAGGTAAATTGGTGTGAATTGTCCCGTGATATTTATTTATTTATTTAGAATATTTCCGGGTGCGTCGTCGCATGAAGCGTTCCTAAATACCGACACGGGTCCACAGTGCAATTGGATTGATCATGGTTCGAATGATGTAGCGTGATATGCTTACGTTGCGCGTGTTGTTATGATTTTATGACAGCGCATCAACATGACGCATTTGATCCCAATAAAACAATGAGCTTTGTTACATCTATTTATTGCCTGTACTTTTATACTGACTCCGGATGCTTATACGTATATGTACAACATGTACAGGTACACACTGAAAATCATCAATTTTACCGTTTTTTATGCACAAATTTTACCTATTAAATGAAAGTTACGACGTTTTACCCTTCACTTTGTATATACGAGTCATACAGCGTATCACTTATCTTGTCATTCATACAGATCGAGTCATTCATGATGACGCAAGTCGTGGTTCTTATTACAATGTCATAAATGTCTAATTTTGACAAATTCACCCGTCCACGTGAATGGCACTAACTACATATATGTATACATTTTTAGACTATTTATAGAACATCATACCTATAAGTATTATTTAATTTGTATGTACAAAATTAAACAAAATAATACCTAGTTACATTGAAAAAGTTTACAAGGTACGCACTATTGCACACTTTACAACTTTTCCACACAGACAGACGCTTAAAAAATGCCAGTTAATTGCTGCTAAATCCCGATTGGCCACTCTATCTAAAAATTACAGCTATAGGGCAAATCCGCTTAACTGGCATTGGATAATTCCACATATTATCTGACAAATTTAGCTAATTTCCAATTTTTACTACAAATTCGTTAAAATAAAACAAAAATAATTATGAAGTTAAAACCATCCCCTGTAAAACTGCATGTAGTGCAGGTCCGCGGTACTTACAAGATAGAGTCACCTGAGTAACGACCTGGTTAAGGTTGCGGGAACGCGTATGATGCGGATGGCGCATCTGTCTGTTTGGCGAACCTTGGGGAAGGCCTATGATGATGATGATGAATTTAAGAAATATTGCCTAATTGATTCCCAGAACACAGTTGTTTTGATACAACGCATAGCTTTATTTAATTGGAAATGGCGCATTTATCACCAGTTGACGTCGATTCCCATCTCGAGAGTAGGAGCTTTACTTCTTATAATTCCATGGTCTTAAACATTCCAATGTAAAAGAGGCTCGTACCGGTTTTGGCGAGCAGCCCTTTACGAGATCCGGTAAAGCCTTAACCGGTTTGACATTATCTTCTTTGTAGGAAGTAAAACGTGTAATTAAATTACAGTCAATATCTTTTGGCATTTTTTTGCTTTCTTTGTTGACGTATTTTGCTACCAACTCTTTTAATCGTGTATTACTTACATTTAACATTGTGTACAAATGTTTTTCGATTAAAGCCGAACACGGATCCGAAGTTGAAGTTGAAGGTTGGAACTATGTAGAGTCACTTTAAAAAAACCCAAGCACTTTATAAACTTAAAACTTGTTGAAATAAGTTTTCTGCTATATAACGCAGAAACTGCCAAACATAAAAACCAACCAAGAACGTGTCGGGCACGCCCAGGATAGGGTTCTACAGCCGTTACGAAAAAATCCTTGCATTAAGTTATTATTGCACTTTAATGGAGAATATTTCGCAAACAGATCACTGTATTGAACAATCGTCTTCATGACCCCGTGATTATTTTAAAAGACCTATCCAACGATACTCCACACTATAAGGTTAGACGAGAAAAGAAAATCACCCCACTTTCATCTACACCTTACCTACCCTTAAAAAAATGTTACTTTTTATAGTAGATTGTACACCAAGGGGATAAAGCACTGCATTATGTCACGGGCGCGATATTGAATTCTGAACGAAACGAGGGACTCCAGATTTAACTCCCGAGCGTAGCGAGGGGTTTTTAGTTGATTCCCGAGCGAAGCGAGGGAATTAAGATGGATTCCTGAGAGTAGTGAAGGATTTAAGCGCGCCCAAGGCAAAATCAGTTTTATCCCCGAGGAGTATACTCTACTTTTCTCACCTTTTGCGAGACAATAAAAACCAAGGCTACTAGAAAAATACTCGAAATAGACCCAGAAGCACTGATTCCGACACAGATTTTGCGCCTTTCGCAGTTTTCCATTTGTCGAAATCGTCGTAAGCTTTTAAGTATTTTTCCTTTGAATTCTCTGGAATTAGATTATTAACAATGCCTAAAGCCGGCTTGCGCGGACCTGGGTTAGCTACTTAACTACGAGTTAGCTGCTAACCTTGGTTTAACAAGTGTTTAAATGTATGGAACTGTCATTCTTAACCCAGGGTTACCGATTTCATTTTATAATCCTGAACTGTGCAAGTGGCCCTAATTCTAGGCGTCTAATTTAATGGAATCCGGAGTGAAATCACTTTCGTCACTCGATATTTTCTTAATTCTTTATCTTCTTTTGCAGTTTTGATACTTAAAATTGCAGCATATTGAAACAGTCGCGGCTTTTGTTTTAAGTATTTGAATTGGTTTTCGTTCGGCCGCGGAGCTGTAAACAAATGAGGCGCGGCGCGCCCTCCGCACGGCCACCTGCGCCCCCCCCAGCACCTCAGCCTGCAGCAGCAGCACGGCCTGCACGCGCGCCGTGCAGTTTTGATGAAATTAGACTTTAAACGCATAACAATAAGAACTATGAAAAGTGAGAATCACATTACTGCCCGGCGGGTTATAATGAAATTCAGTACAACATTACACCCCGGCGAAAGCCAAGGGCTATAATGATTTACTTTGAGAAAGGTTTACATGATATATAATAAGCCATTGTCGAGCAGGTGGTGTGAAAAATATTTTACCACTTTGTCGGGGTAATTGCTACATCCATGCAAAGTTACAGCTTTCTAGTACTAATAGTCTCTGAGCTAAGTAGGTATTAATAGTCGCTGACGGACGGACGAACAGCCAGACATGGCGATACTGGGTTCCGTTTTTGCCATTTTGGCTACGGAACCCTAAAGAAAACGTATAAAAATTGTACGACTTGTGTCGATTCTTGTAGCATCAGTACGTCACTCAGTTCTAACATAGACAAATCACGATTTCAGACTTCGAACCTCTTTAGTTTTTAGGTTTTTAGTTCTAGTGGCCAGTTGCTGGAAAAAAAGATCTCGAATTAATGTTGAGGTCAGTTCAGTAATCTAAGGTTCAGTAGGTAGAGTATATGGAACTGTCAAAATAGAATCAGTTTGAACGACTAATTATAGGTTTATAATTTTTTCTGTAAGATGGCCTTATAATACATAGGTGAGGAGACCTAACACTTCTACTGAATTTTACTTGAGTAGGTAGGTACATTTTGTTTTTTAATAACAGAAACGTAATTCTCTTGGGAGATATCAACATCGCTAACAGTACTTGAAGTTTGATAATGACCACGATATTTCTCAACTCCGACAAATCTATAACACCGTTACGCTAGTTTTTCTCGTGTTAAACCAAACGCAGCGCTGATTGCAATTGCTTGAAATGTTCTTGAAACTTATTGTGAACGGCCGTTGAGCAACGTTTGAGGTTCCCTATTTCTGTTTGCCGAATGCAATATCTGTCAATAAACTTTTTGGGTACAATTGCTTAAGCATACTAAGTTCATCAGCATATTGGGTTTGACATGCTCTTGTGAATCTTGTACAACGCAAATAAAGGTTAAGTTAAGTACCTCTAAGGTACGAGTAGGTATCAAACCTATTTCATAATACATAGTCTTACAATCTAAATAGCAACACACACACGGTATAAACATACAACCAAGGGCAGATACCGTGGTTCTTCTGGATTCTTTGGTGCTAGGTATCTGAACACCTATGTAATTTTTGGATTCGCTAAGTACATACTCAATCATCATTATTATCATTTCATCCGTAGGACGTCTACTGCTGAACGTAGGCCTCCCTCATTGACACCCAATCATTACGGTTAGAATCGGTTTGCATTAGTGTCCGACCGAAGTTTCGGTTTCGGTTTCGGTTTCGGCCAATTTCGGCCAAAAAAGTGATTTCGGCCGAGGTTTCGGTTTCGGCCAGAATCCGGCCGAAACCTTCGGCCGGGCCGAAATTACTTCGCGGCCTCTCGCGGCTCTCGCATCGGGAGCGCTCGGCCGGGTAGGTATAGGTAATGCATCGGCGGCCGGCCCAGCTGGGACCAGCGACAGTAGTATGTATGAGTGTTGTTTATTTATTAAATTATTATTTACTTTTTAGAATCTGTTTGGCGACCGCTTTAGCCTAGTTGGTAGTGACCCTGCCTACGAAGCAAGAGGTCCTGGGTTCTAATCCGGGTAAGGGAATTATTTGTGTGATGAGCACGAATATTTGTTCCTGAGTTATGGATGTTTTCTATGTATTTAAGTATTTATTTATCTATATAAGTATGTTTATCGTCGTCTAGTACCCATAGTACAAGCTTTGCTTAGTTTGGGACTAGGTCGATTTGTGTAAGATTGTCCCCTAATATTTATTTATTTTATTTGTTACTGCATTTTATGCTGTGATTAATGAACAATACGTTTGATATTAGGATTGTGAATTTAGTTTAGACGTGATAAGAATAGGTTGTTTGTTTTGAATAATATAATACCTATGCCAAGACATTTTTCATTAAAAATAAACGTTTTTTATTTTGTTTAACAAAAAAAGTAACTGTTCTCATATAAGAAATCCTTGCAATAACCTTTTCCTTACGATCTGTACAGTAATTTTGAATATTTTGTTTGATATGATACGTCTTCAAAAGTTTCGGTTTCGGTTTCGGTTTCGGCCGAAATCAGAAAAAAACCGAATATTCGGTTTCGGTTTCGGTTTCGGCTAAAAATCGTGTTTCGGTCGGACACTAGTTTGCATTAACCGTGAACCTGCGGCATATCCCAAATCATCCGCCCATTGCATTGGTGGACTTCCCACGCTGCGCTGGCCAGCGTACATACTAAGTTGACTAATTGTGATTGACTATGTAACGGCTGCACTGCAACTGAAAACTAATCGATCTACTATAGTAATGGTCTGAAAAGCTGCTTATTACAGCAATAGAACTAAGCAATAACAGCGAAGTTAAATGGAATCGGTTCATTAGGCATATCAGTCAGGATTACACATATTGCACTGTGATCTGGACTTATGATAACACAAAGCCGTCAAAATATCTCACCGTTTCACGATCGTTATTTATTTTATTAAATGTACTCCAATCTTCGTAATTACGAAAGTCCCATTTAATCACGAAATTATCTTTTACTAGCCATCCGTCCGCAGCTTCGCCCGCGATAAATTAATTTTCCCGTAGGAAAAGGTATTTTCCCGCGGTAAAAAGTAGCCTATGTCACTCAGTGATAATGTTTTTTTTCTTACGGCAAAAGAATTTTTGAAATAGGTCCAGTAGATTCGGAGCCTATTCAATGCAAACAAACAAACAAACAAACAATCAAATCTTTCCTCTTTATAATATTAGTATAGATGAACAGGATATTATGCAAGTATATATATAGCTACGTAGGTACGATGCAGCAGATAAGCAGTTATAGAGTTCAAAATTATCCAAAGACCCTTTTTTAGCTTGACTGTAAGTCGTGTGTAGATCATTGTGAACCGCTTATCCACTTCTGATGCTGAATGTACAACCAGCCTAAGGTTACTTAATGGTATGCTCACCAAAAGAAGGGACCATGGGAATAATGAGCCCAATGCCGTAATTACCGAAATTTGTGTAAGTACACTACGCAACACACTTTACCTTCGAGTTAGTTTGTTTGGATAATGGACCTTTCCAATTGTGGTTTTAGATGTCGCAGTAATGTATGAACATACACACTCATAATTATGTTTGTGTTTTTCAAATAAACTGTACCCAAATCTGGTTTTTTTAAAGAGATCAGAGACTTCATGAGCACTGCACGATCTATCATTATATTAAGGGAACAAAAATGACTTCCGTCAGTCATTTTTTATTTCAAATAAGTAGTCAAAGTACTCCGCTTTGTTTCCTAACACTTTGAATCCCGTTACATGACCTTAATCACTTTCATGTCTCTGAGTACTCAACACTAAACACCTTTGTGTTTTTATCGGTTACCTATCAAAACATAGAAACATTTTTTTCCGAATATTTAAAATCCCGAATGCTTCATTTATCCGAATGCATTTTCTTCTGAAACTGTAAATATTTCAGGATTTTTATAAAACGACCCCAACCTAACCTAAAGGGTTCTACACGATGGTCCTGAAATACATCCTGAAATATTTACAGTTTCAGGAAAAATGCTTTCGGACAAATGAAGTTTTCGGGATTCTAAGCCTTCGGGAATAAAATTTTCTAAACATCGATAGGTTCTCAAGTACTTACAGGTAAGGACCACGTAAATTCAAACCCAAACCAGAAGAATGCTGGGTATATTCGACACATTCAGGGGGTGTTTCACCACCTTCTTGTCAAACTACTGGTTACGTAACCAATGAATAAACTAAGTACTGGACAAATCTGTCAGCTAGTGTTTTTTCAGTTTCACCACTCCGGTCCTGTGCAAACTAAGTACCACTTAACTAATCGTGGGTTTAGCAAAAAGTCGGAATGGCAACGTCGCATTTCACGACCACGCGTTCCTGTTCGCACACTTTCGTTCAAAGAGTCACTCATTATTAAATCAAAAGAAATGGTTAACTATATAATTTTTGAATACATCTATTTTTTTTGCATAAACAAATATTTAACATTATAATTGATCCAAAAACGGTATTTATTTACGACACTTTGTTAACAATAACAAAGAAAAATAAAATCACGTAAAACGAATCGAAAAGTGGCGCCAAACCATTTGACAGATAAACTTTTTTTTAATGGCGACATACAAGTTCACGTAGAACAAACGATTGAGCCACTGAAAAAAAGTTTGTTATTAAAAAATATTACGAAATTTTGGATTTATTTTTACATACTAAAAGTGTACCTACATTTTTTTATTAAAATCTTGATATTTAAATTATTTTATGCAATTTAGCATGACCTCTTTCTTTAAAAAATAAAAAATACTTTGATTTATTTTTCTGAAACCGGCTGAAGGGCTCTCCAACCATGGCCACAAAAAAATAAACTAACTTTATGTGACGGATAAAAATGCTAAATGCCTCCTGATCTGATGGTCAAATTAAGAAACAGTTTGTCCGTCACTTAGCGCTAATCGAGACTGGTGAAACAGAAATTTTAATTCCATCTATCAAATAAGGTTATGATTAAGCTAATCCGAACTTTAAGAAAAGTGGTGAAACAGCCCCTCAGTATTCATATTCATTTATTTATTTCGGATTTCTCCATAGGTGTTAGTAGATGTAGGCGATGTAGCCTCGTGAGCCCGGGCCCCGATTCTCAGCAACCGATTTTGCATCTTGCGTAAAAACACAAGACAAGAGAAAAGTTTCTTCTTCAATGACAAGCTAAATGCTTAGTTTGAACGTTCGTTCGTTGATACGATAATCGGATTACCAAGGTTTTTTACCGTAACTAGTTGGATTGTACAGCCGTGTTTGGGTCGTTGCTACAGAGCTTGTTTGCTCGCGAAAGTGTGCAACGTCGTAGAGAGATTCGATCGGCAGTGGAAGTAGAAGTCTCAACAAGGTACTTGGCTTTTACTGCATAGGTAAGCTTACTGCGGTCGCGGTCGGTTCGCGTGCCCATACGATGTGGAAATATTATGAACATTTCATGCTCGTCTAGCCCAGTCAAGTTTATAAATCAATTTATTGTACGAGTAATTGCAGCGTCTTATTCAAGAGCTTAACGTCGCATTGCAGTGAGACGCATCATTTAAATTTTATTTGAATGACTAAAGGTATTTTATTTTTTTCTGAATTTTCAAAAGCGAAACTAATTTTATGTTTTAGTTGCTATAAACAATGTTTTTTATACGACCCATGGTTTGTATGGAGGAAAGTTGTTAAATTTCCTAAACTTTTCTTAATTATATGAAAGAAAATATATTTATTTATCGTTTTTATCGTATTTATTTATCGTTGGATATATTTAGGAGACGACTCAAAAATTGGCTTCTCGAACACACATTCTACACGTTTGATGAACTTTCAGCCAGAAACTTCGATTTACTAATTATTAATGATGACTTTGGAATAATATAATAAAATAATTTTAAAAATTACATGTAATAAATATTATGAATAAATGAGTATGAGTATGAGTATGAGTATTTACGACAACGATAAGACATAAGTACACAGGCTGAAAAATATAAGCATAAACGTACATAAGTGCCACTGATAGAGTAAAATCACGGAAGGCCACGCAAAACAGACAAAAAATAGTTTATACCACGAATATTATGGGTAAAGAATAAGATTAAAAAATGGCATTGTCATCTAGACATTACGAAAGCAAGGTAGGTAAAGTAGGTAGAAAATTGAACATAAAATTGGATACAAATAAGAACTAAGAATACTTAGTACTAAAAGAATAACAAAGATTGATTTATGTACAAATTAAAAGTAAAACAAAGAAACACAGAATAAACGACATAGGCAGAGTCACCCATCAAAAAGTACCTAGACGAAATTGACACCACAAAAGATTTGCTAGTGGGATTGGTTGGATGCGCCAATGTATGTAAGTGATTATAAATATTATATTATTATTAGGGGACAATCTTACACAAATCAACCTAGTCCCAAACTAAGCAAAGCTTGTACTATGGGTACTAGACGACGATAAACATACTTATATAGATAAATAAATACTTAAATACATAGAAAACATCCATAACTCAGGAACAAATATTCGTGCTCATCACACAAATACTGTCGTCGTAATTATAAAAGGCACAACTGCAAAATTGCTCAAAAAAGAAACAGCGTAAGTTTACAAAGAACAAGTGTGCACTTACACCTTTTCTGTTTCACAAAAAATTCTAGTTGTGCCCCTTTTTCTTACGACGGCAGAATAAATGCCCTTACCGGGATTTGAACCCAGGACCTCTTGCTTCGTAGGCAGGGTCACTACCAACTAGGCTAAAGTGGTCGTTAAATCACGGGACAATTCACACCACTTGACCTAGTCCCAAAGTAAGCTAGGAAAGCTTGTGTTATGGGTACTAGGCAACGGATAAACATACTTATATAGATAGATACATACTTAAATACATATTAAACACAAACACCCAAGACCCGAGTACAAACATTCGTATTTTTCATACAAATATCTGCCCCGACACGGGAATCGAACCCGGGACCTCAAGCTTCATAGTCAGTTTCTCTAACCACTAGGCCATCTGGTCGTCTAAATTATGACTGATTACACAAACATAATATTAATTCAATTAGATACCACTTGTATCGTGTCTCAAAGTTTTCTGTTATTTCTGGTGCTTATAAGAAACTTCTTCAATTTTGTTTTAAAAGATATTTGATTTCGAGATATAGCTGGCTACAGGAGTTTTACTTTAGTATCGTAAAATAAAAAGAAAAATATAATTTTAGTTTAATTGGGGATGTCTATTTTTTTGCAATGTATAGAAAATCGAAAACCATTTCGAGATAAATGCTTTTTAAATCGTTTTCTGTAGTTATTTAATTTTAATATTATGTAATGAATTTATTATATAACAAATAAGCAATGACCTTCATTTGACATTGGTGTAAATTGTGTGACCGGTTCAAGTCGTACTTTATTCTGTGTGGTTAGAATTCTTCACAATTTACGCGTGGATTATAATACGGAGTTTCATTTGGACCCGCTGTCTGACATCTAGCACTTTGTCAGTGCCAGTAAAGTGACACAGTGTATAGTGTACCACTACGCAAAAAATAATTAAAGGGGTTGCCTTATCGTACGCATTTAGATAGATTTAGAAATTTGGCATTGTGGGAGCCCTCAATTATAATCTGACGTCATCAACTAAAATAGTTTCAATAATTAATTTTGAAAAAAGTAGAGAACTAAATGACAAAGTATTGAAATTAGTTTCTTATAATTGACTTTTCTATACAAAAAAAATATAAAAACCACTGGTAATTTTTTTTAGACATTCCCAATTATGTTTATTTGAACGTCATACAAATACTCAGGCCAAATAACACTAGTACGAAGGTAAATATACCTACAATACGAGGCAGACGCATTCTGACGAAATTTTTTAAAATATAGTTTGGGACTTTTTCTTATAGCAATCTTCGAAGCCACGACAAACAAATTCCGCTCCATTTCTGTCTGAAATCTGAAACGAAATTGATTCATATTGAAAACTTAGGTATTAGAGAACTAAGTGGGCGTTGGATTTGAGAGCCTAAATAAATGATCTCCTGTACAGGTACGAAATTTCGACAGTTTATCGATATCACTTTTGTAGGCACTATTATAAACCTATGAGAAGAACTAATCAAAATGCACAAATAAAATGCAAATATACTTAGCGTTTTTTGATGTACCTACATATTTAAGAGCGTAACTCATGTTCGTAAATTATAAGCAGAACGGACTCCGGACGCCGTATAAAGATCGAAAATCAACAAACTTCTGCAGAATAATACCATATGCCCGTGAAAGAGTTATTTTCGGTCCATTTTCTTTATTTTCCATTTGTGATTTGCACCCACAAAGTAAACAACCCATGGCACGACTACTTATAACGTATTTATCACCGTAAATAAAGCCGTAATACTATATTTTTAAATAATAAATCTTAAAAACACCGACCGATGGGCGAGTTTTGAAATCAGCATACAGCAGCTAAGGAATTCAATTGGCGTGTGTTTGCATTTTATGTTTGTCACATTACCGGGTTTGAGCCCGAGTAAGGCAAGCTATTTTACAAAAATCCAAATTTTATGTCCGTAAAGTCGATAGTTTCACGTGACAACGTCATAACAAAACATTCAAACCCCCCCCCCCCCGCACCCCGCATTGTACATCCTGGCGTTCGTCGCTCTCTTGCAACTGGCTTGCTTCGCTGCGCTGTAGAATGTAACGTTACATGTACGTTACAATGAGTCATGTTTTTTCGTGTATGCAGCAGGCGAATGTGTTATTTCCAATATCCTCTATGTGGCGTTCGATCTTTCCACCCTGTACCTATATATAGGTACAGATATAAACTTATCACGTGAATACAGTAGGTACGGGATGTTAAATACTGCAGCAAAAGACCGGTAAATAGTCCTATTGCGTAATAAAACGTGCCTACCTCCTTGAAGATTTGCGTGTAGATCGTTCAAATATTAGGCAAGTAAATATCGTACAATTCACTATTTTGGATATTTGATAAAAACTTTGCTTCACAGTAGAAATCAGGTTTAGAAATCAATACAACGAATGTATTTCTTTGTTCAACAACAATGGCCACGGAAACCGCATGGATCGGAGAAAGCGGAACCGGTCTCTAGAAACTTCCGAGATTGCGAACTCGTTCGTTATATTACGAAGTAAATAACGAACTTATTATTTGTCAAGGTCACAAATGGAATTGATACCAAGAGATACTTAACGTAATAAATAATGAATGACAGTCTTTATAATTTATGCAAGCTATTACCATTGGCATGGTAGTAATCTATGTGACATGACTACTGCAATATTTTTTGTTTGACATAAATTGCCTACCTACTACTACAATCACTATTTATTATTAATTAATTTATTGTTATTTTTTACTACTACTATTTTTTCCGTGTAAGTACTTGTTATTCTGCATTGTTAAATCCTATATACATATATTTTGCTTATATCCTATCCTATTCTACAATTACATACCAATACGGGAGTACCATTAGGCTGCGGCTCCACTGAGGCGGAGACGAGAGGAGCGGAGAGGAGACGTGTAGGGGTCGACCAATCATATCAGTTGAAATCCCCATCTCGTCTCCACACCGCTTCAATGGAACTGATATGATTGGTCGACCCCTACACGTCTCCTCTCCGCTCCTCTCGTCTCCGCCTCAGTGGAGCCGCAGCCTTACGGGAGTCGCAGGCGAGGAGCCGAGGATTGAAAGTTAGTCGAGGCAGGCGCGGTTCACTCCGCAAATCCGCAATTACGGTTTCTGCTACAAATCGGTACATAAATAAACTGAAACAATTACTTTGCTCACCCGCGACCTTACGATACAATACGATTACTTCCACTTTGGCACTCAACAATTCTCGACATTCATCGGGAGAGATCGGAAGTGCAAATGACACGAGAGACCTACATTGCTGCATATTCATAACGTCATAGTGTGCCCTTAACAGTCTAAAGCAGTAATGTAGATTACCTGCCACAATGACATTTTTTATAACAGACCTATGAATAAGATAGATGTAGCTTTATTTAATTATTACATCACTTTACTAAAAACACAAATATTACTAGTAAGTATAGTAGGGAATCTAGTTGTTTAAAACCGTTATTTACAATAAGTACTAATTGCATGATTGATTATTAATGAATTCATATAGGTTTAGAGATTCACATTCACTTACATGAGAAGTAAATACTAAAATCGATTTTAAATACATGCAATGAGTATAATGAATAACAAAAACAGGTAGATATCACGGCATCCGTTATTCCAACAACATTTCGCCGATACAACAATATTTTTGTAAAGTGGGTTAATTTTTAGGTAGGATGTACGCTCATCTCATTTACTTTCACTATCTAAATTAGAGACATTGATTATAAAACTGTCACTAAACTCATCCGCTTTCTTCTACAGTTAAAAATTCGTCGTCGCTTTTAACGGCATGATTGCAAACTTCCGTCCATTCTTCAGGTTCCAAAGTATGTTTATTTTTTTTTCTAACAGTACTTAGTTTTTTGATAGCGGTTTTAACTTGTTTAATATATAAAGCCGGGAGTTGTCGCTGTCGCGGCCAAAACCAAAAGTAAGTATTTTCTACGAAAAATATGTAAAATACCGATAATTTCATTCCCAGCAAATTCTTTTATTTTGTAAGCTATAATCCGTCACATATGTCTTAAAGTTGACTATAGTGAACCAGTAGTATAGTATTATTTTGAATTTATGAAGTTTCTATACGTAGGTTGAGGTTTTATTATTAATCATATTAATATATATGTGGGCTTTTGCCCGCGACTCCGTCCGCGTGGAATTAGTAATTTGGGCAGCTTATTTTTTTTATCCAATTTGCTTTTTCATCAATTATGGCTCTCCTTAGTTCCTTGATATAAAAAAATTACCCGCCCCCGCACCCCCCCCCGCACACCCGCGTTCACATTCAACACCGTGCACCGTACTCCCAAGTCAAGCGTGCCTATAGAAGTTTTACTTCAAAAACCCCCGATTTTGAAACATTCTTCCGCTCCGCTCCACTCCTATTGGTGTTAGCGTAATGATATATAGCCTATAGCCTTCCTCGATAAATGTGCTATCTAACACTAAAAGAATTTTTCAAATCAAAGCAGCAGTTCCTGAGATTAGCGCGTTCAAACAAAAAAACCTGTTCGATAAATTCTTAAAATAGACGTATCTTTCTTATTTATGAACCGATTCAAATGAAACAAACACTAAATGTTAATCCAAGAAAATACCAACATATCAGTGAAAACCGCATCCTTCTAGGTTAAGCCGTTTCTGAGATTAGCGCGCACAAACGCACAGACAAACAGACAAACAGACAATAATTCTAAAAATCATTGGTTTGGGTTCTATTGTGCTAATAAATAGCCCCAGTGACAGTTTTTCTCAAATATCTTCAATGTACAGACACCGACTTGTTACAGATTTATTATATGTATAGATGTCGAACGCCCATGTTGTACCAACTCCCGTCGTAATCGGTGAGACTTTGCTCGAAGTTGTTGACGACTATATCTACCTGGGACATACAATACAATACATACAAACCTACCTAAGGTTCAACTTCGAGAAAGAGGTCAATAGACGAATTAAACTCGGCTGGGCAGCGTTCGGCAAGCTCCGCAATATATTGTCATCCAATATACCGCAGTGTCTTAAGTCAAAAGTCTTTGATCAGTGTGTGTTGCCAGTGACGATGACTTATGGCACTGAGACGTGGCCGCTAACGATGTGCCTCATAAGAAAGCTCAAAGTCACTCAGAGGGCGATGGAGAGGGCTATGTTTGGAGTTTCTCTGCGGAATCGCATTAGAAATGATGAAATCCGCGCAAGAACTAAAGTCACGGACATAGCTCAAAGACTCAAGTGGCAGTGGGCAGGGCACATCGCTCGTAGAACTGACGGCTGATGGGGCCGAAAGGTTCTCGAGTGGCGTCCGCGGAACGGAAGACGCAGTGTAGGTAGGCCTCCAACAAGATAGAGCGACGACCTAGTGAAGGTGGCGGGAACGCATTGGATGCCGATGGCGCAGGGCCAATCTGTTTGGCGAGCCTTAGGGGAGGCCTATGTTCAGCAGTGGACGTCTTTCGCCTGAAATGATGATGATGATGATATTAAAATATAATTAATAGTTTATGTAAGAAAGTTTTAGGTGTTTGTATCCTCTATGTGAAAACACGAACCTTTACGATTAAAATCGAGACATCCCGAGTGCCAAAGTGGAAGTAATCGTCGTATTGTAGTTACGTTTATGTAAGAAATGCGTATTCATGCAGTTCTCCACCTCCATACTGTACGAACACACACAAATCAAATCACACATACCGAACATCACCAACACCAAACTACACTGACGCGTTTGGAACTCCAACCAGAACTCATCTACAGAGTAGTAACCGCAACCTTTCACTATGTATGCTACCAAATGTAAGACTTAACATGTTGATTAACAAATCAATAAATTTCACTGATATTTTTTATTTTACCACTTTGTTGGCGTGACTGATATGTATATTCATGCCAAATTACAGCTTTCTAGTACTAACGATCTCTGAGCTTAGCCGCGGACAGACAGACGGACAGACATGGCGAAACTATAAGGGTTCCTAGTTGACTACGGAACCCTAAAAAGGACATATAATATAAATTATAAACTTGGTTTTTTGTTTCAGTTCAACAATGGATCTGGAATTTCGAAACCTGAGGTACACAGTCTACAATCGGTTGAAAAAAGGTAGGTACCTACTTTTAAATCTAATCTTCTTCTAATATATAAAAATCTCGTGTCACGGTGTTTATTATCAAACTCCTCCGAAACGGCTCGACCGATTTTTATGATTTTTTTTCTCTATATTCGGTAGGTCTGAGAATAGGTCTTAAGCAATTTTTATACCCCTATTCTTTGCAGACGAAGTCGTGGTCAAAAGCTAGTGTTTGATAAGTAAATACATCAACATACACACGCGTGATTCTTTGTTTTGTCACGTACGAGTCACGGTCATGATCACTATGCTCTAGGCCGAATTGTTTTGTACCTAGGTGTATTATATTATTTTTTTGTTAGTTTTTTCGTAGTATATAGGACATTATCTCATTCGGTGTCGGGATCTTTGGTACAAAGGGTCCTATCGCTATGAGGCTATACAAGGAAATAGCAAAGAGGTTCACGACGTCACAGGGGACCGAAGAGGTGGTAGCTACCTCTTAGACAAAGAATTAGCTTAGGTAGTTATTTCAAGGGGAACGCTTCCGGTATCTTCGGAACCTTGCCTAAAGGAACTAGGTTTCATAAGTTTTAGTATTTTTTATTTTTTTTTGAAATCATTAAATAATCATTCATTAAACCAATATAAAAAAAAAAAACATAAATTCTAGATACAAAACGTCAGCAAAAAGGTACATGCAAAATTGGTTAGTAACAAAAACAGGAAACTCTTAAAACTTATTATTTATGATGAGAGGGAGGCAAACGAGCAAGCGGGTCATCTAATGGAAAATGATCACCACCGCCCATAAATATCAACAACACAAATAGAGTCACTGATCTGAAAGAAAGGAGAGGGAATAGGGGAACTATTAACTATTTATTATTATCATTATATCTTTAAGTTTAGAATAATATTTCTGAAACTATTTTGTTTGATACAATTAAGATTTAATTAGTATAGTCTCAACATGTGGTCAAACATAACGCAGTACAGTATGATCTCATTTTAGCGTTTACTTTGTTTGCAACATCCTGTTGATATCGCAGGATACGATACCATATGTCCTGAATAAAATATACACGTGGCCAATTTTAAAATTCAACTGGGGAACTAACGAGAGTAGAAACTAAATAATAATATTAATTTTTAATCTAGCGTATCTCACTAAAAAGCCAGATATTCTTTTTCCCGGGTCAGTCTGTAACAAAGCGCCGCTCGAGTTAATAGCTCAAAAAATGGGTAGGTAGACATTGTGCTACAAAAAATCCACCGAGCCGTTTAGGCCGCAGGGCGTGCCAAAGAATGATGCATACCTACATGTACACATATACAAATACATATGCTCGAAAAACAACCCTGCTTCGACAGTCGGGTAAAAAGCATTACATTTTACTTATGACTATCTATGCAAACTAAAAAAATAATAGTGGGTGAGGCGAAAATGTGGCAAAATCAGTTATGGAGGGAAATGAAAATTATAACATTTCTTTACCTCTTATTATTATTATTTATAAGTATAAGTACTGTGGATTACATGGATAGCAGTGGTGTTTTAGGGTTAATTTCCAGGGGGGACCAGGCCCTGAGATGCCACAGGCGTAGGGGCGGAGCAAAGTCGATACCTACTCCAACCCTAGGATGGGCACTAGAGCCACTAGATCATTCTAGGGTGGGCATGGCCCACCCGTCCCCTCTCTACCGCTTCTCAATAGATAGAATTCACTTTGTGTATTAACGAAAGAGCAGGTTTGGTTCCATGCAGTCTGAGATCAGTAAGGTACAAATGTACAAAAGATACAATACAATACAAATATTCTTTTCTCAAACATGCTATGTAATGTTTACGTTGTGTTCCTTAAAACAGGCTTCAAAATACACCGTTGCAGGCCTAGGCCGGCAATGCGATCGTCTATTGTTTCATGTCTCACAGCACCATGATGTTTATAGGTCTATGGCATCATATCATTTAGCCGTTTAAAAAAAACTATAAGCAATATTTGCGTTTTGGTTCATTATGACATTCTGCCACTACGCTTATTTAAGGTATAAGGTAAGATGGTGATGGTGATGGTAATGGTGATCTGCCTAGAGAAATATTTCACCATCAACATCATCATCACCATCATCATCATCATCATCATCGTCATCGTCATCGTCATCATCATCATCATCATCATCATCATCATCATCATGACCATCATCATCATCATCATCACCATCATCACCATCATCATCATCGTTATCGTCATAATCATCATCATCATCACCATCATCAAACAGTACAGAAAAATTAACAAAAATAAAAATACAGTATACTGTTTTAAACTTTACCACGTGCCACGTACACATTGTATACCACGGCTGCTGCAATTTGGCCGAAACGTAGAGGTAAATATTATTTGCGTAATAAGTTCCGTTTAGTATTTATAATAATTAAAAATACAATAGTTAGAGCTCAGTTTCTCGAAGGTTTCAAGTATGTATGTATGTATGTAAACTCTTTATTGTACAAAATAAGGAAAAAAAAAAGAAAAATATTATAGACAACCGTTGAAATGCATGTACAAAGGCGAACTTATCCCTTTAAGGGATCTCTACCAGTCAACCTTTGAGTGGATGAAAGGAGCATTTAGTAAGGGACCGACAAAGAAAAAGTTTGATAATTCTAGTGTTTTCTTTCGTAAATTGGACGAGAATATGAAACAAGAGACGAATATTATTAGACCAACATGCTTCGAAAAATTGGGCCGTGTTGACCGTTATAAATAATAAGAAAATAATAAATAAATAAATAAATATCACGGGACAATTCTCAAAGTAAGCTAGGAAAGCTTGTGTTAAGGGTACTAGGCAACGGATAAACATACTTATATAGATAGATACATACTTAAATACATATTAAACACCCAAGACCCGAGAACAAACATTCGTATTTTCCATACAAATATCTGCCCCGACACGGGAATCGAACCCGGGACCTCAAGCTTCATGCATGGTCAGGTTCTCTAACCACTAGGCCATCTGGTCGTGTAAATAATAATTGGTTTACTTTATGAACCAACAAACATTAAATAATAAATTTACCTTGTAGCTAGTCATCCTTTTTCGTGCGTGTAGCCGCTGTTCATCGATTTATTAGACGTTGTCACATCTAAAACCCGAGATAATTCTCCTGATTGTTTTTGAATTGGGACTGGGTTTTTTATTGTTACTCATGACATAGCATCTCCATTTCTAATTGTATTGACTCATTTTAATTTGTAACATAATTCTAATATTTTGACATTATGATTATTTTAATTGCATGATTATTATCCTGTAATTAAATATTGATAATTGTTATTGTAAATTATTATTATTATTATTCTGTAATTTTAAGTTATATTCTCTTTTATTTTTATATGTTCATTTCATTCTAGAATATCAATTTATTGTATTTTAATCTCTCTCACTCAAAAATGCTGCGCCCTTCAGGGTTTCATATGATTGAGTTGTATGTACTTATTTAAGTACCTACATGTGAATTGCATTTAATAAACAACAATAAACAGTAATGTAATCCTTTTTCGTGTATGCAGCCGGCGTTCATCGATTTATTAGGCGTTGTCACGTCAAAAAGTAAGGGGTGAACCACCCTTAACATTTAGGGGTATGAAAAATAGATGTTGGCCGATTCTCAGACCTACCCGATATGCACACAAAATTTCATGAGAATCGGTCGAGCCGTTTCGTAGGAGTTCGGTAACAAACACCGTGACACGAGATTTTTATATTATTAGATTTACTGTATTCTTAGTATAAGTTTTACTTCACCAAAATACTTCTCGATCGCGTTTACGTAAAAATTTCAATTCTATGGAAACATGAACGCGCGGCCGCAGAGGCGCTGTCCATGTTTCCCTAGTAATTGATTTTTTTACGTAAAACTTATACTAAGCGTCCTGCTAGCAAGCTCGCAACAGCGCGCAATAGCTCGAGCGAGACTTGAACTAAAAAAACGCGCGCTAGCAGTTAATACCAAGGCCACACTGAAAGTTTTGCACTCCTGGCCACTCGTAAATATTTGAATTTCGAATTATGTCATTTTAAGAAATATAGTTTATTGTTCATGGAACTGAATAGTTGTTGGCGGGAAACTGATCGTCATTTGTTTTTTCTGGCGTTTTGAAGTGAACAATTTGCACTGAAAATGGATTTGACGCGAAAAGATTTAGAGCAATCATTTTTTACGATTTTAAAAGTTCTCGTTCTCCGCATGAATGTAGTACTCGCCTTCAAAATGCTTTTAGGCTTGAAGCACCCATTTGAGCACTGTGAAACGGTGGTACGCTGAATTTAATAGAGGCCGGGTTTCTCTCAATGACGATTCTCGTGAAGGTCGGCCGTCTACTGCGGTCACTGAAGAAAACGTAGCTACTGTCAGGCGACTAATAGAGGAAAACTGACGCATTACCTATGGAAACATCCGTGGACAGTTAGGGATAGGCAGGCATGAGCCAAGTACAAAACATTTTACAAGAAAATTTAAAAGTTAGAAATCTTTGTTGTCAATGGATTCCCCACGAACTGACGTCAACCCAGAAACAAGCCCGTGTTGATTGGTGCCTAGAAATGCTGCGAAAGTATGACCACGGACGATCAAATGCATCAGTATATGATATGGTAACAGGAGACGAAACATGGATATATTGTTATGATCCGGAAAAAAACAGCAGTCGAGTGAATGGGCCTTTGAAGGTGACCGAAGGCCAACAAAAGTGCACCAAGCAAAAAGCGTTGGCAAACAGATGATCGCTTGTTTTTTTTTTCAAAAACCGGTCCTATTTGTACTGTTTCACTAAATAATAAGAGAACGGTTAATGCTGAGTGGAACACAACCATTTGTCTGCCCATGGTCTTTGGAAAGGTCCGCGAGAGATGACCACGGAGCCGCATTCTCCTGCATCATGACAATGCGTCTCCTCACACCGCGAAGAAGACTAAGGCATATTTGCATTCAGAAAAGGTGGAGATAGTGACTCATTCTGCTTATAGCCCAGATCTTGCACCCTGCGATTTTTATCTTTTCCCTAAAATCAAAGATTTGATGAGAGGTCTGACATTTAAGGCACCCGAAGAAGCGGTGACGACGTTCAACGAACACGTCGAAAACATGGCCTCAAGTGATTGGGCCTCATGCTTCGAAAAATGGTTTGAGCGTATGTATAAGAAATACTTAAAATGTAATGGCGAATATTTTGAGAAGCAATAAATGTATAATTATAGTTATAAGTTGTTTTATTTAAAAGTTACGCAAAACTTTCAGTGTGGCCGTAAGTTCCAAAAAATCGACGTTGTCACTACCTATCTCCTCTGTCACAACCTGTCCTCGGTCTCCCCTACGTAAACTCTAATTGGCCAGAAAATAGTAAAGAAATACAATAAGTTATATCAATATAAGAGCCAGCTGCATTATGTGAATAAAATTAAATACATTGGTATAAGAACCTAATAAAATGACAGTGACCTAGATAAGGCACCAATGTTCGCACGATTCCAATGTTAATGTGATACAGCAACAACAGCTAGTTGAACATGCTCTTTGAATCTAATACCTGGTTTACACTCGCGTACGAGTGGCGAGACGAACTGCGGGACGAGCCACGAGACGAGAGTGTGAACAGGCGCGCCTCGCGCCTCGTCTCGTGATTTGCCTTGATTTTGAGGCGCGCGTCCGGAGCGAGACGACGAGGCGAGGCGCGAGGCGATGTGACGAGGCGAGAGTGTAAATCACGTATCAGGTTGGGAAGTTAGTGATTTAAGTAAGTAAGTTTGTATTTAGTATGAAATATAATGGTTTCACGGGATGACCGTAAAAGTAATAAAAAATGAAGTTGAAAAATAAAAAAAATTTAACAAAAAATTTTACCGCCGACAAAACTGAAAAGCAAAAAATAATACCTTTTTTGTTTGACCTTAATCTAGGTAGGTACCAGTTTGAAGTCGGTGCCTCAGCACTTAGCCAGGAGGAGTGGACCTATAATCGTCTACCTGATTGGCTTCTATCACTCCTCCTGGCTCGTGCTGAGGCACCGACTCCAAACTGGTACCTACCTAGATTAAGGTCAAACAAAAAAGGTATTATTTTTTGCTTTTCAGTTTTTTCGGCGGTTTAATTTTTTGTTAAAAAAAAATTATTTTGTACTTTTTTTCCATCCTTGGGGTAATTTTTTTTCCAAATTTATAATACCAACTTCAAGGTATACCCTATCTATCCAATAAAAAAGAATTATGAAAATCAGACTACTCTGTAAAAAGTTAGTCAAACATCCCCTGTTTTCCTACCCTTAGGGTACGAGTATTATTTCCAAATTTAAATGGGACCACCCTTGGGGTATACGCTTTCCAATAAAAAAAGAATCATCAAAATCCGACTACTCTGTAATAAGTTATGCGTGGTCATATAGTATAATCAGTAACTGAACAATCAATCATCCCCTGTTTTTCTACCCTTAGGGTCGGAATATTGTTTCCAAATCTAAATGGGACCACCCTCGGGATATACGCTTTCCAATAAACAAAGAATCATTAAAATCGGACCACTCTGTAAAAAGTTATGTGATACATAAAAAAAAAAATATATATATACACGTCGAATTGAGAACCTCCTCCTTTTGTTTTCGTCGGTTGAAAATACAAAAAACCGGCCAAGAGCGTGTCGGACACGCCCAAGGTAGGGTTCCGTAGCCATTACGAAAAAATCAAGTAATATTTTCCTAAGGATTTCGTATGTGTACGGAATCATCCAAGTTTAGGTATGTTTTATACCTTAGGCTAGTATTTACTCTTAAACTACAAATAATTTCCAAGCAATCTTAGCCGCTATAATTTTCCTAGTAAATTTGATATATTTACTAACCTTCTGAATTTTTTCAGATTTTTCCACCCAACAGTTTAGATTTTATTGAAAATTTTCACTTTAAAGTTGAATATTTCGCAAACAGATCACTGAATAGAAAAATCATGTTAGCAACTCCGCAATGATTTTAAAAGACCTATCCAACGATACCCCCTATAGGGTTAGCCGAGAAAAAAAAAATCACCCCACTTTACGTCTATGGGAGGTACCCTAAAAAAATTGTTTTTTTTTTATTCAATCACTTTGTCGGCGTGACTGATATATATATTGATGCCAAATTACAGCTTTCTAGTACTAACAGTCTCTGAGCTTAGCCGCGGACAAACAGACAGACAGACAGACAGACGGACAGACATGGCGAAACTATAAGGGTTCCTAGTTGACTACGGAACCCTAAAAAGATAGGTACTTCATAACAAACTTGTTATTTCTTTTAACTTGCCTTGTTAGTATGTTTGTGTAAGTCAAATCTTGAAAGTCAAATCGTCGGTGATACTTCAATACCGCGTAAGTAGCTTTACCCATTAGGTCTATTTTATCTAATTTTCCCTATTATTTCGTTTCAAGTTGAGCCTTATGGAAAAAGCTAGTTACGCGGTATTGCAGTATCACTGACGAAATGTGACCTTTCAATGGTCGAATGGACGTGCAATTTGGCAAAGATTATACACGGTGATTTTCAATTAGTATACAGAAACCATTTTTTCTTACTCAGTAATCGATGGCAATTACGTTTCCATTAAGAATTCTTTTCTTTTATTTAGGATTTAATTTTAAACCTAAGTTACAGTTTGATTACATGTTGTCTTCTTGTTTACCACTCAATTACTGAAATCAGATATGTAGTATAGTGTATTTTTTAGTGCAGTAAAAAATCTTAATAAGCAATTATTATATTGTTATATCCAGATCAAAATTTGTAAACAATTCTAAATATTGATAAAATAAATAATAATAGTTTAAAATATTTTATTGTGAAATAAAAAAACTAAAAAACACGCTTTAAAAAATAAAAAATAAATTTTAATAAATTTCAATTCACTATTCTTATAGTGCAGTAAAAAATCTTAATAAGCAATTATTATATTGTTAAATCCAGATCAAAATTTGTAAACAATTCTAAATATTGATAAAATAAATAATAATAGTTTAAAATATTTTATTGTAAAAAAAGCGTGGGGTGCATGGTGTCAATTGTCAAGGATTATCATTTTGATAACATCTTAAAAAGCACCCCACGCTTTTTTTACAATAAAATATTTTAAACTATTATTATTTATTTTATCAATATTTAGAATTGTTTACAAATTTTGATCTGGATATAACAATATAATAATTGCTTATTAAGATTTTTTACTGCACTATAAGAATAGTGAATTGAAATTTATTAAAATTTATTTTTTATTTTTTAAAGCGTGTTTTTTAGTTTTTTTATTTAAGGGCCGGCAGCGCATCCGTAACTCAACATTTCTAAGGCGGTGGTGATCGCTTTCCATCAGGTGACTCGCTTCCTCATTTGCCCACTTTCATATAAAAACACTCCAAGAAATTGCAAATCTGAGTATTTGATAATAATCTCAACTTATGTGTAGACCTATAGTCGAATCATTTGATTTCTGACCCATTCATCGTAGAATGTTTTCACAGTAAGCGTTACAATGGTTTTCCTTGTCAAGCAATGCGATGTCACTGTGGCATTTTCTTTGGGTCACGATTCAGTTGGTTTGACTGGACCTCCACGCAATTCTGAGAAAAGATTTCTTGACAGACATAACAGCGAAGCGCTATTTTTATTTTGCGGTAGGTACGAAATCCTAAACATAGACAAGTCGGTATGGTAAGATAAGAACACTAACGCAATAATGATTTAACTTAATTTATCTAGCAAGTCTATGGAAACATTGAAATTGCATGACACTTCTCACAATTTATTTCCTATGACCCTATCCCTTGCAGCTGTTTAGAATTGCCTCATTCAGTTTTCAAATCTATAATTTATTAATTACTCTTATTTATGCTGCCACTAAAACTTAATCAAAAGTAAATAATAATCCGCAATTATATGTCAATAACGATGTAAGATTAAATCGGCTCTAGAAATCCTTAGCCTTATTATATGACTTGACATATTACTTTATTATACAAGTAATGTCTTGATTTCAGATCAACATAAGTCAAATGCACATCAAAGGAGGAAAACGATTTATTTGTATTTCTTAATGTTAGTTTTAAAATATTTTTCTTTTACACAAAACGACCAATAAAATTTTAAATTTGGCATTGTATCCAATTCGGCTCGAAGGGCCACTTTATTTACATCGAATCGAACACCGTTGCTATGCTAACACATTTAATATCAAGTAGGACTTCGATCATATATAGGGGAGACCGAGGACAGTTGTGACAGAGGAGAGTAGTGACAACGTCGATTTTTTAGAACAATATGAAGAATATGATGTGCAACATATTAGTCACCATCATCATCATCTCAGTCTATATACGTCCCACTGCAGGGCACAGGCGTCCTCTCAGAATGAGAGGGCTTGGGCCGTAGTTCCCACGCGGGCCCAGTGTGGATTGCGAAACTTCACACACCATTGAATTTCTTCGCATGTGTATGCAGGTTTCCTCACGATGTTTTCCTTCACCGTAAAGCTCATGGTAAATTCCAAATGTAATTTCGCACATACATTCCGAAAAACTCAGAGGTGCGAGCCGGGATTTGAACCGCGACCATGCTTGAGAGGTGATAGGTCAAACCACTAGGCCACCACGGCTCTACAACAAATTAGTAAACTAGCATTGACGTACAATAATAAACTAGTTATTTTCTAATTGATCTGTAAAAGCACGGGACCGTGACCGCATGATTCACTGCGTTGACCGACACACGCACGCGTTACAATGATTTCGCGTTAAAGCTAAACGCATTCTGCGGCTAACGCATTTGGCTCGCTATAAATAGTGCACTGCGGTTTGCGGTCTCGGTACTGGCATTGTGTAGTAAATATTATTAAGTAAGAACACTTTTTAGCGTTTTAAACAAAAGAACTAATAAATAATTAAGTAGAGGAATAAATGTCGTCGGTTGTTTTTGTTACAAGAACGGATCGCCACTTTTTCCTGTTTTTGTTTTTGCCTTTTCAAAGCTTTAAGTAAATTGCTCTACATACGCACGCACACACCAGTAAAATGTTTTTTTTGAAGTCTCTGCTTCAACCAATTTTTTGAGCATTATGCATGGGTTGTATGTAGCCAACATTGTTATGTATCAATCGTATAGGTTAATTAACACGTATAAAAAATAAAATAAAAATGAAAATATACCATGAAATATGAAATTGAAGATATACCAGGTAGCCCATTTAAATGGGTTAATTTTGGTAACTCTGAAGGATCTGTTCTAATGATATCAACATCATACCACCCAAAAAATGTCCACTGCTGAATAAAGGCTTCCCTCAAAGAGTTCCACAACGATCGGTGCTGCGTTCCCCACATCCAAGTGATTCCTGCGAGCTTTACCAGGGGCCTGTTGCATAACAAAGTACAACTAATATCGATACCGGAAATCTCAAATGGCGTAAAGGACAAAAATGCGATAGGGAAAAAAAAGCTGTATACGATGGCATTTAAGACTCATTTTCGCATTTTCGCATTTTCTCCTTTACGCCATTTGAGATTTCCGGTATCGATATTACAAGCGGAACTCTCGCTTCAGTTATATTAACTAGAAAGGGAGTTCCGCTTGTAATATAAGTTGTACTTTGTTATGTAACAGGCCCCAGGTCAGTCCGTCTTGTCGGGGGCTTCAGTTTGCGGTCGCTTCTAGAACCTTTCTATTCTATCGGCCTTCGGTTCTACAAGCAATGTGCCTTGCCTACTGCCACTTAGGGCCTGTTCGCACAGCGATATTTCACCGCGATGTTTTTTATTCGTAATTCTGTAACAAATTTAATCTTATGGACGTAATTACTGTACTAAACGGGACTTATCACGCACAACGACCGCTTTAGCCTAGTTGGTAGCGACCCTGCCTACGAAGCAAGAGGTCCTGGGTACGAATCCCGGTAAGGGCATTTATTTGTGTGATGAGCACGAATATTTGTTCCTGAGTTATGGATGTTTTCTATGTATTTAAGTATTTATTTATATAGATAAGTATGTTTATTGTCGTCTAGTACCCATAGTACAAGCTTTGCTTAGTTTGGGACTAGGTCGATTTGTGTAAGATTGTCCCCTAATATTTATTTATTTATTCTTATTTTACAACAATATTTACCTCGACGTTTCGGCTACTTCGCAGCAGCCTGGTCACGAGTTAACTCTGCTGCAATATGGCTGAAACGTCGAGGTAAATATTAAATATTATTATTGTGCGTGATAAGTCCCGCTTAGTATAGTAATTATTAGTGAAAATCACGAAAGTTTAAAACAGCTTATGGACGAAGCCGTACCGGCGTTAAAAAATTCGCTCGAAAAATCTGTGATTTTATGTAGTTTATCGCGGAATATAAAATAATACGCGAGAATAAAAACCTCGCGGTGAAATATCGCTGTGCAGGCCCTTATTCCTGATGCGATAACTTGGAAAACTCCGAGCATAGCTCACTTGATCGCTCTTTGAGTGACTTTGAGTTTTCTAAGGAAATATGGCACCGATTTTATTGTAACAAGGAAAACTGCATTCATAGTAAAAAAAGGCATTATCAGTTCGGGAATCGAATTCGATCGTATCGAAGGAAAATATTTACTTACCAGTCACGGTGCCCGTTTGTCGGTAACGAAATCTATATAATGCGGGCTGCGTTCAATTTGACCTGACCGCGACCGCAGAACGCATCCAGTGTGGCAAAGTGGCCCTTGAAAGTTATATTTGATCCACTTCTAGTGGAATATTTTACTTGAAATTTGATATATTTAGATTTTGACAAAAACTTTTTTTTAATATGGGAATGGGGTTCTTTTTGTCACTAAAATCGATGATGCTGGTTCCTTAGAACAGAACTTTCTATGTCCTATAAGTAGTTCCCATCCCAAGTTACCCATACTGAATTATCTAGATGGGCCGACTTGTATAACTCGAACATTAAAACATTAGGTTTATTGGCTGGCGAGGCGCGTGCCGGGTATTTCACAACAGGGAATGTAAATCAGAAAACAATGAGTGTATAAATAAGGATTATGCGATTGATTACTCAGACTATGACTAGGCTTATAGTTGTATTACGTGAAATGTACCTAAAGTCCAGTTTAGACCTGCGGGTAAAACCGCTTTACAGTCTCGCATTGTAATGCATCTTGGACGATTTTTATCCCCCGAAGCAAAAGGGTTATACTTACACAAGTTAAGGATGAAGTATCTTTTTCTATTTTATTTTTTTATTTTCTTCAACTTCATTTTTTTTTATTACTTTTACGGTCATCCCGTGAAACCATATATTTCAAACTAAATACAAACTGAAATATAGATGCACAGAAAAAACCCCAGAAAAAAGACCAATGCTGGGAATCGAACCCAGGTCCTCAGCGTTCCGTGCTGCGTGCTTACCCCTACACCATCACTGGTCTAGAAGTTAGCGACGAATCTTTCCCATACATCGTACACTTCAGTCTGTTATAATCACATTTAGGCAGTGATAAAGCGCATCTATGTTATGCCCTCTACCGAGAGACTTCAACACTCCTTCGGAGCTACCCGCTCACCTGGACCAAGAGATGGCGCTACTAGGCCAACTTTTACAAGTTAAGGATGAAGTATCTTTTTCTATTTTATTTTTTTATTTTCTTCAACTTCATTTTTTTTATTACTTTTACGGTCATCCCGTGAAACCATATATTTCAAACTAAATACAAACTGAAATATAGATGCACAGAAAAAACCCCAGAAAAAAGACCAATGCTGGGAATCGAACCCAGGTCCTCAGCGTTCCGTGCTGCGTGCTTACCCCTACACCATCACTGGTCTAGAAGTTAGCGACGAATCTTTCCCATACATCGTACACTTCAGTCTGTTAAAATCACATTTAGGCAGTGATAAAGCGCATCTATGTTATGCCCTCTACCGAGAGACTTCAACACTCCTTCGGAGCTACCCGCTCACCTGGACCAAGAGATGCCTAAATGTGATTATAACAGACTGAAGTGTACGATGTATGGGAAAGATTCGTCGCTAACTTCTAGACCAGTGATGGTGTAGGGGTAAGCACGCAGCACGGAACGCTGAGGACCTGGGTTCGATTCCCAGCATTGGTCTTTTTTCTGGGGTTTTTTCTGTGCATCTATATTTCAGTTTGTATTTAGTTTGAAATATAGGGTTATACTTACGTTTGACCGCTATGTGTGTGTGTGTGTGTGTGTGTGTGTGTGTCGGGTGATCTTGGCGATGGTTTTTCAACATGTTTAATCAAAACTGGTTCTGCCGTTTCAAAGTTATAGAATAGAATAGAATAGAATAGAATAGAATAGAATAGAATTTCATTTATTGCCACAACATAAAGTAAAATACAGAAAACTTATTACATAATTAATTAATATTTAAAAAAACTAAACTAAAATTAACACTGTGCCATTAGTTGTGGCAAAGGGGATGCACTCAGCGTATGCTGTGAGTCAGGTATCCACAGGAGGCCCTAACTGGCACAGCGCTGATTTTCAGTACACCCCCTTAATGCATCCCTGTTGTCAATCGACGGGTGATAAATGTTGAAAGCAAGTTTAAAAAAAAATATATATATATAAATTAAAAATAAAAACAAAGCAATAGTAGGATAAAAGGAATAATACTAATTGTAGGTACAGTCACAACACAGGCCCGTCGATACATACAGCTGGCGGCCCGAGTTGCCACTGTTCCTACTGTAGCCTCCATGCACTAAAAATACTAACTAACAGGCTTGCAGCTTCAAGTTCTAGCTCTTGTAACCTGCGGAAGGGATTTTAGACGCATAACGGGCATTACTTTATTTTGTGCATTATGTGTGTTGGGGGTTTTAATTTTGTACTGTTATTCTTGCAGATCTAGACTGGACCTAACACACAATAGACGCATAATAACATTTCGCAATTGCAGTAACACCTTACACTGCGGACTGTCAAAAATTTAATGAAACAAATGAACAGTTACGCCTTGTACTCGATGTGTAACATTGATTTCTCCCTGCATACCGTAACTGTTTTGTATAGAAACTCGATGGATAATAATATGTCTAAAATGTGTTTTAAAATTAATCCCGAACATACGAGGGGCGTTCAATATAAAGTGAGAATGAGATGCAAACTCTTTTAATATTACGAAATTAAATACTGGCCGGTAAAGCTAATCTATCTAGCTGATTGCTATGAAAAAAAAAACTAACTGTCTTTTGTTTAAAAAAATATACGGTAATTTCTTTGCTATGCTATTGAGTACGTTAGCGAAAATGGAGAAAATTGAACTGCGCGACGTTATCAAATACTTGTATTTGAAAAAATTTTCTACGGACCAAGTCAATTTGGATTTGCGGGACACTTAAGAGTCTAATGTTCCTCCGTATTCGACAGTCGCACGTTGGTGCGCCGAATTTAGACGTGGAAGAACATCGACAATGGACGACCCCCGCTCCGGACGCCCTACTACAGAAGTAACTGAAGAAATTGTGAAAAAAGTCGAAAACTCAGTTTTGGCGGATCTTCGTGTCACAGTTCGTTTTATTGCTGAAAATGTAAAGATTTCAACGGGGAGCGTGCATAATATTTTACATGAACGCTTGGGTATGAAAAAGGTATCTGCGCGTTGGGTACCAAGAATGCTTACTGACACGCAAAAACAAACTAGACTAGAGATTTGTCAAGAAGCTTTGAACCTGATACAGCAAGACCGGGAACTTTTTTTGGCGCGATTTATAACAATGGACGAAACAGGCTCCATCATTACGACCCTGAAACGAAACTGCAGTCTATGACATGGAAAAGGCCATCATCTCCAACTCCGAAGAAATTCAAGGTGAGCCCATCAGCCGGTAAGGTCATGGGCTCTGTTTTTTGGGATGGTAAAGGGGTATTAATGATTGAGTATCTCGAGCATGGAGCCACTATTACGGGCACTTTATACGCCAAACAAGTAGCAACATTGCGCAATGAGATCCGCGAAAAACGGCGAGGTAAACTCTCGAAAGTTGTCCTGTTCCACCAGGACAATGCCCCGGCACACAAGTCCGCCGTTGCAATGGCTGCAATTCGTGATGCTGGGTTCGATATCCTTAAGCATCCTCCGTATTCACCAGATCTCGCTCCCAGTGATTTCTATCTATTTCCGAGATTGAAACAATACCTAAGAGGCCAGAAATTTGAAGAACACGACGCGGTAGTCGCTGCAGTACAAGATTTTTTAAGTACTCAAGATGAGACCTTTTTTAAAAATGGAATTTTAAGTTTAGAAAAAAGATATACTAAGTGTATTATGCTAAAAGGTGACTATGTCGAAAAATAAAATGACATTTAGTAAAAGTTGTTTATAACATACTCATTCTCACTTTTTATTGAACGCCCCTAGTACCTTCCTGTAAATGTTTTTCAGGATTTTCAAATGTGGATAACAAATGTTTCCATGCATGGGTCTTTGTTCAACGTACGCCGTGTCAAAGGCCTTAACAGAACAGTAATAATGTCGCTACACTGTCCGTCCGTCTGCCCGTCTGTCTCTTTTTAGGGTTCCGTAGTCAACTAGGAACCCTTATAGTTTCGCCATGTCTGTCCGTCTGTCTGTCTGTCTGTCTGTCTGTCCGCGGCTAAGCTCAGAGGTCGTTAGTACTAGAAAGCTGTAATTTGGCATGAATATACATATCAGTCACGCCAACAAAGTGGTAAAATAAAAAATAAAAAAATATTTTTTTTTAGGGTACCTCCCATAGACGTAAAGGGGGGTGATTTTTTTTTTCTCGACTAATCCTATAGTGTGGTGTATCGTTTGATAGGTCTTTTAAAACCATTGCGGGGTTGCTAACATGATTTTTATATTCAGTGATCTGTTTGCGAAATATTCAACTTTAAAGTGAAAATTTTCATTAAAATCGAGCGTCCCCCCCCCCCTCTAAAATCTAAACTGTAAAGTGGAAAAATTTGAAAAAATTCAGAAAGGTAGTAAATATATCAAATTTACTAGGAAAATTATAGCGGCTAAGATTGCTTGGAAATTATTTGTAGTTTAAGAGTAAATAGTAGCCTAAGTTATAAAACATACCTAAACTTGGATGATTCCGTACACATACGAAATCCTTAGAAAAATATTACTTGATTTTTTTGTAATGGCTACGGAACCCTACCTTGTGCGTGTCCGACACGCTCTTGGCCGGTTTTTTTACCTTAGACACTACTGCTTGGCACTACCAGTAGTGTCATGGAAAATTTTGTTTTTGTTGTTTGTTTTGGACGCATACAACAAAATTACCCGTGATCTACTTAATTACCCGTGGCACTACCATCCAGTGGATTTGGATTTAAATATTCGTCTGTGAACTTTAAAAAAAATTAGTGAAAACGAAAGAAAACGAAATTAGTGAAAGACAACTTATCTTCTATTAAGTATTAAATAAACAATTTCATATTGATGCGTATTTACACGCTGACAATCTCTATCTCAATTTTTCCAGCGTGTTGCCAACCGATAATTCTCCGTTGATAAAAATAGAAGGTACGAATTAGAACAAGCTCTAAGTAGCTTGCATTGTAGTTATGAATGATACGATAAGGGTATGAAGAAAAGATAATACCCGCGTGCCAAGGGAAATTAATATTCCCGTGACACTACTAAGGCCACTGTAGTGTCACAGGAAATTCTTTTTTACTCGTGGCACTACCGGTAGTGCCAAGCAGTAGTGCCTAAGGTAAAAAAGGCGTCTGTCTATCACAAAGCTATGTGTCTCAAGAATCGTAAAAGATAGACTGCTGAAAGTTATGGTTCATACATATTTTTTTTTTGTTCGCGTCTCTCCTGTGGACATGGAAAAAGTTAAAGGTCTCTAGCCAATATTTTTAGTCAAGTCTACATCGGCGCATGGGCTGGCCAACTTTCGGTTTGCTGACTCGGAGTCGCTTATTTTATGTACTTTTGTTTCTTACGCTGTTTATGACCCTTATACATAATGTGTATTTCTACTGCCTCTAGGTAGTGTCAACGTCATAACTAAGAGATCACTTTTGTACCTTGTCACTTTAACGTTATGTTTGGAAAGCCATGCGAAATTATGTAACGACTCAAAGCGACAAGGAACAAAAGTCCCTTATTTATGACGTTGACTGTACAACAATATAATATTAAAAACAAATTATAACCCCACACTACGTTCAATTTGCTTCGAGGCAGAGCGTTTTTTAGATATTTATTGAACTCTGCGTGAACCGCGTTCCCTTTTCACCGGACTGTCGAAGGAGGGTTATGTTTTCGAGTGTATGTACTAGGGGCGTTCAATAAAAAGTGAGAATGAGTATGTTATAAACAACTTTTGCTAAATGTAATTTTATTTTTCGACATAAGTCACCTTTTAGCATAATACACTTATTAAATCTTTTTTCTAAACTTAAAATTTCGTTTTTAAGAAAGGTCTCATCTTGAGTACTTAAAAAATCTTGTACTGCAGTGACTACCGCGTCGTCGTCTTCAAATTTCTGGCCTCTCGGGTATTGTTGCAATCTCGGAAATAGGTAGAAATCACTGGGAGCGAGATCTGGTGAATACAGAGGATGCTTAAGGATATTGAACCCAGCATCACGAATTGCAGCCATTGCAACGATGGACTTGTGTGCCGGGGCATTGTCCTGGTGGAACAGCACAACTTTCGAGAGTTTACCTCGCCGTTTTTCGCGGATCTCATTGCGCAATGTTGCTATTTGTTTGGCGTATAAAGTGCCCGTAATAGTGGCTCCATGCTCGAGATACTCAATCATTAATACCCCTTTACCATCCCAAAAAACAGAGCCCATGACCTTACCGGCAGATGGGCCCACCTTGAATTTCTTCGGAGTTGGAGATGATGGCCTTTTCCATGTCATAGACTGCAGTTTCGTTTCAGGGTCGTAATGATGGAGCCATGTTTCGTCCATTGTTATAAATCGCGCCAAAAAAAGTTCCCGGTCTTGCTGTATCAGGTCCAAAGCTTCTTGACAAATCTCGACTCTAGTTTGTTTTTGCGTGTCAGTAAGCATTCTTGGTACCCAACGCGCAGATACCTTTTTCATACCCAAGCGTTCATGTAAAATATTATGCACGCTCCCCGTTGAAATCTTTACATTTTCAGCAATAAAACGAACCGTGACACGACGATCCGCTAAAACTGAGTTTTCAACTTTTTTCACAATTTCTTCAGTTATTGCTGTAGTAGGGCGTCCGGAGCGGGGGTCGTCCATGGTCGATGTTCTTCCATGTCTAAATTCGGCGCACCAACGTGCGACTGTCGAATACGGAGGAGCATTAGACCCTAAAGTGTCCCGCAAATCTAAATTGACTTGGTCCGTAGAAAAATTATTCAAACACAAGTATTTGATAACGGCACGCAGTTAAATTTTCTCCATTTTCGCTAACGTACTCAATAGCATTGCAAAGAAATTACCGTATTTTTTTTTAAACAAAAGACAGTTAGTTTTTTTTTCATAGCAATCAGCTAGATAGATTAGCTTTACCGGCCAGTATTTAATTTCCTAATATTGAAAGAGTTCGCATCTCATTCTCACTTTATATTGAACGCCCCTCGTATTTATGTATGTATGTACATATGCCCGCACGACGCCCTGCAGCCTAAACGGCTCAATGGATTTTGAAGTGTTAGGTGTCATTAGATTCGTCTCAGTTCCGCGAGTGACATAGGTAGGATATATATTTTCCCGGAATTCCCATGGGAACGGGAATTATACAGGCGGGATTTGCCATCAAGTATTGAAATTAAAGTTATTATCAAAGGGTGTTACTTTTTACCGGTTGTTAGGCACTGCATACTGCATTATTTTATTAGTTTACGAAATCCAGCCATAGAGTAATTGATCAATTGGGTAATTCTTCTAAGATTCAAGCAAGCGTAAAGCTGCATTCACATGGACGAAGTGTTAATGAATGCTTGTCTTAACTACCGGTGTGTAATTGCGCAATTATGTCCCAGGTGTTGTCTGCAACATCCGACGAGGGGCTATTGACCTCGTCAATTGAGAACAACTCGTCATAGAGAGAACACGTATAATTAAGTAATAGTGATGTAGGTCCGTTTTATATTTATTTACTAGCTGTTAAACGCGACTTATTGCACGTATCGACGTATCCTGATAAGATAACTATGCAATTTTCCGGCATTAAAGTATTAAAAACTATCTGTGTGTGAAATCGGCTGACCCATTTTTTCGCGATGAAATAATTTAGTTTGAAATCGTAAATATTTTTTACGTGATAAAAAGTCCCGTTTAGTATACTTAATAATTATAACTTGAGACAACATGAAACGGAAGCAAATCAATATTTTGACAATAAGATGTTAAGTATAGAGCGGAACGATATTGCGTGCATAAACACATTCAACTGATTGATTTAAATTGTAGGCAATGGGACACGTTGTGTAACGTCCGTTTTGACCGCCTTATTCTGGTCTGATCCCTTTAACTGATCCAGAGCACAGAATATAATACTGAATTTTTTTATTTTTACGACACTGAATCACATATTAAAATTTGTACACTTATTAAAAAATTACCCTGTATATATATATAATATATTTATATTTTTCGTTATAATATTTATCAATTTTTTTTTGTTTTTCATAGTAACTCGACCAATTATTGGATGAATTTCAAAATTAAAAAAAAAAACTTGAACAGATAAATAATGTTGCGGCACTGGATGAGGTCTCATACACGCCCATTATTATGTTTAATTTAATTTAATTTAATGTAATGTTATTTTATTTTATTAACACTAGTCTAAATATTGACTATATTATACTAACACCTATGGATTATGTGCCTAAATGTGTCATTTATCCGAAATAAATATTTTTGAATTTTGAATTGAATTTGATAATCGTGATCTATCAACGATACTGAATCACGTATTAAAATTTGTGCACTGATTAAAAAACTACCCTGTATATACATACAGGGTTATTTTTAATTCACTAGCATCCTTTTAACCCTAAACTCCTACCACTTAAACAAATGTTTTTTGTTTTACGGCTTTTGTCATAACTTAATATTTTTGGTGTAATAACGTTTTGAAAATTTGAAATTACCTCTTATTTTTACGATACTCTGTGTATTTGTATGGGAAAAAAACCGGCCAAGAGCGTGTCGGACACGCACAAGGTAGGGTTCCGTAGCCATTACAAAAAAAATCAAGTAATATTTTTCTAAGGATTTCGTATGTGTACGGAATCATCCAAGTTTAGGTATGTTTTATACCTTAGGCTACTATTTACTCTTAAACTACAAATAATTTCCAAGCAATCTTAGCCGCTATAATTTTCCTAGTAAATTTGATATATTTACTACCTTTCTGAATTTTTTCAAATTTTTCCACTTTACAGTTTAGATTTTATAGGGGGGGGGGGGACGCTCGATTTTAATGAAAATTTTCACTTTAAAGTTGAATATTTCGCAAACAGATCACTGAATAGAAAAATCATGTTAGCAACCCCGCAATGGTTTTAAAAGACCTATCAAACGATACCCCACATTATAGGATTAGTCGAGAAAAAAAAAATCACCCCCCTTTACGTATATGGGAGATACCCTAAAAAAAATTATTTTTTTATTTTTTATTTTACCACTTTGTTGGCGTGACTGATATGTATATTCATGTCAAATAACAGCTTTCTAGTACTAACGATCTCTGAGCTTAGCCGCGGACAGACAGACAGACGGACAGACATGGCGAAACTATAAGGGTTCCTAGTTGACTACGGAACCCTAAAAAAGTGCTTCATTTTAAAAAGTTGTAAAACAAAAAACATTTGATGAACTAAAACAATTACTTTGCTCACCCGCGACCTTACAATAGTTACGTTTATGCAAGAAATGTAGCTATGGGTTCACCTCTGAGTCCTTTAATGGCAGATATATTTATGGATCATTTTGAGAATCAGTATATTGTGGGTAATAGTAATATTGTGTACTATTTTAGGTTTGTTGATGATTTGATCCTATGCTGGAGAGGGAGTATGAGACAGCTTGACGTGTTTATTAATGGTTTGAATAACAAGCACGTAAAGATAAGGTTCAAAAAAGAATTGGAGGAAAATTGTTCGTTGAACTTTTTGGATTTAACGATTTCAAAATTAAATGGTAAACATCAATTTAAAATATACCGTAAGCCCACGTACACAGATGCTGTTATACCAGCATCTTCTAATCATCCGTGGCAGCATAAACTGGCTGCTTTCCATTGTTATGTTAATAGATTGTTGACTGTGCCTCTTTCTAAGGAACATTTTGATTTAGAGTTGAGTACTATTTATCAGATAGCGATCTCAAATGGTTATACAAAATCAATGGTAGATAGTTTAGTTCAAAAGAAGCAGGCACGGTTAGTAAATAGCATGCTTTACGCTGCGTTACCTTCTCAGTCTACTAACAAATATAGATCTAGCATCTCTTACGTCGGGGGTTTGTCTGATAAGATTTATGGCATTTTAAAATCAAACAATATTAATGTTGCCTTTAAGACTAACAACTCTTTGTACTCTAGGCTATGTAACCACAAAGAACAGGTAGATAAGGGAACTAGATCGGGGGTATACAAGCTTACTTGTAATGACTGCAATGGGATATACGTAGGACAGACAGGCCGAAGTTTTAATACTAGATTTAAAGAGCATGTTTCGGCATATAGGAATGAGCATCCAGATAGATCGAATTTTGCAAAACATTTGTTGGAATCAAATCATTCATTGTTAGATTCAGATTCTTATGAAGTGTTACATTATTGCGGCAAGGGGTTGCGTCTGGATGCTCTGGAATGCATGGAAATAATTAGGTACAACACTATGGGGTCTATTATTAATGAACAGGTAAATTTAGTATCTTCTCCTTTACTGCGGCTTGGGTCGAATTTGAACAGTTAGTATTAATTAAATATGCCTTATAAATAAATAAACAAAAAATTCAAGGTAGTTTTAAATATGTCAATAAAAGTTAATTTTTGTGGGGTAGTTTGAGAATAAGAAAAATAAAGTGGGTACTTGAGAAGTTACAGTGACAAGTTAAAACATTTGTTTTGGTTTGTTAGTTTAACATTTGGTAGCATAGCATACGGTTGTGGTAACTCTGAAGATGAGCTCTGGTTGAGTTCGAAACGCGTCAGTGTAGCTTGGTGGTGGTGATGGTTGGGTTTATGTGATTTGTGTGTGTTCGTACAGTGTGGAGGTGGAGGAACTGCATGAACGCACATTTCTTGCATAAACGTAACTATTGTAAGGTCGCGGGTGAGCAAAGTAATTGTTTTAGTTCATTAATATGGACCTCCGCAAAGTAACGCCTGATTCAATAAATTAAAAAACATTTGTTTGAATGATCGGAATTCAGGGTTAAGAGGATGTCAGTGAATTACAAATAACCCTGTATATATATTTAACGACCGCTTTAGCCTAGTTGGTAGTGACCCTGCCTATATACGAAGCAAGAGGTCCTGGGTTCGAATCCCGGTAAGGGCATTTATTTGTGTGATGAGCACGAATATTTGATCCTGAGTTATGGATGTTTTCTATGTATTTAAGTATTTATTTATCTATATAAGTATGTTTATCGTCGTCTAGTACCCATAGTACAAGCTTTGCTTAGTTTGGGACTAGGTTGATTTGTGTAACATTTGTCCCCTAATATTTTTTATTTTATTGTATATATAAAGAAAGAAAGAAAGAAAGAAATATTTATTTGTGACAACTAACATAGACAAAAGAAAATTAAAGCAGAATAAGCAATAAAAGTAAAAATAACACAATGAAAAATATTCAAAATCTCAGAAACACCTCCAACGATTTCGATGAAATTTGGTATGTGGGTGTTTTCGGGGATGAAAAATCGATCTAGCTTGGTCTTATCTCTGGGAAAACGCTTGGTACCGAGTTTAAGGCCGAGCGGAGCTTGGTCGTCCAGGTAAGTACCTGTATTAATAATAGAGGCCATTTTAGATGCACAAGATTCTGCAATCATTTTACAAAATAATAGAACGACGATAAAATCAGTAATTTTAATCTGTTCTAGTATTTGCTCATAACTGTCTTGATTAGTAGGCCATGTTCAATAGTAGGCTAAAGTCAGTCAAGTGCAAGTTGTACTGTACCGCGCAAGTAGCTACTCGTTAGGTCATAACGGGTCGCAAGTTGTGATTATGGCGCAGCTTCTGACCTCACTAACGATAAATCATATTTTCACGCGAATACGCGAATATTTACGTGTAAGTACGTATAATTAACATGTCAATACTAATTTTAACAGTTCTTGTTCCAATAATACATATGGATTACTTTTAACGGATTACCAAGGTCTAATTGCAGATGGTATAAATCTAAGCATAATATGCCGAAAATACACGACCGAAGTTCTGCGGCTGATTTTACGTTCCGTTTATTAGGTCCATTATTTGGTTGATATGACAAAACCTTAAGTACGGAAATTACGTGACCGAATTACGGCGTGATCATGCCTCCAATCCTGTTTCAATTACTAGCAACACATTTGCCGAACTTACGCCACGTTTTTTAGCGTGTACAGCCGTGGAACTTCGGTTTACGCCTGACCGAAGTTCGGTTGTTTAGGCAGGGTCACTTTTTAATTTATACAGAGTGATTCGAGAGAAATGCGAGAGGCCAATCTTACCAAATTCAGTCAATTATAGGCCAGTACCTACTTCGTACCAGTTGGAGATTAACTTTAATTTGTTTTTTATATTGTCAACAAAAAGCATCAAATTATTTTCTAAGTGCATGGTACCTCTACAGTGAAAATACATTATTATCATATTTAACATTGACATGGTCAAAATGTAAAAATTTACTTTCTTCACAATCAAAGAAAAAAATGTCGTATGAGATAAAGAGGTGATCTTTAGCGTCTAAGGTAACGGCACCTATTTCCGTGGGGGTTAAGGACATTTTTCAAATACAACAAAAAAATATGCACGTCTGGATAAAACAGAGTCAGAAAATATTTTTTTTAGGAGTATCTTAATTGCACTTTAATTTCTTTTACTTTTGTAGTTTGTCTTGGATGATTTAATACTAAAAAATATTTTTTAAATGCAGGAATGTGAAAAATTCTTATTCCGTGGTAATCCACAGCTAGTGAACCTATTTCCGCGGATTTCGGCTCCCATTTCCGTGGGTAACGACTAAATATTTTGCTTGATTCCGTGTACAATAAAAATATTTTTTTGTATTGTTTGTATATTTTGCGCAGCCTTAAATATAGTAAAAAACCTACCCTAAATAGTATTTATAATATTAGTAGTATTAGTGGGATTGTTATAGCGATACGATAATCACGGCTCATGAGATCCAGGCTGGTGACAGACAGACGGACAGTGGAGTCTTAGTACAAAACATACTCACTCACTCACAAACTTTCGCATTTATAATATTAGTAGGAAGTAGGATTAAACTCATCATTACACATAACATTCTAACGGACTACACCTATATCCAATTTTACGGTACCCTAAATTTCAATTTGGTTGACAATATCACTTGGTATTACGTTATATGAGAACATAATTCCGAGGTGTACAAATTTTTCGTAAAACGGATTTAGGTTCCCATATATGCTATTTCCGAGTGTTGGGTTTTTCCCACCATCGGAAATAGCCTCAATCCAGGTTATCAAGAAACCTAATTCCGACCCATAAAAAAACAAATAAACACAGATTTTTTTAATGCAAATCGAAAGTTCATATTCCAATCTTCACAAAAAACTCAACTTTCATATCTTAACAAGCAAAATACTTCAATTTTTCATAAAAGTAAAATGACGTGTATATTTAAGGGTTTCTAAGAAAACATACTTTATTATGATCAGCGAGTTCTTAAAAATTAGGAGTTCTGATCACTTTTTAATGTCACGGATATTGCTCTTTACCTGCTGTATTAGCTAAAGATTTTATTTGCATAAATATTTAATTATAAGTGGTAAGCAAAATTTAAAATAAATCAACTCGGAATGGAAAGTATTGTTACATCTATTGCCGAGGCATACCTCGGAAGAAGCTGCCACTGCAAAAATATGGATCCTAATACCGCTGCATTTAATTTATGGTTTTTAACGTATTTCTGTCCAAAAATATGAAAAAATTACAATCTTAAGTCATAAAAGAAATTACTATCTAACATTAAAGTAATTGTCATATTTATTATCCAAATCACTAATTAGAAACAAGGTTGTACTTACGTGAGGTATCTCGCGTTTGTATGACACAGCCTGCTTCTGCGGCAACGTTGCACTTACTGACAATTTTTACGGCCCTTGCTTGGTGTATGTTCACTAGTGCTGTTAATTCCGTTGTCAAAAAACCGGCCAAGTGCGAGTTGGACTCGCGCACCGAGGGTTCCGTACAAATTTATATGTATCTATGAACATCCAGTCTTAGCAGACCCCTGCTCCTAAGCAAAATGTTCGCAGTGTGGGTTCATTGTAGATTGGTTACTGATATAGACAGACAGACAAAAAAAATTATGCTTTTCGGAATTTTTCCTTTATCTGTGCTATAAGACTTTGCTTTGTACCAAAATTTCAAGATTCTGAGTTCACGGGAAGTACCCTGTAGGTTTTTATTCCCTTACGAGTGTCGAATATTTGCGGCATAAATAGATTGGTTACAGATATAGACAGACAGACAAAAAAATTATGCTTTTCACAATTTTTCCTTTATCTGTCCTATAAGACCTTGCTTCATACCAAATTTCAAGATTCTGAGTTCACGGGAAGTACCCTGTAGGTTTTGATTCCCTTGCGAGTGTCGAAAATTTGCGGCGTAAATGGCTGTATCTTTTGATTGCGTTGGCTTAGAAGTTTGATTTCTTCACAGCTCCAAGGGACAGTAGACCTGAGTATTTGATATAAATTTCAGCTTGATACATCCACGCGTTCCTGAGGAAAAGGGTCTTGACAGACGGACGGACGGACAACAAAGTGATCCTATAAGGGTTCCGTTTTTTCTTTTTGAGGTACGGAACTCTAAAAATGACTATTAATTCCTGTATGAGCAAATTTACTGCAAGTCTCTTAGATACATCATAAAACGAATAAATAAAAATACCACGGAAAAGAGTGCCGATTTTGACTACCACGGAAATCGGAGCTGTTACCTTAGCTATTGTAGGGTGACCATTATTGTAGATTAAGCTTTTAACTTTTTGAAGTTAAACAAAGTGTTGTTGTACGGATCACGTCTCTTGAATCACCCTGAATAAAAGTAAAAAGTACTTATGTGGGTAAGGCCGCGAATTTTGACTAATTCGGTCGTTTCAAATTTACCTAGCTCATTAAGAGGGTACGATGCGCACCATTTCTCCATACAAACGTAATCCCCTGTTTCCTCCCTGGAGAATGGCTTTAGAGCCAATTTTTTTTACTGTGTAATCTGTATCTGCCACAGCTATGCCCCTATGTTTAGTTTTTTTTCCATATTTTCAATTAACATAGCTTTCAAAAACTGAAAAAATTGCCCAATTTCAACGTCATTTTCAGACACTCATCAGAAAAGAATCCCTGATATAAACAAAAAAAGGAAAACATAGGGGCATAGCTAAATCTGTCCTCTAATTATTTTTGAAAAAAATAATTTTATTGGTCCAGTTTTCGAGAAGAAAACAGGGGATTACGAAATGCTGTTTTGATCAATTTTACGCGCCTAATAACGGTCTGAGCTGCAGTTGTCCCGCTCTCGCTGTACTGATACGGAAGGGTTCGGGCGAGACAGCGACATTTCATTAAAATACCTATTTCTCAAAAGTCTCTCAGCCATCGTACCCTCTTAAAGATTACTGGCGACACCGAGAGATATAAAGCGACATAAACTGTCAAGGTCGCAATCGCAAATGCAATAATTGATTTAAACCTCTTAAAAAAAATGTTTAATATTTAATATAAAATTAATATGTTTGTGGGAACAATAATAGGTCGGTACTTTTTACGTAAAGTGACATTTTCATCTAAACCAGAAAATTTAGGCCTGTCCAGACAAGATCTACATTTCCAGGAGTTTTTTGTTTCTTCTCTCATCCAGTAAAATCTCTTTCCCGTAACATTACAGCAGACTAGGTGATAAGTAAATTTGCATACTGAACACACGAGAAATTCTCTGCTTTTGATCAATTTTGTACATTTATGATTATGACACATTCTCCGTCACTCGAATGGTTTATTTACTTTTTAAAAACAGCTACTGGCGGGTAGTAAGTAATTAGCTCAGCTGTGCGGGCGCCGTACAGTCTCAATCAATACGGTGCTACAGCTGCCGCACCGAAGATTTCCGAAATGCTCCGAAGAAGCGATCGTTGAACTCTGGTTACTTACTACCGTCCGCTTATCGCACAATATTTAGACAAATTGACTTTTTAATTTTATTTAATATCGAGATATCTCACGAACCAGAAGATGTTTCATAAAACGAATTTTATTGTTGAATGGCTCTTTATCTTGACTTTATTTATATGTATAATACTTATTACAAACTACACTTTTAACATTTTTAACTATTACTTTTACTTCGAGCACTAGTAAAGCGGTGTTATCGCGCCTTTTTACTTTCACTTTTTTTTATATGATTGTGTACCTAGTGTTTTTTAGGTAGGTGACATGTATTATTGTATTTAAATTGTCTTTATTTCACCATGAAAACAAATGTTTTTTAAAAAAATACGTTACACTTTCGTTACGATTACGTTATGTTTTAATAAAATGTAACGTATTTTTTATAAAACGTAACGAAAACATGTAGTAAAGGGAAGTGCACACAGGAAAATACTAACGGAAATGATTTTTTTTATAGATTTTTGTATGAAAAAACACAATTAGGTGGGTATTTTCAATAAGATAAATAAATAGTTCGCCTTTGTACTATTTTTGTTGTGTTGTTTTGTATTATTTTTGTGTTTTATGTACAATAAAGTGTTTACATACATACATACATACATAAATTTGAAATACCGTGCGTACAGGAGGTACAGAAATCGACCCAAAACAATTGAGGCAGCATAAAAGACAAAGTACGTTAATTTTAAATTAGTTAAAGAACATAAAACTTTCTGCAACTACTTTTTGCGTAAAATTTATTGAAGTACCGTAGGTTCGAAGTTAATGATCTCTTCTTCTTGCGCTGCCCTTATCCAACAAAAAATGCGGTTGGCACATGTTTTCTTCTTCCAATTTCCTCGGTCTTCCATCAAACTTAAAGATCAGATATACTTAATTCCATCACCGTTCATCAGGTTGCTAAACTTATTAATTGTGCAATATCTATTGCGTTCAGTTCATGTGCAAGTGCATAGATAGCTGTTACGATTATACACTCATCGGGAAAATAATCCACTCACCCTATTTTTTTGTTACTGTAAAAATGTGTTTCAATTAACGATTTTTTAATAGTTAAATAAAAAAATAGGATAGGCGGATAATTTTGACACTGAGTACGTTTATAATTATTTTCCAATAAAATATAAAAATCGAATAATACAAAAAATACATTTCATTTTACATCATAATGATAGAATTAATTTAAGTAATTGTAAAACTACACTGTTTTTTGTTAATAAAAACTTTATTTTTCTTTATTACTTGTCTTTTTATTGTTAGTTTCGTTATCGAATAAAATTGTGTCAGTATGATCTAAGCTTTATAGGAACTTACGTTACGTTTTATAAATAGTGGCGTAACGTATTTTTTTATGTTACTTCTATGTCACAATTGGTCAAAATCCGCGGCTTTACCCATGTACGGAAGTATGGATAAGAAATTTTGTAAAACTAATAAAAATCGAGCGTGGCGTACTCTAAGAAGTACTAGTTAACGTTTACAAGTTTGTTTACATTTTTATGTATGCAAAAACTATGTAAGTAGCACATCAGTTTACTAATGTGGTCGGTTTGGTTTAGCATTCGCAAGAAAACAAATGCCAGGCCATTAATCAGTTACACTCGTATTCGTACATTCGTTTGTTGCAATGCATTCCAAAACGAAAAGATAGTTCATTGCAGCGGAACACAACCAGATTGTAATTGCTTTATTGCGGCAAAAAATAGTAGGTAATATTTGTACCAAATAGGTGCTAAGGCATAAATATTTATACAGCCATCGCGTCAAATTATACGTAACACCACCCTTATAGCTGAAGGTTACGGTTGAAGGTTATGGATAGTCACCACAATCAACTTTTTGAGTTATAGTATAGCAGTTTGAAAGTTAGTCATCACGAACAATTACTACGGTAACCATTTCATTAAAAGTAAAAGAAATACATACGGTGTTTATTTTTATTTCCGTTAACTTTAAGGGAAGATTATTCAGGTCAAATAGAGTTAATTTCTCGAAAAAACTAGTGTCTTAAACTCTTACTATTTTTGAGGTATTCAATAATTAAATATAATGGCTGAACCAATGTAAAAGGTCCTGCATTGAAATGAAATGCAATTTATTTGGTTGATAATTTATTTTAATTTCATTTCATTACGTCCATTATTATTTATCTTTTAAATTTCGTCAGTAAAGAGTTTTTCCATCAAAGCTATTCGCTACAAAGAGATTATTGAGACGAGTTCGTTCGACATTTACATACTTTTCAACCGACGAAAACAAAAGGAGGAGGTTCTCAATTCGACGTGTATATATATAATTTTTTTTTTATGTATGATCACGCATAACTTTTTACAGAGTAGTCCGATTTTGATGATTCTTTTTTTATTGGAAAGCGTATACCCCGAGGGTGGTCCCATTTAAATTTGGAAACAATATTCCTACCCTAAGGGTAGAAAAACATGGGATGATTGATTGTTCAGTTACTGATTGTACTATATGACCACGCATAACTTATTACAGAGTAGTCGGATTTTGATTTTTCTTTTTTTATTGGAAAGCGTATACCCCAAGGGTGGTCCCATTTAAATTTGGAAATAATATTCCTACCCTAAGGGTAGGAAAACAGGGGATGATTGACTAACTTTTTACAGAGTAGTCTGATTTTCATAATTCTTTTTTATTGGATAGATAGGGTTATACCTTGAAGTTGATATTATAAATTTGGAAAAAAAAATACCCCAACGATGGAAAAAAAGTATTAAATAAAACTTTTTAACAATAAATTAAACCGCCGAAAAAACTGAAAAGCAAAAAATAATACCTTTTTTGTTTGACCTTAATCTAGGTACCAGTTTGAAGTCGGTGCCTCAGCACGAGCCAGGAGGAGTGATAGAAGCCAATCAGGTAGACGATTATAGGTCCACTCCTCCTGGCTAAGTGCTGAGGCACCGACTTCAAACTGGTACCTAGATTAAGGTCAAACAAAAAAAGGTATTATTTTTTGCTTTTCAGTTTTTTCGGCGGTTTAATTTTTTGTTAAAAAGTTTTTTCTTTTATTATGTTTCACATCAATGTCATAATCGTAAACATTGGTATTGTATCAATAATCGTGTTTCTCTCAACGGCAAATCGATTATTTTATTAAGGTTTGTGTTCATTGTACATTGCGTAAATGATACATGCCAATGAATAAATTAAAAAAGTAGCTTGAACAGAAAAGTGGCATTTTGATCCCTGTGTCAGGGAGCAAAATCTACTTTTCCGAATGAAAGGTGTGAAAAATATATTTATGACCTCAAGGTGCAGCCAATTGTGTGCAGTACGTAAATCGACTGCAGTAATTATTAACTTTGTCGTATGTGAAAAAAAATTACTTACTTAACATTATTTAAAGATGCAAATGGGCGTTTTCAAAAAAAGTGTACCCTTTCGTTTTTTTTGAAAAAATATGGTTTTTCCTACTCAGAATCAAGAGCACAATCGATTCAGATCATTTAAAAAAAATGTCCCCATTTTTTCATACAAAATTTTGAGTCAGTATTGTCACGCCCATACTGAATGTATGAAAAAGACGTCGCAAAACTAACATTTTTTGGGATCATTTTTTTAAACTATCGGAATCGATTGTGCTCTTGATTTTGAGTAGGAAAACCCATATTTTTCCAAATTTAAAAAAAATAGAAAGAATACACTTTTTTTGAAAACGCCCAAATACGGCATGCCACATACAATTGAAAGAAAGAAAGAAAGAAAGAAAAACAATTTATTGCCACAAAAAACAAATTAAACAATTAAATCCTACATATTAAACATAAAACATAGTCGTAGAAGTTTGTGACAATAGGTGTAGGTTGAGGACCAAGTGATACTTTTCGTTGGACATAAAATGAGATGAAATATTTTCCTCTTTTATAGACATACCTATTCTTGATAGAAAAGTTTCTTAGTTAATAATATGTATTAAATTATTTAAACTAGATGTAGGCTAGAAAAATATAGTTGGGTTGGGAATTTAACAAAGTTCATCATTATCATTCCGTGATGTTGATTCGCCGTATCGCCGTGTTGACAAACCGGAGATTTCTTACTAATTTTACAATTATAAACGCGAAAGTTTCCATGGACAAATGTGGATGTTTGTTACTTTTTCCCGTTAAAACGGTTTGACAAATTCTGACGAAATTTGGCGCACCGATAGTTAGACGACCAGATGGCCTAGTGGTTAGAGAACCTGACTATGAAGCTTGAGGTCCCGGGTTCGATTCCCGTGTCGGGGCAGATATTTGTATGAAAAAATGCGAATGTTTGTTCTCGGGTCTTGGGTGTTTAATATGTACTTAAGTATGTATCTATCTATATAAGTATGTTTATCCGTTGCCTAGTACCCATAACACAAGCTTTGCCTAGCTTACTTTGGGACTAGGTCAATTGGTGTGAATTGTCCCGTGATATTTATTTATTTATTTAATCTGGATTAACTTTATCCCGCAAAATTGGATATTTCCCGCGGGATAGCGATGAACGAACACTTCGCAGCCGGAGTCGCGGGCAAGAGTTAGTTTTGACTAATTTGATTAAACATAATTAATTGCTCGGGATAGTGTAGGTATATGATGAAGCAATCATCACGGAATGATGAGGAACTAGGTTTGATTCCCAGGTAGTGTTTGTAGTTTCGGTAAAATTAAAAAAAAACGGGAGAACCGTAAAAATACATCAAGATGATGGTGAAATATTAATTAATGAAATAATTTTAATTGGGTTATTATACTCTCTTGAGGAAGGTACTATTTTTATTTTATAGATCTAACTATTAATTTCAACGCGACCCAAAAATCTCTACGAGTACTCAAAGGTGCATAAAAATTGACACAAATGAAGTGTTACCACTTGCGGTATATTTTGTTACTCGCATATATTTTTAATCGCGTTTAACAGCAATAGCATATTATATTTTTGTTAGAATTGACTATCGATCGCCGATATAGTTAGTCGCTAATATTATTAGTCACATTTTACAAACGATTTTAAAAGAACAGAGCGTGCCATTACGGTTGTAAATTGGACACTCAGCATAATGCTGAGACGTTTACGCACCCCAGCGCCGATCTCAGCCAGCACCGTCGGTACACTTTTAACTACACATCAATTACAGTTATCAACTATCCACTAGTATTATTTCGGGGTGCAAAAATTCCGAAACATGTCTGGCCTCAATTATGTAATAATTAGGTTGGCAGTAGTACTAGTTTAGTTCAGTGTCGATGAACAATTTTAATATTTGTTTGGAATGTATTGCACCAAACAAATTGCAAGTGTCAGACGACCAGATGGCCTAGTGGTTAGAGAACATGACTACGAAGCTTGAGGTCCCGGGTTCGATTCCCGTGTCGGGGCAGATATTTGTATGAAAAATACGAATGTTTGTTCTCGGGTCTTGGGTGTTTAATATGTATTTAAGTATGTATCTATCTATATAAGTATGTTTATCCGTTGCCTAGTACCCATAACACAAGCTTTACTTAGCTTACTTTGGGACTAGGTCAATTGGTGTGAATTGTCCCGTGATATTTATTTATTATTTATTTATTAATTGAACTTAATCGATCAAATAAAATCAAATAGTGCGCGAGCAATAATAGACATTTTAGAGAGGATATTAGAGATAACCTGAAAACTATTGTAGGTAATATTTTCATTATCGTCTAGACTCAAAACACAGATCAAGCAGGGTAGTGGGCATTAGCCGATTCTTGAATTCTTAGTAGACGTAAGAGTGCTGGTCACTCTCACCAGTAGTTGCCAGCGTTAATTTTACGGCATTAGCGATACAGCTGGCAGCAGGGTGTCATCTATTGGGCAATAGTAGACATGTCATTAACCTCAATAACCATCTATGCAATTATTTTTCCCGCGGAAAATGTTCTAATCCGCTTCAAACTTTTTATACAGATTGTATTTAGTTTAAGTGGTTTTTAAATGTGTTATGCATGCCTCTGTTAATAGCTAAAGTGTTTTCCAATTTTATTTGGTTCGAAGAAATAATTCAAGAGTTTTTAAATTATCTAGGTATTACCTGTTGTATGATATTTTGTTTGGACTAGCGACGCTCAGTTTAAGTATTTGAAATAAAACTTTTTAGAATGGAATTAAGTACTTCAAAAGATGAAGTGGAATTTAGTTTGTAATAAAATCACGACCACGTTTAAGATAATTCGGAATGTGCAAATCAAAACCGACTCAGTTTCGATTCACTCCCAATTATAGCGCAATAAAATTCCATTCTCTGAGCTTAACACTCCTACCTAACCTTAGGTAGTCATAAATGCCTTTCACTAAAACCTTAAATACGTAGGTATACATACCTTAATACTTATATGCTTTTATTAAGCTATCATTAACAGTTTCCATATTAACACAATACTTAGTGATTATAAACAGTTTTATTTAATCATCATCATCATCATTTCAGCCGAAAGACGTCCACTGCTGAACATAGGCCACATCAAGGCTCGCCAAACAGATCAGTCCTGTGCTAACCGCATCCAACGCGTTCCAGCAACCTTAATAAGGTCGTCGATCCATCTTGTTGGAGGCCTACCAACACTGCGTCTTCCGGTCCGTAGACGCTACTCGAAAACCTTTTGGCCCCATCGGCCATCAGTTCTACGAGCAATGTGCCCTGCCCACTGCCACTTGAGTCTGGCGATTCTTCGAGCTATGTCGGTAACTTTAGTACTTGCGCGGATTTCATCATCAATAAATAACATCAACTCGTATATTTGAACTTGTCATAGGTTTACGAGTTTATATATGTAGGTACATTTAGTATACGTATCAATTAATTATCATTCATACAAGAATAAGTACAATTTGTGGCTGACAAGATACGTGTCGTAATTAGGTCGTGATGCTTGTACTGTGTAGCTAGTACTTTGTAGAACTACAGCATGTCGTCAGAGCTCTTCTGATTAGAGTGCAGACGCGTTGCCATAGCCGAAATCGACATGGATGACATCAATTAAAATCGTGATTTGACGAGACGCGCTTGCACGGTCTTGGGTACAAAAGAAATCGTTAAAACTGGATTAAGGATGACATTTCTATACCTTTTGACACTACGGTAATCCCTGAACGTAGCCGTGGTTAAGGGTCTATTTGGTAATAGATTCTTCTATTTTTTAGTCACGTCTACATTGGCGACGCCTAACCAACTTTTGACCCATTTAAATAAATCTTAAGTTTGATGACTCGGATTCGCTAATTTTATGTCCATATTATAACAGACAATTATTGTTTCTTACGCTCTGTATGAATGACCTTTTATTTACAGTTGTAGCGGGATTAAAAAAAAATACGCGTAAATGTCTTAAAATGTAACCCCAAAGTTAGCTGTTAATTCGGAGTTCTATAGTTTATTCTAGACTGCGAAAACCCGCATGTAGTGCGATACATTTCAGCGTCTATACATTGAAAAAGACGTATACCTACTTAAAAGTTTGTAAATAATCATACTGAAAGGAAATGTCCTTACAAATTTTTACGTACCTACTGACTTAAAGATTTTTAAGTATAATTATAGGTACTTAAATCGAAACTTCTAATTAAGAAAATGTACGCAGTATTGAACGGATAAAATATTCTTTGTAACTGAACACCATATTTATTAACTTATTGATTCAAGCGCTACTTTGCGGAGGTCCATATAGGTACATATTTTTCACAATTCTTCTATTTGATGTATCGTAACGATTTTTGTTACAGGCAAAGGAAGAGATGTGGTCAAAGGAGTGCACGGCAAGTTTCGATCGGGGCAGCTCATTGCCATCATGGGACCCTCCGGGGCAGGCAAGAGTTCACTACTCAACGCCATTTCTGGATACAGGTAATTAAAAAAGTAATTAAGGTAAACTAAGTTCTTAATAAAGAGATTAGTATTTGCTCTGTGACCTACTATGAATTGAAAAATAAAGTTAGTAATTGGTTAAAAACCAAAAACTACTATGAAATTGAAAACTTATTTCAAAAACGTTTAAAACACTGACACTGACCGGGGCCACATTCTGAACAATAGTTGTTTTATTTATATACACTAACACACACACACACACACACACACACACATAAATTCGATTGCATGTTAGTCTAAGTTATATTTTTGATGCTCGATTTTATTTTTAATTTTTATTTTTCTTTTCTGTTTGAGCTTGCTATAATATAGTAATTGTAATGTTATTAATTAATTAATTGGTACAAATTGTAATAACTCTAACTGTAATAACGGAAGAAAGGTGCCTCTTAATACAGGTATTTCATACTTAAAAAGAGGTGCCAACCACTATCAACATTCTGTACTTTTGATACCATTAAACGATTTTGATTTTTGATTTTTGATTTTGATTTTTTTTGAAGTTCTTGAAAATCTGAAGCCATGGGCGTTGATTTTTAATCTTAACTATAAGAATACCACTCGGGAACGGTCAAGTTGAAGTAGGTATTAGTAAAAAATTGCAGCTCTTGAGAGCACCATATCAATTAAACGAAAATTTTATTGGAGCAGTGGTATTGTAGCTAGCTATACACAGATTTTTACCTCTTTCGAATGGTATTTCTACAAGCTTTAATAACTTGCAGCGTTTATATGTTTGTATGCAAGTTGTGGTTTTAAAATTTGCTAACCATTTACGGTCATTTTTGGTAACTTAAATTTACCTTACATAATGTAACTTCGGCGACAGTACAATTACTTTAAAATTCTGTGGTTTGGCCAGGATCGGATTAAGGATGACATGATCGGATCTCGGCAGAAAGGAACTCTTCAATGGTTTATGGTATGTGTTCCATAAGTGTTCCATGAGCCTCAAAAAAATTCCCTATGCTGTTTTCAGTGTAAATCGACGAAGGGATGCATTTCAAATGCATGACGAGAATCCCCGCTTGCCAATTCGCAATAGTTTTTTTTAAATAAAATAGTGAACTTTACGCGATCTTTATGTAAAAAATAATCCGGAAACTTAACTATGAAAGATATTTATTTAAGGTAGGTAAATATAGCCTGATAAAGCATATTGAGGCGCATATTTTTCAGTTTTTACTTTTGGAAAAGCGCCTCTATCTGAGTAATTGTATTTTTTCTGATTTACGTTTTTATTTTTTTTCTCCATAAAACCGCAAAAGTGGGACTTGTGACTAACTTGAAAATATTGCGCTTTAGAAGGCCTATCGCTGATAAAAAAACCCGGTTCCACTATCGGGGCCTTTCAGAGATATACAACATTTTGTTCTAAGGTCAAATGATACCACATAGGGTTATCACAAAGGTCAAATACCTAAATTTTTATAGTTTTTTTGACGTGAAAACGTCTAATAAATCGATGAACGCCAGCTGCATACACGGAAAAGGATGACGCAATGTAACGTTGCATGTACGTACATGTACCTACAGAGCAGCGACGGCCAGTATGTACAAGAGAGAGAGCGGCGAACGTCAGGATGTACAATGTGGGGGGTGCGGTGCGGGGGGTTTGAAGGGGGAGCTGGGGGGGGAGGGATTGCGGGGTCTTCAAAGGGGAATGAAAATTTCATTGATTTTGCCGTAGGATGCACCGTTTTCAAGATATTTGACAAAACACCGGTTCTCGTCCGATCGCCGAGGTTAAGCAACGTCGGGCGCGGTCAGTACTTGGATGGGTGACCGCCTGGTTTCATTTTTGTTTTTTGAATGTTTTGTTATGTATGACGTTGTCACGTTAAACTATCGTCCGTAAACCGACTTTTTTCAAAGTTTTTATCGCAATCGCAGCCCTCGTAAAGAGTAAACAGGCGACTCCACTGCGAAAAGTTACTTATTTTATCATCTACTATAATAACTTTCAAATTAATCCACTCAGCAATGACGATAGAAACACTACTCGTAAGCCATAAAAATGGTTATAAAATAAATAAATAAATAAATATCACGGGACAATTATGACGATTTACTCAAACAAATCATTTTCGTTGTTTAGTATTAACGTGCAATCATCATCGTCAATAGTTGGGCTGTCTTCCTCATCACTACTGGTTAGATTTTCATCATCAACCACTGCGGAATGCAAATTTTCTTCGTGAATCGATTTTAAAAGATCACTTACAGCTTCTGACAAGCAAAGCCACTTGGGGGCTCTTTGGCGACGTTAATTTGTGGTGTGACATGGAGATAAATGGGTCCGATGATTCTAGTGCATGGTGAAAAAGGTTTTGAAAGTTTGAATAAAGGGTAGTATATTTTTTCTGGGGGCATGGATTTGCCATCGCCACTTAAATAATTTATTGAATCCGGCGCTACTTTGCGGAAATTTGCTCACTCACGACCTCATGATAATAATAATAATAATAATATCACGGGACAATTCACACGAATTGACCTAGTCCCAAACTAAGCAAAGCTTGTACTATGGGTACTAGACAACGGATAACATACTTATATAGATAAATACATACTTATATACATATTAATATCGCTCGGTGGAGCGATGATCTTCGCAAGGCGGCTGGCAAGAGCTGGATGAGAGTGGCCGAGGATCGTGCTCAGTGGCGTGCCATGGGAGAGGCCTATGTCCAGCAGTGGACGAACATAGGCTGATGATGATGATGATGATGATGATACATATTAAACATCCAAGACTCGAGCACAAACATTCGTATTTTTCATACAAATATCTGCCCCGATGCAGGATTCGAACCCGGAACCTCAAGCTTCGTAGTCAGGTTCTCTAACCACTAGGACATTTTTGGTCGTCGTTTGGTTTGGTTTGGTTTGATAGCTACATCTAGTAAGTAAGTAATCTTTTTTACATCTGTTGACTATGCAATTATATTTTCTGTCTAAATGAGACTGTTAATTGTTATCCGAAAACCATATCGTTCAAAACAAAATTAAAGTAGTAAAGGTCAAATTGAGTGACAACCCTAACACCATTTTTTGAAACTTAATTCCTCCCAAAGGCCGCAATAGTGGGACTTGGTTTTTTAATCAGTGATAGGCCTAGTTTAGGGCAATCTTCCTAAATTAGTCACAAGTCCCACTTTTGCGGTTTTTTGGAGAAAAAAATAAAAACGAAAATCTGTAAAAATACAATTAAGTACCTACTCAGTATCTAGAGGCGGTTTTTCAACAGTAAAACCTGAGAAGCATGTGCCCCAAGATGCTTTATCAGATAACATTTATCGAAATTACGTATCTTTGACAGTTACGAATCCAGATTTTATTTACAAAAAATCATAGAAAGGTCACATAAAGTTCATTATTTTTTTTATAAAAAACTATTAGGTAGGAATTGGCACGCGGGTATTCTCGTCATGCATTTAAAATGCATCCCTTCATCGATTTACACTGAAAACAGCATAGGGAAATTTTTTGAGGCTTGTGGAACACTGTGTATAGATACTTGAAACTTGGTCGGTATGGACGGATAGGTATGTAATTCGGATCGGACGACAAAGCAAGTAGAGTCAATAAATTGTGCGGACAGCAAAAAAAAAGCTTGTAATTAAAAATGCAATTTAAAAAAACTTATAACAGATGTGATTTGAAAATTGGTCCCCAGTTCACAAATGCCACACGAAAATCAACGTAATATTAAAGTGCCGTACGAGATCGACCACTTTATAATGCCTGCTACACATGTAACGATATATCGTAGCGATTAATCTGTGCAAACCAATTTGCGCAGATTTATCGATCGTGTGTAGGTGACAAATCGTTGCAGATTATTGTCATACACACATTCAATAAGTCTGCGCAAATCGGTTTGCACAGATTAATCGTTACGATTTATCATTACGTTTGTAGCTAGCTTTAGCCGTCACGTCAGTTCCATGGCCCCGGTGTGTGGCTACTTGCACGCATTTTCATGAATATGTAAATTAAACTTAACTGTCCGTTACTAGTGCATAAATCTTCATAATTTATAAGTTGCGGACAAGATTTCACGACTCTATTTAACACAGAAGTTTGTTAAATAGAGAAATTGTTGAGATGTTTTGATTGATAGTTGTTTACTTAATTCAGCAGGGGCAGCGTTCGTACATATTCAAGTACAAGTATGATTTCAGTCAGACACTAATTTACGTAATTAGGCAATTACTTCTCATTATAATTAATTAGTATGTTTGGTCGTTTATAGTGTTGAGCCACAAGGTATATGACTCGAGAAAAAACAGATTTGTAAAACTACTTTGTTGCATTGAAAAACCACATGTTTAATACGAGGAATTTAGTAATAAGCCGTTTGTTTTATTTTGAGGTTTTTGGTCTGTTAATTACTTTTAAATTTGTAAATATTTTCATATTAGAGGATTTTAGTACAAACAAATGGGAAATACTTGTCGTAAAATTTACTGCTCTATCCAAGAAGTGAATTGGACAAATTTCGTAAAGTAGAAAAACAAAAAAATCCGTTTCCAAATAATCAATTGAATCAGGCGTTCATTTCAACTTTAGTGGCTGACAGAGACTGAAAACAAGAATACTAGTGAATACCGCTTTTGTACCGGTATTTTTGGAATGCGTCGGTTTAAAGCCCTGCTGCCGTATTCTCTGACGTGCGAATGCCCTCGATCGCATTCACCACCTAAAAACGATTGTGATTCAGAGTGCGCTAGACAATAAGACCTCTGGATGTTACGGACCAGCAAGATTCGATTTCTCATTGAGATAATAGAGCAACGTATTATAGCTTAAATGTAATCGTGCGCAATGTACGTAACATGTAAGTAGGTCCCTAATTAACCGCATCGTAAAAGTTTTAAATGCCCTTCGTTCTGAAAATTGCGGATACGTTCGAAGGCCGGAAGATAATGGGTAGCGGTGTCAAATGCCAACGTTACTACAACGTTTGTTACTTACAGTTTTGTTTGATTATGCTGCAAATTTGCAAAAGGGGAACTGCTAAATAGCTCACTAAGTAAATACATTGCGTGAAATCGCGACGTCGTCGACGGTGAGAATAATGGCAAATGGTCTAAGAGCCGTTGAAGATCGACCTTCACAGATCTGATAACTCGATGAGACATATTTTTTATCAAATATAATTTATAAACAAATATGCCTATGATAACTTGCCTATCGAAAAGTGTTCATAGATTTTTTTTGTTTTATTGTGGAGTGCCTTTAGCCATCTTCCAGCTCCATCATCAGACCCTGGTTACCATCTGGGATCAAAGTAATCGTCAAGACGAAGCAAACGAGTCCAAACTCGATGGAGTTGTGTCGTTTTATTGTGGAGTGCCTTTGACCATACTGAATTAATGCAATTACGAATCAGCAAATCAAGCTGGTGCAGCAGCAGAAGCGGCAGAAAAGCTTAAGAAAAATAAATACAAAGGTCTTGGCTCCGAATACAACCTTGTTCCATTCGGGGTTAAGACCTTTGGTCCATGGGGCTCCAGCTCAAAAAATCTTTACAAAGATATTTGTAAACGGCTTTGTGACACTACAGGAGACCAAAGAGCTGGCAGCTACCTCTCACAACGTATCAGCATTGCTATACAGCGAGGTAATGCTGCCAGTGTCTTTGGGTCCATGCCGCGGGGGGAACCTTTTGTTAATTTTATTTAGTTTTAGTTTAAGTTAGTTTTATTTTATTTATAGTTATAGTATTAATTTATTATTGTTATTGTTTCTTAATATTTGTATTTTAAAGTCATTATTAAATATAAGTTTATTACGAATTAGCCCATCGAATTTGGACTCGTTTGATTCGTCTTGACGAGTACTTTGATCCCAGATGGTAACCAGGGTCTGATGGTGGAGCTGGATGATGGCTAAAGGCACTCGACAATAAAACAAAAAAAAAATCTATTAACACTTTTCGATAGGCAAGTTATCATAGGCATATTTGTTTATAAATTATATTTCATAAAAAATATGTCTCATCGAGTTATCAGATCGGTGAAGGTCGATCTTCCACGTCTCCTCTACTAAAAACTATCATAGCCTCCGCCCTTGTGCACATATAAAAAATGGCCTTGCGAACCCTTTGTCACGCAAAAAACTGATAACAAACGGAACGAGTTGTAAACGCGACGGGAAACAGAGAAAAATAGGTAAGCAAATTGAATCCACACTCGTGAATCACGGGTGCGGCGCGGATACCCAGCATACCTTCCAGATAAACAGTACCTAATATTTGTTTGTGTGGCCTTCCGTGATTTTACTATACTGTGGCCCGGCGGAAGACCAGTGCTGGTTTTTTAATCAGCGACACGCTGAGTCGGGACCCTTTATAGCAACATCAACATGTCTATGTCTATGTTTGTACTTTTAATTTTAGCCTGTGTACGTGTTATGGTTGTTATAAATAATTTTTTTTCTTTCTTTCTTTCTTTCTTTCTTAATGAATGACAAAATGGCGGATAAAAATGCAATGTTTAAGGTGAGAGAATGTTTGCGGCATTGTTGAAATTTCGCACAGGTGTGCGTCATATAACTTAAGTAAATGAAGACCACGATGTAATTTTTGGAGGTTTCATGGGAATTTGGCAAAATCACTTATTTTTATTTCGACTGCCAGGTCTAAGAATGAGGCTCCACTAGTGCGTTGCGTCGTCGCAAAGTTGACGCTGCGACGTTTTACATTATAATTTTTATGACATACCACGTTGATGCGTTGCGTACTTGCGTCGTTGCTCGCGCCGTTTTAACAGATCGACGGACAAGAGACGAAGCGGGGGGAGGGTGATGACGCTGCGCTGTCTATAATAATACATTTTTGTTGTGCGTCGACACAGCGCAGGTGTGGCATACAATGCGTTGATTCGTTGCGGTGACGCGACGCAACGCAACGCAACGCACCAGTGGAGCCTCACCCTAATGGTTTACGCGAGCGAAGCCGCAGGTAAGGGCTAGTCTTACTTAGAGGTAACAATAAATGGATGTCTCACTTACAGGTCTGTGGGTGTATCTGGCGAACTCCTTGTGAACGGCCAGCCACGGAACGAGCAGCTCTTCCAAAGTTCCTCATGCTACATCACGCAAGAGGATTTACTCCAGCCCCTCCTCACCGTTCGGGAGGTTATGGACGTGGCTGTCAGTTTAAAGCTGGCGAAAGGCTCGACTGCACAAGCTGACCAGATACTGCAAGAACTGGGGCTGCTGGAACATCAGAATACAAAGACCGACTTGCTGTCTGGAGGTCAGAAGAAGAGGTAGGTTCATTAGTTTACTCTTATACCTGGTTTACACTCGCGTACGAGTGGCGAGACGAATTGCGGGACGAGCCACGAGACGAGAGTGTGAACAGGCGCGCCTCGCGCCTCGTCTCGTGATTTGCCTTGATTTTGAGGCTCGCGTCCGGAGCGAGACGACGAGGCGAGGCGCGAGGCGAGGTGACGAGGCGAGAGTGTAAATCAGGTATTAAGTTAGGTCTTATTGCTTAGACATATTCAGTACTGAGGCTGTACCTACTACTACGAAGTACCTATTGTCTAACGCAGTGATACAAAATTTGGTCTTTATCGACCCCCAGGTGCCGACAGTGACCAGTGTTTTACATAAGCGAAAAAAACCGCATTTGAAGTCGATTACTTTGTGATAAATCGATATTAATATAAGCGGGGGTCCACTTAAAACAGGAAAATATGGATAGGTGTCTAAGAGACACAAAAGTTGTTGGTCTAACGCATTGATTCCCAAAGTGGTCCACGGGAGACGACGGGATTTAGATTTAGATCCAATCTTCACATTTTTGTCGAGTTTTGGGAATATGGTACAAATTTAGCTGCAAGGGGTCCACCGGAACCAGCTAAATTTTGAAAGTGGTCTATGAGAAAAAAATGTTTGGGAGCTAATGGTCTGACGCATCGGCATTTTGTCACCATCGCAGAAGAGTAGCTTGCCTATCGGTATTCTACAGCTACATTTAGGTAAATGTGCTTCGGAACTGCACGACCTCCACCTGCCACCACCTGCTCCACTGCTGCTGCTCTTTTCTTTCACAGGTCGACCAGAAGTAGGCAGGGTCTTCAGCCTTTCTTTGTCAGTATTCCCAAAATCCGCACAAAAACAGCAATAAAATAGTACAAGTAATCTCATCTCAAGCCCCGTATGTATGTAGTATCTAGTGTGCCATTTAACATTGTAAGATAACGTTGCATTATAACTTTTATAGTGACCGGAGCGAAATGTACCTCTACAATTAATACGTTTAACTGAGCGGAAATTCCCGGTTGATAAGACTAACATAAATTTCTTCGGGTGTCACGTAAGTTATAAAAACAATCAGTCAAACAATAACTATAAATTAAAAATTTAAAAACCCCCAACGCAATTATATCACTCGTATGTTTGAACATTACGTCAATGCCCAATTAAATACGTCTAAGACCCCTTCCGCAGCTAACAAAAGAGCTGATAACATTAAAACCGCTGAACCGATTTTGATGAAACATATCTAAGAACTATCGCCAAGAAACCTGCTTTCTATTAAGAAAGAAAGAAAGAAAGAAAGAAAGAAAATACATTTATTTACAACATCACAAGACACATCATCAATATTTTACAAAACAAAAGGCAACACTAAAGCTAAAGATAGAATGTATCATTGCGGTTGCAAATCGGACACGGGCTCAGCATAATGCTGAGGCGTTTAAAGCACCCCAGCGCTGATTTTCAGCCAGTACCGTTGGACACCCAGATCGCTGTTTATACAGATAAATAAATAAACTGCAAACTAATAGCTACATACATACATAAGACTACTATAAATAAATATTTTGTAAATTGTAAAAGCAAATAATAATAACAAAATTTCTTGGACATAATAATAATTAGCATCTCACTTGCCAAGTATACAACCCTGCGCGGACTAAAACGAAAAATGCAATAATAAAAAAACTGAAAAAATATTTAAAAAAACCGCATTCAAATCGGTTCACAGTTTAAGAGCTATGATGCCACAGACAGACACACAGACAGACAGACAAACAGACACACACACATAGCGGTCAAACTTATAACACCCCTCTTTTTGTGTCGGGTGTTAATAAAAACAAATCTACTGGATTCAGCTAAATGAAAAAATAAGAAAAATAAGAATTAAGTAGGTAATAAAAAGATAAGAAAAAATAAGAATTAAGTATAAGCAAACAAAAAGTTATTTTGTAAAATATTTATCTTTATAGCTACTTACATTGCATGCTTAAATATCGATTTAGCAACTAAAAAAAGTCGTGGTAGTAGGTATACCTAGTGGTTTGACCTAAATATGCCCTCTCAAACAGAGGGTTCAAACCCGGGCTTACACCTCTGAGAATGAGAAATTAAGTACCATACGTCGCACTCCAGCGGAAATTTTGGGGGCAAGGTAAGGTTTACAAAAAAAATCTTAACTTACGAGTATTATAAAGTATAATGTACTTACTTAGTATTTGTAACATAGTTAATTAGTTACCCGTTATCATTTATTAGTCTTTAATGTATAAATACTCTTTGAAGTGATAACTGATAGCCCATTTAAGTGGTGGCATTGGCATGTCAGAATGATACATAAGGTTCACAAATCATTCAATTCATTTTCGAGTAGTCAGAATATAAGGTATTTGTACTTAGTATTTGGTACCTAGTATTTGTAATGTGCAATTTCAAATATCTGAGCAACTAAGGCTGTACGTTAGTTAGGTGTTTATTTTTTTATATCCATTCAATTTTAAATAAAAATAAGATTGAATAGTATGTGGTATATTTATTGTGACCACTTAAATAGTTATCACTTCCAAGAGTATTTATACATTAAAGACTAATAAATGATAACGGGTAACTAATTAACTATGTTACAAATACTTAGTAGGTACATTACAATACTCATAAGTTAAGATTTTTTTTGTAAACCTTACCTTGTCCCCAAACTGCCCGCTGGAGTGCCATTACGTAGACAATTTGAGATTGATAACGACTATGTTGCAAATACTAAGTACGTATACTCGTTACTTAAAATATTTTTATGTAAACCATACCAAATGACGTGCCCGTAAAATGCCCGCTGGAGCTAGGCTAGCCGGACAATGTTAGGGTTTTGATCTCTTGTCCGGCCAAATTTGGCTGCGTCCGGCTCGTCCGGCTTTCGTTAGGTTTTTAGGGTTCCGTAGTCAACTAGGAACCCTTATAGTTTCGCCATGTCTGTCCGTCTGTCTGTCTGTCTGCCTGTCTGTCCGCGGCTAAGCTCAGAGACTGTTAGTACTAGAAAGCTGTAATTTGGCATGAATATACACCGTGAAATTTTAGTGGTTGTTTTCCCGAAACGAGGTGATTTAGTTTCGATTGTACAATCGATTTATAATTACTATTTTGACTAGAGTCAAAAATCCAATTGTGAAAAACGAAAGTCGAAAATGACCGCAAACCAATAGTAACGCTTCGTTGGTACAAGTAGCGTACGATCGTACGATAGGTTAGGTACCAACGAAGCGTCACTATTGGTTTGCGGTCATTTTCGGCTTTCGTTTTTCACAATTAGATTTTTGACTCTAGTCAAAATAGTAATTATAAATCGATTGTACAATCGATACTAAATCACCTCGTTTCGGGAAAACAACCACTAAAATTTCACGGTGTATATATCAGTCACGCCGACAAAGTGATTGAATAAAAAAAAGTAAAATAAATTTTTTTAGGGTAGCTCCCATAGACGTAAAGTGGGGTGATTTTTTTTTTCTCGGCTAACCCTATAGTGTGGGGTATCGTTGGATAGGTCTTTTAAAACTATTGCGGTGTTGCTAACATGATTTTTCTATTCAGTGATCTGTTTGCGAAATATTCAACTTTAAAGTGAAAATTTTCATTAAAATCGGCCGTCCCCCCCCCCCTCTAAAATCTAAACTGTTGGGTGGAAAAATTTGAAAAAATTCAGAATGGTAGTAAATATATCAAATTTACTAGGAAAATTATAGCGGCTAAGATTGCTTGGAAATTATTTGTAGTTTAAGAGTAAATAGTAGCCTAAGGTATAAAACATACCTAAACTTAGATGATTCCGTACACATACGAAATCCTTAGAAAAATATTACTTGATTTTTTCGTAATGGCTACGGAACCCTACCTTGGGCGTGTCCGACACGCTCTTGGCCGGTTTTTATTACTATCGCACTGCGCGCGCGCACGGCCTTGCCCAGTCTTGCCACGCCGCCCCCACCCGCATCGGACGGACACATACACACACTCAAAATTTTTAAATGTGTGTTTTCATCAATATTTTTGTCAAAAATCCCTAATTTTTCCTAATGTCCGGCTTTGGGACCCAAAAGTCCGGCTTTTTTGACGGGTATGTTCGGCTTTATGATTTTTAGAGATGGCAACCCTATCTGGAGCGCGACGTATGAATTAATGATTTGGATATATTTTCGTACACGTGCTGTTTCTCTTTTTAACCCCCGACACAAAAAGAGGGGTGTTATAAGTTTGACCGCTGTGTGTGTGTCTGTCTGTCTGTCTGTCTGCGGCATCATAGCTCTTAAGCGGGTGCACCGACTTGGATGCGGTTTTTTTTAATAGAAAGCAGGTTTCTTGGCGATGGTTCTTAGATATGTTTCATCAAAATCGGTGCAGCCGTTTCAAAGTTATCAGCTCTTTTGTTAGCTGCGGAAGAGATCTTAGGCGCATAACGGACATTGACAGTGACATAATTGCGTTGGGGGTTTTTAAAAATTTTAATTTATAGTTATATATACCTATAAAACAGTACCGTGACTGACTGACTGACAGACAACGCACAGCCTAAACTACTGGGGCTAGAGACTTGAAATTTGGCACACATGTACCTTGAGTATTGCAGAGGTGCACTAAGGAAGAATTTTTCGAAATTCCCACGGGATAGGGAAATATCTAAACTTTCTTTGTTTATTTGTTTGCAGCGGGATCTCTGAAATTATTGAGCCGATTTTAAAAATTCTTTCAGAATTAGAAAGCTACACTATCCTTGATTGATATAAGTTACTTTTTATCCGGGAAAATGCAAAATTCCCACGGGATAGAAATAAATTAATTCAATTTTGGGGCTGATTTTAAAAATTCTTACACATTATGTGATATGACTATCCCCGATTCACAAAAGCTACTTTTTATTAGGGAATAATCAAAATTACCACGGGATAGAAAAATTTGAAATCAACTTTGGGGCTGATTTTAAAAATTCTTTCAACAGTAGTAAGCTACATTATCCTTGATTGACACAGGGTACTTTTTTCCGGGAAAATGAAAAATTCCCACGGGATAGAAATAAGTAAATTCAACATTGGCACTGATTTTAAAAATTCTTTAATGTGATATGATGTGACTATACCCAATTGACGTAGGCTACATTTTTTTCAGGAAAATACAAAATTCCCACGGGATAGAAAAATTTGAATTCAACTTTGTTTGTTTGTTTATACTCTTTATTGTACAAAAGGAAAACAAAAAGGTTACAGAAAAAAAATGATAAGTACAAAGGTGGACTTATCCCTGAAGGGATCTCTACCAGTCAACCTTTGAGTGGTAGAGAAGAGCAATCAAAAAACAAGGATCGACAAATAGAGCAAAACATTTGAATAAATACATCGTGAAATTTTAGTGGTTGTTTTCCCGAAACGAGGTGATTTAGTATCGATTGTACAATCAATTTATAATTACTATTTTGACTAGAGTTAAAAATCCAATTGTGAAAAACGAAAGTCGAAAATGACCGCAAACCAATAGTAACGCTTCGTTGGTACCTAACCTATCGTACGATCGTACGCTACTTGTACCAACGAAGCGTTACTATTGGTTTGCGGTCATTTTCGACTTTCGTTTTTCACAATTTGATTTTTGACTCTAGTCAAAGTAGTAATTATAAATCGATTGTACAATCGAAACTAAATCACCTCGATTCGGGAAAACAACCACTAAAATTTCACGGTGTATAAACTTTGGAGCTGATTTTAAAAATTCTTTCACCAATAGTAAGCTACAGTACCCCTGTTAATGTCAATAGGGTACTTTTTTTCGGGAAAATACAAAATTCCCACGGTATAGAAATAAGTAAATTCAACTTAGGGGCTGATTTTTAAAAAATATTTTACAATTTAAAAGCTACAATATCCCTGATTGACATAAGCTACTTTTCTACGGGAAAATGCAAATTTCCCGCGGGATCGAAATAGTAAATTTAACTTTGGGGCTGATTTTAAAAAATATTTTACAATTTGAAAGCTACAATATCCCTGATTGACATATGCTACTTTTCTACGGGAAAATTAAAAATTCCCACGGGATATAAATAAGTGAATTGACGCGGCTTACAGGCTTTAGAATTCACTTATTCATATTCCGCGGAAACTTTGCATTTTCCTGGCATTATCCTATGTGTTAATCCACGTAATAAACTACCTGTGTGGTAAATTTCATGCAAACAACTAACGTTATTGTCTTCGCGTACGAAGTTGCGGGCAAAAGCTAGTAAAGTATGTGCCTTAGTTCGAGACAACAGGAGTGATAGAAACCCAATAGGTAGGTAAAGTCCTCCGTCCGTCCATAATGTTTTTTAGTAAAGACTTGGGTTGAAATCATAACAGTGAAAAATTTTCACATATTTAGCAACATTGTTATTTAGCTACGCTATAAAAATAATATTACACATTTGGCGACATTTCATAGGCTTACTAGTTGTGGCAGTGGCGTGCCATGGGAAAGGCCTTTGTCCAACAGTTGATGATGATGATGATGAGTTATTGCCCTCGACTCCGTCTGCGAAGAATATTATACAGATATAAAAAATAGCCTACGACCTATTCTTAAGACCAGTTTAGATCTGCAAGAAAAATCGTGCAAGTTGCATACATTACGGCGCTCGATTGGGCACTTCAATCTCTTTGGCTTTGCTGCCTCGCAATGTAGTGGAACTTGCACGTTTTTTCTTGCAGGTCTAAACTTGGCTTTAGACCTACCAAACATGGATAACATACCCCCGGAAAACCCCCCACCCCCCCCCCCCCACCCCCCTCCCCCCCACCCGTCACCTGCCCCCCCACCCCACCCCTCCCCCACCCCCCACCCCACCACCTACCGCCCCCCCTTCCAGTTCCATCATCAAACCCTTGTTACCATCTAGGCCTCTTACCCCCTCCCCATTTCCCACAACCCCCCAAAATCACTTACCCCCGAACCCCCCAACACCCCCACCCTATTTCCCGTAAACCCCCCCCATCCCCTAACCCCAACCGCCACACCCTAACACCCAACCCTCTAAACCCCCGACCCCCTTACCCCATACCCCATTCCCCCCCCCAACCCGCCACCTACCCCCCTTCCAGCTCCATCATCATACTCTTGTTACCATCTAGGACCAAAGTACTCGTCAAAACGAATCAAACGAGCCCAAACTCGATGGGGTTGTTTCGTTTTATTGTGGAGTGCCTTTGGCCATCTTCCAGCTCCATCATCAGACCCTGGTTACCATATGGGATCAAAGTGCTCGTCAAGACGAATCAAACGAGCCCAAAATCGATGGGGTTGTGTCGTTTTATTGTGGAGTGCCTTTGGCCATCTTCCAGCTCCATCATCAGACCCTGGTTACCATATGGGATCAAAGTGCTCGTCAAGACGAATCAAACGAGCCCAAACTCGATGGGGTTGTGTCGTTTTATTGTGGAGTGCCTTTGGCCATCTTCCAGCTCCATCATCAGACCCTGGTTACCATCTGGGATCAAAGTGCTCGTCAAGACGAATCAAACGAGCCCAAACTCGACGGGATTGTGTTGTTTTATTACATAGTTCCTATGGCCATCATCCAGCTCCATCATCAGATCAGCTCCATGTTACAATAATATTGCATTGTCATCCAATTTACACATATGTGCAAAATTTCAGCTCAATCGGAAACCGGGAAGTGGGTCAAAATCGCGCCCTAAGGAGTCGGTTACAAACAAACATACAAACATACATACAAACATACAAACATACAGGTGAAGCTAATATAAAGCGTGTAAAAAAATATAAAAATCGGTCAAGCCGTTTCGGAGGAGTTCGATAAGAAACACCGTGAGACCGTGACACGAGATTTTTATATATTAGAAGATTAGATCCCATCAAAAACATTACATGTAAAAAGATGCAAGTCTCGCTAGGCAGTTCTTATACTACAAAAAAGTTTTGAGATGCAATGTTAAACCAAGTCGGTTATCTTAGTCAGTATCAGTACCAGGTGGTGTCTATAGAAACCGTTTTCCACCGAGTTGCTTATTTTAAAACCGTTAAATTAATGTTAGATAAGTATCTTTATTTTTTACACGACTATGACAAAGCCAAAAGTAATTAATGATTTTAGCAGTCTATGTTTGTTAGCTTTTGCCCGCGACTCCGTCCGCGTGGAATTAGTAATTTGGGCAGCTTATTTTTTTATCCAATTATGGCTCTCCTTAGTTCCTCGATATTAAAAAAATTACCTCCCCCGGCACCCTTCAACCCGCTCCCCCCGCACCCCTCCCCGCACCCCCACCCCCCGCACCCCTCCGCACCCCCCGCACGCCCACCCACACAGCACCCCCCGCACACCCGCGTTCGTCCCAAGTCAAGCGTACCTGTAGAAATTTTACTTCAAGTTTTTTTTTGTCAAATATCTTGAAAACGGTGCATCCTACGGCAAAATCAATGAAATTCTCATCCCCCGTTGAATATCCCCGTACCCCCTCCCCCCCCTCCCCCCCCCCTCCCCCCCCCCCCCCCCCACCCCGCCGGTGTTAACACTGAAAGAATTTTTCAAATCGGAGCAGTAGTTCCTGAGATTAGCGCCTATAGAAGTTTTACTTCAAAAACCCCCGATTTTGAAACATTCGTCCGCTCCGCTCCGCTCCTATTGGTGTTAGCGTGATGATATATATAGCCTATAGCCTTCCTCGATAAATAGGCTATTCTAACACTGCAAGAATTTTTCAAATCGGAGCAGTAGTTCCTGAGATTAGCGCGTTCAAACAAACAAACAAACAAACAAACAAACAAACAAACAAACTCTTCAGCTTTATAATATTAGTATAGATTTACGGATGTTCTACAGTAGCGTCTAGACTACTGATCCGATTTTATTAAATGAGGTGTTAATCGATTCGTTATTGTGCTCCGGGTGACGTAGGATACCTTTTTAACACACAAAATGACTTGGCAATCGTACGGTTACCTAATGACGTAAGAATAATCGTCAACGTCAACTATTTATAACAATCCTAAATTGAACATATTTGCAGTTTGAGCAATACACATAGGTATGAGTATGAGTAAAGCATTGTGTGCGATTAGCAAGTCATTATGTGTACTAAAATAATAAAGATATCCAATATTAATTAAACGGTTTTAAAATAAGCAACTCGGTGGAAAACGATTTCTATGGACACCACCCGGAACTGAATAAGATAACCAACTTGATTTAACAATGCATCCAAAACTTTGCATTGTAATCCAATTTACACATGCATGGAAATTTTAGCTCAATCGGAAATCAAGAACTCATTGTCGTGTGTAGTATAACTTTATATATAATCGCTGGTATTTAAATGGGATTACAAAGTTATATGGGCAGTTTCTGTATCTTTGAAACGTGACTGAAATTGATATATTTTTAGGTTTTCTACGACTTTGTAGGGTTGAATCTATTTATATTTAAAATTTGGAGCCTGTAGGTCTGCTAGAAGTACCTTAAAATTATGACGATTGTGAATCAGTGAGTGTGTCAGTGACAAAACTAAGGAACTTTGACGTCCAATAGTTCTGAAACTGCCAGTTCAAATTGAATGTTATTGAAAATATATCTAAATCTCATTACGCCCAACATGTAACTGAAAATTCAGGGCTCCAGGTGTAGCCAACATAAAATTACAGGAGGTAGAAAATAGCCTGAATGGGTTCGAGAAAAGGATGGTACGGCCGTGCCTTTGTTTTGCTCGACTTGGCGGGGGCACTGCCGTGTCCCCAAATAATAGAAGATAGGCCTGAAAAGTTTTTAAGTATATTACAAACATAAATATCCCAACTCCTGAATGATATTAAATATTAATCCATACTAATAATATATATGCGAAAGCATTTAATACAAATCAACATTAACAAAAAAATAGCGGAGAAAATCTTCAATCGACTGCACAGGCTATAAGGGCTATTACCAACTATTACGCACTTACCTGATGTATGAGGAAACAGAAAGCTGCTATGGGTGTTGACCTGCGCTTGACGTAATTGGTGAAGGTTGGTGCCAACTCTCGTCGCAGTACTTATTGGACATTGACCCCAAATGTTTGATGTGTTTGCAAACATTGGCGTATTGTTCTTGCACTTACCGTATTCCATTAAATAAGGCGATAATAGTGGGTACACTGGTTCAATGCTTTGCTAAATGCCCCGTTTTATAGAATGTCATTGTCATTATCATAAACCTTGATTGGTTTCTTTTCCTACAATTTGAGAGCCGGAGGACAATACGAGTATAAATCAAGCAAAAAAAATTTTAAATATTTTTAATTTATTTTATAACTAGCTAACAATTTTTTTTTATAGACAACTCTCGATTTCTATCCAACAGGGGAGCCGGTATTTCACGTCCGCCACGTTGGATTTTAAAATCGTTGTTGTTTTCGTAATCAGCTACCCGTTAATAAACCATTGCAACAATACCCATGTTGATTTTCAGACTTTGTCACCCCATTTCCCACTTTTAAGGATTGAATTCTGAAAAAACCTGAAACACGTGTTTACTCATTTATTGTTAGGAGTAACGCCTGTGCTGTTTCGAATAAAATAGTCGTAACTAATTTTGTTTCCCCATACAAACTTTGGACCCCCGTTTCACCCCCTAAGAGGGTGAATTTTGAAAAATCCTTTCATAGTGCACCCCTACATCTTATAAGGAACCTACGTGCCAAATTTGGAATCGCTAGGCCCAGCGGGTTGGGCTGTGCGTTAATATGTCAGTCAGTCAGTTTCTTCTTTTATATATGTAGGTATATTTAGATATTATTGTAATACGCGATGACTCAAATAATGCGATTTTACATATTCAGTACTGTGCACGATTTTATCTAAGTAAGTAGTACCTAGATAATCATCGTAATTATTGTGTTCCTTGATGTAACTGATGGTTATGGTTATTTCACATAATTATAGGAACGCATGATCTTCGCGATTTCAATAAACAAATCATGAAAATATTGTTTTCCTACTATAAGCAAGGTGTGTGCCAATAGCGGACCTTAACTCTTTTCTAGGCTCCGTCTTTTTATATGGTTTACCTGTGCAGATTAATTTAAAAGCAAATCATATTTTTAACAAATTCAATTGATTTTCTACCATATTGTAAAGGGAGCAAGGTTGAATCTTTTTGTAGAATTACTAGCTGTTGCCCGCGACTCCGTCCGCGTTGAAAAGGGGTGTAAAAAATAGCCTACGACCTATTCTCAGACCTACAGAATACGGAGAAAAAAGTTTCATAGAAATCGGTCGAGGCGTTTCGGAGGAGTTCGGTAACAAACACCGTGACACGAGATTTTTCTATATATGATTAGACTAGCTGTTGCCCGCGACTCCGTCCGCGAAGAATGGGGGGGGGGGAATAAAAAATAGCCTACGACCTATTCTCAGACCTACCGAGTGTAGAGAAAAAAGTTTCATAAAAATCGGCCAAGCCGTTTCGGAGGAGTTCGGTAACAAACACCGTGACACGAGATTTTTATATGTTAGATTAGACTAGCTGTTGCCCGCGACTCCGTCTGCGAAGAAAAATAGCCTACGACCTATTCTCAGACCTACCGAATACAGTGAAAGAAGTTTCATGAAAATCGGTCAAGCCGTTTCGGAGGAGTTCGATAACAAACACCGTGACACGAGATTTTTATATATTAAGAGATTAGATGTAGTCGCTATATGCACTGTGCCTTTAAAAGGGTTACCGTTAGAACAAAGGCCTTACCTGTACCTATTGTTTAACGCACTCGGAATCACAATCGTTTTCACTAAGTAGTACTTTTTTCTCTCACAAGGTGTAGAATACGGCAAGGTGACGGTAGAGAGATGATGAATTTGGAGGCCCATTTTTTGCATCGGTCTTAAGTTAGTTTTAACATTTCGTTTCTTTCTTGCAGGCTGTCAATCGCTTTAGAGCTAGTGAACAACCCGCCAGTTTTCTTCCTGGACGAGCCTACCAGCGGGCTAGACACGGTAACTACTATGCAGTGCGTGAAGCTACTGCGGCAGCTGGCGCGTCAGGGGCGCACTGTGGTCTGCACGATCCATCAACCCGCCGCTTCGTTGCTTGAGCTTTTTGACCAGGTAAGGTAAGATCCACAGTGTCAGACCGCGTGTCGACATACATAGAGTAAGTGTCTCGCCACATAGTACCATCGACAAAAAGGTCGCCTTGACACCTTAAATGTCCATTTTGCTTCCAGTGGTTAGACATCTGTCCATACCAATCCATACCAATGTACTTCAGCGGCTGCAAGCAAATTTGTTTTGAAACTGGGCAGGCCTCGGTTTTGTCGACTGTACCTACATTCATATACTTCATATTATCTCTTCTTAGTCGTTCACTCTTGACAGAGTGGTCGTGGTCATGAGGGGTCGCTCTCCGCTGCGGTCGCTGCCTTCGCGATCCTTCTCCACCGGTCTCTATTGGCTGCCTGGCGAGCGCACTCCGCCACAGGGATCTTGGTTATGGACTTAATAGTATCTGTCCATCGGGTTGGTGATCGACCACGTGGTCTCTTACCCTCAACCGCACCCTGAATCACCAATCGTTCCATTGCGTTATTTTTGCGGCTAACGTGTCCAAAGAACCTGAGAATTCGTGATTGCACAATCGACGACAGTCTTTGTTTAATGTTTAGCTCCTTAATTATGGACACGTTAGTGCGATGGGCGGTCCAACTTTTTCCGAGCATGCGTCTCCAACACCACATCTCCAGGGCGTCGATCCTTCTTCGGTCCTGCATCCTCAATGTCCAGGTTTCGGCCCCATAAAGAAAGATCGGGAAAACTAGGCTATTCATAAGGCGTATTTTGGTGTGTTTCGTTATTCGGTGGTCTTTCCAAATCTTATCCAGCCTCTGAGCCGCCGACCGAGTCATTGCGCAGCGTCGCCTGATTTCGAGCTCGCAGCCTCCGTAACTAGTTATTGTAGATCCCAGATAGATGTAGTTGGTGACGACTTCACAGCTGGAGATTGGAGTACTGTCAGGGTTGTTCTCATTTGCTCTATCCACTACCATCATATTTGTTTTGTCGCGGTTCAGAGCGAGTCCAAACTGTAGGCTAGTGGTTTCGAGTATTTCTAGTAGGCCACTGATATCCTCCTTAGACGACGCAAAAAGAGTTGTATCGTCCGCATACCTTAGGTTGGATATCATCCTATCCCCGACAGAAACACCCTTATCCCAGTACTCCAGAACAATGCGCATAAAGTGTTCGGTGTAGATGTTGAACAGCAAGGGTGATAGTATACAACCCTGTCTGACACCAGCCTCTGTCTTGAAGGCTCCAGAATCGACGCCATCTACGCGTAGGTATGCATGTCGTTCCGTCTTCATAGAGGCTTTTGATGAGATGTACCAGGTGGTGAGGCACCTCATATTATGCAGAATTTAAAAAAGGCTTTATGACCACGCTATAAGAGGAAAAAAGACGTTGTTTTGCACGGCTCCGTGGGCCGAATTGAGCCGAGCCGATCGACGTCTTTTTCGCGCTTATTGCGTAGTCATAAAGCTGCTTTCGATCGGCCTTAGCCGATTCCGCTTCGATAGATGTAGCGAGACCCTCAGGCATCCTTTAGCTAGGCATGGCAATGACCTTTGAAAGGTAGCAATAGGGGATAGAGGAGAAGAGCTGAAGATCGATCCTCAGATCGCTGCTAATGGGCAGGGTTCCCATAAGACGTTTCCTCGTTGCATAGTACATAATGCCAATACGTTAACTGAGGAAAGAGTATGGTCACCTGTGGATCAGATAAGTTATAAGCAATAAGTAGGTAGTTCGTGATTAAATAAGTCCCGAAAAATATTTGTTATTATTATGAGTGAGAACCGCAAAAGTTTAAAAATTATAATATCTATTAACTAGAGCTCTAATTTTCTACAACTCAACTTTTATTTCGAACTAGCTGTTGCCCGCGACTCCATCTACAAATAATTCGTTTATCGCTATTGCTCGGTAACTATGTAGTTAATTTTCTTACCAAGTTAAAACAATCGGTTCCATCGATTCCATCTAAATCGGTTCAGCGGTTTAAGCGTGAACAGGTAATAAACAGACTACACTTTTGCATATTATAATACTAGCTGTTGCCCGCGACTCCGTCTGCGTAGAATTCGTTTATCGCTATCGCGCGGGAATTATGCAATTATCTGGGATAAAAAGTATCCTATACTATGTTAATCTAGGTTATAATATAAACTAGGTATATATTTATGTGCCAAATTTCATCAGAATCCGTCAAACCGTTTTAGCCAAACATCCATCCATACTAACTTTCGCGTTTTTTTTTTATTTTTATTTTTTATTTTTTTTATTTAAATAACAATTACACAGCGTATACATTAAAACATTTTTCGCCAAACTGCATGACAGTTTGTTGGCGAAATGAAACACTCAAAACACTTCCATATAATACTGTGCAAAAACTATATAACTAACTACATAACCTAGAAAAGAATCTTAGCTTACATTTGCATGCATAATTGGAGTTATATAAAAAAGCAGGTACTTATTAAATTTGATATTAGGTGATAGTGGGTACATCTGTGGGTTATATCTATAATTACTTAATACATTACATTAAGGACTAAATGTTTTACTAATAGGATTACTTAGCAAAAACAACTTTACCTTATTTTTAAAACAACGTAAACTAGTGCAGCCTTCCTCCGAAGGGATATTGTTTAGGATTCTCGGTATCAGGTAGGCCAGAGTCCGCTTCCCATAATAATTATTTGCTCTCGGTTCGGTATATTTTTTGCGCGATAGTGGTAACTTTCTTAGGTTACCGGGGTATATTTTAAGCGTTTTGAACTCTGGGCGTTTATACTGGCTAATGGCTAACAAATATCGAAATTTATCATGCACAGGTAATATCTTACATTTCTCAAAAAGTTTCTCATAATGTTTATTACATTTTTCTTTTGTTTTCTTATTTACAATTGTCTTAATTAGTCTAAGTTGTAGGTTAAGTATTTTATCTAAGTTTGTTTTAAATGTTCCTCCGTAAACAATTAACCCATAACTCAGAACTGAGTCGGCCAATGCGTGATATAATGTGTGTAAAGTAGACTCAATAATAATAATAATGTTAGTAAGATTAGTATGGATTCAGTACAATTTTTCACCTCTTTCGATTGGTATTTTTGAGCAATGTGATTTCAAGTTCGGTCTCTTACTCGTGGGCGGCAGCGATAAGCTGAAATTGTTATATTATAGCGCGCAGAGTAGGTAGTCTATTGTCGTGATGAGAGTAAATAGCGTGCAGCATGCACAACTCATTATTGTTTGCACTTCATTTGCATAATAGGGACGCACAATTATTACAAGGTACACGAAAACAATAGCTCGTGAATTATAGGAGCCATCGTCTTTTCTATTGTTTAGCCAAAATACGATTTTAATTGCCCTCTGACACGATTTTAGAATAGTCGGCGGGAGAGGCTGTACCTACGTATACTGACGTTACATTTCTAATTTACTTACGACCCGTTGTTTGACAATAGTTAAACAAACTAATAGTCAAATTGCCTTTGAATTGCGTTAACTATTGTTATGTTTGCCATATATTTTAAATATTAGTTTGTTTAACTATTGATCAAACAACGGGCCCTTAGCAAGTAGAAATGCTTAAGCGACATAGAAAAAATCGGTACCTAGTAAAATCATTTTAATAAAATTTTCAAGTCCTAAACTTACAATCAAGGGTAAGTACACAGAAAGAACACAATACATCTTGTCACATTTTTCGAATAATGAGATTTTAATTTAGAAATATAGAGCTCGCAACTGCCTTCTTCCTGCTTATTCCCCTAAATTCAAGTCTAGGGTGAATGAGCATCTACTAGGCAAGCGTGCGTGCTCCATCGTAGGCCTCATCTTCGCTTTCCATCAGGCGTGATTGTGGTCAAATGCAACCCTATATTGTATAAAATAAAAAAACTAAAAAACACGCTTTAAAAAATAAAAAATAAATTTTAATAAATTTCAATTCACTATTCTTATAGTGCAGTAAAAAATCTTAATAAGCAATTATTATATTGTTATATCCAGATCAAAATTTGTAAACAATTCTAAATATTGATAAAATAAATAATAATAGTTTCAAATATTTTATTGTAAAAAAAGCGTGGGGTGCATGGTGTCAATTGTCAAGGATTGTCATTTTGATAACATCTTAAAAAGCACCCCACGCTTTTTTTACAATAAAATATTTTAAACTATTATTATTTATTTTATCAATATTTAGAATTGTTTACAAATTTTGATCTGGATATAACAATATAATAATTGCTTATTAAGATTTTTTACTGCACTATAAGAATAGTGAATTGAAATTTATTAAAATTTATTTTTTATTTTTTAAAGCGTGTTTTTTAGTTTTTTTAAACTATTATTTATTTTCTATTTTTTAGTTGCATTTTTTTTCTTTCTAACTCTACCCCCTCACCTACAACCCCCAAACCCCCTAAACCCAACCCCCCAACATCCCCCACCCCATTTCCCCAAACCCCCCCCAAACCCCACACCCTTACCCCCAATCCCCTAAACCCCCCTTACCCCCTCCTCATTTTACAAACCCCCGAACCACCTAAACCCAACCCCCCTAACACCGAACCCCCATACCCCCGGAAACCCACCCTCCCCCCACCCCCACTCCCCCCACACGCCACCTGCCCCCCCCACCCCACCCCACCCCTCCGTTGACGCAAAGACGTTAATCATTGCACATCACTAGTCAGCGCACCGACCACGTACAGAACATCTGCTTACGCTATGTACAATGGGCGAAGAGCGATGCGCGCGGTCTATAGCTTGCTTATGTATACTCTAAGGCTCCATACAAGGGTCACAGCGTCTTAGCTTCACAACAGGTCTGTGCCAACATATGGGTCACTAAGAATCAAACAAACTTGCATCCAGATTAGTACAATATCTTGTTTACACACTGAGCAAGACGGTATAATGATTAAAAAAAAAATCCTGGTACCTAAGCCAGGAATTTTAAATTTGTATGGGACCGTGAACGTGTTAACTAACTTATAAAATAACTTACAAACCGATGTAACTCAAAAAGTTGTTTAGATGACTAGACATGTTCTTTCTTGTACCCTTGAAATATTCTGTTGATTAGTTCCTTTCTAAATTTTATTGCAAACGTGGCGTGTGGTAACCATTTTGCAAATAAGCGGTAGAGGCATCTGTTCCATGTCTTTTTAGGGTTCCGTACCCAAAGGGTAAAAACAGGACCCTATTACTGAGACTTCGCTGTCCGTCCGTCTGTCACCAGGCAGTATTTCATAAACCGTGATAGCCGGACAGTTGAAATTTTTACAGATGGTGTATATCGGTTGCCGCTATAACAACAAATACTAAAAAACAGAATAAAATAAATATTGAAGGGGGCTCCCCCCATACAACAAACGTGATTTTTTTGCTCGATATTGATAACGGCAACAGGTAGACGCTTGACATATTCACAGAATATTTAGTTCTCTATATTCACTTTAAAAATAAATAATTACATTAAAATAAAACGCATATTTAAGGGGATACCATACAACAAACGTGATTTTTTTGCAGTTTTTACAGATAATGGTACGGAACTCTTTGTACGGGAGTCCGACGCGCACTGGCCGGTTTTAATTTGTGATATTACGTGGATACAAAACTCGTCATTTATTTGCGTTTACCAGCGCTCTGATCTGAAGCGATAAGGCCGTATTCCTTACCGTGTTATTTTCTCCATACTTATAGGTATATTTTTCTTTTTCGTTTATTATGTGGTGTGTAATTATTGTTATGTCGTGCATCGTTGTTTATATTATTACATATTTCTTCACGACTGTTTCTCATATTTCCAGGTGTACGTGTTAGCCGACGGCCGATGCATCTTCCAAGGTGACACGGCCGCCATGGTACCTCATCTGCAGGTCGTCGGCCTGCCTTGCCCACGGCATCACAACCCTGCTGACTTTAGTATGTATCTTTAAGAGTTACTTGCTGCAGACTAAAGTATTCAAGGGGGCATTTAAATAGTACCGGAAAAAAACTCCGAAATAAATCGTAATGTTCGAGTTTTAGTTTTGAACTTTTAAATAATTTATTGAATCAGGCGTTACTTTGCGGAGGTCCATATTAATGAACTAAAACAATTAAGCCCGCGGAAGGTCGCGGGTGAGCGAAGTAATTGTTTTAGTTCATTTTGAACTTTTTTAGGGTTCCGTACCCAAAAGGTAAAAACGGGACCCTATTACTGAGACTTCGCTGTCCGTCCGTCTGTCATGAACCGTGATAGCTAGACAGTTGAAAATTTTCACAAATAATGTATTTCGGTTGTCGCTATACTTAACAACAAATATATTTGTTTGTTTGTTTTCCTCAATAATGAAAAAATAAAAAAATACTAATAAACAGAATAAAATAAATATTTAAGGGGGTTCCCAATGTTCCCATACAACAAACGTGATTTTTTTTGCTCGTTTTTGCTCGATATTGATAACGGCAATAGGCATTTTTATTGTCATTATCAAATGTAGGGTAGCACACAACACTAACAACATCATCATTTAAAGGCACGTTCCATCTCACCGTTGACGCAGTACCTAAATTCAATACCGACCATCCACTATCCCAGTTGAAACTCGGATTGCGACTAATTTCAAAGGCTTCACGCACTTTCCTTAAATTACCTTATTAGTAAAACTAAGGCCAACTCAGTTTGGAAAACTTGAAAGGCGTAATAGACCGCAACCATCAATGGGAGTCCTACTTGTGTGTTACCCCTACCAACACAATGTAATGTTTTTAAAACTAACCAGCTATCAATTGTTTTCAGTAATTGAAGTAACAGAAAATCCAGAGAACATAACGAAATTATCGGAAGAAATACTCAACGGTCGATTATACAAAACATCGAAGCTAGAACAACAAATTGAACCAGCGAACAATATGGAGCTCAAAATATGCTACCAAACAGACGATGCAGAAGAGACTGAAGTCATGTTAACAAACGAGAAATGCTTATACAAAGTACCTAAGTACGAAGGCAGTGCGTCTAGCAGTTCTTTGTCAAGCCGAGTGTCACAAATGAACTCGTCAATGGCGTGGATGAAGGTGCAGAAAAAGACGGACTCCTGTGGGTACCCAACGACGTATTTCGAACAGTTCTCGATATTACTGTGTCGGATGCTCAAGCAGATATCAAGAAATCGAACAGGTGAGATTTTAAATATTAGAATATATTAGATATGTATTAGACAAAAGTCTCTTCGTATCGAGAGTATCAAGTAAATGAGTGAGGTCAAAACTGTCATGTTGTGTTGTGCATGTTGTGCCATGTTAGACATTTTGTATGTCAGCCATACAAAATGACTGACCAGAAAAGTTCCGTTGTGAAACGAAAATTATCCAAACAATAGTATGGTTAATTGTTTATCTGACCAACTTTGGCAGTGAGCAGGGCACATCGCTAGTGAGTGCACAAGGTTCTCGAATGACGTCCACGGACCGGAAGACGCAGAGAGCTAAAGCCTTTCAACAAGTAGGAGCGATGACTTGGTTGTGGGAACGCGTTCAACGCGAACGTCGTAGGATCGTTCTGTTTGGCGAAGCTTTGGGAGGCCTATGTTCAGCAGTGGAGATCTTTCGGCTGAAATGGTAATGATGATGAATGAAAAATAAAATTTTACAGTATTTTACTTTTCGGCGAATCAATAACTGAGAATTAGTTAACTAAAGGTGATTGATTAATTGATTAGTACCGTTCCAATTAACATAAGTAATCATCTGACTGCATTGAACGATGGCAACTAAGCGTGTTATTCCTTGTTAAGTACGTGCACGAAGATTATATCCTTATGTAGCATCGGTTGGTAAATAAACATTTTACGCTCATTAGACTCAGGATCGCTGAATACATTAAGATTAAATAATTAATTAAATATATGATGTTTGTTCTCCGAGTATTGGATGTTTAATATATATAGTACCAGGGCGACCGAGCTCCGCTCGGGCTAAAACTCGCTACCAAGCGTCTTCCCAGAGATAAGACCAAGCTAGATCAATTTTTCATCCCCGAAAACCCCCACATACCAAATTTCATCGAAATCGTTGGAGCCGTTTCCGAGATTCCAATATATATATATATATCAATTCCAAATACCTACCATGCCCTTAATTCTAATTCCTGCATGCATTCAAACAATCAATATTTGAAAATATCAGTCTACCCAATGGTTGTCCAGAAACAGTAAAACCGGATAATTAATTAATTATTTTTAAATATTGAGCGAGCGCAGAGGGCGGTGCTTAAGGTGATGTTCAGAAAGCCATTTCGATACCCTTCTCGTCAATTATACGAGGAGACAAAAGTGCTGACGGTGAGGCAGATATATATTTTACGATCTGTCCTGCGTCAACATTGCCTTCTTCCTAAGAAGAATATTGAATCTCCGCCCAGAAGAAGGAAGAGATCAGCATTTGCCACAGTAACTTGCAATACTACCTTTGCTAAAAGGCAACTCGCTTCTTCAGGCTGTAGAATTTACAATAAAATAAACAAGATACTAGGAATTGATAGTATGAATAAATCGCTGGATGACAAGCAAAACTCACTAAAATTTCTGTCACTGCTCTTCAAAAAGTCGTATCTAGTTAGTAATTTCATACTGAGATACGAGCTTTGTTTTAAGTAGGCATTTGGTGACTTTTGCTTGTCATCCGACGAAATATGAAGTCAAGAGTAAACTAAAATCATGGTTGTTAACACAAGACTATGACAAATCTGAACAGATTTTAAAATTATTATGTTCCTTACATAGTATTAAATAAAACTTAAAATGTAAATCAAACTTCATAATTATCATTATGCAAGTACATTATTACAAGTGCCCACATACATGACATATATACCCACACACACACACACATTCAACACACCACAAAATCTCAACTTGTATAAAATCAGCATTGGATTAAGGTTAGCACAACCAGTGTCTCGAGCTCCGAACCACTGTCCTTCATAACACAGGGTATCCTAGCATGAAGGCCAGGGAACAATTTTATTGTATCGTTAACTGCATGCCTTGTATAATGTTAATGTTTGATTTTATATTTTTATTTCCTCTGTAAGTCTTATGAAATAAACCATTATTATTATTATTATAAAAAACAAATATTTCTAATTGAAAATTGTGGCCATTCAAGCATTTAGGTACATCAATAAGTGGCGACCTCATTCAATTTTTATTCAACGGCATAGGTACCTAATTTTTATACATCCACTAGCTGACCCCGCAAACGTTGTTTTGCCATACATCACCCAGGAGTATAAAAAATAGCCTACGACCTATTCTCAGGCCTACCGATTATGGACAAAAAAGTTTCATAACAATCGGTCAAGCCGTTTCGGAGGAGTTCGGTAACAAACACCGTGACACGAGATTTTTATATATTAGATAATAGTAACATTTTTACATTTAAGGCCTCTGGATCCAACTCTTCCATCATATACTGTGCAGCGTGCTGATCGGCCTCTGCTTCCTGAACATGGCAAACGACGGCTCCCAGATGTTCAACCACTTGAAGATGTGCGTCGGTTTGGTTATATTCTTCGCATACACGCAGATCATGGTACCAGTGCTTGTATGTAAGTGCTAGCAATAGTAACTGATGAACCCCTTGTATCGTCGCAAAATGACCTGCGATGAGATGTCGCAACCTGTCCAAACTTTAACAAGTTGGATATGAAGTATCTTTTTGTATTTTTATTTTTCAACTTACTACAACTGGTGGTGTAGGGGTTTGGCACACGGCATGGAATGCCGAGGACCTGGGTTCGATTCCCAGCATTGGTCTTTTTTCTGGGGTTTTTCTGTGCATCCATATTTCATTTTGTATTTAGTATGAAATATATGGTTTTCACGGGATGGCCGTAAAAGTAATAAAAAATGAAGTTGAAAAATAAAAATACAGAAAGATACTTCATATCAAACTTGTTCCAGTTAAGTACTTTTAAGTAGGTTAATGATAAAAAAACAATGGATGTTTATTGCGAATTAACCTAGATTGGCAAACCTTGCATTAAGTATGTCATAATAATTTACGATTACAACCGATAAATAGAGATAATTTATTGCTCATTTTACGATTGTAAAGAACATATGAAAGATGAACATTGTTACAAATTGTGTATCAATTACATACATGTAAGAATCGATTACAACTCGTACTGTGGGTACATAAGTACAATAAGATCATTTATGTTTAATTTATGCACACCTACCTACTTCTTTGTCAATATTACTGAGAAGTGTTTGTGGACATTACTTAATTCACGACTGAAGTAGAGAAAAATTACATACTAATTGTTTACTATTTTCATTCAAATTAAGATCGTCCAACTTAATATGCATGGTGCAGGAATGATTTTACAAAAAAAAGATCTACCCACCTATCTTTATTTACGGTAAGAGTTCAAAAAGTTGGAAACCATACCGACGGTAGTTAAAATTAGTATAAAAGTTTTCCGTTCTGGCACGAGAATTAAAGCTCAGACATAACCTGTCTAAGCGCTTGGGCAACCGCATCCGGTAGGTACTGCCTTGTCAAAGTCGCATGGGTTCGGATTATTTTGTTATGCGGACGTTCATGATTTTAGAAATGCTCTCACAAAAGCATTTGATAGACGGGAGTAGTTTTTCTCGTCTACTCGTGTAACCATTTGAAACAGGTATACGTGCGGGCAAAGCGCTCCGTTCGGCAACTTTATTTTTCACTAGTGGTACCATCGATACATACAAAGTCATGATAGTGATGGTACAACATTTCCTGATCATTGGTCCGATGCATTACTTGTTAGGATATAAATCCTGTCCTTGGCATGAGCCAATTCTTTTAATGGCCGCATTATATCGTTTAATATATAATAAGTGTGAGCTTTCGAAAATGGCCGTGTCCTGTCTTTGTTGTTTTACTTTTCGAAGGACCTTGCCACACAACTATATTGGTAATTTTCGTATCACAACCGATCATTTAACGCGGTCCTACTTTTTGGTCTTTCTTTAAACTTATTAAAATTTTCCTGTGACGACTTTGTCCGCTACTTTAGACATTATAACATGTCAATAAAATCAATAACCAGCTATTTTTCTTTAATTCCAGATCCGCAAGAAGTTAAACTCGTTAAGAAGGAGCACTTCAACCGTTGGTACAGCCTGACTCCTTACTACGCGGCGTTGACGGTCTCCAAACTGCCAGTGCAAGTGTTCCTCAACTGTTTATTTTGCACCATAGTGTACTTTATGGTTGGAGTGCCTTTTAAAGTGGAAAGATTTATTGCCTTCTGCGTTACCGGGAACGTGGTGTCGCTTGTAGGCGAAGGAATGGGAATGGCCATCGGATCTGTATTTAATGTTACAGTAAGTACTTCATTCTTTCCTTTATGAAGTTATGATTATGATACTACTCACGGACTTATATTGAAGTATTTTATGCAACTGTATCATAATAAGGGTCATTAAGACACGAATGCGAGTTTATGACATGAGGCGAAGCCGAATGTCATAATAGATACGCATGAGTGTCTTAATGGCCGATTATGAATAGTTGCATACATTACTTTTTCTACGAGTTCAAAATAAACAATTATTAAATAATTAATACTTACATAACTAACTGACAATAAATGAATTTTTCGATTTTACTTTTAAAATTATTGCTCATTTCCATTGCCGCCTGTTTTATTTCTGGCGGCGTCAACATTTCTGCATCACTTAATTCACCAAAGTTACAAATTCTCACAGATAAAAAGTCATTTAAATAGTGATTAACTCTTTGATTTCTTTCAACTTGAAAGAACTCCGTGCAAAAGCAAACCAAATTCCCGCTATTTTGAAACTTTTTTTTTCACTATTCACAACCTTAGAATGGACCCGGGAACTTTAGGTCATGCAGCCAAATTGAATGATGTTAAAATATTCATATTTAATAATGTCTTTAAAATTAAGTTATTGTCCGTTATTTAAGTGTTCATTATTTAATAATTGTTAATGTAAACATATTTTAATTAATGTATAATGACTTTATATTAATTTCCGGCTATGTTTTTTTTTAATTTGCGACCGTACTCGTACCATAGAGCTTGATCAGAATGTTCTCAATTACGAAATTTCACTTGAAAAAATTAACCTTGATTGTGATTGGTCTTACCTGTTCTTACTCATTTTTAAGCAACCAATCACGTGGCACACGCATATAGAAACTCGATTATCAAAATCGATTTCAGTATTCTTTTTTTGAATGTTATTATATTACTCAGTCCCGTAACATAATGAAAATTAGGCAGGCCGCATACACGCGGAATTTTTCTTCGGTTTCCGTACGGAATGACGTGTGCGAGCGAGACAATGCTATATACTTTCGTAGCCCTGTCTCGTTTGCAAAATTACGCATGTATGCGGCCGGCCATACAAGGGTTATTATGTTACTGAATTTGCACCATAGAGCATAGAACTTGGAACAGACTTAAGTATAACGTTAGTTATTATTGTATAGTTTTTGACCATATAATTGAAAGATTATACTACAGGAGTAGAAAAACGTAATTAACGCATTCGCTGCCGGCTGTCAGACTCGAGATTTCTTCAGGTGACGCAAATGCACATGTACGTTCAAATGACTGCCAAACTATGATATGACAGCGGCACTACGTGAAAGTCACGAAAACGAATTTAATTACGCAGTGAATTGACACATTTTAGTTGAAAACATCGGTCGCGGTCGCCTGTATTCGGTTTTGAATTGCTGAGACATATGTAAAATCTAACATTTATGTTTCGGCAAGACAACCGCTGCCGCCGCTGCTAATGACAACATGAGAGACTGCAGTTTAGGAAAATAAAATAATTTCAAAAATCCAAGAGCTTCCACTTAAATACAGGTCCATGATTCTATTTGTCGCGCTCAGTCATTTTTTTTTACTAAAACTGCATGCTGGATATGCTACAGTCAATAGTTTCATATGACACCTGATTTACACTCTCGCCTAGTCACCTCGCCTCGCGCCTCGCCTCGTCGTCTCGCTCCGGACGCGAGCCTCAAAATCAAGGCAAATCACGAGACGAGGCGCGAGGCGCGCCTGTACCTCTACCATGAGTTTACACTGGTTTACAGTGACCGTACTCGCTAGCGACGGCGTAAATGATTTGTATGGAGAATTGTACTTCCGTAAGTGACCGCTAGAGGCGCTGTACAATTCTCCATACAAATAATTTAAGCCGTCGCTAGCGAGTACGGTCACGTAAACTAGTGTAAACTCATGGTAGAGGTACTGTTCACACTCTCGTCTCGTGGCTCGTCCCGCAGTTCGTCTCGCCACTCGTACGCGAGTGTAAACCAGGTATTAAATTTTTCAAATTTGAATATGTGTGCGCGTGCGCGTGTGCGTGTGGTTTCTTTTCATTAGCAAAGTTTCATCGCTGTTTATCAGATACATATTACATAGATTTCAAAGTCATTAGTTAGGTACTTTTATTTTATTTTTAATTCAGTTTTAGGTACCGTAGGTAATGTATTACCTAATTTATTTTTATTTTTCTTTGTGATTATTTAATTTCAAATAAAATTGTTGAGAGTTCCAAAATTATGAAACTTTTGCCAGCCATCTGCTTCTAAATGTACAGTAGACTATTTAACAGACGTTAAACCTAGCATTTGTAACCTAAAAACCGTCAGCGTGCATGGGCGCCGGAAGAGGGGTGCAAGGAGGTGCTTTTGCTCCTGGCGTAAAAAGTACAGAACATGATTATGGTATAGATAAAATAAAACCTATAATTATGAAGAAGTATGCACATCCTAGATACGGGTACATTGCCTAATGAAAGAAATCCTACCGGCGTCAATTTCACCCGCCTACACCTAATGTATTTGTTTTTATTACAGAATGGTTGCGCCATCGGCCCTACGGCTATCGCACCTTTCCTTGGCCTAGCGATATATGGGTTTGATTTCGCTCATCGCATACCGCTCATGATGAACATCCTAATGAAAACCTCATTTATTCGCTGTGGCGTCGTCGCTATGGTCCTGACCATATTCGGCTTCGGAAGAGCCCCGTTAGAATGCAAGGACGTATACTGCCATTTCTCTAAACCAGATGTATTGTTGAAATTTTTAGATATCGACAGAAACTCTCTCTGGTTCGAAATCGGCCTAATGGTTGGCATGATGGTTTTATTCCGATCTCTATGTTACATCGGACTAAGATGGCGGTTTGCTACTTGATTTTTATATTAATTTGAGTACTGTGATATATTATTATTATTAAGTGCGTTATGTAGGGTCAAGTGCAAAAATAAGTATCTATTTGAACCACTCAAAAATATGTTACTACGGTCTTATTGCGTCGGAATAAGAGTCTGTGGTATTTATTTTTGAAACTTTGATTAAGTTCATATTTTTACACTTGACTGTACTTATCCAGTAAGATGCACACCAGTACAAAGATTTAGTTATAGAGCCGGTCTAATTTAAAATGACGCGCCCCACCACCGCATTTACGCACAGGATTTGAAAGTGGAAAACGGCCCTAAATATAGCTTCAATAGGTTCAAAATCCTGTGCATAAATGCAGTGGTGGGGCGCGTCATTTTAAATTAGACAAGCTCTACGTAATGTGATAATTCATACGTGAAATGTAGGACACTAAGGGGCTGTTTCACCACCCATTGATTAATTTTAACAGACGGATAAATGTGATGCCGTCTCCGTCTATTCGAAGTAATTCGAACAAAACAAACAGGGACAGCATCACATTTATCCGTCAAATAAATTTGATCAATGGATGGTGAAACAGGCGGTAAGGGTTTTTTTTTATCTTTTTATAAGATAGGATATGATGTTATTACAAGGCTTTAAGACAAGTATGTCGCTGTTTTTTGTATAAGGCTCATAATCGTAATAAAATCTAAGCTAGCTAGTATGTTTCTTTGTATGTTAATATTCTTATCCATTTTATCTGTTAGATATTATGTGTATTAGTTAACTAACAACCAGTCTAATAATAATAATCAATCCATAGATATTTTTTTTTCTATAAGCAACAGATAAACGCAGAAGACTAATAATGAGAGGATCTAATGTTATCTTGTGTCAGTTACGCATCGATTTTGCCATTTTTTGGCCCTTCTGCTGTAAATAAGTTCACGTTTTTCGAGTTTCATGGGTTTTACTCACGAATGAAATGCGATCCCTTTTTCGGACCACAATCTCTGCAATAGACAATAACCCAGTACTTCTAGAATAATTACCTTAATTACAGAGTGAGTTAAACAAAGAAATAAGATATATGGAAGTTATAAGGCCTAGTTAAGGGAAATTTGTAATAAAATGGAAAATATCCAATGTAGGCAAGTTTGAATGTTAATCATTATATAAATACATTTTCTATAATAACTTTTACCGTAAAAAAGAATGATATGAATCAATTAAAAAAGTTAGCCTTATTTTATTAAGGCCCACTTTAGCCTCATTATGCAAGTTAAACTAAAATTTACATATTTTTGTTATTTAAGATCAATAAATCATAATATTATTATTGATCTCAAATATATGTATTAAGTACTCAAATTTTAACTACTTAACCACGTAGGCTTTATTACCCTGATATATACAATTTTTAACTCTTTGTTTATAGTAAAAGTTGCTATATTTTGTTACAATTATATAGACAACTAGATATTACCTGCGGCTCCGTCTGCAAAGAAAAGGGGTAGTAAAAATAGCCTACGGCCTATTCTCAGACCTACCAAATATAGACAAAAAGGTTTCATAAAAATCGGTCAAGCCGTTTCGGAGGAGTTCGATAACAAACACCGTGACACGAGATTTTTATATATTAGAAGAAGATTACCTTAAATAATGGTTATTGATTAACATTAAATCTTGAGGTTAATTTTCATTTCATTACAGTTATTCTTTTCAGCTAGGCCTTATTAACCTAAGCCCTTTTAGCTCGCGTGACGTTTCTATTTAAATTATATTAGCTTTGTGGATTACCCACAAAATATCCACTAAAATGTATGTGTTGTTGGCAAAAATAATAATCAATGTATTGATTATACACTTGGATGTTAGCTACCAAAGATACTTTTACGAAAGTATCTACATAGAATTAAGTATTAAAATTAATGGGTATTTTGGCTATAATTCTTATATTTCTAAATATAAATAATAAAAAATAGGCAAATATGGTTGGTTCCCAAAAACCGCAGATATTCGTGACAAGTAAAAGGCTGTTTTTGTTTAAGTGATGGTTTCACTTTAATTAGAATTCTATTGCCAACATTATATATTGGTAATATAAAACAATACAATAATTATATTATGGTATGGTACTCAGCCACAAGCACCAAAAAAAAAAATTGTGTAGTAAATAAAAAATATGCATTAAAGATTTCATCACCCAAAACAATTAATTGACATCTAGGAATCCAGACTGTCAAGTAAGATAGAATATTTAAAACTACAAGTTTCATACTTTTATAAGGAAAAAGAAAGATTGAAAAATATGAGATTTAGAAGTAAACATATTGTTTTATTTTAACAACTTTAAACTTTAAGATCCCTAATGACTTTACTTAATACAATAATAAACTTCTCTTACTTTATCTGAACTGGATTTATCTTATTTCCTTCCTGTACCTTTTTCTCTTCTCTTCTTAACATGTTTCTTGATTTTATTTTTGCGTTTTTCGGCCTTTTCTTCCTTCACTGCCTTCTTTCTCGCTTTCTTGGTATCAGGAGACTCATCCCTTGGCCGTGCTGCTGATTTGAACTTTGGTTCTGGAAAACAATAAAAAAACATATTAGAGGAATATTTATTTTCAATACTATGTCTACTTATTTCAGCAAATTTCAACTAATACAGCCCGTAAGGATGATTTGTTATTGGTGTATAGTACATACGTATACAATCACGTCTCCTTCCGAGCAAAGGGATAGACAGAGACTATTTGCACCTGCTACGATCCTGACATACTCTTTCGCTTCCATAACACTCATTAGTCTTTTCATACATGCTCCATAGATCCATATATGCTGTAGTTTATTTTGTAAATCAAATAATGATCAGGGGCCCCGCAGGCTGATCGCCATTGCGTTCATTTTGACAGTTCTTGTATGGGCTGACAATTGGTATCGGAAACAGCCAGCTGTCACAGCCATACAAAAACTGACATTTCAATTCATGCAGAGTGTCAAAAAGTTACACAATTACCCTGCCGTTGTCGAACGCCCTGGCGTTCGCTAACGCATTCGCCATCTCTTTTTACCCTAATCCTATACCATGTCACAAAAAGAAGTGGTGAAAACAATAGTGATTACGAGTGTGTTGAATAAGGCCTCTGGTTTTGATAGTCTACATACTTGCAATATACCAACAGTTAATGTGATGTTACCAGCGTTATCAGTAGACAATCAAGACATTTCCGAAGACAAATTTGTCAAACTCCTTTCGCTTTGCCAATACATGATTCGTAATGTGGTAGTCTGCAGGAGCTTTTATACATATAATTAAAAAGTTAAAAATGAGAATCTTAAAAAAATCTTATATTAATCATCTGGCTATTATGATGTTATTTTAACACAAAAAGTTCAAACATAATTCATTTTTGAGTAGGCAGAGACCAGCAGATCCAATGTGTCAGACAAACTTCCTCAAACATCTTAATCGTAGTTTTTTACATCCTTTCATCCCTATTCCTATTTTGTGATTGCCAGTGTCACAACAAATTAAAAATTTCATTTTCAATGCAAGCTTTTTCGCTGATTGTACTTTTTGTTGACTGTACTTGCATTGTCATCCAACTTACATAAGTATACCAAATTTCAAGTAAATCCGACCACTGGAAGTGGGTCAAATTCAACTTCCAAGATTTGACCCGTACATACATACATACTTACATATGTACATTGCAAGTTAATAAAAGGCTTTGAAAATAAAATAAATATCATGGGATAATAGGGTAGATGACACCCAGCAATCAATTGATATACTTTTAATGAGCTGGCAAAACACAATTCTATAGATTTTGTATGGCAATATCTCGCTATGACCTCGCTTATTTGCCAACTTATTCAACTAACAAGAAAAGGTACCCAACCCAACTGTAAGACACCAATTTGATTTATTTTAATTTAATATATGTTAGGGAGTAGTCTAAATTAACAGACACATATTTTTTAGGGTTCCGTACCAAAATAGTAAAAATGGGACCCTATTACTGAGACTCCACTGTATGTCCGTCTGTCACCAGGCTGTATCTCATGAACCGTGATAGCTAGACAGTTGTAATTTTCACAGATGATGTATTTTGGTTGGCGCTATAACAACAAATAATAAAAAACAGAATAAAATAAATATTTACTGGGGCTCCCATACAACAAACATGAGTTTTTGCCCTTTTTACAGATAATGGTACGGAACTCTTTGTGCGCGAGTCCCGACTAGCACTTGGCTAGGGCTAATATAAAGTATTTTGTTATTAGAGTCACATCTTGCTCAGAACATCATCATTCATCATTGCTCATCTTGCATCAGAGGTTGGAAATATTGGTTTGTGGTGTCATCAACTATCATAATTAACACCAATTGACTTAGTTCCTCCAAAGCAAGCAAAGCTTGTGTTATAAGTACAAAATATTGGATAAACATACTCAAAGCATGTTAAACAGGCAGACTTCAGAAGAAATATTCATATTTTTCATACAAATGTCTGCCCCGACTGAGGATTGAACCCGGAACCTCAGGCTTCATAGTCAGATTGTCTATTCTAAACACCAGGCTATCTGGTCAAATATTTTATTGAAATACTGAGTTAAAAGACTTACTTTCACCATCTGCATCCGAAGATTCTGAATCAGTACTAGATCCACTTTCAGATATGTTTTGTTCTTCTAATATACCTGGTTTACTGATAGTAGATAGATCTTCATTAAATCCAGCAATTTTCTTGTATGCTAGATCTTCTGCATCACCTTTCTTAGCTTTGCTAATGTCGCGTTCGTAATTTATGACCTGAAAACAATTCAGAAATGGTCTATTATAATTGATTAATAAGAAAATGAGTACCTAATTTGAAAGAACAGATATACATTCTTTAACTAGAAAGATAATCATCATCATAAGCCTATACACTTCTTGCAGGGCATAGGCGTCCTCTCAGAATGAGACGGCTTGAGCCATAGTTCACATGCAGTAACACCATTGAATTTCTTCATAAGGTGTGTGTAGGTTTCCTCATGATAAATTTCAAATGTAATTTCGCACATGGATTCTGAAAAACTCATAGGTGCAAGCTCAGGCTCACATCCAAGATTCTTTGCTTGAGAGGTCAAAGATCTTACTACCAAGATATGCTATTGTTACTCTCACCTCTGTCTAGGTCCTCAAAGATATGACTTAGACTCACCTCTGTTAGCCTTTTTGGAATGTAGATATTTTTGAAAGCTTCCTCTTCAATTTGCTCTTGTGCTGTCATTTCCTCAAAGTTTCTTTCTGATGCCTTTTCAGAAAGTTTTTCAAGGCATTCTTCCAAATTAGTCTCATTAATAGCAGAATCCGTTATAAAGTCAAACAACTCCTTTACAGTCAATGTGGCTACTCCATTCTTTCTGAAAAAATCTGATATATTTGTGCAGTCTTTCCTTAAGAATTCAAATGCATATGGATGGTCATGTTCGACAGACTGAGATACATCTATGACAACCACATTGCCTTTGTGGTATAGTAAATTGTATTCTGATAAATCTGCATGTACCAGTTTGCAAATGTTAAACATTTTCCACATCATCATTATACAGTCCCTGTACAGAGAACGAGCTGTAGACTGGGATATTTCTACATCTTTAAGCTTAGGAGCTGGCCACCCTTCGTCTCCTAAGAAAGTCATAACCAGCACATGGCTACGTAAGATAATGGGTTCCGGTACATTCAGCTTTGCATTAAACATGCGGACAAGATTTCTCATTTCCTTCTCAGCCCAGGTCCTAACCATTTTACGGGGATTAGATCTACAATAGCCATTTCTAAACCTGTATTCCCCAGAGACATATTTGTCCCTGTCTTTAAAAACTAAGATTGATGTTTTGTAAATCTTAATAGCATAATCCTTTCCATCTTTTGATGTGGCATGGTACACATTGGCTTCTTTGCCAGTAGATATACATCCATTTATTTCGTTAATGACGCCTCTGTTTAAGAGTTTGAATAGAATCATCCTTGTGCGTGGATCCATGACTTGTTCGGCAGTGGCCCTGTCATGTTTATCCTTAGTCCTGATTCTACCACTGTCAACTTTTCTGTCATTTCTGTCCATAAATTTGTTGGTATGATCCATTGGATCATAACTGTCCACGTTTATTTTATGCACATATTTTTTGAACAGCTTTTCAGTAGGTTGATAAGTGCTGATCTTACTTGATGGTGTTTGGGAGTTACTCTTAGCTTTAGTTGTGGTAGGGTCGTCTGAGTCTTGAAAGTATTCTTCTGAATCATAATCTTCCTCTTCATTACTGCTCAGTGTTTTGATTTGTGGGGTATCTGAAAACTGAAATAATAACACAAATTATAAATTAGCCTGATGAGATCCTTTGTATATGTAACTTGGTCAAATACGACGTTTAGCGAGTGTAAAGAGCAGCAATATTTGAAAAATATTTAAAATTAGTTATAGTTCAATATGAAACTCGGCTTACCCGCACTGACTTAACCTTTACTGAAATATCATTTTCATAATCACTGAACCGTCCGTCGCTGTCGTCAGACATCTTAACTATTCTTTAGCTGTGTGAACTGTAATGTAGTAAAATAAGTAAATTATGCTTTATAATGTTATTACACCTAGATCTATTGCGGCCTATGTCCATCTATCTCTGTCGTGGTATTTTAAGGTATGGAGATAAAGTACCACGACGTTACAGTAGATTATTGTGGAGATAGTCCTCAATCAGAATTATAACGTAACAAAACACTCAAAATCACTTACATATGTTTTACTTCTTTTTCTTTATTCGTCCGTTCGATCATACAACCGCACGTGTCGTGTTTTAACACTTTTAACTTTTATTATACTGCAACGCACATTAGCACATTACGCACGAAATGTCAAAATGTCATTGACATGACATGACACATGACAACTGACAAGACCACAAACAAACTACCTCTCGTCCAGGGGGGGCACACTTACATATATCACACTTTTCATGCGACTACAGCGATCTCTGGTTGTTTGGTAAAGAACTAAATTAGCGGCCATCTTGGTTGACTTGTCAAACTTGTCAGTTGTCATTCATCGGCCATGGCCATGGCGTACCAAATTGTACGGTCAAGGACTTTAATTGATAGGCCACTTGCCAATGTTCGTATTTTAGCCGTATAGTGCAAATCGGGTTTAGCCGCTTATACTTCGTATATGCTGATTTGAATTAGATGGCTAAAATACGAATAGTGGCAATTAGCCTATCAATTAAAATTACGCGTAATTATAGCTGTATATCACTACCAACATATACATATAGATAGGTATACATCTATAGATACGTCACATTAGTTCTTCACCAGGGCGTAGGGCAGCAGCACCTTCCATACATGGAAATTTGACCATAGAGTTGCCACTCTTGTTCATATAATATTACAATACTCTTTGCTCTCGTCATAGACCTATACCACAGATTACTTAATAGTTACTTCGTAACAGATACTGCATCCCGTACAAATCTTGGTACGCTTGGTACTTACCGCGATTGTAGCCACAGATTATACTACTCCGTCTCCTTAAGAATGTTTGCGTGCCGACAGTGACAAGGGCTGGCAGTTTGGATTAAATTGTTTTTCTCTACATGTTGTTTTACCATTTTGTCGGGATAATTGCTATATATTACATCCATGCAAACTTTCTAGCACTAATATTCCCTAAGCTAAGCCACGGACGGACAAAGGGACAGACGGTCATGGCGAAACTATAAAGGTTCCGTTTTTGCCATTTTAGCTCTGGAATCCTAACAAAAAAGGATATTTATTGTAATGCGCAGAACACATTGCCATGCTCACAGTACCCTAACGTTATACTAGATACGACGGTCAACTTTTGAACTTCGCATCGTGCCATCCCGCTCACGCTTATAGCTTTTTATAGAAGAGTAAGAGGGACAGCACGATACGAACTTCCAAATTGTTATATTAGCTATTAATTCTAGCATAGTCATATTAAAGTTTGCCCCTGTTTCACCATTTTCACTTATAAAAGTCCAGGCGGCATATTTTTTCCGTGGAACACGAATGAACGTGCGTCGGCGCGCGCTTGTGACAACCTACTGAAATTTCGATCGTAGCAGATGGTCCCCGCGGTAGGTAAATATCGCGCGTAAGTACATGGCATGCATGAGGCCTGAGGCCCTACCACGAAGTGCATAATTCGAACTTCGTTTCGTGCCGTCCCGCTCACGCTAATGTGATTTGACACGAGAGTGAGAGGGATAATGCGATACGAACTTCGATTTTCGAATTTCGTGGTAGCGCCTCTGCCTATACCGCCTCTCGTTCGCCTTTTTGGCAGGTGTTGCCAGCCAGATCTTGATAAAATAGCCTTTAAATAATTATAATAATTCAAAGGGGAATGCTGCCAGTACCTATCTTCGAAATCTTGCCTAAAGGGACTCCTTTTCTTTCGTAATATAATATTTTAGTTATTATTATTAAAATATTTCTTAAGGTTTTTAGTTTTAGTTTATCTGTTAATTACCTACATTTGTATACAAATGTTACTTAGATAAAATGTTAAAAATGTAGCTATTTTTTAGCTTTCAAGACTTAACATGACTGTGAAAACCTAAGTTATAAAGTCGTGAATGAGGCTGACTTGGCTATAATAAAATTACTTTAATTTCAATAGATACTATACTTACTTCGTTTTTTTTAGCATTAGAAATAAGATAAACAATCTTGATATGTCTTTTTATTGAAAAACGATTTTATAAAAATAGTAACTATTACTTGTGAAACCAAAAGAATATTAATGACCATATTTCCTTGTTAATTGTTACATACATAATATATGCCGTGATTTATTTTTGAAAAGTGTTTTTCAATAAAAAGACACGTCAAGATCGCCAACCTTTCTAATGCTATAAAAAACCGGCCAAGTGCGAGTCTGACTCGCGCACCGAGTGTTCCGTACAAATTTATATGTATCTATGAACATTCAGTCTTAGCAGACCCCTGCTCCTAAGCAAAATGTGCGCAGTGTGGGATCATTGTAGATTGGTTACTGATATAGACAGATAGAGAAAAAAATCATGCTTTTCGCAATTTTTCCTTTATCTGTGCTATAAAACTGCGTACGGACTGCGCGCACTGTACGCGTACCCGGGCTTGCGTGTCCTGGAACGCCATGTCCGTACGCCATGTAGGTACACGTACACTGTACACGTACACGTACTGTACACGTACACGTACACTGTACGCGTACATGGCGTTCGGACATGGCGTTCTAGGGCACGCGTACCCGTGTACGCGTACAGTGCGCGCAGTCCTTACGCAGCTTACGACCTTGCTTCGACCCAATTTCAAGATTCTGATTTCACGGGAAGTACCCGGTAGGTTTTGATTCCCTTGCGAGTAGTTGCGAGTTTGAAAATATGCGGCTTAAATTGCTGTTTCTTTTGATTGCGTTGACATAGAAGTTTGATTTTGTTACAGCTTAAAGATACTAGGGGCGTTCAATAAAAAGTGAGAATGAGTATGTTATAAACAACTTTTACTAAATGTAATTTTATTTTTCGACATAGTCACCTTTTAGCATAATACACTTATTAAATCTTTTTTCTAAACTTTAAATTTCATTTTTAAAAAAGGTCTCATCTTGAGTACTTAAAAAATCTTGTACTGCAGCGACTACCGCGTCGTCGTCTTCAAATTTCTGGCCTCTCAGGTATTGTTTCAATCTCGGAAATAGGTAGAAATCACTGGGAGCGAGATCTGGTGAATACGGGGGATGCTTAAGAATATCGAACCCAGCATCACGAATTGCAGCCATTGCAACGGCGGACTTGTGTGCCGGGGCATTGTCCTGGTGGAACAGCACAACTTTCGAGAGTTTACCTCGCCGTTTTTCGCGGATCTCATTGCGCAATGTTGCTATTTGTTTGGCGTATAATGTGCCCGTAATAGTGGCTCCATGCTCGAGATACTCAATCGTTAATACCCCTTTACCATCCCAAAAAACAGAGCCCATGACCTTACCGGCAGATGGGCTCACCTTGAATTTCTTCGGAGTTGGAGATGATGGCCTTTTCCATGTCATAGACTGCAGTTTCGTTTCTGGGTCGTAATGATGGAGCCATGTTTCGTCCATTGTTATAAATCGCGCCAAAAAAAGTTCCCGGTCTTGCTGCATCAGGTTCAAAGCTTCTTGACAAGTCTCTAGTCTAGTTTGTTTTTGCGTGTCAGTAAGCATTCTTGGTACCCAACGCGCAGATACCTTTTTCATACCCAAGCGTTCATGTAAAATATTATGCACGCTCCCCGTTGAAATCTTTACATTTTCAGCAATAAAACGAACCGTGACACGACGATCCGCCAAAACTGAGTTTTCGACTTTTTTCACAATTTCTTCAGTTACTGCTGTAGTAGGGCGTCCGGAGCGGGGGTCGTCCATTGTCGATGTTCTTCCATGTCTAAATTCGGCGCACCAACGTGCGACTGTCGAATACGGAGGAGCATTAGACCCTAAAGTGTCCCGCAAATCCAAATTGACTTGGTCCGTAGAAAAAATTTTCAAACAAAAGTATTTGATAACGGCGCGCAGTTCAATTTTCTCCATTTTCGCTAACGTACTCAATAGCATTGCAAAGAAATTACCGTATTTTTTTTTAAACAAAAGACAGTTTTTTTTTTCATAGCAATCAGCTAGATAGATTAGCTTTACCGGCCAGTATTTAATTTCCTAATATTGAAAGAGTTTGTATCTCATTCTCATTTTATATTGAACGCCCCTCGTATTATAGATTTGAGTATTTGATATGAATTTCAATTTAATATCTCTACGCGTTAATGAGGAAATGGGTAGTAACTTTAAAATTATTAAAAATATTTTTATTATATGATGTAACTAAGAACTTACGGTTTTCACAACTTTTCCTTTATCTGTGCTATGAGACGTTGCTTCGTACCAAATTTGAAGATTCTGAGTTTACGGGAAGTAAGTACCCTGTAGGTTTTGATTCCCTTGCGAGTTTCGAAAATATGCGGAAATTTGAGGCATAAAAGGCTGTATCTTTTGGTTGCGTTGGCTTAGAAGTTGGATTTTTTCACAGCTACAAGGGACAGTAGACCTGAGTATTTGATTATAAATTTCAGCTTGATACCTTCACGCGTTCCTGAGAAAAAAGATCTTGACAGACGGACGCACGGACGGACGGACAATAAAGTGATTCTATAAGGGTTCCGTTTTTTCCTTTTGAGGTACGGAACCCTAAAAAAACCGGCCAAGAGCGTGTCGGACACGCACAAGGTAGGGTTCCGTAGCCATTACAAAAAAATCAAGTAATATTTTTCTAAGGATTTCGTATGTGTACGGAATCATCCAAGTTTAGGTATGTTTTATACCTTAGGCTACTATTTACTCTTAAACTACAAATAATTTCCAAGCAATCTTAGCCGCTATAATTTTCCTAGTAAATTTGATATATTTACTACCATTCTGAATTTTTTCAAATTTTCCCACCTAACAGTTTAGATTTTAGACGCTCGATTTTAATGAAAATTTTCACTTTAAAGTTGAATATTTCGCAAACAGATCACTGAATAGAAAAATCATGTTAGCAACTCCGCAATGGTTTTAAAAGACCTAAGTATCCAACGATACCCCACACTATAGGATTAGTCGAGAAAAAAAATCACCCCCACTTTACCTCTATGGGAGGTACCCTAAAAAAAATATTTTTTTATTTTTTATTTTACTACTTTGTTGGCGTGACTGATATGTATACACCGTGAAATTTTAGTGGTTGTTTTCCCGAAACGAGGTGATTTAGTATCGATTGTACAATCGATTTATAATTACTATTTTGACTAGAGTCAAAAATCCAATTGTGAAATACGAAAGTCGAAAATGACCGCAAACCAATAGTAACGCTTCGTTGGTACCTAACCTATCGTACGATCGTACGCTACTTGTACCAACGAAGCGTTACTATTGGTTTGCGGTCATTTTCGACTTTCGTTTTTCACAAGCTTGACCGCCTTCAAAACGTGTGTATCCGGTATATCTTTGGTCTCCGTAAATACGACCACGTATCTCACTTTCGCGCACAGCTGAGGTGGTTGCCCATCTGGGAGCGTAGGAACATCCACGTTCTGTCATTGCTTTTCAACACTCTTTTTAATCCTTCCGCCCCTTTATACCTTTCCGAGCGTTTCAGCTACTTGGCTGAAGGAAGCCAGCATCGTTTGCGGTCGAGTACCAATCTCCTTTTGGCCTGTCCTTCTACTTCTTCCAAAATTTACTCAAAATCATTTACTGTGCAATCTGCTAGACTGTGGAATCGATTACCCACCTCCATTAGGCAATCTCCCTCCGTGGTGTCGTTCAGGGAAGCTTTGAAGAAGATGTGGCTCACACCATCACTTTAATATATTGAGAACACTGCTTATTTATTGTATGTATTTTGCATATATATGTTGTATATGGTAGTATATTTTTATTAGGTTTCTTTATATTATGAGTTTATGTAGGTATTGTATTTACTAAAAGTTGTATTGTAGCCTTTGCTTTGTCCGACTGTATTATTTTGACTTACTCTTTGTCGGTCCCTTACTAAATGCTCCTTTCATCCACTCAAGGGTTGACTGGTAGAGATCCCTTAAAGGGATAAGTTTGCCTTTGTACATGCATTTCAACGGTTGTCAATAATGTATTTTTTTTTTTTTCCTTGTTTTTGTACAATAAAGAGTTAACATACATACATACATACATACACAATTGGATTTTTGACTTTAGTCAAAATAGTAATTATAAATCGATTGTAAGTACAATCGAAACTAAATAACCTCGTTTCGGGAAAACAACCACTAAAATTTCACGGTGTATTCATGCCAAATTACAGCTTTCTAGTACTAACGATCTCTGAGCTTAGCCGCGGACAGACAGACAGACAGACAGACGGACAGACATGGCGAAACTATAAGGGTTCCTAGTTGACTACGGAACCCTAAAAACGAAGTATAGATGCAAATAATCCGACTGCGTAAAACATTTTCTTGTTTACCCCCAAAAGTTGCCTCTATACCACGGCGCCACACATACCTATCACAAATGTTTCAACACATATTTGAACACATATTTGATCTATGGTTGATTGTATGGTTGATTTGTTGAACAAATAAGCAAATACCGGTGCTCCACATGTGATCAAATATGTGTTCAAATATGTGTTGAAACATTTGTGCTATGTGTGGCGCCGGGGTAAAATGAATTAATTTAGGTAGGTACGTTACACGCCCGTCTTTAGGTTACCGATTTACAGAGTACCAAATTTCAACTCAAATTCAATAGGAAGTTAGTTTTTAAATCGTATACCTACCTGAGTAAGTAGTACCGGAAGTCTGTGTTTCCTGTGTAATTCCCATTCCTTTGGGAATTCCGGGAAAATATGAACCTATAGGTACTTACCCTATGTCACTCACTCTCTCAACTAAGACGAATCTAATGACACCGAGACCTCACACTTTAAAACTCATGGAGCCGTTTAGGCTGCTGGACGTGCCAAAGAATGATACATACCTATATTATATACCCACATACATAACTACACATATAATTTTATTATGCTCGAAATACATACCCCTCTTTCGACAGTCGGGTAATTACATGAAAAAATTATATGTATTGCAAAGTATGTAGGTAAGCACTTTATTCACTAGCTCAGTGAACTAGCAAAGAGGGTCATGTATATTTTTGTGCTGTCACTAATAAAACTGGAAATTATAATTTATTGAATCAGGCGTTACTTTGCGGAGGTCCATATTAATGAACTAAAACAATTACTTTGCTCACCCGCGACCTTACAATAGTTACGTTTATGCAAGAAATGTGCGTTCATGCAGTTCCTCCACCTCCACACTGTACGAACACACACAAATCACATAAACCCAACCATCACCACCACCAAGCTACACTGACGCGTTTCGAACTCAACCAGAGCTCATCTTCAGAGTTACCACAACCGTATGCTATGCTACCAAACGTTAAACTAACAAACCAAAACAAATGTTTTAACTTGTCACTGTAACTTCTCAAGTACCCACTTTATTTTTCTTATTCTCAAACTACCCCACAAAAATTAACTTTTATTGACATATTTAAAAACTACCTTGAATTTTTTTTTTTTGTTTATTTATTTATAAGGCATATTTAATTAATACTAACTGTTCAAATTCGACCCAAGCCGCAGTAAAGGAGAAGATACTAAATTTACCTGTTCATTAATAATAGACCCCATAGTGTTGTACCTAATTATTTCCATGCATTCCAGAGCATCCAGACGCAACCCCTTGCCGCAATAATGTAACACTTCATAAGAATCTGAATCTAACAATGAATGATTTGATTCCAACAAATGTTTTGCAAAATTCGATCTATCTGGATGCTCATTCCTATATGCCGAAACATGCTCTTTAAATCTAGTATTAAAACTTCGGCCTGTCTGTCCTACGTATATCCCATTGCAGTCATTACAAGTAAGCTTGTATACCCCCGATCTAGTTCCCTTATCTACCTGTTCTTTGTGGTTACATAGCCTAGAGTACAAAGAGTTGTTAGTCTTAAAGGCAACATTAATATTGTTTGATTTTAAAATGCCATAAATCTTATCAGACAAACCCCCGACGTAAGAGATGCTAGATCTATATTTGTTAGTAGACTGAGAAGGTAACGCAGCGTAAAGCATGCTATTTACTAACCGTGCCTGCTTCTTTTGAACTAAACTATCTACCATTGATTTTGTATAACCATTTGAGATCGCTATCTGATAAATAGTACTCAACTCTAAATCATAATGTTCCTTAGAAAGAGGCACAGTCAACAATCTATTAACATAACAATGGAAAGCAGCCAGTTTATGCTGCCACGGATGATTAGAAGATGCTGGTATAACAGCATCTGTGTACGTGGGCTTACGGTATATTTTAAATTGATGTTTACCATTTAATTTTGAAATCGTTAAATCCAAAAAGTTCAACGAACAATTTTCCTCCAATTCTTTTTTGAACCTTATCTTTACGTGCTTGTTATTCAAACCATTAATAAACACGTCAAGCTGTCTCATACTCCCTCTCCAGCATAGGATCAAATCATCAACAAACCTAAAATAGTACACAATATTACTATTACCCACAATATACTGATTCTCAAAATGATCCATAAATATATCTGCCATTAAAGGACTCAGAGGTGAACCCATAGCTAAACCATCACTCTGTAAGTAATAAAGACCATTGAACCGGAAATAATTTTGTTTCATGCATAAAGTTACCAAATCTATTAATTCACAAACTTCACCCGGATGCAACCGCTTCCTTTCTAAGTGGTCTTTTAGAATTTCTAGTGTCTCACTATATGGTACGTTAGTAAATAAACTGTCTACATCCAAAGAAAGCAACGTTGCATTCGGCGGTATGCTGATGTCCTTAATTTTACTAACCAAATCTAAACCATTTTTTAAACTATAAGAAGGTTTAAAGGAAGCCTTCACACGAATAATACTATTTAATTTCTTCGCCAATTTATATGCTGGAGCACTCACGTATGAGACAACTGGACGAACAGGCACATCATCTTTATGAATTTTAGGTAATCCATATAGAATTGGCGCCTGCGGATTCATGGGAATTACAAAATTCTTTTGTTGTTCGGTTTCAAAGGCAAACAAAGAACCCTTTATTAGTCTCTTTAGATCTTTGTGAAATGTAATTGTAGGGTCCTTACGTAAAACTGTAAAACCGTCCCCTTGAACGATATCTAAAACTTTCCGATTATATTGATACCTATCCAATAAAACAATACAATTTCCTTTGTCTGCCTTTGTCACCACTAAATCATTATCATACACTTTCTCCTGAATAGATCTCAAAGAATTTAATTCGGTTATATTGACAATACACTCTGTGGAATTGGTATTTTTAAGTGTATTTGCCACTAACACTTTTGTTTCAAAATCACCACAGTTACTTGTAATAGCAACCTCAGAATCTACCGCCAAACCTTCCACTATTTTTTGACTAAATTTAGTGGGTAGATTATATTTTAAACCTTTTTCCAATAACTGATTCTCATTATCCAAAAATTCCACATTAGTAAGATTTTTAACGCGAGGGTAGAAATTATGACCGTTAGTAGAACCTCGATAATTATTGTTCAAAGAAGAAAAAGATTCTGTTCGTCGTCCTGTAAGCCAACGTAACTTTTTACACTGAGTCAAATACTTTTTATGAGCGTCTACTGAAGCAAAAAAAAAAATTTTTGATAAATGATTCTGCTGCGTTTTTTTTTTTTTTTTTTTTTTTTTTAACGCAAGCAGGTTTGTTTTGGTTTGTTAGTTTAACGTTTGGTAGCATAGCATACGGTTGTGGTAACTCTGAAGATGAGCTCTGGTTGAGTTCGAAACGCGTCAGTGTAGCTTGGTGGTGGTGATGGTTGGGTTTATGTGATTTGTGTGTGTTCGTACAGTGTGGAGGTGGAGGAACTGCATGAACGCACATTTCTTGCATAAACGTAACTATTGTAAGGTCGCGGGTGAGCAAAGTAATTGTTTTAGTTCTGGAAATTATAGTAGAAGACTGCAGAATTACAAGCCAGTTTGAACTTTCTACAGTTGAACGTACCTACAAGTTGCTTTTGTGTTTCGCTGCAAAGTTGGGAAAACTTCTCGGCTACTGAAACTTCTACTATTAACTCGCTACTTAATTACAAAAAAAGTAGTTGCAATGAAGGGCTTTAAGGAAGTAATTGAAACAAGTAAATATCGGGATATTTCTGCATTGAGATTGGTACTCAGACCAAATAAAAAGTAAAGATGGATTTCTACGAACTACAAAATGAGGCTAGGTAATACTACTTATAGCTTCGCTCGCTATGTGTGCTCAGCTCAAGTAGTTTGCTTGGCGAGAAGATTGAAATTAAATGAAATTAAACAATTTATTGCCGAACATGCGTTACCTACATATAATAAGCATATAATAAGTATAAGTAGGTCTTATTGCATCATGTTCTGCCGTTTTCGGCTTGCAAAATCACTACTAGCTACAATAACTTATACCTATATCTAATTTTATGCTCATGTTTCGGAAATCTCTGGGCAACTTATTAAATAGTCTAATACCCATGCAATACACATTCATCCTAAATATACTTAGTTGCACTTGAGCGTGTAACTGTATGCTCACGGCGAGGCGTAGTTTTAGCACATGAATAAATACGGAGCAGTACCTCTACCATGAGTTACACTAGTTTACAGTGACCGTACTCGCTAGCGACGGCGTAAATGATTTGTATGGAGAATTATGTACAGCGCCTCTAGCGGTCACTTACGTAAGTAGAATTCTCCATACAAATCATTTACGCCGTCGCTAGCGAGTACGGTCACTGTAAACTAGTGTAACTCATGGTAGAGGTACAGAATAAAAAGTTCAAACAACGTCGCGCACGCATTACACTACTACACGCACAACATATGTATGCGTGACCTGTACAGACAGGACGGGGGGGCGTGCACCGGCGCCCGCTCGGAGACAAACCGGTTTGAACTAGCTCAGTGAGTAGATAAAGTTCAGGTGTGCCGCCAGCGACGACGAGACCGTTTAGCGTTTAGCTACATAGTTCGGATGTTCGGTTGTTTTTAAAGATGCCTACCTGTTGTAGTGTTTGTAGATATACATATATTAGATACTTAGGTACTTGTTTGAATAAAATATTTTGATTTTTAATTTTTGTTTTTACCGAGCGACAACCCTATGATAATAGGTAAGAATTTCGAGCACTATTCGGAAGCTTTTCTTCTGCTCCGTATTTATTCATGTGGTTTTAGGCCCTGACACACGAGTCCTTCACAGGTCCGTTAATGTATCCGTTTGCAGCCCAATATAGCTTACCTACCACAATCTTAAAAAATAAAGAGTTTTGTAGCTGTTGGTTTTTTACCCGACTGCGAAGAAGGAAGGGTTATGTGTTTGACCCGTATGTATGTATGTATGTATATATGTCCATTCCTATGTCCTCTCGTAACTACACAACGGCTGAACCGATTTTGATAAATGATTCGTCATTGGATTCGTCTTGATAACGCGAGTAACACTGGATACATGAAATTCTTGAAAAATCAAAATGGCGGATTTTTGAAGGGTATCAAAATAAAGGGATTTTAAAAGAGATTACAAAAATATATACAAGTCATGTGTTTAAATTTAATTTGGAATAGTAAATTGGCAATCAGTGCATTAAAACGACGACTTACCTATACTTACTAAGACATCTTTGAGCAATAATTTTCTCTATGAAACCCATGTGGAAAATTAAGTACCTACATATTTTAAAATTGGTTTTGAACCTTAACTAAATAGCAACAGATTCCTAATTCAAATACTCTTTATCTGGGTCTCAGGAGGTTACACTAAAAAGCAAGAAATAAAAAAGTAATTAAATTAAAAAAACTAAAAACCCGCCTGCGGTGTAAATAAAATAATAAATTACAAAATCAAAAACCCGCCTGCAGAAATACTGAAAAGGTGGAAACAAGATAAAATGTTCAATAACAATAAAACGAATTTAAAACACGTCGATGGCAGTCTTTCAAAATTTAATGCAACGATAAAATGCAGTCGGAGGCATGCATGAAGTGACATTAAGAGGGTACGATGCGCACCATTTCTCCATACAAACGTAATCCCCTGTTTCCTCCCTGGATAATGGCTTTAGAGCCAATTTTTTTTACTGTGTAATCTGTATCTACCACAGCTATGCCTCTATGTTTCGTTTTTTTCCATATTTCAATTAACATAAGAAATATGAGCTTTCAAAAACTGAAAAAATTGCCCAATTTCAACGTCATTTTCAGACACTCATCAGAAAAGAATCCCTGATATAAACAAAAAAAGTAAAACATAGGGGCATAGCTAAATCTGTCCTCTAATTATTTTTGAAAAAAATAATTTTATTGGTCCAGTTTTCGAGAAGAAAACAGGGGATTACGAAATGCTGTTTTGATCAATTTTACGCGCCTATTAACGGTCTGAGCTGCAGTTGACCCGCTCTCGCTGTACTGACACGGAGAGGTTCGGGCGAGACAGCGACATTTCATTAAAATACCTATTTCTCAAAAGTCTCCCAGCCATCGTACCCTCTTAAATCCCATGCAGCCACTAACTCCCATGCCTCCGACTGCATTTTATCGTTGCATTATGAAGGACTGCCATCGACGTGTTTTAAATTCGTTTTATTGTTAATGAACATTTTATCTTGTTTCCACCTTTTCAGTATTTCTGCAGGCGGATTTTAGATTTTGTAATTTATTATTTTATTTACACCGCAGGCGGGTTTTTAGTTTTTTTAATTTAATTACTTTTTTATTTGATGTATTTGTTTCTTTTATTGAATTAAACAGTTTAATTTTTTTTTTACACCTCATTCTGCCTTTCGCACACGCGTTACGACCAAAAAATATCTGCATTGTACTTTATGACCTTGCCCGATGGCTAATGAAATAAATAGTGGTTTGAAATGGGGAGAGTTGATTGAGGAATCAGGCAATTCAATGTCAATTGAAACAACTGCGCCAGTCTTGTTTGTATACTTCTATTGGGCTAATTGTTTCCCGTTACCATTATATGCATCCTATACAAATAAGTAAATAGTATTTTATGCAACTGTTGTATAAGTGAGGTCTTAAAAGGCGAGTGACGTGAGTTGCGATACGAGCGAATGCTAAGTATCGCAATGGAAGACGGCACGAGCCGTTAAGACCAAATTATACACCGTTGCATACAATATTTTTCCTACGACTCGACTCTACTGTACTGTACTGTACCCTACTGCAGGGTACAGTCGGGTACAGTAGGGTAAAATGGGATACAGTCGGGAACAGTAGGGTAAAATAGGGTACAGTAGGGTACAGTCGGGTACAGTAGGGTAAAATGGGATACAGTCGGGAACAGTAGGGTAAAATAGGGTACAGTCGGGTGAAATAGGGTACAGTAGGGTACAGTCGGGAACAGTCGGGTACAGTAGGGTACAGTAGGGTACATTCGGGTACAGTAGGGTAAAATAGGGTACAGTAGGGTACAGTTGGGTAAAATAGGGTATTTTACCCTACTGTACCCGACTGCACCCGACTGTACCCGACTGTACCCTACTGAACCCTATTTTACCCTACTGTACCCTATTTTACCCTACTGTACCCGACTGTACCCTATTTTACCCTACTGTACCCGACTGTACCCGACTGTACCCTATTTTACCCTACTGTACCCGACTGTACCCAACTGTACCCTACTGTATCCGACTGTGCCCTATTTTACCCTATTGTACCCGACTGTACCCGACTGTACCCTACTGTACCCTATTTTACCCTACTGTACCCGACTGTGCCCTATTTTACTCTACTGTACCCGACTGTACCCTACTGTACCCTATTTTACCCTACTGTACCCGACTGTACTCTACTGTACCCTATTTTACCCTACTGTACGCTACTGTACCCGACTGTACTCTACTGTACCCTATTTTACCCTACTGTACCCGACTGTACCCTACTGTACCCTATTTTACCCTACTGTACCCGACTGTACCTGACTGTACCCTACTGTACCCTATTTTACCCTACTGTACCCGACTGTACTCTACTGTACCCTATTTTACCCTACTGTACCCGACTGTACCGTACTGTACCCTATTTTACCCTACTGTACCCGACTGTACCCTATTTTACCCTACTGTACCCGACTGTACCCTATTTTACCCTACTGTACCCGACTGTACCCTATTTTACCCTACTGTACCCGACTGTACCCTACTCTACTCAACTCAGCAGGTCTAAACTGGGCTTTAGTGTTGAGTGTACCCTACATTTAATATTATGTGGCAGCTAGGTGTTTCGTAATAACGACATTACGACACAAGTGCTGTTATGGCGAATAGATTAAGTATAGACTTTCTGAAGTCATATTATCTATGTTCTTATATATTTGTTCGCGACCATGTAAAAACCAGATAAAAGTACAGGAGTAGAAAAATAAAATTATAGTGTCTGTCTGGAAAATTAAAATACCTAATAGCTTTTAACTAATTGCATAAGTATAATGCGTCAATAACAGCAAAACAATTGATATTTATCTGTCTCTGTCAATCGTAGACTACTTGTCTCAATTCCGTCTTTAGGAGTCAGTTGAATGATGTGTTCTTGGTGTGTTGTGCAGTGCCATGCCGTGGGTCATTAGGTCTCGCAGTAGTAAAAAGCGACTAAGGGTGATGTGAGAAATAGCGCTCTCTAAGTATTTATTGCAAATAAGGAACCTCTGACTTCAACACCACACTGGACCCGGAGCAGGTCACAACTCTCCAACATCGCCTGCTACTGAATTCGCAATTTTACTCTCCGATCAATGCACTAGCTGCAACTACTACTCTAAACCATCAATAGTTCAAAAATTACCTAATTCTATCCTTACCCCGCAATTAGCGTAATCAGTGAGTCATGCATGAAAGTGAAAGTTTGTATTTCGCAGATTTCTCAGAAATTTTAAATTTTCCTTTGGTGACGTGTTGAATAATAATGGATATTGATGATAAGGGTATGTACTTACGTATGTAAGTATTATTAGTACTTTTTTATAACTTAATTAAAATAATTTGCATTTACAATGGTGATTGCATTTACAGTGCTATACGTAATTTTATACAAAATTTTGCATTCTGTCTAAGATTACTTAAACTTACTATGTTCCCCGACTC